>JAPJNL010000005.1:1200000-2400000 GCA_030035635.1 Penicillium parvum
GGGTTGATGATAGCGATCAGTGACCCGTTCGGTGAGAATTCGAAGTCGTTCGGTCAATGGTCTTATAATCCTCTCCTTTCTTCTGTCGAGGGGTGTACGGTTGAGATGGTTTGCTTTCGCCCCAGAGGCCAGCTCTGTCTCTTCCTGTGATACCTAATTCATTATTGTCCGAGAACACTCGACAGTACATCACTAGTTGCGAGGATTGTACTATCTTAGTTTCTAGTGCCCTCTTGTACTGACTTGTGAGTGTTACGAAGACGCTCGAGACTCTCATAGGGCAATCTGCAGCTATTTTATTCCCTCAACATCGAACTCGAGTATTGTATCCATCGAGGAAACTGTCGTCACATATCATCATTGCTCCACAGATAGCTCTCGTTCCACCTCCGCGGAGCCGGACATCGGGGATATGACGGGTGTATTCCTACTGGCTATCGAGATGGAGAACAGTCCTGCGAGAAAAAGGCCTTTTTGGAATGAAGCTCTAGCTTCAAATGCTAATCCTTGAAGATGGAAGAAACACACAAGCACCATGGAAAGGGACAAAAACAACCCCGAATGAGACACACAGAATCCCGCAAGTCAAAGCCAGGTATCATATGACAATCCGAACGACCGTGAAAAGCAAGCCGAGCCCAGAGAAGCAGAAACAACCAGATCGGGTATGTGCAGAAGGAGCTCAACAGGGTAACCTCACCCTCCCATGCGCTCGTCTCCATCTGCATCCTCCCCTGCTCCAAGTGCAGCGCCGGGTATCCGTCCCTCGTTCAACTCCTTCTCCAGCCTTGTGATCTCTTGCAGACTCTTTGCTTCGCGGATCATTTGCTCCACGCGCTTCCGCTCGCTGGCCGTCAGTTTTACCCGGATGGCCTTGTCAGTCGGAGCCTGCTCTCCCACAGTAGTGGAAACGTCGAATGTCCGAGACTTGATCCCCTTGATCTTGGAGGCGAGCTCAGAGGGTTCTTCGTGGGTGCCAAATAGCTCCTTCGCCTTGGCACGCTCCACATCCTTCACTTTGTGGTAATCGAGGAAACGAACAGTAGGGGCGAGCCAGATCACCCAGTAACGATAGTGCTAGCAGAGAATAAGTTAGCCTCGAGAGCGCTTCTCACCCTTGGAATTTCAAGGGCCATGCCTACCTCCTTCCGTGTGACGGGGTTCTCCAGCAAAATCAAATGTGTCAACTTGCTCAGATTCCGCAAAGGATCGAGGTCCGCCAGCTCCGCAATGTTATTAGATGTCAGGACCAAGGTTGTCAAATTGGGCAATGACGATGCCAGCGTGGGCTGAATGTGATTGATTCGGTTGCGCGCAAGGAGGAGGGTTCGAAGACGAGGGAAGAAAGGGAAATTTCCAAGCGTGGAAAGGTCGTTATCCGTGAAATCAATGGCATCTTGGTCCTGGGAGAGGTTAGCACTTGCGCACACGCAAAATAACATATCTGCGAATGAGCGCTCGTGCAGAAAGGCACCATTCACAGGCAGAACACACGCAAGACTCACTTTGGCAATGCCCAGGTTCTCAATGGCGGGAATCTTGTGCCCTACACGCGACGGACAAAAGTTGATATCAATCCAGCTCCTTTTCAAGATGTAGTACCTGTTCTTTTCAGGCAGAGGTCCAGCAATCATACGCACCTCGGAGATCCAGCTCACGGTCTTTGAGCGGATTAATGTAGGAAAGCGAATTCTGGATGAGCTCGACGGTCAAACGCATGATGGCGGTGGCTGGTGAGGGTCTTCAGGTGACGGATTGAGGTCAAGGTGGTGTTGTCTATCGTAAGCTCATAGGCCAGGGAACCGTGTAGAAAAAAGAAAAACAGAATGATAAGATACGCAAGCTGCAATGAACGTGAGAAGATCTGTCGCAGTTTCTCCAATTGAGGTCAGACCAAGCCCGCAGCCCTTTCTGCCAGGCGGTGAGGAAGATCACGTGGCGTCCCTTAACCTAAGTTGTCTCTATAGATCTGAGTATCAATTCAGCAGCTGAGACGAGTAGGTAACGTGAATCTCAAATAAGTACAGAAAACCGCCTACAAAAGGGACATTTCTTCCTCCTAGCAACTCTCCTTCATTCATCCGTCATACCTTCCACCTGCACTTCCACCAGCTTACCCAAAAGCAAGATGGCAACCCAAATCAATCAAGGTGAGCTCGCATCGACCCATTCCAGCCTCCCAGGAATAGGCTGCCTCGAGGACAAGTAATGAACTTACCACCTGAATCAGCATCTGCTCCTCCTGTGAGTGGCTCCCGTCCAATCAATCCTTTCAACATGCCACGCCCGACCTTCACCGGCCGCCATGACGAGGATGTTGAAATGTACATCACTCTCTGCGAATTCGCCTGGATCAATTCAGGTCTGTCCACAAATGACTTGACTCGTGCGAAACTGGCGACACTGTACACGGGCCTGTCCGGAGTCGCCCTCGACTTTGTCCAGCTCCTCAGTCGTGAAGTCCGTCACAGCTACACCGAGCTATGCAAGAAGCTACGGGAGCGGTTCCCATTGCGGGGCTGTGCAGTCAACTCCGAGGAGGTCATAAGCAGAATGGACGATATTAAGCAAGAGAACCTGACCTTCGACGAGTATGTTGATGTTGGCCGCAACTTTCACCACGCGCTGGTGGATGACCTTTATCAAGACATTCTGATGACCGACTGGGTCCATGGTCTGAAGGACAAAAAGATGGCTTCCGACATTCAGAACAACGTCGATGCTGATCGAGACGCTCGGGAGAAGTACAATATGCCGGAAATGACCTTTGAGGATGTTGTGGGCATCGCTAGCGAATTTCAGTGAGCTTACACCTGATGGCTATGAGGCAGTCTGGATGAAGCGATGTATCGTTATCAAGAGCCATCCTTTGTCTGGTGCACCATGAGGTGGGGACGAGTGAAGGGGCCTGTGACATTCGACACTGTGGTGGAAAACGCCTGTGGAACTTTGTGTCCCCGCCTGATAGTTACGAGACAATCTGAATGAAGCAATGTATTATTAGTCTATTTCATTACAAATACCTGCAACAGAGCGCTAATGGTACACTGCCATTACATCGCAATCACCGGGATCAGATCGTAAGCCCTGAAACAGAATGAAGTACTCCAGAGCACAGATTGAGTATGATACCATGAATTGAAGCCACAGCAACGCCTTGAGAATCATCCAGAGAAGCAGTGCCGCATAGCTCAGCACGCCGTAAAACACAACTCCATTGAGAATGCGATGCAGAAGGGGAAAAGACATTGCGAACATCAGAGGCATCATGCGGTTCGGTAGGCATCAGTCACATCAGTCATCGGCGAGGGGAGACATGCTTGGGGACTTTTGGTGGTGGGATCGTGTGGGACTGCCGGCTCTGGATCGACGGCCATTCGTGGTGGGCCCAAGAGCGATAGGAGCCAGATGGTCGCGACTTTCTGTCCTGACCACATAGCCTGCCCGGTCCATTGCGATACCCGCCGAGCCACCACTGATCCCCAGACCAATGGTGCCTGATGAGCTGTTGTCGAGAGTGTACTTCAGGCTTGGGGGATTGCTGCCACTGCCCCAGCTAGATGCCCGTTTCGGGGGACGCGTGGTTGAGTCGGCCTCTGAGAGACGACCGCCATCCGCATCACTGCCATCAGAGTCGGTCACACCGAGATCGTAATCCTGGGCGCCTTCCTCCAAAACACGCTCGTATGATGAGCCCCCGCGGTTAAGGAACGGCAACATGCTTCCGAAGCCCTTGCGTTTCTTAGGGTGATTGGGATGAGAGGGCCCACCTCGGCGAAGCAGACAATTGACGCGATGATAGATCCGCGAGCGGCGACTGCGTCCACAAAGGAAAAAGCTGGCGAGAACAATGATGAATAGAAAGAGGAGGAACCCGGGAACTCTCCGAGGCGAGTCGCCGTCGAAGAGAGCATCGTGCCAGTGTTCGCTGTGGAAGCCATCGGTGTCTGGGAGAAGCTGGACGCTAGGGTATTGGAAGTCGGCTGGTACCCCGGGAACATTGCTGCCGAATCCAACAGGCAGGGCTTCCTCAACTTCTGTGGGCACCTGTGATGAGGCGTACAGGACGATCTTGCCCAGAGTCCAGCTCACTTCCGTTGAGTCGATCTTATTCACGGCCTGGAAGGCATCGAGATAACCCTTCTCCTGGCCGTGAGACAATACCTCCTTTGTCCCATTATGGGAGGAACCTGATGTGTCTTCGAGCCCCACGCGAGGAATCCCGATGCCGTCGTGCAGCATGTTGATGATCCATGAGGCTTTGAAGCAAACCTCGTAGGCCTTTTGACGATCAACCTTCTTACCCCACCTATGATCATCGATGCCGTTCTCAATTGCGCTCCAGTCTTGTGAGCAGAACGTCTTCACACGCTGCTGGTAGGTGTTGAAGTCGTATGCTTTGTCCTTGTACCCCATCTCGAAAACCTCATGAGTTGTATGCCAGTATTCGCTGATGCCAATAAAGTGATTGACATCGAAGTCGATCGCCGGGACATGGACACCGTGGAGCAGGCAGGGGTTGTCCAAACAAGGTGCATCCTTGTCCAGCAAAGGGAATGTCTGCCGCAGACACTCATCGAACCGACCCGTGCCCAGCAGGGTAGATTCCGTGCCGATAGAGGAAGATGCATCCCGACCATCTAGTGTAGTGCGCAAGCCACTGGGCAAACACGGATCAGGTAACTCGGGCACACCTGGTCCTACCGCCGCCTGCAAGGCTTCCACGTATCGTCGTCGAGCTTCATTCACACCAAATTCCAGCCAAGAGGTGACAAAGACGCGATGCTCCTGAACCGACCCATCAATGTTCCGTAGCCGTAGCAGCTTCAAGTCATTCGCATGCTTTTCCGTTTCCGTAGCGTTGGGGGAGAATGCAATCTGAGCCGATGCACCTCCCATGTCAAGGAAGCCATAGGTATGATGTCCCTTTCCATGATCGTGTTTGTGAGGGGCGTCAAAAGCCCCCATGAGATAGTTTGTTGCAATCCACCCGTACAGTCCCTCGGTGACACCCGGGATCACTTGGATATGAAGGCCGCAGTCGGGTAGCAGGAAATCGGTGTTCGCGCGAGCGTAGGAGCAGATCTGATCGAGGAGTAGTTGTCGTTCAAGGTTTCCGAGTAGTCGCATTCCGGCTGTGGCCAGGAGGAAGATCGGGGTGTCCTTTGCATCCTCTGCGGGGACAATGCTCTTCGCATGATCCAGGAGTTCTGCCAGGTGCTCGGCTCCGACGGACTCGGGTCTATCGGCAAATGACGAGACACCGGGGTTGATCTTCTTCACCCATTCCTCCTTGGTCTTGATCTCCGGCAGCGACTTCAGTTCATCCGCATCGGCGTCCTTGCGCGCGGCCGCATTGCGCAGCCAACGATAAACGTGGACACGGGTGCCCGACGAACCTGCGTCCAGAACGACGCCATAACGCCCTAGAGCCCCAACAGTCAGTTGATTGCGAACGTGCGAACATCGAGGTGAGACATGGTCAGACGTACACTTGCCCATTTGGACTCGAGCCTATCCGAATAGCATGACCAGGTAGCGTAACGAGTGGAAGGATGAGTGTACGCGACGAGAGTAGCTCTTGCAAGAGCACTGAGGAAAGACGAGGGAATTGGTGAGGTGAACGAGTGACAGAAGGTGTGGAGGGCCAAGGAAAGAACGGAGGAGAAGAGGAAGAGAGCGAGAGAAGAGAGAGAGATAAGGAGTCTAAAAACGGAGACGCGACAACGGGGAGGCAATACAGGACGTGACGGGGGGCGAGACCCGGTTTTCTCGGTTTTGTGGTGCAGCCCCTGCATTTTGCCGCCTGTGGAGTGACCATCCACGCACCGAATTGGGATTAGCCGTAATAATGGTACCATACATGACCAACCGTCGGCCAGTTGCCCTTTACATAACTACAACTTTTCGACGTACTTCGATGAAGTGGTTGACAGCTTCTCCTCTCCACTTGGCCCGCTCTTCGACCATCAATTCTCCCACACGGACTGCCTCGAGGCTTGACTCCATCCATTGTTCCATACTGGACACCCGGAAGTCTATTCCAAAAGGATTCGTCACCCCGGAATGCGCTCTCCGGGGCGTTGCACCTTTGCGAGATCGTACATCATCCCTGCTCGTGTTGATCTTTGCCCTTCCACAGGGACGCCGCATCCCACGCTAGACCACCCTAGCAGGGGTTGAAGGGCATCCTAACTGCGTCAGACTACGTCAGCTCATACCTTTTTCCCCGGGGCGATTGGGGCCGACCACACTGTCTTACGCTGCACCGTGATACGTCAGGACACGCTTGGGCGGACCAGTTCAACGGCTTGGCACGGTGATACCGCGGGGCCGTCCAGCAGCTGCTGGTACAATCAGACGCTACAGGGAGCAATAATAGGGTTTGTAACTGTGCGACAGGAATCGTCCGAGGGAAGACAGGACGCGCAAGACAATATCGACAGCCCGTCAGGGATCTCCACGGCCTGTTTGGTGTAGATTACGTCGATGATTATTATGGAACACACTCGCATTATTCAGTCAGGGTCTCGGGTCCCGAGTGATCTTCGGTCGCCATGCAAACCCCACCTTTTCAGCCTCTGAATTGATTCGATGAGAGCCAACGAGGGTCGTGATCGGATCGCATCTATACTCTTCTAGGTAATGACACATACGCGGCCTCTCCCAAACCTAGCTACAGGATCATGTCTCATGCCTTGAATACTTTGGACCCTGCCAACTCGGCCCCAGGCGCATCGTTTGCCACGCTCGCAGACGCTGGTGAGGAGGTCGCGAAGAGATCGTCCAGAATAGCCCGCTCGCCAATCTGTTCGTCGACAAACTGCGCCCGGTCCAATCCAATGATCTCCGCCTCCTCGTGAACCCGTAACTGCATACCGGGGATGAATTTCAAGATACAGAGCAGGATGCAGGAGACGACGAAGGAATATACGGAGATGGCGCACACCTCAGCCAATTGTTTCCCAACCTGCATCCCGTTGCCATCAATTCCGCCGGTCGCCTCAGTTACTCCGTCGAGGGCGGCAACTGATTGCGACGCAAAGATGCCGGTCAGGAACGCCCCGACCATCCCGCCGATACCGTGCAATTTGAACACGTCCATTCCCTCGTCGATGTGCATCCAGTTGTTAATGTCCTGGAGCAACGCGCACACTATGCTGGTGAGGAATCCGATGCACGCTGCGAGCCACACGGAGACATAGCCGGCGGCCGGTGTTATACCGACCAGACCAGCAATGGCACCCTCACAGGCCCCTACAACGGAGAACTTCCCTCGCTTCTTGATGTAATCCACGAGAACCCACCCCAGGACACCCGTGCAAGCAGCAGTGTTGGTGTTGAATGCGGCCAGCATGGCTCGAACAGTGGCATTGAGGGCCGAGCCGCCCTATTGAAAATGATTGTCAGATATTGAAACGCAGGGCACTCGAGCACATACATTAAACCCGAACCATCCAAACCAGATGAGCGTCGTTCCAAGAAACACCAGCGTAGTGTTGTGAGGCTTCCCGTGCGCAGGCTCATCGACGTGCTTGCGCTTGCCTAGCACCAGCGCATATGCAAGGGCGGACCAACCCGATGCAATATGCACAGGGCCGCCACCAGCGAAGTCGAGCGAAGGTAAATTATATAACCAGCCATTGCTGTTCCAGGTCCAGCAGGCCACGGGGCAGTATACCACGGTGGCCCAGCAGAAGCTGAAGATCAAGGATGGGATCATGTTTCCTCGTTCGAAGGCTCCGCCGACGACAATCATCACCTGGCGCACGTGTCAATAGGTTTCCACGAGACGAACCGTCGCTGATTCACTTACCGTGCAGGCACAGAAAAGCAGCTGGTAGAAGCAGAACACAATCTCCGGCAGAACAGCCGAGCCCGGAGACGGAGCAGCCAACACATCTTTCAAGCCGAAGTTCGTCAAGGTCCCGATAAATGGGCCCGCGTCACGAGAATATGCCAGGGAATAACCCCAGAAAATCCATTGAAATGTCGTTCTGGTCGATTGTCAGCGTACACAGCGTCTGCCTTGCTCAGCAACCGAACTCACACAGCAACAATCATGAGGGACTGAAACAACAGGGCCAGCGCAGACTTTCTCCGTGCCAGACCACTGTATAGCAGACCGATACCAGGAATAATCAGCCAGACAATGAAGCCGCAGAACATGATGTATGTGTAGTTCCATTCGAATCCCACATATTGGGCATTCACGTCGACTTTGGTGGGATCTCCACCCCACGGGTTGGAGGCATTGTATACAGGCTGTTAGGGAGTAAGACCATTGCTTGCACTCAAGGAACTAGCCTTCAACAGGGAAACATACCTCAGCCATGGCTGACCCTGGACCTTGCTTGTTGACGATGTCGACCTTCAAGTATAGATTGGATAACAATCGCCTCAGACTTGTTGAAACAAATTACATGCATTCAATAAGCATTTGCAGGGCCAAGGCTATATCTACCGACACTCTGATCATGATTCTCGTTACTATCAACAGATGACTGAACTCGTTATCAGCATCCCGAAGCCAAGACTCCAGCCTCGCTTTTGCAGTCCAGAAACAAGATCCCAGAAAGCCAATTCCTAGCAAGTCGGCGCATCTGGAGAAAGATTCTTTTATCATAACTGATATATACTGCGATAACGGAGGCAGCGTGGCTGATAAGGATGCGATCAGTCCCATGTCGCGAGATAAGGTCGTCCAACCATGTTCTCGTATGGCAGCTGCCCCGGATCCATTGTCCTTCTGGGGTTTAGGGGCTTGTGATCGAGAATATCTTATCGAGGGCAACAGCCTTGGTGGTTGATGGTAGTTTGAGAGTTGGTTTGGACAGTTCTACAGTGACAAAGCAAAAGTATTAACTAACTAACACCCCCCTATAGTTGGTCTGTCTCTCCGCCCTCGCCGTCCGCCTTTGAATCACACAGGTTGGCCTGTTATCAACCCGCATGTTATGAAAATTAAGATGGGCAGAATATAGAATCGAGTGGTGTGCGGCTAGGTGTTACTTCGACAGAAAACAGAATCGTGGTTGACCTCGGCCACAACACGATGCATCAGTCTCCACCAACAAAGTGCCGACGACACTGCCGACTACCCCAGAAGATCATCCTAGTCGACCCCAACATTCCTCCTCGACGATATGAGAGCAGCTCACGACTGACGTTCCTGGTGGATGCTGCATCCCCTGAAGCGCCACTGCTGTCCAAGCTTCAGCCACCATCTCTCGAAAGGTGGTTAACTTGCAAGGCTTGTTCCCAATGAGGAAACCAAACAAGACCCTACTGACAGCCATAAGGACAGTCCTGCGTCCTTTCGTGCTTCGCCTTGTGGCCGTATCCGATTCTCATCGGAGACACCCGAAGAGACCACCCACTCTTCCCCGGACCCCACATTGCAGTCCAATACGTCGACGATGCCAGAATTTAGAGATCCTGGGGATCCAACGCACGGCCTTCTCCCCACACTGATCCTTGCGGCGTCCTTCGGTATGCTTTGTATACTGACTGCCGTCGTGGTATACTTTGAGTCCGTGTGAGAGCCAGATGTTGACAACGACTCCTTTGAGAGTAGAAACAAAGCTCCTTGATTCCGTCACATCGTTGACGTCGATGGACGATCTCGGTTGATCTCATGGCCACATCCGGTGAGGCACTGTCACGCTTCGTCGCTTAGGTGCTCTTCTTTGCCGATGCTACCGATCCGATCCGATCACAGCTAGCTCCCTGCACATGCTCAGGCCCGTAGGGATTATGACTCATTGAAAGGCAATTTCACCTGCATACTGGCGAGGCAAAGCTGGCATTCAATCAACCTCGACGGACTATGTGATGCTACCCTTGAACTCAACTCGCAAAGAGCCTGCTCTCCGCAGTATGTGGCTTATACAGGTATTCAATGGCGAAAAACACTATTGAAGTCTATAGGTCAAAGCTCGGCGACTGTCCGATTCAGGCCTGACAACTTGATATCGTGGGGATCTTGGCCCTGCCGGGAACTATTCCACATCGAAATCACCTCCACATCTAAGAAGCTCCCCGGCTAGTGAAAAGCATACTGATTGCCGAGGACATACACGAGGCCCTAATCGATCCGATATCGAGAATGAGGAGGTGCGGAATCCGCAGATCCCATTTTTGGGTCCAGTCTCGAAAGAAGCACCATATAAGATGCGCAAAGGCTCAACCCTGAAGCGACAGAAAGGAGATTGACACAGTACAAAGTTATCCAAAGCTCAACTCCCTTCACTATGGCGCTTTCTTTGAAGAGCCGCCTTTCACACGCACTTTGTCTCCTCGCTGGCTCATTGAGCATTGCAAGTGCACAATCTTCCGCCGATGCCCTTTGGCCACTGCAGACCTATAAGAGCTCATCTATTCAGACACCCTTCATGAATGTGACCAAGATGGGTCAGACCGAGCAGGGTCCCCTATTCGTCACACCGCACGACATCCTCCGCAACACTGGCTACCCGACTATCTACTCAGACGACGGACAGCTCGTATGGCAAGGAGCCGAGGGAAATTACTCGGCCTTACAGCCACAGATGCTGGACGGAGAGCCAGTGATAGCTTACTGGAGTGGCTATCTCGGTGAAGGCTTCGGTTTTGGCTACATCAGTATCCTGAACAGCTCTTATGACGAGATCCACCGTGTCACACTGGACTGCAAAGAGCAGAACTTCGTCACCGTCTTCGATCCAATCTCATTGAACTCGTGCATTGATGTCCATGAGAGTCAATTTACGGATAGCGGCACGGTCCTCGTCACCGCGGTCAATGTCACACAGGCTGATCTGAGTTCTGTCGGGGGTCCTAAGGATGGCTGGGTCCAGGATGGTCTCGTCTACGAGATCGATATCAAGACGAATGAGATCCTCTTCCGCTGGAGTGCACATGAGCACATTGACCAAGTTCCCCTGTCTGATGTTCGTGCACCACTTGAGGGATCGGGCGGATCTGGCATCAACAAGACCTATCCTTACGGATATCCGCACTTGAATTCAGTGGCCAAGTATGGAGATGATTACCTTGTCTCGTCTCGGTACATGTGCAGCCTCTTCTTCATTGCTCCCAACGGCACTGTTATCTGGCAACTCGACGTAAGTTTTACACCCATCTGCGTAGACAATCAACATTGATGACATGTTAACGTGCAAACAGGGCCAAAACGGCGGCGACTTCGCACTAGGCCTCGGCACGAACTTCTGCTATCAACACGATGCGCGCTTCGAGTACCAGAGTCCCGAGCGCGTCACAATCAGCCTCCACAACAACGACAACACCGAGTTCACAGGACACACCTACCTCACAACAGGCCTCGTCCTCAACGTCGAACTACAAGGCTCAAAGGAAGTCTCTCTTATCAGCCGGATGTGGGATGCCGAGGATCCCGTATACGCCGAATCGCAGGGAAGCCACCAGCTCCTCGAGAACGGACATCGACTGCAAGATCACGGTGCCACGCCCAAGATTGAAGAGTACGATGCAAATGGCGCGATTGTCATGCGTGCTCGGTTTGGCTACGACAATACCATGCAGACATACCGAGCCTACCGGTACCCTTGGGTTGGACGGCCGTCTACGAAGCCTGATGTTGTGGCTTGTCCTTCGGGCGGGGGTGGGAATACTGCTGTGTATGTGAGCTGGAACGGTGCTACGGATGTTCAGGCGTGGAAGGTCTACTCTGGCTCTAAGGTTCGGAAGAGTGCTTTGCGGAATGGGTTTGAGACTGTCATCCAGGTGGCTGGTCTTTCGCATGGCGACTCTGTGGTTGTGGAGGCTGTGGGCGGTGTCGGTGATGGGACGAGGTCGGAGGCTGTGTCTGTTGGACATGGCTGTTGAATGGTATGACAGCCTTCCTGGTGAGCTTGCTATAGAGACAAGAAACCAGCCTTATGCCATATGAACATCGGCTGTTATATGCAGATCAAGATAGTATATGAATGTGTGCATAGCTATATGGTCGTGTGCGTATGTACAGAAAGCAACAAGATGATCTGCAGAGATTCAAAAGGGTATTGAGATAGAGATTGAGTTCCCAAGTCGTTCAGGCTTGTCCAGGCATTACCAAGCCAGGGTTCAACAAGGGGTACTCCGTAGAACTCGAAACGAAGAAGCTAAAGCTTGGCGTCTGTTGCAATGGCTTGACGGCGTTTCTGTTTGGACGAAACGCCAGCCGGTGCAGGGGTAGCCGCATTATAGAAGAGTTGACGGCCGACCGTATCTGACATGGTCAAGACACGCGAGGAAACTGTAGCTCCATCGCGGCGGTTTTTGCTATGTAGACAAGTCAGCGAAGATCCGTCGTAGACCATGGGGGACTGGAGACAACACATACCCTTCACGGCGTGATTGCGCGATCAATTCAGTGAAGTCCCAGAGACGACCTTGAGGCAAAACTTTGCCGGTTGTGGAGTCTCGCTGTGGTGTCCATTCAGGCGCCAGTCTGAGCGACGGTCCAGCACGGGACTCCTTGTCCTTGGCGACAAGAATGATGCCCTCTTCCTCGAATCGCTGATATGCGTTCTTGAGCGTCTCCTTGTTGACCGCCTCGAAGTAAGAAAGGTCGCCTTGGTGATATAACGTTTTGCCAAGCTGCAGGAGGTTAGACAGGCTTAGGGGGAGAATGAAGTGACATTGACGGGTTACTTACAAGTTGGGCACTGTCCTGCGCCTTCTTCATGTCAAGCCACACATCTTGAGACCCATCAAGAGGTGGTGTGAGACCAAGCAGAGACACTGCTCCCAGCCATGATGACTCAATGAAGGGCCAAATCAGGAAGCAGTAGAAGTCGTAATTCTCGCGGCCACAACTACGCTCCGTTTCGCTCAACTCAACGAATTGAGGGATGCCAGAGCCGTCCCTGGAGACCTTGATCACATCATCCGTCTCTAGACCACGAAGGGTGTTTTCCAAATTGGCGGTCAACCCTTCTGGCGGGAAAATGAACTCGCCCCGGAAAAGCTGTGGCCTGTTAGGAGGGTCACAGGAACTCATTTACTACTGATGGAACATACCTGAGACAGGAAAATGACCTGGTTCCGCAGGGCCTGATAGGAGATTCGCTGATTGGTGGGACCACCTCCTTGCTTGATCTTCGTGTACATCGCAGCAGAGACCAATGCCTCAGTGATGAAGAGGTGAATGGTCATGTTACGATAGAAAGACAGCTGGAAGCGGTCGACGGCATAGTAAGTCGGCTCCACCAAGCCGGAAATCACACCCACCAATTTCGGCCCAAGCACATCCAAAGCACGGTCAACTACCACTTCCGTTGGCGAGCGATAGAAATGAGCGACGCGACCGCCCTTAGCACGCACTCGCTCTGAGAGCCAATTCAGACGCCGCACCAGCTCAGCCTTGCCGACTCCGCGTCCACGGAGCGTCAATAGCACAGTGCCTACAAGCGCCGTGGGCATCATAACAGAGACGTCGTTAATCTCGGACAAGATCCGATATCCGAGGGTCCGAAGGATTCGGCCACGTTCAGCAGGCGCAAGCTTTTGATTAGATCCGAGACTCGGCCCATTGATGCGCGCGAGCTGCTCGACGAGGAAGCCTCGGAGGCTCCATGGTTCATGGAATCGAACATCCACACGTCCAAGCTTCAAGGACAAGACCGAGGAAGAGGAAAGAAGATCAGCCAAGTTTTCCTTTCGTTTCGGCTGTCCCAAGAGTTCGCTGATATAGGACCTGAAACCGCGTTAGCGTTAAGGAATTCAGATCGGACTGTGGAAGCTCGTACTCAGTCTCTATGACCTTGTCGTACTGGGTGCTGACGGGGCAGATAATCGTATCTTCAGTCCGGCCAGATAGCACGCTGTCAACGATGAAGCTGAGAATTCCGTATTTGGGCCCCAGCAATTTGCCGGTACGCGAACGACCGCCTTCAATGAAACATTCGAAATTAAACCCTTGCTGCAGGAGAGTATCAATATAGGCCTGGACGACCGTTTGGTACAGCGGGTCGTTTCCAAAGCTACGTCGAATCCACATAGCACCTGTACGAGTCAGCTGCAGGCCGGTTGAGAATGATGAAAGGGCAGGACTAACCGGCATGCTGCAAGAAAGGGCCCAGCAGCGGAATATTCAAATTGTCTCCAGCAACGACAACAGGTAGGCCAATTCCCAAACGATAACAGATGAGCTGTAGGGAAACGTAGTCGACATGGGACTTATGGCACGGAAGGAAGACTATGGACTGCTTCTTCTTGGCGGCCTCTTCCGCAACGGACCTGAGACGAAGGACCTCTTCACTGGAAACGTGGATGCCTTGATGGTAGGCGCGAGTCAACAGTTGAGAGCACATGTAGTATGCACTTCGAATAAACGTCTTGCTCTCCATCTTGCAAATCATGTTGTCCAGCATAGTGTCCACGACCTCTCGAAGATTGCTTTCGATCTCATGGCGACGGCGTGCGCGCTTTTCATCCAAAGTCGTGCCCTCTTTGATCGCTACCAGTCCTTCCTTTTCCTCCACCGCAAGCCGAGTGCTGGCCAGTTCCCGGACCTTGTCTTGCAACATGGTGCTCGCCAGAATAGTCGACTTCATTCTCTCGGTGAAGCCCGAGTAGAAGATCGGTTGGCCAATTACATTATCGTATGCGCGCCAACCTGTGCCGGACATGTACAGACTCACTTCGCGGAGAAAGTCGAGGGGGTTCTCGCGGAACCGCGCCATATGGTGCACAAGGTTGCGTTCGGTGATGGTGTCATCTTGAGGGCCGGGACCGCCAGTGACGCCGGACGGATGGATTGTGAGCTGATCACCGACGATCTCGAGGTCGGGAGCGGACTGCTGGTCGCTGAGGGGAGATTTAGGAGGCGGCATACTGGGTAGAAAGTGGTGTGAGGGTGCACCTGCGATGTCAGCTCAGCTTCATACGCGAGAGGAGTGAACCATTGAGGAGGTATCAGATGTCATAGAAGTCAAGAAAGGTCCACCCAGCGAAGAGGAGGTGCGGATCGGTTCCATAGCTCCAATCCCAACAAAAACGGGTGATCGTCCCCGGATGTTCTTCACGGAATCACGGGGTTCCCCAGAAAGCCGAGGCTTGAGTCACGTGGTCCATCCCGCGGCAAAACGGTCGGTGGTCAAAGCTTCACGGTTGAAGCTCTCGGAGAAAACCCACCATGTCTCGTCTAATGAACAGTGTGCGGTCCTTTTCGAGTACGTTTCCGCTATATTGCATAAACTCACTGCAAGCTCACCATGCATCCCACTCTTAGCCACCGCTTCGACGATGCTGGCTGACGCCACTGCCGCCTCGCGGTCTGCTCGCCAGCCTTCGTCCTTCCAAGTCTTCCGCGACGTCCCTCAGCTGCGCCAATTGCGCCGACGATTGTTGCAGCATGACCGTACCGTTGGATTTGTGCCTACAATGGGCGCTCTCCATGAAGGCCACCTGTCCTTGATCCGGGAGGCAGCTCGCGAGAACACCGACATCTTCGTCAGCATCTACGTCAATCCAACCCAGTTCGGTGTCAACGAGGATCTATCGAGCTATCCCCGTACCTGGGATAGTGATATTGAAAAGTTAGAGAAGCTGAATGAGGAGCTCGCCGGCCCAGGAGTAGGCCCTGGAGCGGGACAGATCACGGCCATCTTCGCACCCACTTCAAAGGTCATGTACCCGACTTTGCCTCCCTCTTCGGAGGTCGATGGAGACGGGTCGTTTGTTACTATCACACCCCTTTCCAGGAAATTGGAAGGTGGTTCGCGCCCGGTATTCTTCCGAGGTGTCGCGACTGTATGCATGAAGCTATTCAACGCCACGACCCCGGATCGCGTCTACTTTGGTCAGAAGGATGTGCAACAGACTGTCATCATCAAGCGTATGGTCCAGGATTTCCACATCGGCACGGAGGTCCGGATCGTGGACACTGCACGTGAAACTGACGGGCTCGCATTGAGCTCGCGGAACGTCTATCTTGGCTCTCGTCGGCGGTCTGTTGGACTCGCCATCTATAACGCTCTAAAAGCTGCGGAAGAAACATATCTGGCAGACAAGACATCCCGGGCAGACATTCTCGGAGCTGCACACAGCATCACAGACCGAGTGCTCTCAGAACAACAAGCACTGTCGCCGACTGAAAGAGCGCTGTTTGAGGTTGACTATATCTCGCTCGCCGATCCCGAAACCTTGGATGAGCTGGATCTCGTTGACCCAGCCAAAGGAGCAGTCCTGAGCGCGGCTCTTAAGATGGCGCCCTTGGAGGAGACGAACCCCGGCGAAGACTGTGGGCTGGGCGAGGGCAAAGTCCCGGTGCGGTTGATCGACAATCTGATCCTGAAGCCCAAGGTGTAAAAAAGCAAAGTGCTTCCTGTATATAGTTTCTAGCGTGTTCGCAGCGTTGATATCAGAATAGCAGCATAGATCGTTGTTCCTTGAGATACTCGAAAGCGGTAAGTAGGGCACGTCTGTAGGGCTCGGGCCGAGAAAATTCCTGCGGGTCTTGGCTTGGCGGGAAAAAAGTCTTGAAGGCAACGCTTTGGTTGACTTTCTTTCCCGCTCAGATTCCAACCCGCTTGCCGGGTCGAAGATCTCAGATATTCATCATGGCCGACGATGGAATGCTTCTGAACTTCGCCATCAGCGACAGTGTTATCAAGCCCGAGGCCAAATTCAAGGGAGGGACATGGCGGGACCGCCTCTCGGCCAAGAAGCGCGCGCAACACCGAACAGACCCCAACGCAGACAACAGCAAGCGGAGAGAACCGAAGAATCCGAATCACATCCAAGTCCCGTCAACAAGACCTGCTAAGCGACAGAGGACCGCTGAGTCTTCAGGAGCACCGGATGGCCAAGCTGATCGTCGATCTCGACCCCAGCAGCAGTCGTCGCAGAAACACCCCGGTCAGTTCGTGTCGTCACTGTTTACGAAGAACCCCGAGCCGCGCAACGCCGAAGAACTGCAGAACGAGGAGCCTGCCGAAGATGCGAAACCGAGTAACGCTCCGCTGGTGGACGGGATAGACACTTTCACGAACCTTGGCTTGTCGCCGAATTTAGCTGCGCATCTCCTCACGAAGCTCGAGCTGAAAGCGCCGACTGCGATTCAGAAAGCTTCCATTACACAGTTACTGAAGGAACAGAGCGATGCATTTATCCAGGCTGAGACTGGATCTGGAAAAACGCTCGCTTACCTCCTCCCGCTCGTCCAACGGATCATGGCGCTGTCGAAAGCAACGAAGGAAGACGGTGTACATCGCGACAGCGGACTCTTTGCGATCATCCTCGCTCCTACTCGTGAACTGTGCAAGCAGATTTCCGTCGTATTGGAGAATCTCCTCCGGTGCGCCCATTGGCTCGTCGCAGGGACGGTGATTGGTGGGGAGAAGAAAAAGTCCGAAAAAGCACGTCTGAGAAAAGGGCTGAATATTTTGGTCGCCACGCCTGGACGTCTGGCGGACCATCTGGACAATACTCAAGCACTGGATGTCAGTAATGTCAGATGGCTCGTCTTGGATGAAGGTGATCGTCTGATGGATATGGGTTTCGAGGAGGAATTACAAGGGATCGTGAAGAAACTTGATGCAAGACAGCGTCCGAGTCGCATTCCTGGTGTCCCTACACGACGGACTACGATTCTATGTTCTGCTACGCTGAAGATGAATGTGCAACGACTGGGAGAAATAAGCTTGAAGGATGCCGTGCATATCAAGGCTGACCCAGCGGATGAGGATGAAGAGACTCGCAATGCCAAGAAAGACGAGGAGGACTCCTTCCGCGTTCCGGCACAGCTTAAACAGTCTTATGCGATTGTTGCGGCTAAGTTGCGACTGGTCTCATTGACCGCATACCTCAAAAGGACGTTCATGCGGAAGGGCGCGGTCATGAAAGTCATCGTCTTCGTGTCTTGCGCGGACTCGGTCGACTTCCACTTTGAAGTGTTCTCGAGGAAGCACGGTGAGCGGGGCGACAGTGCTACCAAGGATGAGGAAGATGAAAGCGACGATGAAAATAAGGTCGAAGGTCAAAAGCTGGATCCCCATGGCACTATTGGCCCTGCTACCGCGTTCTCCAACCCGTCGAACCCCGTTACCCTCCACCGACTACACGGCTCCCTTCCACAGCATGTTCGCACCGCAACTCTGAACTCATTCTCACGCAGTAAAGATGCCTCGGTACTGATTTGTACCGATGTCGCCTCCCGTGGACTGGACATGCCGAACGTCGACCTTGTCATCGAATATGACCCAGCCTTCAGCGCAGACGACCACACCCATCGTATTGGTCGTACAGCGCGTTTGGGACGCGACGGCCGGGCCTTGATCTTCCTCCAACCAGGCTGCGAAGAGGGTTACGTCGAGGTTCTCAAGCGTGGCTACCGCGACGGAGGCAAGGCCCTCACGCGAACCGATGCCACTGAGATCCTGAAGCGCGGCTTCGGCGGGAACGTCGACTCCGATAGCAAAAACTGGGAGGAGAAGACAACGGACTGGCAGATGGACGTGGAGCGATGGGCCCTGGAGAACCCGAAATACCTCGAGATGGCGCGGCGAGCATTCCAGTCCCATGTTCGCGCGTACGCTACCCACGTCGCCGCCGAGCGGAGCATGTTCAACATCAAAGAGCTTCACCTTGGACACTTGGCCAAGAGCTTTGCCCTGCGGGATCGACCCGGCAAGATCAATGTACCCGGTCTGCGTCCTGGAAAAGAAGAGACCAAGAAGGACTTCAAGGCTGCACGTGGTGGTGCTGCAGGCAAGAAGAGGAAGGCCAGTGCTGCTGATGATATCCCCTCTGTGTCTAACACGGACGATGCGGCGCGGAAGATGCGGGCCAAATTGAAGGAGCAGATGTCTGGGGCAAGCGAGTTCAACTTGGCATGATTGTGTGCGAGGACCTCTTTGCTGGCATTATATCATTGTACAAGTGCATCAGCATTCACTCAGTAGATATCCCATAATGAAATCTTTCCATCCTTGGACCCGGCTGCCAGCCAGTGCGTTTGCTGGACTTTTAGATTTCGCTGGTTGTGGACGGCCGCGAGCGAGAAGCTTTGTGCTTTGGAGACTTGTGTCTGTTCTGCTTCATCTAGTTGTTCCGGGGCGCCCAGCGCCTGGTCCGAAGTGCCACGCTCAGTAGGACGATTGACCTCCCCGAACGTAACGGCGTAGCATCCTTCTCTATGCCACTTGAGCACAGCCAACTCCTTCATCGTCTTGCCTGAGTAGACTCTCACCCTGCTATCCCATCCAGCCGTAGCAAACACCTTTCCGTCGCTGCGAATACGCAATCCTTGTTGGCCAGAGTGCTTCGTGTTGACGATCTTCAAAGGCGAGTCCTCCGTGCGTGTCGCAGCTGGAACATATCCAGCCGAGCTTGGGCTCGTGATCGGGTGTTTGATGATAAGGGCATCAGCAGCCGAGGTGATGAAGTATTCATGTGCCGGGGAGGTGTCAAGGGAGAGCACAGGTTGGGAATGAGGACGGCTGGTGTAGAGCCTCTCCCACTTCCAGGGATTTGAGGTGAGGTTGCCAATCTCAAAGCTGGTGGGAGATATAGCTCCCCTGTGCACGAAAGCCATCACATGACCGTCTTCGTAGGCAGAGACAACATTGACATCTCCGGATGGGGTCAGAAACAGATTGACCGCCATGACCATGCCGGTTTTGATGGAAGGGTCTGAAGAGATGGTGGACACCCGGCGCTCAGATGGAAGGTGGAAGATGTCTATTCCACCCGAGTCGAGGGCGTTGGGGACTGCAAAAAGGACGGCGGTATGTGTCCCATGTCGAGGGTTTTCTGAAGATGCCGCCTGTTCGACTGAATTGAGGAACGTCATGGAGAATGCGCAGAAATTCAGTGCGTTGACGGGCAGAGAATGGAGTACTTGCGGTTGCTGCCATTCCTTCGGGTCACCCAAATCGGCTGCATCAACGGGAAGGGTCTTGCTTAGAGAAGCCTCGTCCTCTGCCTGAATCTTCCAAACGCAGAGCTTGTGATCTCGACCATGTCTGTATACCACGTTAGCTTCAGTCCTCACAGCCGATCATGGTCTGCTTGTCGGCAAACTCACGTATATATCTCCCATGAGCTCTCTGCTGCGCGGAATCCTTTCACCTCCAGCACAGCCCCCTCGTGTGCTCTCCAAACGCCCACTGGCCGTTTAGTGACCAGGTCCCAAATGACAATCCAGCCATCGGCATCTCCAGAAACAAGTCGCAAGTTCTGTGAGAAGATATGCAACGCGTGAATTGGAGCGGCGTGTCCGCGTAGAATGTATATCGGAGTAGCAGGAGACTGAGCCATGCTGGACTTGGATCTGTCGAGGCTCAAGGCACGTACAAATAAGGCGGCGGGAGAGGCGGGCGGAAGTGGGTCCAGTAACAAGGACCAACCAATGAGAAAAGCTGCGCTTAAGCAAACTCCACTAAGCCTAACTGGGAACAACAGTCTGTGATGAGTGAAGTACAACTTCCAAGTTGTCCTTCTGCAAATCCAGGGGTGAGTAGTCTAGTGGTGAAATCATCGCCGCTGCATAAACGAGTCCCTGGTTCAAGTCCCGCTCCGGACGGTTGACTTGATTAAAACTGGCCTGACCTGGACGCAGGCAGAGTCGGTTTTATAGCCCGGCCTTCTCCTCGAAGGGGGAAGCGAGCCAGGGTGAATTTTTTTGTTTTCCTTTTTTATTCTCCTTCGACTTTATTTCTCCACCATTGCTTTTACGCGTGGTTGAATTGTTGATTGTCATGGTGAGGCATCCACAATGCACCTCAGCGCTATACCCAACACAAGCAACCACGTGCCTTCCTCTTGTTCCCAACTGCAATGTCCAGCCCTCCCTCGAGTTACAGGAAGCAATCTTGTGCTCGAAAGATAAAATATGCGAGGTTCACACCTTGACAGTTTTCGACATCAGAGCTAGAACACTGCAAGGTTGCTGAAAAGGTCCAGCGTTTCTGCCAGGGCGCAATGACGAATACATTCGCAGTCGATCTCACTATGAAGCAACGGTGGCCAAGAAAGCAGTTTTGAATCGACTTGGGTATATGTGTACAAAAGGTATATCTCAACAAGAAACAAATGCAGCTCAAGTCATCAAACAACCCTCCCTTCTAGGACAAGATCAGATAAGGTATGGCGTGTAGTGAAAATGGTCAATCGTATGGTGAGGAGCAACGTAATTCCCCTGATACGGGTGGCCCTCCACTGAGAAATCTGCTGCTCTGAACAGAGGATTGGTAATGTCGGGAGGAAAGCCGTTGTCTGCAGGCAAGGGCAACGCCGGGTCCAACCCATAGTAGGGGTTATGCATCTGAGAAGGATCCACAGTCTCTGGATGCGTAGCATGCCAACCCCAGGCGCGCTTCAATTCTTGCTTGATTGATTCAGTGTGCCAGATAGTCCCGTCCGAGAGGGTGTCCATGATCTGCAGAGCCTCTTCTTGAGCCTCGTGAGCCCCCAGGCATTCCGCTGCTATTGCAAGGCAGCGGATGGACACGTTGGCGATGCTTCGATCTTTGATAGTTGCGGCTATGCCACAGACCTCGTAAGCATGGGTTTGTTGAATCTCATGGAGCTCGAGTTTCGTGGGATGGGACTTGGTCAACAGAATTCGCGCTGTGTGGTAGAAGAGCTGGGCGAGAATTGCGGATCGCTTGATGAGCCTGTTTCATGGAGAATTAGCCGGCGGTTGAAGAGGAATGGCCACCAACACTTACCAAACTTTTGGGAACAATGATTGACTGCTGGTCTGCCAAGGCTGAAGACAACTTAGAGGCTTCATTGACCGTGGGACCCCTTTTTCCCACTGCTCACATAAGGTATTGCAGTGGCTCCACTCTTGCAATGTCTCATTGATTCGAGCGGCCTGGGTATTGGCATCACCTATTGACTGTAGCTGATGCACAGCAACCCGAAGGTTCGTGATCTTCGCGCAGATGTAGATGATCCGATGTAGCCAAAGATCCTCCCCCTTCCCGAAAGGATGCGCCTGATCCATATCCATATCCATATCCACGCCCCAGCTATCAGGGTTCCATGACAAAGACCAGTTGTGTTGTAAGCAGCTCAAAAACTCTATTCCCACACTCATCCAGAAGCACGTTCCACCAAGGCCGGGTGATTTTGCGGTCCAGCCGCATTCATGGATCAGGGCTCTCGACCCTTGAAGATGTTTTGTCTTGGGTAACGATGCCAGTGCCATTACCTCGTACATGCCGAGAATCACTGCTGTGGTTGCGCACAGGACAGAGTCACGATTGGGATCTTGCATTGAATGGAGAAGGTCCTGCGTAGCCGCTTCGTAGTAATGGATTGCCTTTTGTTCACCAAACGAGGGATTGACAAGAGAAAGATGCCGGGCGCCGCATGCTAAAAAGGCTTTGAGCAGCATCGGCTCATCGATGGCATGGAATGGTAGGATTTCGGAGAACTAGAATCAGTCAGAAGAGATTAGAGAGTTGAGCGTCAATGGTGCGTACATGTTTCATTGAATCCATCGAATCCAGCCAAGGCCCGACCTCATCGACGAAGACCTGTAAAAAATGTACTTGTTCAGAATCAATCAACGATGTGGCATCTTGCTGCTTGGTAGCCAGTTTCCGTGCAAAGTTCGATGTACCATGAGGTAGCAATTCGTCACCGGGCATCAAGTGAGGGTCATGCCAGGTATCACTGAGAAGGAAGTCTGTCGAGTGCGAGATCTCGAGACCAGTCGGATCAAACGAATGCGCAACTGACTGAAACAGACTCGCGAGTTGATCATGACCCATCAGATTGAATGCCTCATGGTGTAGCTGTCTCCGTTCTGCAACAGGGCTGTCCGGCTGAACGGGAGGGTATCTCTCATAGCCTCCCACGTACTCAGATGCGATGAACCGCGAATCATCCCGAAAGGTGACCTTTGCGCCGCGCGGACGGGCAATAACATGGGGCGGCGCAACAGTCTGAATGTCAATAAAGTTCAAGCGCACACCCCGTCTGCATATCCTGTCCGACTTTCGACAATTGAGACATCGTCCCAGCGCTTCATCGCATTTCAGGTGTCTCTCGCGACAGGTGAGACATCCCGTCCGCACTCGCTTGGCTTTTGTCTCCGCTATCTCCGATGACTTCTTGCGGCTCGCGCTCGGAGGTCGCGGTGAATTGCTCTTCTGGCTTTTCGGGGTTCCAGACTTGGTGTCAGACTGCGGTGACTGCGACTTCGACTCGGAACGAGTTGTGAGATTCATCCTGTCTTGTGAAGCTGGCAATATCCCCAGGGTATCCACTCAATCACGCTCGTTTTTCTTTTCTCAGTCGCCAGCGCCAACCGGCGCGGGGAAGGTTTGGTTTCCGAATACACAGGATCTCCTTGGTAGCTTCACACGAATGGCCATGTTCGCTGCGAGCGTGCGCGCGGTCTTAGCCGAGGAGACGTCCTCGCAGCGCCAGGAACAATTGTAGCGGAGGGCAGAGATCGGTTCGCTTTCCACCGGACCGGTGGGCGACCGAAAATGCGGAGGGGCACGCAAGGAGATGATGATCTGTGTTGCGGGGTGGTCAGCTGCTGGGAAGTCCGGTAAGTTGAATCATGCAAGGTTCACTCACCAGCTCATCGTCTTCCACGTCACGTAAATTGGCAATCTGAGGTCAGCCCTGAGACGAAGGTTGAGAAAGTCGAGATCGAGTATGCCAAGTGGATCGTGGAGGGCGAGGAAAAATGTGGGTCTCCGAGGGAACGAACGATAAGGGTCATCTCGATGGACGGAGGAAGTCCAGAAATTTAAGAAATTTAATGAAAGATGTAATGACTTTGGTCAAAGGAAGCTTCATTACTTTGCATTGAAGCCGGAGCTGATATGTTTCTCGCGAGCATTATGTGCACTAGTGGGAATCTTCTCCGCTACTCTATTCTATGTGCTGGACTATGTGGCTGCCATCTATCGATTAGCCTTGGTTCCCAAACGTGGCAACCGGAGTCGCGAATGCAGTAATAACATGACAGCACCCCAAATAGCTGCCGATGCGAACGTCACACGGAGTGCCAGGGCATATGCTCCAATAACTAAGACTCGATAAGCAATGAAACAACAACTGCTCAGCAGGAGACATACCTTGTTGCCGATGCAATGTGTCCAGATCCGCAATAGTGCGAATAGATTTGCGGACCAGACTGATGATGTGTCCCTTTTCCACACCAGTCACCTTATGGTCAAGCTGGTAGATAAGGGCATTCTGGAAGATCCAACTGCTAATGGCCACGCCCATGACAGATCCCAGGTTACGGGCCAGGCCCAAAGTAGTTGTCGCCACAGCTTGATCGTCCTGCTCGCTTGTTGCCAGAATCGAGACCATCAAGGTTGGGAAGGAGAAGCCTTGTCCAAGACTTGAGAAGGAGACGCAGACCATGGCAATGACGTCAGGGGTGTTGACACCCATGAAGGCAGCAGCACATCCACCTAGGAGCAAGGCTGCGCCGCCGATGATTATAGTTGGCTTTAGGCGTTTTGACCATGTAATCAGGAAGCCTGTCCCCACACTGGATGCAGTCACGGCAATTGATGCGGCTACCAGACGCAGGCCGGAGTCAGTTGGGCTCGCCAGCTTGACAGCTTGGAAATATAGTGGAGCGTTAAACATCATCGTGTTGACGGAAACGGCACCGAAGAAATTGCCAAAGACAATGCTGGCGCGAGGGTCTTGGGAGAGCAGTTCGATTGGGAGCACCGCGCGGGGAACACCTCGTTCATATCTCACAAGCACGACTGATAAGACGACAGACGTGACCAAAGAGGTTATCACCAGCGGATGGCTCCAGGGGAAGACATTTCCACCGAGATTCAGCCCCATGATCAACGCGGTGACAGCCAGGATCAGAAATAGGGAGCCGGTCAGATCAATGCTGCGAATCAACTGCAGCACCGTCATGCGCTCTGATCCCACCCATTTCACGCCCAAATCGCCAGGAATAGTCGAAGCAGCCGTTACGAAAAGGATCAAGATGAAAGGAAGCTGGATGAGAAACGCGCCTCGCCAACCAATCTGGTCACAGAGCAGACCTCCAAACGCGAGTCCAAGGCAACTGCCAATTCCAAGACAAAGATTGATGTACGACTGGTAGACACCGCGGTACTCGATGCGCACCAGATCGCTCGATATGACTTGACCCATGGAGAACACACCACCAGCTCCCATACCACATAGCGCACGGGCAGCGATAAAACTGCCAATACTTCCGGCGAGACCGCACCAAGCCGTGGTGAGGAAGAACATGGTGATGGAGAAGAGATAGACTGGTTTCCGGCCAAAGGCATCTGAGACTCGTCCGAAGAGCGGAAGAAATGCAGTGGACGTGAGGAGGAAAGCAGTGGATAGCCACGAGGCTGCGTTGGCGGCATGGAAGTAAGAGGTGATGACGGGGTGACTTGAGGCCATCAAGGTCGAATCGAAGAAACCAATCAAGTACCCCATCATGACGCCGGTGAAGATCAACCAGAATCGAGCGGGCGACACATCGATGAAACGTGCAGCATAGCTTTCATCTTCGTCCGAGTTGCAGATGCCATTGGGGCGTGTATTGTCTCTTTTGACTGAGGCGTTAGAAGGTAGCCTCTCCAGAGATTGCTCGATGTCCAAGCCTGATGGTGATATGACTCGAGTCAGACTGGAACTAGTCGTCTCATGGTCAACGTATGCTCCGCCCCTGCTTGTTTCGACAACGTGCGTCTCTCTATTCAGGCTGTCATATTGCGCGCTTTGGTGATGTAGGAGTGGCGTGGCCTCAGAGGCCTGAGAAGCAGATTGATTTCCCTCATCCCCTGCACGCATTATGGAGAGTTTTTGAGTTGGTGTATATGAATGAAGGGTCAATTGATCGAGGGGAAGAATTGATGTTCGAATATATATGGGTCATCAGAAAAAAGAAAAGAAAGGCGGGGAAATAGTTCTTATAGCAGCAGCATAAGCACAGCGCACTGCATAGGCCACAAATCGGATCTGAGCTTGAACAGCAGACGAACTAGTAGAGCAAGGATAGACCTTGCCCTTGCATAAACCGATGCTTGTCAAAAGTCGGCAGCCAGCGATCTCGGGTGTGGCAAGAGGACGATAAGATAGGATCGGCAATCGGGTTATCAGTGACAGCGTACTCTTTTCCTCACCCTCCTACACTCTCGTTATTTTGCAATTCAGCATATGCTTCTTACTGCATCATAGTGCTCTTGAGCTGCTTTCCTTGCAGATCACCAGTCCCTCACTTACACACTGACAATGCGCGCACCTCTCCGCATCGCCGTCTTAGAATGCGACACCCCGCTCCCCAACACGAATGCCCGCTACAACGGCTACGGAGGCGTCTTCATCTCATTACTGAAAGCTAGCGCAAAGGCACTCAATCAACCAGACCGACTTGACCCTGAAACTGGCCTGGAAATCACAAAATGGGACATCGTGAATGGCGACCAGTACCCGAAGCTGGAGGATGTCGATGCCGTGCTTCTCACAGGGTCAAGTAAGTGTCCCTTAGAGACATATCAAGCAAAAAGGACATACTCATACAATTCACACGCGATAGGGTATAATTCCTTCGACGACGTACCGTGGATCAACCGTCTCGTCGAATTCACCCAACAAGTCCTTGCGCAGGACCGAGTCCGCATTCTGGGAATCTGCTTCGGACACCAGATTGTGGGTCGTGCGCTAGGCGCGAAGGTTGGACGGAGCCATCAAGGTTGGGAGGTTGCTGTCTGCGACATGGACTTGACGGAGAAAGGGAAGGAGATCTTCGGACTGGAGAAACTGGTATGTCTTCCTTGTCAGGTACCATGTAAGAGACTGGGCTATGGTGTACATGCTGACCACTCCTCGCTTGTGAACAGCGCATCCAGCAGATGCACCAAGATATCGTGTTTTTCTGTCCTCCGGACGTCTCACTCCTCGGTTCCTCACCACGCTGTGCTGTCCAGGGCATGTATTCACCGCGCCGTTTTATTACTGTCCAGGGCCATCCGGAGTTCAACGAGGAGATTGAGACGGAAATCGTTCACAACCGAGCTAAAGCGGGTATCTTCAGTGAGGAACAAGCGCGTGAAGCACTGAGCAGAGTTGGTAATGAGCATGATGGTGTTGCTATTGGGGCGAAATTCCTTGAGTTCTTGCTGGATGATTGAACGTGAGAGGATGATTCCCTCGCTGTGCAAGTCCGGTTCATCTCATCTCGTGGACTGGCCCCTTGTTTCGGGGTGATCATTAGTCAATGGATGTATATAGTCTGGTCATCTTGTAGCTATAACGGCAAGAGAAGAGATACTGGTTTCGATGGTGCAGGAGAGATTACCTACCTGAGTACAGGTTTGAAGGCCTACTAGGTACAAGGGTTGGGTGCGCTGCAAACAAGGGTTGGCTAAGAAGCTACCGTCGTGACTCAACATACAACCCGCAGCCTGGAGCCATAGCTGAATCAAGCTTGACCTCTTACGACCAAAGTAGAAAAGGGAGACCAAAAGAGATGTCCAAGCAATCCACAACTAGTGGAAATCGCATTGTATGCTTGCAAGATGCCAGACAGCAACCCGGACATCCGGAAAATCCTAAGCTAGAAACCCGAATATCCTCGCCAAGAATGCAGGTCATGATACGTCGAGTGCACCAGGCAGCCTCTCCATGCAAATAAGTCAAAGCAACGCCTCCCAGCCAACCTGGCCGTCTGTGTCATGTTGTCATGCAGGTTCGACAAAAACAGATGTGCCAGATGCTTCACGCTAACGCCATCGCAATGCAAGTTGATCGCTGCAAATAATAGAGGTATCTAGAGGCGCTCGCAAAAAAGATGAGAAGTAGATCAGAGACGATGCGGTAAGGGGCCCGTCATATTTGGGCTACCCGAGGCTTTGAAAGGCGGCCGCTACGACGGGGTCCTTTCTTGGTTGCGGGCTCAGAGAAATCTGAGGTCGCATCTTCTGCGCTCGAGTCCGTTTTTGCCTTCTCGGCATCTTCCTTCATTCGGAGATTCAAGGAGACAACCTCGTTCTGATCATCTCGGAAGGAGATGCCGACGCCCAGTGTCAGATTCGAGACGATGCGCCGCTTTGGTCGGCCTCGGCGGACCGCCGGTCGTGGGTCTTCCGAATCGTCACTGTCTTCGGCAGAGCGTTTGCTGCCGGTGCTGAAAGGGGACGATTCTCGAGAAACTTGTACGCTGGACTTGAAGCTGGGGCCTGGAGTCATCTTCTTCTCTGGAAGCACGTTTTGGCTCCCGCCGAGGTCTTGATTTTCGCCGAGAAGAGCAACGAATGCCCGGTCGATATCGCCGCGGCACTTCTGGAGCATGTCGATAATGGTGGCGCGGTCATAACGACCTCCGAGGCCGTCTTGAATTGATTGGATGTCCCAAGGCGGGAATACGTCGACGGCCAGGCCTGTGTCTTTGCAGTTCGATTGGTCATCCAGTTTGGTGTCCTTTGTAGGATATTCATCCGTGATGTTGGAAGAAGAATGGGAGTGGGTAGTTGTGTCTTTTGATTCGTTGGTATCGTTTGTGATGTTGGTGCCGAGCACGTTATCCTTCGACTCGACTGGGACTGGTTCTTTGAAGACTCTTTTGAGCTCTTCCCGGTAGTGCCGCTCGGCACTCTTTGACCGAGTAAACAGTCCAGCGTGGGACCCATCGAGAGGACGCACAGAAGAGTAATGTTTGAAGTCCTGGATACTATTAGCAAGAGTCCTTTGCTTTCCGTAGAAATGCAACTCACATGGAAGGCGACATGGATGACCTCCCGATGCTCCTCCGGTGAGGCATTGACATCCCGGAATGCCTGGACGCCATCCATGGTGTAGACGTTGATGTCCACTCTGAAAGCCTGACAAAACGCCTGCAAATGCTCGGAGCTCCCCCACTCCCCATTCTTGCGAGTGGCAGCTACCATGTCCTCGAACCGCCTCTCTTTATCCTCCTCAGACGGCGGTGGTACATCGGCGGAGCGAGTGGCGTAGGCTGAGACGGCTGCTCGTTTGGGGCGACGACGCTCGCCGCCTTCTGCCACAACGAACTGCATGAAATACTTCTTGTTATTCACCATGTGGCCAGCCAATATTTGTCGCAATTCATTGTCATGGTCGAAGGTGCCGTACAGTTGGTCGGAGAGGGAGTAATACAAGCAATTGCCTATGTTCGACGCGTCAGGGAAGGAGATTTACACAGCCATGCAGCTAGTTCAAGCTGCTGACTCGGACCAAACAGCATGCTTACCATCTCCCTCTGTTGGTAAAGCAAAGAGACCGCGTTCCTCCAAGCAAGGCATCTCCAAGCTCTTCAGGTCCAAGGCTTTGTTTTGGCGAAAGGCCAGGGTCTCTTCAGGCTGATCCAGCAGCAGGGACTCGTCATTTTTCAGTGGGAGAGGTTGTTTCTCTGGTAGATCAGTGTTCGGACGAGTGGAGTACGGTGGTTGTTCGTGGCCCGTAAGTATGGGCACGATTCTGCCACCGTGTGAGAGTAGTGACATGGTGAATGGAGCCCTGCCCGGGACGAGGGCGTCATTGATGGTAGTATTGAGAGAGGGGAGATATGTTGGAGGTAAGAGTAGAGGATTAGGACCGGAGGCAGGGGCCCCAGCTGGGAAACATGAGCTAGAGGAAACCCGCAGAGAAAGAGCCCTGCGGGTACGATGGGAATCTTCGAACAAGGAATTGCCAGCGCCAACTTGAGTGCCGAGTCGAGAGCGGTGAGCGTGTCATGGTGCTGTGATTGGACCACACGTGAGACCTTGCCTACTATGACATCGGCGATCACAATAAGGACAATCTCAGACGTTGGTTCTTGTTGTTCAATGGTTCTATTTTTGTGTTCTGTTCACAAAATGGTCTATAATAGTGTCTAGCAGAATTGATCTCACTTTCATATTAGGATTGAGAGCAAAGCAAACAATCGACCTCTCACTCCTAAGAAGTGATCCGTCCACTTCTAGGGATACGGTGGAGCCTCAAGAAATGGAGACCGCGGGTCTTTACGGAGAAGGCCCTTGCTCGACAGGGCAGCCAGGGAGTATATCGAATATTATGAAAGGGTAGTAGATCTGTTATTTAGAAGCAAGAATCAGAAATATCTGATAGCTGTAGACGCAATTCTTAGTTCAAGAGCTCCGCATTCTCAGCTTGACATGCGGAGGTGTATTGAAGTTCGTTTTGGGCGGGTAAGCATCCGCGTCTCCACTTTGAAAACTTTGGCGCGTTTATTGCTTTGCCGTAATTTCATTGGCTATGACTCACACCGCCTCTCAACCGCCCCTCAAAATAGCAGACGGGTAACACCAGTCTTACGCCGCGGTAACTTACTCCGAGGACCCCATTTCTCTTATCAAATCGTGGGATTGGAGATAACGCCTAGCAACGCCTCGTCACCCCGCTCGTATGTAACTACTCCATGGCTTTTTGAGTACGGTTGAGTTATAATTGCAATTGACTTGCGTCCGTCCAGTTTGTGATCAGTCTTTTCTCCAAGCATCGACATACCACATTGCATTCGAGATGCCGAATAACATTGTCGTTTTGGGGTGAAGCTCCTGCGATCCGTGAAGGCAGGGCCGGACATGAGTTACTGACATTTACCACAGGGCTGGTGTCTCGGGCTTGACAGTTGCCTACCTGCTGTCTCAAGATCCGGCCAACAAAGTGACTGTGCTTGCAAAGCACATGCCCGGTGACTATGATATCGAATATGCTTCACCATGGGCTGGGGCCAACTATATGCCGTACGATTGACCGTCCAAGAAATGAAGAGCCACAACTGAAGCTTGTTGTCTAGAGTTGGAAAAGAGGGCAGCAACCATCAAGCATGGGAACGGGCTACATGGCCAGCTCTGAAGAAGCTGACAGAAGAGCACCCGGAGGCGGGAATTCATTTTCGGGGTAGGCTGCCTGTCAACTCACTTTGCTCAACCTAAACCCGGCAACTAATGAAAATGCCAGGCACAATCATCTATAACCGCACGAAGGACCAAGGCTCTGCCACTGGCCAATGGTTCTCTGAATTGGTCCAGCCCAATCCTTGGTACAAGGACGTCGTACCTGATGTATGCTCCGTGAGCCAGCCACCTTTGTGAACTACATGCTGATCCTCGCCATGATAGTTCAAAGCCGTCCCCGATAGCGAGCTCGGTCCTGGCATTGACAATGCCCAGGAGTTCACCTCAGTCTGCATTAACACAGCCGTCTACCTGCCATGGTTAGTGGGTCAGTGTGTGAAGAATGGCGCAGTTTTCAAGCGAGCAGTCCTCAAGCACATTGCCGATGCAGCCAACGCACATCACTCTGGTCAAAAGGCCGACGTGGTGGTCAACTGCACGGGTCTCTCGTCGAAGACCCTGGGTGGTGTCTGCGACGACAAGATGTACCCTGCGAGAGGACAGATCGTTGTAGTCCGCAATGACCCTGGGCCAATGGTCTCCATCTCTGGGACAGATGACGGAGATGACGAGGCCATGTACCTCATGACTCGCGCTGCAGGCGGCGGCACCATCCTCGGAGGCTCTTACCAAAAGCACAACTGGGATCCCCTGCCCGACCCGAATCTTGCTATCCGTATCATGAAGCGTGCAATCGCTATTGCTCCCCAGCTAGTGAAGGAAGGCCAGGGCATTGAGGGTCTTGACATCGTTCGACATGGTGTCGGTCTACGGCCGCTCCGTGAGGGTGGTCCGCGTATTGAGAAGGATGAGGTGGATGGTGTGAAGATCGTTCATAACTACGGTCATGGTGGATTCGGGTATCAGGCTTCCTTCGGCTGTGCGGAAAGTGCCGTGTCTTTGGTTAAGGAGGTGCTGCAAACCAAGACGCGGGCTAAGCTTTAAACACGAGTCCATATCCTGCATTGCAACCAGACTTGCCACTGGTACATGGATGAACCAGAGGCTCGGCGTGTTGTCGTTATTTAATGATGACGTCAACTTGATCAAGAGTCTCAAGCTTCTACAAAACTACGCAGGCAAGAATTATTGCTAAGACATTCGAGAAATCCAACTTGTTCATAGCTCTTATCAATTGCTCTACTCCTTCTCCCACTTCACTCCCACATAACTCACCTCACCTCGCTAGAGCGAAACCATGCCCAAAGGCCAAACAGACAAGACCACTTCTGGTGTCCAGAAGATCCTGAACGAATACGGACGCCCTCCGCTGGCAGGAACACCACTTGCCAAGGAGAAACTGTCCGCAAGCCCGGAGGTGCTTCTTGCGATGGTGATGGACGCGATGATCAAATCACATCCAATCTCCCACGACCTGTCCCAGAAAGCCATCAACCACCTGATCGAGGTGGGCTACCATGACATCCAGAAGCTTTCCAGTAGTACCTGGGAAGAACGCACGATGGTATTGAAAGAGGGAGGATATAACCGGTACCGCGAGCAAGCTGCGACGAATCTCGGTGCACTGGCAGAGTTTGTGTTGGATAACTACGGTATGTCATATCGCAGTTTACTAAGACCGCATAGTGTTGGTTGCCATCCATTGTTCAGAAGTACTGACTCAGGCTTCAGAGGGTGATCTTAACAAATTGCTGAAGATAGCCCGAGAGCAACGTGGCAAAGTTCGAACCTTGATGATGGAGATCAGGGGCGTGGGGGAACTGGCTGTGGAGATCTTCCTCAACAACGCACAGAGTGTCTGGCCGGCTATGGCCCCTTTCCTGGATGAGCGAAGCCTCAAGACGGCGGAGGAGATCGGCATCGGAAGCGACCTAGATGCCATCTACGATGCCGTACAGCGTGACCCTGTTCAGATGAGCTGGTTTGCCAACGGGTTGTCTGCGGTGCGACTGGAGAAGAGACAACGGAGTCTGGACATTTGAGAGCCGTCTCAAGGAACAGTGCTTAGGACTTCAGTGTAAATTGAATGAAATATCGATGCCTCGTACATCTTTCCCTTTCCGGACTCGTATATAATTAGCCTCGTCACGTGGAATATGGCCCAAACGCCTGCTGAATCAGCCGTCGGCCTTGGCAGACCCGCTGCTTGCGACAGCCGCAGTCGTTCGCGCTCGCTTCACGCTTCCCTCATCAACCCTGCCCCTGTTCTCTTTCAAAGCCATTGCGACAAGCGCTTTCTTGGCTCTGTTTCTCTGTGCTTGCTCATCATCTGTGTGGACTATTTCTTTGGACCCGATCTCCAAACATCTCCAGGTACTGTCTCGAGCCCACCCCCGGATTTCGAATCCATAGCTGCTCTCCGTTGGCCGTGGCCTTGTGGAAGCTCAGTAACCTCAATGTGCTCTGTAAGACTGACGAAAGGGACAGTCTCTTTACGAAGCGCTCCTCCTCACCTCCCCAACCGGTGTCGACCTTTGTTGCCTAGCGACTCCTGACCCTGAGAACCAAGACCTCGAGACACTGAAGAAATCTCCGAACTACGAGGAATCTCTCGCAAACTCGTCAAAATGGACTTCTCCAACATCTTGTATGCCTCTCCGTCGCTATGCCATACGCGCATTCGATAGTTCAATTGGGCTGCGTGCTGATCCGTTTACAGTCGTCTCGTCAACATTGCGGTGGGTGTGATCATGGTGCTGGGTGGTATCAGCCAGTTCTTCCCGCCGTCTCTGAGCTCCATTATCGTTGGTGCCTACGTGATTGTCTTTGGTCTTGGTATGTTTGCAAGGGTTCGGTCGAACCAACAGACACTAATGTCATTGCAGTGGTTGCTGGTCTTGAATTCCTTCCCAACGTGCCGGACTACGCCTACCGCTACGCTTCGTTCCTATTCTCTTTCCTCGGCCGTGGTGTTTGTAAGTTCATGTCCATCTCATAGGAAGGTCAAATGCTGACCTTTCGTCTAGTCTACATCTTTGTCGGCTGTATCCTGCTCCACGACGCCATCCTTCGCGAGATCGCTGCTTCCATTGTCGGTATCATCGGTATCGCTTACGTTGTCCTCGAGTTCATCCCCTCGATTGAGCCTCCGTCCAACATGCGCGAATCGGACCAGGGATGGGGTGCTGAGCAGGTCTAAGTGACCTCGTCGCAATGCAGAGAGGGGCCGTGGGGGTCCCAATGTGCCCCCACGGAAGACGCCGTTCAACTGCCGTCTGCAGTTGAATGGAATACCTCTTGCTATATACGATGCTCGATGAGTGTTATGACATGTGGATTCCAAGCATGAGTGTCTGAATCCGGTTGCGTGTGTGGGAATTTCCTTGCAGGGGTGATTTCGCTTTGGTTCTTTTGTTTTGATACCTGATGTGAAGGAGGTCCATTTGGGAAGATCTGTACTATATTCTTGGATGGGCGAGTTTAGAGCCGCAATATGATGATATTGAGTGGGACTTGGCTGTCTTGTATTGGGAATCGTTCCCTGCTAAGAGTCCATCCTCTTAGAGATTCTTCTAATATTCAGTACTCCGTAGCTCATGAAGTACCCCCTATCTATCGACTGGCAAAGTACGTACTCTGTGCAGCGTGGCCTAAGCATCTCCCGCCGGATGGATCCCGCCACTGCCGGTAGCCAATGAGATTTGCATGATTGCTGCTGACACTGCAGGGAAGGGGGTGTGCACCAATCAGCGTGTTCCTAAAGAGGCTTGCCTCAGCACAGACCCATCACTTCCCAATTGGGAAGGTAAACTGTCCTGCTAAACTTCATCAGGGAAATCGGTGGAGCCTGGTGTGATGCGATCTGGGGACTGTCAGATGCACAATCTCGTTGCTTTTCAGAGATTTAACTAAACACAGACGAGCACAAGTAAAATGCCATAAGTATGAAGCATAGAACAGAAAAATCTAAGGGTCCAGATTAGATGAGATAATCCTCGGCGATGCGATTAGACTGATATGATAGTCTCGTCGATCCGCCCCCTTCGTAGATCGATAAACCCAAACTCCCTTTTCTCGTCGATAAGCCGGTCTGGATTCCCATCGTCATCTTTCTACCTTCGACACTCTTCTCTCTCTTTTCTTTCTTCCGGTCATCCTGGCTTGGTCAAATCTGGTCCTCATCACGCCACTCCGCCCATTCCATTCTTTTTCTTTTCCCTCTTACCTCTCCTCCTCTACTCCCATCTCACCACTCCGCCCTCCCTTCCTGACGCGTTGTGATCTCCATCTTGCAGGCTCCTAGCCCTGGCCCCGATTCAACTCCTGTTAGTTCCTGCGCTCGGCCAGTGTCTCCGGACAAGCCTCCCCCACAGCGCCAAGTCAGACTGTTGCTGTCACCTGGCGCAATCGCCATCACCTGACTGTCCCAGACCCTTGGGTCGCCACACTCTTTGATACCGCGCCTGTCTGTTGTGGCAATCGGACAGGAAGTTCCTCAGGCCCAATAACCCGAACTCCATTTCTGCCAAACGGGTGTCTCCTCTTTGACCGTCCTCCTCCCGTCCTCATCGCTTGCCGTCCCTTGTCAGCTTGCATCTCCCGGTGTGCTGTTCGCCCAGCTTGACCGACATTTGGCCCTGGCGGACGTGTGTGATACCGTCAAATTCGGCTTTCAACTGCGGTACGACATAACCCTCACATCCTTGCCGGCATCTACCCTTCTCTCCTCGCTTCCGCCGTTTCGCTTCTGGAATTCCGCCCTCCGCCACCACCGGTCATACCTGTTCTCTCCTCATCCTCCTAGATCTGATAAAGCTGGCCGACGAGATTTCGGCCCGGTGACGAGGTGGTAATGTTAGCGTCGATTCCACAAATGGAAACGGTACGCTCTTTTCCCCAGAGTTCTGCTGGTCCAATGCGACAACCTTCCGCGGAGGACTTGGACGCTGCTCAGCAGCTGATCTCGTCTGCGCAGGCCGGTCGTGAACATCTGGCACAGCACTATGGGGACGGGCCTGGAATTAAACATTCTGGGAGTCCTTCGCCGAGTCATGGTCCAGCGCCGGGTCAATTGGCTCATGGTCGAGCAGATGGGGGCCGGGACAAGAATTCCCCAAGACCGCAAAAAGACACATCTTTTCTGGGTCATTCTTGCAGGTAAGAAGCTTTCCATTCCCGAGTTTATCTGATTTGGGGACGCTGACATGATAATCTGTAGCAACTGTGGGACGAAAAGTACTCCACTATGGCGCCGTTCCCCAACCGGCGCGATGATCTGCAATGCCTGTGGTCTCTATCTGAAAGCCCGCAATGTCGCTCGCCCTACAAAACGGAATCGCGTACAACACGGTTCCGATTGGAACGATAAAGCTAATGCTCCTGCGCCCCAAACAGACCAGGGCGCCTCGTCTGAGAGTGGTTGCCATGGGCCCAAGGGATCTTGTCCAGGTGGTGGGAGCTGCAACGGCACTGGCGGTGCAGAAGGGTGTGACGGCTGCCCAGCCTACAACAATCGCATCTACAAGTCCGCCCACCGGGCTGCGACGGCTGTTCACTCCTCATGGGGTCGAACTCCAGCGCATGACTCCGAACCAAGACCGCCTACGCAAGAACCGGTCGTTCCAGCGAAGACTAGCACGACTGATGGGACCGCACTGGTTGCTTGCCAAAACTGTGGCACAACTGTGACTCCGCTTTGGCGGCGTGACGAGCAAGGCCATCCCATCTGCAATGCTTGTGGACTCTACTACAAGCTGCACGGTTGCTATCGCCCGACGACAATGAAGAAGTCTATCATCAAGCGTCGGAAACGCGTCGTCCCAGCCTTGCGAGACCAGTCCCCTACTGCTGCCACCCAATCGTCAAATGGATCGTCCGCGTCGCCTGAGGCCTCACCCGCTGCTTTGTCCGGTCTTTCTCACGATGATCACTACCGGTACATGAGTAGCGAGCCCATAGACCACCCGCGGCCTCTGCATTTTGCTCCGCCTCCCGTAGACTTTACGGGCTACAACATGAATGCTGCTTCTCTGCCTCATCACCCTCTCCCGAAACTACTGGAGCCAGGACACTCGCCGGCACCTCACTATGGACGCCGATCTGCCTCGCCAAACTCTCTTGCTCTTCCTAAGAAACGAACCCTCGCCGAGACGACCGCGGAAGCTCTTCCAGTCCCGACTACGCTTGAATCCGGATCAAATCAGTTGCCGCCGATCATGTCCTCGGCTAACCCATCACCCCCGGGTCGCCTGAGCTCGATCTCTTCGATTTTGAATCCCGGCGAATCTCACAATGAGTCTCGGATGGAACACATGAATCGGCCGCAGTCATACCAACCTCCCCTGCCTGCTGCACCGCAACAACCGCAGACTCTGCCGAGCATTGCTTCTATCTCGGATCCCGCGGCTGAGCGACGGGCCCGACTGGAGCGGGAGGCTGAGCAGATGCGCGAAGCCTTGCGCCAAAAGGAACGCGAACTGGCTGAAATGGGCCGGTAGAATAGCGATGTATACCAGTCATGACGAAGTTAATGAGTATTGATATGTTTGATGTTACTTGGTGAGATACACGGCGCAAAATTCGGGATGACTTGCGCATGATACCACGGATCCTTGCTGGAATGATGGACTCCGAGACCCTGCTACAACAAAAGAAGTGTTAAGATGATCTGTATTCTACGATGGAGTTGCTCTTGAATCATCTAATTCTAATCACTTCTCTTTCAATTATTCTTGCAATACCTTATTCTCGGCCCGAACCGTAGCAAACCGGCGATGTCATCATGACTTCGATCACCTCCACTTCATTCAACATCACCAAAACCACTTACAAACCAAACCCCATAGCATCCAAACACCAAAACAATGACACCCCAAAGAACATTCACCCTAACCCTCCTCGGCGACGTAATGCTCGCCCGCCTTATCGACCAACTCTACCCAACCCACAACAAAAACCCCGTCGAATCCCGCATAGCCTCAACCTTCATAAAAGAATACCCGCACCTCCTCGCAAAAGGCGTCTACACCCCTGCCTCACCATGGGGCACCACCCTCCCCCTCCTCCAGAACTCAGACCTCACCCTCATCAACCTCGAAACAGCCGCAACAACCACCAACGATCCCTGGCCAGACAAGACATTCAACTACCGCATGCACCCGGCCAACCTGGCGCCTATATTACACGCTGCTGGCGTGGACTATGCCAGTCTGGCTAACAACCACACGCTTGATTTTGGGAGCGAGGGTCTCGTCGAGACGGTGTGGGCGTTGCGGGATGCGGGTGTGCTTTTCGCTGGGGCGGGTGAACGGCGCGATGAGGCGTATAAGCCGGCTGTTTTGTCTTTGCCAAGGAAGAAAGGACGGCGACGGTCCAGGCAGTTGGAGGAGGAGAGTGTTGCGATGGAACGAAATGCGTATGCGGTTCATGTGTACTCTGCTGCGGATCATCCGCGCGAATGGGGCGTTGTGCCTACGTTCCATTTGATTGATTACTCGCCCGCGACGAGGGTGAGGCTGCGGACGTTGCTGTTATCCGGGGATGTGAGAACGAGTACGGGATCTCATACAGATGTGGAGGCTGGAGTGGAAAGTGATGTTTCTCACCATCGGGAACATCACCATCACCACCAGCATCAGCACGAATACGAATGGGGCCATGGTTCGATGTCCATACAGCCGCGTCCGGCATTGAAGATCTTCTCTGTACACTGGGGCCCGAATTACTCGTGGAACCCGGCAGATCGGATCAGGTCTCTGGCGCATTTTCTGATCGATGAGTGCGAGGTGGATATCGTGCATGGACACTCATCACATCATTTGCAGGGGGTGGAGAGGTATCGGGGGAAGGTGATTATATATGGGTGTGGAGATTTTGTGGATGATTATGCGTGGCATGAGGATTATCGGAATGACCTTGGGGCTGTGTGGAGGGTTGTTGTTAAGGAGGGGGAGGGTGGTGGTGATGAGAGGGCGCTGAGACTGGATCGATTGGAGATTTTTCCTACGAGGATTGAGAGGTTTAGGGCTATGCTGTTGGAGAAGGAGGATGAGGATCATGAGTGGGTTCGGAGGAGGATGGAGATGCTTAGTCGGGAGTTAGGGACTGATATTCGGGGGGAGCTTGGGGAGGAAGGGCAGATTGTTGTTGATCTTGATGGATGAGCATCGAGTATAAAAGCAGGGTTGCCATCCAAACACATTCTACCCAGACGAAAGAAGGGCTAAGCTTGAGAGAAGGTGGCATGTCGTCGCGGTGCATGATCATAATTCAAGATGTGCTGGACATATGCCAAAGATATACAAACAAGACTTGGTCCTATCCCCAACAGCTTGCGGTTTCTAACTATGGGGCGGAACCGCAACTCCATAGGCGATGCAGTCGCTTCCACCACCACCCAACCGCCAATTGTGACTTGCGGACAATTGTGAAGGAGGGATCTCGAATGCTGCTGGGGCTCATGTGCTTAGCTTGAAGAATATTGGACTTATTTGGGTACTGAATGTGTGCCTTTCCACACGGCGAGCAACTTTCTACTTACCGGGACGTCCATCCTGCTTGGACCCTCGCGTACGCCGGAAATTTCTCTACTCGTATGTCCGATGACACCGAACAACTTATATCACAGACAATATCATGAGAACAGGAATTTTAACTATCAATATCCCCTAAGATTTTATTCCTCCCACTTTCTAATCCTTCGTGATTCCCCAATAGCACCTGTGGACGACTACATCAGTTCTGGACCAGTCTGTATTTGGAATCGGCGGGATGATTATGTAGCAACTTAAGCGCCGACAGAATGTTCCCAGTATGATCACACCGTGGTTATAGGGCAATTGGCGGGTATGTGAATGGCCCTAGCAGTTAGCCGCCGAATTAGCTTCGCTAACATTGAGGCACTCGTAGCCAATTGACCACCAGCACCGGAACTCGAAGAACAAGAAAAGGGATTGGCTGAGCCAGAATTGACCCCTGAGATCCCTATCTATTGCGAAAGCATTTGAAGCGGCTAAGTGAGAGGTCGGTGGATGACGCGAATACCTTGGTATTGCAAATCGCCGGGCCCATGAGCCGGCGATATCCCATTCATGCTTGGTCTAATGCGCCAGAGCCGAGGCTCAGTGCATAACTCAAGGTCGTGATTGGTATCTATTATTCTATTTATCATGCTGGACCCGCTGCCTTCGCACTGCAGAGCGCCCAGGATAGTTCCAAATAAGGAAACAAAGTACATGGAATGTAACCAGACATCGGCAGTTGAGGCCGAACATAATTGAGGCGCAAAAGGAACGAGGTTTTGGGAAGTTAACTAAAAATGCTGTCTCGTAATAACGTTGTATTTCTTAGTACTGGGAGTCAAGATACATGCATTTCTTGCCTGCAACTACTTAACATCTAATGAGTCCTCGCCTACCCTCTTCACCCTCCTTAACCAAGTCCCCAAATCAAAGTGGCCGTCACTCAAGTCTTTCACATTGCCGACAAATTTGAAAACAAACCAAAGTCATCCACGGGCTCGTTGCCGTCGGTATAGTTGATGCGACACGGATCGGCCCGATAATTGTCTGTTTTATAGCTGGCAAGCCTCTCCCCATGCTCTTCTGTCTCGACATGATACAGAGCCCCATGAACGACCTTTTCTGGCGCATCTAGGACAGCTGGATACTGGCCCCGTAGCTTGCATTCGGAGCCTGTAATGGTGGCGGGTCGAAGTTGTGGCATGGTTTCCAAGCCAAGGACATCGCGAAGCATAGCGGGATCAGACAGGGTGCCGTAGAAGAAATAAGGGCCGACGGGCGCAGCAAATGGATCTGAATGAGGTGGCGTCCTTTCGGGTTGGAAAAAATAGCCAAGAGGAGCAGACCTCAGCTTCTTGACGAACGGGGAGAGTTTCGAGCTTGGGTCTTCGGGCGGAGGAGGTGGAGGAGGGAGAGGGCCAGAGCCAGCGGTTCCCTCGATTCCTTGATTGTCAGACATCTCTTCTTTTGACGGCCAACAGGGTGGAAGTGAGAACCAGCTGAAGGATGAAAATTCGATAGGAGCTTCGGTCTCCCAACTCGGTGTTTGTGTTTATCGTTGAGCGGTGCGTACCGTGTCTTTTAATACTAAAACAGAACCCTAACAGCGTGGAGCCGACGGAATGACCTAGAGAAGGGGTTAAGAGCGAACCAGAGGGCACTATTTTACACAGGTTCCTAAGTAGTAGTTGGGGTATTATGAGAGAAAGGATATCATGAAGAGTCCGCAACCAAGCGCCGCTCACTAACAGTATCATCCTGCTTAGTCCTCTCCTGCATAACCGTCATCTCAGTAGTAACCTCGATACCGCCAAACGAGCTGCGGCTCGAGCGATCCCCCGGCTTGACATTGATCGAGTACATATCAAAGTCCTTGTCCATGTTTTGGCTGAACAGCTCAGTCTGCTGGCGCTGAGAGCGCCCACCCGTGAAGTTGTTTGTAGTGGTGCGCCCATTTGTTGTGTAGCGATTGTAGCTGTTGGTTGAGAGCAATTTGGGGAAGATGCGGCTGATGATGGGTCGAAGGAAGGGGAGGCAGGCGCAGATGATGGCCACGTTGCATTCTGCTGCGGTCCAGTAGGCGGCGCCGACGTTGCTAACTGTGGATGTGTTAGAATGTGTGTGTTGGGTTGTGGGGTTATGGAACGTACAGGATGTGTCTGTGCTCTTAGCGACGGTTCGCAGACTGGACAAACGTAGGATGCTTGTAATGACAACGCTGTGCACACAATGTCAGTAACAACGCGAATGTGGAAGGCAGTGATATGCGTACAGAATACCAATGGCAAAGACACCCATCAGCGCAACCTTCTGCATTCGTGGCAGCTGAAGCTGTACGAGCACAGGCATAGGTAGTAGCAGGAGCGTAACATCGGTAGCGATATTCATCGAGGCATTGAAGAACCAGACTGCTTCAAAACTGAGACAGTGGCCGGGCAAGTCATGATTCCAGAACTTAGCCACGGGCACACAGTTCACATAGCCGCTGACAATCGCCCAGGAAGAGTATGTGGCCACGACTGCCATCACGACGTAGCAGGCGAGACGAAAAGAACGAGTGGGGAATATGCGGAGGTATTGGAAGAGAATGGAGAATTTGGTCAATGCCAGGCTGGCGTTGTACATGGGGATCGCTGCCCAGAGGCACTGATCGATGTTAGTCGGGGTTCTTCCAGGTCCAGCGGCGAAATGACTTGACGCACCTTCAACTGTTGCTTTAGTTCATGGTCTGAGAGTTGTTTTGAGTGGATGCCCATGCCAAAGTGAAATTCTGGAAGTTGTCAATACCGGTGGAAGAGCGAGTCGTCATGGTAGGGGACGTACGAGCAGCGACGAGGGAGAGGTATACAATCGAGAAGACCTGGGAACAAGAGATGCTATCAGCCTTTGGCCTGTCGCTGGTGTATTCGAGGTCGACATACCAAAGAGCTCAAGATGGTCCAATCTTCACGGCCGGTGATTTTCATCAACCTCAGTCGAGCAAACAAGCGCATAGCAACAATCACAAAGGCAATCGAGGTCAGGACTACTGTGACGACCAACGCCCGTTTACCGCGAGCATATCCGTCGTCGCCTCCTGCTCGAGGGAGGAGGCCATGTGCGAGGTCCTCCATGGTGAGGTTTCAAAAGGAGCGAAGGTGGTAAATTTTCAAAAGAGTGTACTCGAAGGTTCAGTCACACATGCTCAGTCACAGGCTCTCTGAAACCCACTTTCGATGGGAATTTCCACATCGAGATTTGCTTGGACACCCCGTCGTCTGGGGTCGTTGAAAAGTCTGCTGTCGAAGATTGACGACCGACAGCTCGACACATGAACGGGGGCTCTGCTTTTGAACTGCGCCTAAGCACCGTGACGAAGGACGACCGCGGAGAAGATATGAGCGTCCATGCAAAGCATCCCCCAGAGATCCTCTCTCGCTTCGCATTGATCTCCCGTGAGTTTGAATAGTCTGTTCAATAGCGCAAGAACAAGGTGCGATCTCGAGGGGCAGCTCATAGCCAACCTTCGCCCTCCTTCGGAACTCCGGTTCGACATTGCGCCATGTGGTCCCCAGATGGAGAACGGTTGCATACAGACACGCGTGGATGCACAGAACTCGCTAGCGTCGGGCTAGTAGTCACTTCTATCCCCACTGCATTGTCGCCAGCAGTGGGTCTGACGAACGGACGCCGCGAAGTGCTTTGCTTCAGATTCATGACCATTCTTGTCATGATTGGCGGCTGAGTGTTTGATCGGCCCAGACCCCAGGCACGTCGCAGTGTCTTCTCAACTTCCCCTGTCGAGTATAGCTGCCAGCAAAAGGACTGCTACTGTCATTGGCGACCCACCGCCGTAGAGGTGAAGTTGGACCCCGAGGGGTCGCCTTCGTGTTGCAGTTGTGAGCCTCCGAGTTTATACTCCCCCATCTTTTGATGGTGGATACACACAAGGTCAGGGCTGTCCTCTGTTTACTCGCGATGGACGGGACTTTGACGAGAACACATGGATTCCATGGCAGTCCTACTCATTGAGACATCCACAGGTCCTCATCAGGCTGGACGTCATGCCTACAACGCTGTTCCCCGAGCCCAAAACGACAAGTTGAACTGACGGAAAACCGTGATGATCGTGTGGACCGCTTCCCGCTCGCATAGGGGGTATCGTCGCCTACCGGCGAGACTCCTAACCAACTGACCCTCAAGATATGGACGGCCATTCTTTCCGAAAGCATAAGAAGCATCTCCCCTTCCCGGCTCCTGCGACTATTGAAAGTTAGCCTCACAAGAGACAAGCACTGATGATCATAGTGTTTCCATCCCCTCGGACTCGGAGAGAACCTCTCAGCCGAACTGAACCCACTCTGCCAACACCCCACGCGAACTTGCTTGCCACTGGCACTCAATAATGTCTTTAGTTTCTCCACAACGGCCGTACTTGCCTGGAGTCACCCCTACATTCGCAATCTCGAACCGTGGACGACCTAGCGCTACCTATGGTTGTCAGACACATCAGATAATCAAACGAGACTGCCACTGCACCGTGTGTCTGCGCATTGATGGACAAGGATCGTAACGACCGTGTTCCCGGATACGTTGTCAAATTCAGCATCTGGACAGGCCCGTTGAGCCAGTTGCCGAGTAAGTGATCGACACGTTAGGCGACCGTGGCTGAATCGTCTATCTAATGCGCTTGTTTTGTTTTGTCTCGAACTAGGACAATCTTGTGCATGGTGGTTTTCTCTACAGATCCCAGTTCCCGATCCCGTCATATCAATGATCTGATGCGCTATCTATATCGGCGCTCCCATTAAGTGACATGCTCCTTCTCCTGCTCTTTAGGAATCCTCACCCGGACAACAGTCAGCAGCGCAGTAAGCTGGGCTGCCAATGCAAACCACCAAATCGCCCGGAGACCTTCCAATCCCACCTCACCATCCGGGCCCTTATTGACTCGCGTACCGATCGCATCAGCAACACTCGTCATAATTGCTAACGATAGATTCTGGTTTAACCAGAAGACTTCCCGCGCTACCCTGATATGACCGGGCCACATTGCTGGTAATGAAAATCGAAGCAGCAGCAAAGGCAAGATCAGGACCGAACGTCACCAAAGCGACACCTCGAAACGATAGCTTCCAATACATGGTGCTTGCAGTCTGTGGAATAAAAAAAAGCCGGACCGAGGGTGAATGCCAGCATGGAGACTGTGTAGATACAGTGCCCCGGGACAAGGTGCAGAGTACGGCTCACCACCCACGTGGCAAGTACTCCGACCACGGCATTGGGAATATGATACAGGGCCACATCGAGGGGAGTAGCATGCTAGATCCTCAGCCAAAACTGAATGGCATAGAATTGCCATGCTCCGAAAAATGAGGCGAATCCTAGGAAGTATGCGTCCATCAGAGGCGTAAATCCCGGTGTACGCCAGAGTCGATTAAGAATAAGCGGCCGTATAGCTACTCGTTTGGCAAAGAATAGCCCGCCTAGAAGCAGCAAGCCGACGATAATGAGCACATATGTATACGGCGACCAGGACGCAACGGGTCCCTGCGTGAGGCCGAATAGCAGACAAACACAACCACCAGCAGCACACCCGCCACATATATAGTCAAACTGGCGTAAGGACGGTGCCTCTGTACCCGCGACATCGGCCACTGGTCGCAATGGCAGGATGCTAAAGTACGCGGCTATGCAGCATACTGCGCAAATGATACCTACTGAGGCTATAAACGGCCGTATTTCGGCCTATAGTAGTGTAGGTAGATTGGTTTTTAAGACTAGAAAAATACTGCTAGGCTACGTGGATGCCTAATAATTGTCCACCGTGCTAGTTGGTGCGATGATGCAAAGGGGTTCCCGGCCCTTCATTTTTCGCTGCAACACTTTCGTAGTTAACACCTTATCTTTCTACTCCCTAGATTATTTTTTCCAGTCAAACTCACCTACCCACCCCATAACATCACCCCACAACCCAAACGCCAGCACGGTCCGTACCTTCTCAAAATCAACGCCGACCACTAGGCTACGGCTAAGAAGACTCAAGCCGACAACTCGTTCAGCAGAGAAGTGCTCCGTCTCCGAGCCGAGTATGAACACCGTCGCGTTACCACCAATCTTTATCCCCCTAGCGGTCAACCAATTCTCGAATTGGACCTCCAGCGTGACGACAAATCTTACATGACGTACTGGTTCGACGACGGCACCAAGTATGGCCAGTGCGTGCGCGTCTTTGACGTTCCCGGTACTCTCTCAGGCGATATCCTACGGCTCCGTCACAACTTACCACCTATGTCGGGCCATTTTGAGATCGATGGCAACGATGTACGTCCATTGGACCGCTGTCTGGAGCATCCCGGGCTCATAGAGGACGACTCCGAGGACGAGAGTGAGCTAGTTTCCAACCTGCCTCTCGTCTGTGTCAACCCAGCGAAGCATTTTGTCAAGAAGGGCAAGTACCGAAGCGAGATCGAGAATCTCACCAGGTGCCAGTGCGGCTCTACACCGGGCCATCCACTCTCCCCGCACGTCGTCCAGCTTCTCGGCAGGTCTGCCGATGGGCAACTCGTCTTTGAAAAGCTATCGTCTAGCGCGCGCACTCTCGGTCGCTTCTCCTCGGCCATTTACAAGAGCTGGATTTTGCAACTCATTGACTCCTTCGATTTTCTTCACTCGATTGGCATCGTCCACCGCGACTTACGTGCTGATAACCTTCTCTTTTCAGACAACGGGGGGCGCCTGGTTGTCTGCGATCTCGAAAGCCGCTGGGGACAGCGGTCAGCGCCCGAGATTGCCTTCCATGGAGGCCTGGAGGACTCCGGTTGGACCCCTAGATCCGACATATATGACATTAGAGACTGTATCAAAAGCATGGTTTACGCAAATGGGCCGATCACGCCCTTCGTCGAATGGCCTGTTCCACCTCCGCTCCAAGCCATTGTCAAAGCTTGCATGCGTTCGAGACCGGAGGAGCGTTCAACCCTGGCCGACTTGCGTTTCATGGTGGAGGAGATGCAGACGGAAGCAATTTAGAGTACATGGGAGCTTGGAGGTTTAGGCATGCCCTTATGTCTAGACTTAGAGACGAACACGACTCTCAACAGCTCCTCGCATTACCAAGATGCCCTGCTGCGTGGCTTATCATGTGTGGGGAATAGTGCGCTCTCTGGTTGTGTTGATTGGTAGGCTCCACGCTTTACCAACTTCTCTCGGGAAAGAGGGCAAGCAGCAGGCGAGCAGCTCTTCAACTGCAAGAACACCCAGTCGTTGACAGCTGGGTACGTCTGTCCGCACTGTCAGGCAGCGTAGGCAGGCTGCAGGCTACCGAACGCAGGCAATTGGAAAACGAGTAGCTTCATGAAACTAGACCTAAGAAAACGGCTCTCTTCCAAGTTAGGTGTTTGCTTAGATGAAAACGATGACAAGTCCAAGCATCATGGCCCATCCTATGACCTGTCTAATGAAGAGTTCGAGACATCATGTGCTAGGGCACATGATGCACCTCTCCGATGGGCCTCATTCCTGACTTTCTCCATGAACTTCTTTGCTCTCTCACTTTCTAGATCCCTGCAAAGATAATAATAGTCTAGCCAGAATTCACGGGCGGCGCTATGATCAGACATATACTTTCGTAGTAACGCCTTCCACTCTCTGTCCTTCTCATTGTCGGGGACGAAGGTACATACATATTCCCACCATACAGGAAAGTATCCAGACATTTCCCAGTCGATGATGCCAGTAAGGGAGCCGTTTTCGACAATGATATTGACATTTGTGAGGTCCCCATGCGTAAAGGTGTAAGGCGTAGCGGATGGCATACACTGTCGAAGTCGTATTCGTGCAGCCTCGGGAATCGTTTCTTTCAAACAACGTTCCATGTCATCCCAGAGATCATCATCGGATGCTAGAGGGCCATGGGGAAGCTGTGGGCTCTTATTTTTGAACAGGAAGTTGGAAAAGACTGGACGGCCACCGAGAGGTTGGATGCTATCAGACTGGAGCTCACGAAGTTGTTGTAGATACTCGGCAGTCTGCCTTGCTATCCTTTCTTTTTCATCCGTGGAAAGCCAGGGCCAAGCCTTACTGAGGAGCTCGCCGGGGATGCGTCGCATAAATATGAGGGTGTGAGTGCCTTCCTCCCAAGATTTGACAACGGCAGGAACAGGAATCGAGGTTTGTTCCTGTACGAATTGGATATTCGGTACCTCGAAGGTCGGAAGGCTCCCGCCTCGATCTTTCAATACCAGCTTTGAGCTTGACGACCAGACACCTCGATCACCAGCTTCGTAGAACAGTTTGAGGTGACTTTCGTAGTTGCAATTATTTTGGCGCTCGGTGGTCCAGCTACATGCTGTGCAAGCATCTGAGGTCATGTCGAATGGATGAACAATGATAATACAGCCAAGGTATCAGTCGGAGGATTAATCGGAGGAGAAAGTGGGTGGGTTCAGTTGTAGTGATGCACGAGGGAGAAGGTTAGAACTTTTCTTTCTCAGTGCTGTGGGGGGTTTGCTTTTAAACATGATCTTGGGTACCCTTGTTCCGTCAGTTATTATCTTTCACCGCCACACTGTTTCTTGTCAGATACACACCAATGCGGAGACACCAGAAAATTCGCACGGTCACAACCCTTATTCATTGTCATAGCTCCCGTTGAGTGTATATGCCCAGTGCTTCACGTGGCTTATATACAACATGCAACCAAAATGCTGATGAGAACAATCAATCTGCTTTTGCCCCGAGAAGAGTTCACCTTTCATCTTTCGCGGTATTTTGGTCAACGAGTGTCATCGGGTTGGGTCCTGAAGTTCCATTCGACCACAGAGAACAACATCTTCACCAAACGGATACCACCTGACATCAGTCAAGCGAGCTGCAGAAATCGCATTCCCTGCATCGTCGAAGCGTCTGGCCGGAGACACGACTACTCCACCTCGGCCCAACCAGGTCGGGGCAATGGTCACAATCACTCGATCAATCAAGGACATGTACGGTGGCTCCAGTAGTGAGTTGATCACTTGACCCCCTCCCTCAATCATGATGTTTCGGAGTCCATGGGATCGAAGCACGGCAAGGAGATTTCCCCAGTGAATTTTGTGGTGACCGTCCTGCGAGGTATCCATTTGGAGTGAAATGAATTTCCCTCCATACCTCTCTAGCAGAGTCTGTTTTTCCACAGGCGGTTCCTTCAGCGCAGTCACGATCCACGGCGCCCGACCGCGGCCCTGTCTGCAAAGCTGGAACAATTTGCTCTCATCGGAGAAATTCCACCGTGCCGACGGGTCAATGACAATCGGACGTGGCTGGCCCTCTAGACCTTCCCCGCCATAACCTCCTGTGCCGATGATGCGGCAATTGAGGCCTGGGTCATCTGCCATTGCGGTACCGACGCCAATCAAAATGCCGTCATGGCGGGAGCGTAGGTAGTGTGTCATTGCTTTTGATTGAGGACCGGACAGCACTGTACGTGCCCCTGGTGATAGAGCGAGAGAGGAGTCCAACGAAGTTGCGAAAGTCAATGTTGTGAAGGGCAGGTCTGGACGCGGGGTCGAGCCATCTCGTGGAGGAAGCTGAGGCTCTAGAAAGACTCTGTCTGACTCGGGAAAGTCTAGTGCGTCTCGAGTGTTTGAGTTCATCTTGAGTGGATTCGATATGGCAGTTGCTTGAGAGTTGGTGAATATTCTCCAGACATCGAGATGGAAGCGCGCGACGGTGGATATTGACGTGGATTCCTGAGGCACAAATATTGCTACTTTGGGCTATTCTATATTGTCTGCATACGATCGCCACGACTGGCAAAAATGTCTCGTCGTTGAATCAAAGACGAGGGATATATATATCCTCAGAGCACACTAATTACATTGTCCGAGCAACTGATGTCGGCAACATACATTGCCCGCCCATTGTTGATGTTCTGGCCATTCTCAAAAGCATGGAAAACAATCTTCGAGCCATCTCCATTGAAATCAGCACCACCAGGCCCACTCAAATCACCAACATTGCTCGGATCTCCAGTCTGGAGCAGAGGCGCATTTGGAGACTGGGCTTTGGTATAGGGCCCAGTCAGCGTAGATGCAGTTGCGTAGCTCACGTCGTACAGGGTGGTGTCGTACATGTTGGATGAGAAGGTAAGGTAGTAAATCCCGTCCACATTGACAAGACTCGGGGCCTCAATCAGTGGGCCGTCATTGCTGTCGCGATCGAGAAGCTGGATCGGATCGCCGCTTGGCGTGACGGCGTCCGAGTTGAGGGCCTGTAACATGATGGGCGTGGGATGAGTGGTTCCATCACCATCGAGGCTGTTACCGTCGACCTTGTAGACCACGTAATAAACGCCTCCTTCACTGAAGCCGTCGGCGTCGATTGCACCCCCTTGATCGAGTGGGCAGGCCAAGACATTTCCTTCAGGGGTGTAGGGACCCGTGATGCTTGACGAGGTAGCAGCCCCAACACAGTGCTTCGTGTCATCCTGGCTGGTGGCAGCTGAGAAGTACATCACAAACGTTCCATCATCCTGGTGTAGGTTAGCCCTGTGCCCGCTAGCCCTTAGGTAAAGCCTCGATTAAGCTTACTCTTTGGATCACATCGGGTGCCCAGATAGCGGGAGATCCAGCCACCCAGGATGGAAACGGGCCCGGTAGGGCATCTGTACCAGACAGAAGCTCCCACGAGGTGAAGTCCGAGGATGAAGCGACCTGCACGTTCACCCCGTTGCCGGTGGTAGCGAAAGCATAGTATCCATCGTCGGTTTGAATGACACAAGGATCAGGAAAATCAGCATCAATGACGCGGGTAGACCCCGCAGTGACGATGCCGCTCAGTAATGCCGCAGATGCAAAAGTGAGAAAGATAGTGGGACCCATTGTTGGTGAAGTCCGTGATCGCGTAGTACTGAATTCTGACAGTCGAAATGTATATTCAGACAACCAAAACAGGGATTCCCCGGCCTTTTAAGCGAAGGTGCAGAGGTAGGAGGCTGTATCGAATATACACAGCCTTCTTTAGAGCAACGACGGGTATAACACTATTTTTAAACCCATCGATGTGCTGTGACTGCAGAAGGGATTCAGCCCCAATCGTCTCCACAAACATTGTCGATCACCATTCTGACTATACCTAACGGAGAAAATGGCCGTCTGGAGGTAACCGATAAGCCTATGAGAGCGCTGGATTGAGAACAAAAATAATCGGCGGAATTTATTGGCAGCCCCATCCCCGTACTCGACGTAGAAACTCCCCCGCTTGGTTTCATGACCCCAATGGCACTGCTCTGAGCGTTTGGGGCTATCTGTCGGAGGTAGGCGAAGCAACCGCCGTTATGACTTGCCTCGTATGGCTTCTCTATTTGTCCGTGAATGCGATGCTTGGCTGCGAAAGAAGTTAGAGAACTGCACGGGATGCTCTTGCTGAACGCAAATATAGGTCTGGCATCTCCCTTTCTGTATGTCCGTCGGTCTCGGATCATCGTCATCGCTCACTACAAAAGTCGGAGCATCTCTAGAATTGCATTGAGAAAGCCTGTTTCCCGCCGTGGGCTTAATATTAATGGTGGTCGACTCCCGATTTCCGGGAAGTATACTGCGTGCAAGGAGCGGAGCGGAGCGGCCATCGTGCAAAAATCGCCTTCGGATGCCAAGACTACTGAGCCCCACATATCAGATCTCTTAGGTAATCAACTTTGCATACGATCTCATCCAAGTTGATATTGAATCAAGAAACGAGAAGAAAAGTTCATCAAAGGAGATGACAAGGATGTGTGAAAAAACGAGTCCAAATCGTCAGAGCAAGGATTCGAACCCCCGCCACCGAAACTCGCGATAAACCTCAGGTACATTCAGCAGAGTGCCAGCCCTGCTAAGTCTGTTCACTTGGTATGACTTCAACCACCCTCAATTCACCCCCCAACGTCTTAAATAATTAATTAAAGGCTCAAATAGCTTCCTTGAATATGAGAGATACGAGAGTCAAAAAAATCTTAAAAAACGTGCGATACCCCGGCTACCTCTCCCATCCATAAACCACCAGGCGGCCACCAGATTCGCGCCCCACCCACCCCAGGATGTGTACCTCGCCTGCCCCCATTCCGAAAGGGGCGATAGCAATGACAGTGTTGACCACTAGACCATCCAGGTGATTTTGTTGAAATGACAACCGAATACCCTATGATAACCCATCCCGCCTCTTGCTGGAGTTTAGTATTGTAGGCCCTCCAATGTTCCCTACAATGTATCCACCTGGAGCATTACCACTTTGGACACGAGCTCAGTGTTCGTGCTAGAGGGAGAGATAACTGTGTCTATCCAACCTGCACCTGAGGGTCCACAGATACGCCCTATCGAGGATTCCACCTGGAACATGAACCGTATCCTGATTTTTACCTCAATCCGCTTCCATATTTGCAACTTCAACAGCTCCTCTTCACGGCCGCGCTCAACATAAGATTCTTGCTTACGTTTGCACAGGCCGCTCCTGAGGAAGATTCCACGCGTGCGGTCTTTCATTGACCGCGGAGACGTGTTTCCTCAACCCAATCAATCCGCGAGTCAGCTCATGCAGCGCCTGCATCGAGTCACTCAGCAGCCTCTCCACCTCCTCGCCTGTGGAAAGCATGTCATCATGGCTCATAGGCACGAAGGCCGCGTTCGTCTTCTGAAGAATACGATCCCCCAACAGGCTGTACCAGTCAAGCTGCCTTATCCCCCGGGCATCCACACAGTGATCTGACAGACTCTGGCCGGGGAATGACAATGACAAGATATGGATAGAGCTTTGGGGCCGGCCGAGGTGCCATTCAGGGGCGTGTCTCTGCTCGCCGCCGGGGCCTGGTCATCTATGGAGCGGATGCATTCCACGCCATCATGCTCGGATGGTATAATGGTCATGGCGCCGGCTTGAACACGAGGGAGAAAGGAACAATGCTCTCCTCTAATGAAGAAGACGGTCGGATGCAGATTAGCCATGGGCTATGCGAGGCGCCTCCAGCACGTCAACCCCCGGATCAACATTGGAGCCGGCTAGGATTGTCCCAAAGATGATTTCCAAAGGAGTGAAACTCATTCGACGCACAGAAAACGTGCATACCCAGGGCTGCGCGGACGAAGGATGCCATTGTGGGTTCGTGATGCTGGGAAGGCAGGTGCTGCGCTGCCCAAGCAAACTCACAAACGGAGCATTGACTGACTGAGCAATTAGGACGGGATGATTTCCAGCGGTGGTCGTCATTTTATCTTGTTCTTGCAGTGGTGCCCACAAGCCAGAAAGAGCCAAGGGCTCCATCGTCCTCAGCAGGCAACATCTTTTGCTATGTTCCAAGTTACGATATGTTGGCATTATGAATAAACAAATCCCATTAGTCTGGGCTCAAGGATTGACTCGGCATCTTGGCAGCGTGGCGGAGATCAATCAGCATGATGAGATCGTACGATACGGCTCGGTAAAAGCCGAGTATACTCTGGTCTATCAAACCAAAGCTGCACCGCCCACTCCTGAATTCACAATTTTCAATCAATGCCCTGGCATTCGATGCCTGCCTTTCCAACTGCATGACGTTTCTCTTTAGCCCATTGCTTGTTGGCATTTTATTCATCATCCATCTCCTCTACCTGGTCCTCTTCTCACTAGATCCCATCCGAGCTTTTGGGCTTCCTCATCACGATCCACTTCGCATTCTGCCATGTCCTGGATTTCGATCGGGGCATATGCCCTGCTGGCCTTCGTGGCAGCAATTTCCCTCAACTTCGTCTACCAGCTGCTATTTCGCATGCTGAATAAGACTCGGCCGCCGTTGGTCTTCCACTGGCTTCCATTTCTGGGCAGTACAGTTTACTACGGAACTGATCCGTACAGATTTTTCTTTTCTTGTCGAGAGAAGGTGAGCGAATTCTCATTACCTTACTGGAGGTGATAGCTGACCAAAGAGCTCGGTTGAATTTAGTACGGCGACATCTTCACTTTTGTTCTTTTAGGACGCCACACGACTGTCTATCTAGGCACACAAGGCAACGACTTCATTCTCAACGGCAAGCTGAAGGATGTGAGCGCAGAGGAGGTATACAGTCCTTTGACAACCCCGGTGTTCGGATCGGACGTGGTCTATGACTGCCCTCCTTCGAAGCTTATGGAGCAGAAGAAATTCATCAAGTTTGGGCTCACCCAGTCGGCTCTCGAGTCCCACGTACCATTGATTGAACAAGAGGTCCTGGACTATCTTCACACGTCTCCAAATTTCCACGGAACCTCAGGGGAGGTGGATATTGCTGAGGCCATGGCAGAAATTACCATATTCACAGCAGGGAGCGCTCTGCAAGGAGAGGAGGTGCGATCCAAGCTGACCACAGAGTTTGCTGTCCTCTACCACGATCTCGACAAGGGGTTTAGCCCAATCAACTTTATGTTACCTTGGGCTCCTCTGCCGCATAATAAAAAGCGTGATGCCGCACATGCCCGAATGCGAGCTATCTACATCGATATCATCCACAAGCGAAGAAGCGCTAAGAACAGTGGTGCCGAGTCAGGGAAATCAGACATGATTGATAATTTGATCCGGTGCACCTATAAGAACGGACAGCCGTTGCCAGATAAGGAGATTGCTCATATCATGATCACCCTGCTGATGGCAGGCCAGCATTCTTCCTCTTCGATTAGTTCCTGGATCATGTTACGTCTCGCCTCCAATCCAGCGGTAGCCGAGGAGCTTTACCAAGAGCAGCTGGCTAACCTGCCGCGAACGGGTCCCAACGGCAATCTTGCTCCCCTGGAGTATAAGCACTTGGACCTCCTTCCACTGCACAGCAATGTGATTAAAGAGACACTCCGTCTCAACTCGTCCATCCACTCTCTCATGCGCAAGGTGAAGAATCCACTCCCGATCCCCGGTACACCATACGTGATTCCTACCTCGCATGTCCTACTCGCCGCACCCTGTGTCACAGCCCTCAGTGATGAATACTTTCCGAACGCCATGACATGGGATCCATACCGGTGGGAGACTCAGACGCCCAAAGAGACGGACGACATCGTCGATTACGGGTATGGCTCCATGTCCAAGGGCACCTCCAGTCCATACCTCCCCTTCGGGGCGGGGCGTCACCGTTGCATCGGAGAGAAGTTCGCATATCTCAACCTGGCGGTGATCGTGGCCACGATGGTACGCCATGTGCGGCTTTCCAATGTGGAAGGAAAGACGGGCGTTCCTGACACGGACTATTCCTCGCTGTTCTCGGGGCCTATGAAGCCGACCCAAATCCTCTGGGAGCGGCGGACTGCGAAGTCGGTCTAGTCTATGATGTTGGACATTGTTCTGAAGCTCATTTCTGTATTCGTTTTGAAAGGCCCCCTGCGCTATGGTGACCTGAACCTCAATGAGAAGGAAAAAGGTCCAGGATAGCCGAGTCAAATTTGTCGATTTCCCGCACATCGAGTTCTTCGCAGGCAATCCTCAGCTACATAGAAACGATGAAAGACCTACCCGGGAAGTGCTTTGGGTCCACATATCCGCTTTGCATATTTTGCCAATCGAGTTGCAGATTGAGGGTTGTCCATTACTGTAGGCCCCATCAACAGTCGCGACTTTGAGTTACACTTAAGTGGTCTGTCCTGGGATGCCGCTTTTGCATGCCGATCAAACATCTCGTTCCCTTTATGAAGGGAGTCATAGCCATAAAAGACGTTGTAACGAATAGAGCTGCTATTGGTAAAGTTCTATTGCATTCTCATTACCCTAGTTGAGGTGGTTAGCATCTTTGGAGAACATCCAAGTAAACCCTTTGGGCCTTCCTCTGTCGAGACATTGCCAAGAGTTCACGGTTTCCTGCTCCTCCAGCTAGGTGCTGTGGTGACTTCCAGACTCTGCAGACTGTGATCAAGCGCTCTTTAGGCAGCGGAATGTCGGTTACAGGAACATGTTGCCGTGTAGCGATCTCTTTGTATTTCTTGTAAATCGAAATGAAGTTTATTCCTGGCTCGGTAGCCAGTGAACTCCAGCAACAGATCGAAACATCTCCGGATCAATTTGGGACGCCCGAGCAAGATGAAAAGTTCCGACGACAGATGGCTGCTATTCAGATGAAGCTGGAGTCGTTGTCATTTGACAAAATCGGGTCATTCTATCAAGATCCAGAGTGACAAGACTTTTATATCGGGCCCGACTGTCAAACCGATCAGGACCCTTGGAACTCTATTGAATACTATCACTACCTCGCCAACCAGAAGATGGAAGACTGTATTCGGAGTGCCCCGCCCGAAGTAAAGGACGATTATTCATTTGCTCTCCCTGTGCTCATTGAACGGGTGATTGAGATGTACGCTGATCAAAAGTCAGCCCGAGGACCGTTCGGCCTTGCACACCAAGACTTCGGGGCGCATAATCTCCTAGTGATAAAGACTTCGAAGTACTGGCTGTCATTGATTTCGACGGTCTCATTGCCTCTCCTGTTGAGATACAGGCACAATTTCCTCGCTTGACTGGATTGGATATGGACCCGCCGTTCCATGTCAGGACTAGCCCCATGGCTATCCAGCGAATGGAGGAGACCAGGCCGAAACTGGAAGCATACAAGCGGATGGTGCAGGAGTGCGAAGGAAAAACCAGGAATGCTCTGGATCAACGGATACGTCCGGGGGACTTGATGCTTTCGGATGTCTCTGCTATCGTGCTGGGCTTGGAGGACTACAGTATGCACCAGGACTTTGTTAATCAGAGGTGGATGCTTTCCTTCTCGCGTCTTCTTCAACGGAAAATCGCGTCGAAAAGCTCAGAAGCTGAGAAGTCTTAATGAATGACGGCGCCACACTCAGCTAGGATCCTAACCCGACATGTACCATGAGCAAGATCCTGATCAGCATGGTCCTCACCGCTCTCATAGCTTGGGATGTCCCTATTCTAATTACTGGGCTGGTCTAGTTATAATAAACACCATTACTGGCGCGCAAGGGAGCTATTTACATTACTATATCTTGTCTGTCGAGTAGTTCGGGTTCACTACTATCGTCCTGAATTTCTCGTGAGGCCTAACGTGTGCGCAGTTGAGGATCCTTGATTCTCAACCAATTGACTGTGGTATCTATTGCTGTATTTGTTGGTTGGATTGAACGAACTACCCGCTACCAGCCGTTAAACTGCGAGCTCAACGCAGCCAACTGGGAATTGTGGGGGTTGACAAAATAGTTAAATAATTCTTCTTTTTAAGGTAGCTGTGCTCATTGGGTTTTAATCTCTGCTATTCAAGTTGTTAATGCAATAATATTCTACAATATAATGACAACAATGAGATTTAGTAGGAATCTTTACTGCTTAATGCAAGATTCCCTTCGATATAACGGCCCGGCCAAGTCAAATTGGCGGCTATCACTAAGTAACTAAAGGCGAGGAAAGAAAAAGATACGTCAAGATCGAAGCCATTCGCATCCTTATGCCTTTCGATGCGTGACACGTGACCATATCCACCCTAAGCTTCCGACGGTCCTGCATTCTTTGCAGTGCGAATGAGGAATAACCCCTTGATTGATAATAATGACGCTGTCAAGATCCCACTTACCATCTTATAGCCTCACTTGATCTAATTCACAATGGGATATCCCACACACCGCTCGGTGAGATTTTGCAGAGATCTTCATGAAGTAGATCTTTGATGTGTCCCTATGCAGTAAATACAAGACTTGAGCGCCGCGCATACGCGCGGCGCACTCGAAACCTATAGGTAGGAAGATATAATACTACTGTTATAGTTTTCTATTATTGGTCGAGTAAACTATAGAGAATGTGAAGGCGATTATAAAGCGTTCTAAGTAGCAATAGCAGAGTAGCAGGAGCAGATGTAGTAGAAGAACCGTTGGAAAAACAATCGGGAAAACAGAAACAATAATAGTAGTAATGATGGTAGCAGTAGTAGTAGTAGTAAGAGCCAGAGGACAGAAGGCTAAACAGAAGACTAACAGCGTGGAGAAATCACCTAGAGAAAAGGTTATAAGCGAATCAGAGGGCACAATTTTACACAGGTTCCTAAGTAGTAGTTAGGGTATATATTGAAAATCTAACCAGATCTAACTAGCGTGGCTGCACTAGAGGAACATGTGGGATGTGGCTTGGGTTTCGTGGCTAGCTGACCAGCGGAAATTTGAGCTGATAGCTCTTCGAGGCTCATGTGTAAATAAGCCATTTCCAGCCTCCACAGGAGTGACTAGTTAGGAATGGGCTTTCGTGAGTTTCAATCGATATCTGCATTCATTTGATGGTATTATTAACATCGCGAATATCGCTTCTTCATCTATGCATAGAGTCGTAAATGCCGTGCCAACGCGCAAGAAAATCGACCCAAACTCCACCATTTTACAGAGACAGTCCCAGAACGAGAACAACATGCACGCCAACAAGAAACAGAGAAATCCATACACGCCGCAAAGGCGAAGCCCAATTCACAGTCCCACTGGAACTCGTGTTACTCTGCGGCGCAGTGGAACTCCCACTCCCCTTCGTCGCATTGAAATCACCCGAAGACGAAGGTCCCGAAGAACTATACGCCGGCTGCTGAGGTTGCGCCTCCGCGTTCCAAAAGCCGCGGATGATAGAGGCAGCCTGCTCGGCTATGCCGTAGGTCGAGGCCATCAGGTGCGTGGACAGGGCGATAGGCGGGACACTGGCATCTGCGACGCGGACGTTGGAGAGGCCGTAGACGCGGAGGTTGGCGTCGACGACGCCGCCTTGGTTGCGGGGGAGCATGGCGCAGGAGGAGGAGGGGTGGAATTCGGAGCCGGCGACGCCGCGCAGCCAGTCGTCCCATTGTTGGTCTGTTTGGACGGAGGTGCCGGGGGAGGTTTCGCCGGTCAGGCTGTCAGCTAGGGGGCTGGTTTCGCCGAGGGTGCGGGCGAGTTTGAGGCCGTCGCGGAGGATTTCGAGGTCTGGGTAGCCTTGTTAGTATGGTTTTGGGTGGGAGTGGTGAGGTGAGGTGACGTACCGGCTGGATTGCCCAGGTAATTTGGGTCGATGACGGGGTAATCCATTGGGTCGGAGGAGTTGATGTAGATGCGGCCGTGGCTGTAAGGGTGTTGTAGGGCGGCGGTGACACCGATGTCGCCGTTGCCGGCGCTGTTCATGAAGAGAAGCTCGATCTGGCCAATCGGGCTGTTGAAGATTTGTGATGCCGTCGTGTTGCAGATGGCTTTGTACCCGGCAATGACGCCGGCGTCATAGGTTGTATCCGGTGCGTACTGGTCGATCTGGGAGACAATCGATGACTCGACATCAGCGAGCGAACTGCCGTACATCACGGTGGAGTTGACGTAGGCGATGGCGTCGTCGATGTAGGTGAGGAAAAGGGGGTTGTTCTGTATCAATTAGCATCCACTTGAGACGGTGTTGGAGCCAGAAGACGAACCCTTTCGGTACCACCGTCGTAGAAGATCGAGCCTGCGGTCGCAACGTCGGTAGACCATGTCACGGTGGCGCTCTGTCGAAGTCAGTCATGTGCTCATCTTGCGCATATCAATTCACTCACAAAGTGGTCCTGGAGATGTTGGCCCACGCCAGGAAGCTCAGACACCATGTCGACACCTGCCTCGGAGAGGACATCCTTGGGACCAACACCGCTATACATCAGAATAGCGGGGCTGCCAACAGAGCCAGCCGCGAGAATCACTTCTTTGTTCACATTGACAGTCAACTTGGTCGCCCCGTTATCGGGGGTGTACTCGACAGCGCTGGCGGTCAAGTTGTCCGAGGGAGATGACGGATCGAAGAGAATGCGAGTGACATGGGCATTGGCGAGCACGTCGTAGTTGCCCAGATCCGGCAACGGATCGAGATATCCCGTCCGGCTGTAGGAGCGTGTCCAATTTGTTGGGTTGATGGTGGATGTCGGGACACAGGCACCCCAGTTCTCGCCACCGTACAGGTCGTCAGTGATGGCTATGCCCATAGCATCACACGATGTGGACCAATCAGCCACTTGGGGGAATGTGCTGATCAAAGGTGAGCTTCGATCGGGTATGAGTATGGTGTGTCAAACATACAAACCAGGATATGACGCCTGGATCGGCCCATTGGTGCCGCGACTTGCTGCATTCCACGTAATGTCTCCCTCTTGAGCGATGGCACTAGATGGGGGCGTAAAGGTCTCGCTCTTCTTCATGGCAGCGTAAAGAGAGTCCCACGACCAATTCTCCGCCCCGTCCATGTCCCCGAGCATGCCACTCCAAGCATTGACCTCAATCTCACCGGGACGGGTGAGATACAGGCCGTTAATGGCGGAGCTGCCTGTATTTCATGTCAGTTGACTAGTTCACCCCATTTCGGAAGTGGAATTCACTCACCTCCCAGCACCTTGCCCCGAGGCCAATACACCTCACGTTCATTCACATTGGGCTGCGGGACGGTGTAGAACCCCCAATTGAGAGGCGTGGTCCATAATGAATCAAAGTACGAGTACGCTGGAGTATCTGTTCCATTGTTAGGCATCAAACAAGCTCTCTCCGAAACGACAGAAATCGTACCAATTCGGTCACGATAAGCATCACCGTTGCCGCCCGACTCCAGCACCAGTACAGTGTGGTTGGTATCCTCCGCCAGACGACCACCGATCACGAGACCGGCCAGCCCTCCACCGACGACGACGAAATCATAGGAATCAGCGATCTGTGTCCGCGGCAGCAATGCGTGAGCCAAGGGCAGTGAAGATATCAGGCTGACGCTGATGATCTGCGCCGCGGATCGACTGGGGCGCATGTTATGACAGGCGTGGCGGGCAGCAAGGAGACATTGAGAAGAGAAGGAGAGAAAAAGTCGCGAAGGAAGATATTTACATCAAACGACAGGCCCCTGACCCGATTTGGTTTCAGCCACAGGTTGATTCAACGCGAACCGTGGGAAAGCTTGTTGAAGGCGCCACGCGAGTGCAGTTTCACACGTCTGAAGTGTACGCAATCCAGAAACAAGGTGCATCAGATTCGATGCACAAATCACATCTGCCTCGTTCGATCCACTCCGATATTGTTTGACTATTAAATCATTCAACGCTCGCTGACCGATTCAGGCCAGTCTCATTTCGATAGGGCAAGGATATAGTGGGTATTGTGCGGGAGAGTGGATGATAGTGGATTCACAGTGGAGATGGTGGATTCCTATACTTCATGGTCAATGGCTGCTCCCTCGATAAACGACGATCGTAATTTCAACGTGGACGACCAGTCTAGACGCTAGTGAATTCTTGGTCGTGCCTTAGAAGGGGCCACATCGATCCTGAGGCTGTGATATTATTGAGATAACATTGATATCACACTCGACTATCGACAACAGGCAGTCCCGATTGATATACAACTAACTCTTCGACGCATCCCAACTCGTCCCCTCCGATGCCAGATACTCCTGTCCCAATGCCAACACTCGACTATTCTCCTCTCCCAGCCACTGTGGCTCCAGTCTCTGCATCGCATCTTCAATCTCATAGCTCTCCCCACCAGCCACATACACCATCTTGCCAGCAAACGGGAGGCGCACACCGCGATGTGTCGATCCACCAGACCCACGATTCGCCGTCGCACAGATCAATATCGCCCTGCCCACATCACCAGGCTCGTTGACAGGCAGAGCACGCTCATACCAGCCTTTCTCAATGCCCAACACCATTCTCGTCCCTACATCAACGTGTTAGCCAGACACCGAGAAACCACCGACACCCAGAAATACTCACTAGTCATCCACGGACAGATCACATTCACCCTAATCCCCTCCGGCGTCGCAGTTAGATGCAACCCCCGCATGATCCCCACAACCCCATGCTTGCTGGCCGTGTACGGCACCAACCCACCACACTCTTTGAACCCGGCAATACTGCTCACCAGCACCAGGTCCCCTCCTCCACTAAATCTCAAGAAATGCATGCCAATCCGCGCGCTAAACAACGCCCCCACTGTATTGATATCAATCTCCTTCATAGACGGTTCCTCGTTGATATCTGCTTCTGGGTCGAAGATATCCTTGTGGATGGATATGCCCGCATTGGCAACGACGATATCCACCCTGCCGTGCGTCTCGTAGGCCGTTTTGAAGAGGTGTAGTTGGTCGGTGTAGCTCGAAGCATCACATTTGATGAATCGTGCATTTGGTTTCAGTTCGCTCTCGAGCTCGAGGGCCGGTTCGGTTGCGACATCGCCGAAGACGACCTTTGCGCTGTGCTCTGCTGGAGTTAGTGCCCATCATATGTGTATGATGTTCGCGCACTCACGACAAAGCTGCTGCACGGTGGACCGGCCAATTCCCGTTGCGCCGCCGGTCAACACCACCACTTTGTCTGCTAGAGTGCTGAGTAGCGAGGGCTCAAGTTGAAGGTGTGTCATATTGGAAGAAATCAAGTCAATGAATTGATCTGGATTGTAGGTACGGGAATTCTCCAGGCGATCTATGGGCCGCTTTTAAGCTATTCTCCTCCCCGGGGGGGAGCTTGACCCCACATATCCCACTCTCCGGCAACGACACATGGTAGTTCTTGGTTCTGGGTTGTCTAGGATCATTTCGTCGTATGGGAGTGAATAGCAAGACTGGAACCATCCATTTTGTACTGTCATTGGGATGATTTATCGGAGTGTCTAGCAGACATATTCTATGGGGCATCTTGATGCACATGCAAACTAACCACCACCGGAGACTACTAACAAGATGTCTACGATTACAAGACATGATCCATTTATGCAAGCTTTTAGGTAGTCAATCAGAAAAACATGTAGAAAAACGTTTTTCCTCATGTTCAGGTCCATTGTTTCAATAACATCCCCCCAGGGATATATACAAACGGGGGGCCAGGCACAACACAACAGGTCTCCAGACACTCAGGAGACGGGGTATCCACAAACAAAAAACAAAAAACAAAAACACGACAAAACAGAACACCCCAGAGAAACGATCACAGCACCTTGACGACAGAGCTCTTTCGAATCCCCACAGAAGACAGGATTGCCTTGAACCCCTTCTTCAGAGCTCTCCTCAACGACCTCCGCGGGTTCGAATCCGCGAGATTCGGTGGTGGAAACGACCAGTAGGTATTGGGGTCTCTGCTCGGGTCCCCGGTGGAAGGCGGCCAGACGGTGGGCGATGACGAGGACGCGGGACACCGAGCAGAGACGGGAGGAGACGGGCCAGCCGGAGGTGTTGAGGGAGGTGAAGAAAGGGGCGACGGGAGAGGCGACGGCAGAGGGGACGGATCCGGGGACGAAAGAGATGTCGACGAAGGTGTGGGCGAAGGTGTCGGCAAAGGCGGCGCGACAAGTGATACAGGAGACGCGGGCTCCTCTTCGACTCGCAACAGTTGACGACCGGGCTTTCTGCGCAGCGGTGGCTGGACATCGGACGCCAAGGTCACCTGGCGCAACGGGGACGAACGGGGTTTCCACTCGAGCTTCCTTGGAGGGGTCCACTTCGACAAGGAAGCGAGTTTCGACGCGCGAGCCTGCGCCCATTCCGTTGAGGATCGGATCTGGGTCGGCTTTGCGAACCCGTTGCCCACGGCCAGTGTGGGTGTGATGTAGGCGTCGATGCAGCCACTGTCCACTGCAACTTCGCTGGGGTTTTCCTCGGTGTCGATCGCCCATCGGCCGTGAGGAGTGTAGTATTTGGAGGTAAGACCCGTTGCAGCTTGTTGCAGTTTAGAGCCACGACGCAGCAGGAGATGAGGCTGGGCGCCTTCCAGGGTCACCACCACAGGATCGAGGAAGGTGTATGCGCAGTGGAGGAGGGTCTGCACCCGGACATCGTCCCTCGCCTCGGGGACCTTAGGGTCCGCTAGGATGATGGCGAGGGAGTCTGCCGGGGCAGTCGAGCTGTGTTGGTAGACTGGGTCGCCAAGCCAGTTGAAGTGGTGGATTTCGGGCTCGATGCCCACGGAGTAATGACGCCAACCAAAGGTGTTGTACACCTCCTGCATCATGATGGATGCAAGGGTTGCAGCGGAGCTCCGGGGCAACGCCTCCTCCTTCATCTCGTTGCTGGTGGTCGTCGTGGTCGGGATAGCGGTCGTGCTGTTGGAGTCGGTGCACCCACTCTCGGCGGTCGACTCAACCCTCTCCGAGACAAGTTCCTCGCCAGGCAGGGTGACGGCAGCGATGGCAGGACAGATGGTGGTGGCCTCGGGCTGGTGTGCTTGCTGGAGAGGGGAGGGGTGAGAGTGGGTGAGAAGGTGATGATCGTGGAGGGATGCGGTGGTCAGCACCTCCTCCTCGTCGGCCCAGTCGAAGTGGTAGGGGGCCAACAGGACCTCATACGAGGCCATCTTGCTGATTCGGAACAGATATTGAAGTAATATCTGTTCAAGAGGAAAGTGAAGTGACGCAGAGCGAAAGGAAGCCAGGCAGAGCGAGGCAAGGCAAAGCAAGGCAAGGCAGAGGAGAGAGCAAAGCAGAGAGCAATGCGAGGCAAGAGTGATCACGGAAGTGACGTGAAGGTAAACAATCGCTGGGAGGAGAGGAAGAAGAAGTGAATGTTGCTGTTTTGAATAGCAGAAGACGTGTGCCCTAACACGTCCCAAAAGGGCAAACACCAACACGAACAAACATATACACGCAAATTTCTGGAGGTTGCCGGAAATAATTAATGATAGAACCACCTTAACTCTTTAGTTCAACAAACACACCGTGTTTTATACCTAGTATAAAGACTTTAGTGTCGAGGCCCTTCCTAGGAGAAGATCTCACCCTTTATAGTTTCATCACTTGGCTGATATGTATGATGTCTTTGTTAGTCACAGGTCTCGAAAGACAATTAGGACGGAGTATTCCATTGTACTATAGCACGAGCAGATAACAATGGACACTGTGACACTGGTAATTGTTTCTTTGTCTGTGGGTGGCTCTGTTTGCATAGTCAATAGGAACATTTGTCGACACAGAACAATGAAAGCCGGTGCTTCGGACATTCGCATCCTTCAAAGCGCATCTTCGCTCTTCTCCAAGACTGCGAGGGTCTTCCTGGCATCACCACCATTTCGAAAGTGTCAAACCCAAAGCTCCGTGGACCCCTCAGCCAAACCACCTTCGGGCTGCGCATCCGCTGCCGTCATCCCTCCTAAAAGAGAATGGCTCTGTTCTCAAGGTCGAGATCAAGCCCGAATTTCCGGAGTCTTTCGCCCAGAAGAGACAGCAACAAGCTCAGCGCCCACCATACCTCTTAAAGGAGAATGTTTCTTTCTCAGAGCCCTCTGGGAATGAAACCAACCTGCGGAACGTTCTGACATTGTTGAGGCCAGCCACCTTGAGAATGTGTTTCATCATCCTACTCTTGAAGAGATGCGCAGTTTTCAAAACGTGTTGTCGGTTCGTATAAGGCATCCTGCTGGGATTCACTCTCATGGCTGCTCCAAGTGCAAGCCCTTAATGGATTTCCTGCGCAGCGCCAAGCTCGAATCACTGCTTTTGCTCTGTTCGGAGTGTAGCAGAGTTCCTCGTAATGCGCCTTTATCATGCAGCCGCTTTGTTGTGAAGCTTTTCTTTGAAACAAGGTAGTGTCTCGGCCCATTGAGACCTGAGACAAGAGAATCTGACAATGCCATCCATGGCTTCTGTGACAGCCAACTCAAGAACAAGTCAATAGACTCGACGAGTCCTGACGAGACAGTATGTCGTCGGCATGAATCCGAGGGAGCGTTGTGCAGATAACATTCGGCACGAAGACCGATCCCGCCGCAACGATTAGCCGATTAGCTAACCCGATATGACGCCAGCCTATCCCCGCACGCTACGAGGGTCGTTCTTCTGTTTTCTTTGCAATTCGTTTTCAAATTGATCAGTGTCCTTCATGAACCATCTCAGAGCGTGCGCCAGATCAATTAAACTCCTAAGACTCTCCACGCCTCTCCGCGCCTCTTCTCTCCCCGCAAAACCCAATCCCTTCGCTCTAGCCGTTCACCCCACAACTCCGCGACGCACTATGGCCTCCGCAATGGCAAAGCGCCTTGAGGGCAAGACTATCGTTATCACAGGTGCCTCCTCCGGTATCGGAAAGAGCACTGCTAAGGAGTTTGCGCGCACCTCGCCCAAGAACCTGAAGCTTATCTTGACTGCGCGCCGGATCGACTCGTTGAAGCAGGTTGCTGCCGAGATCAAGGAGGAAGTTGGAAACGGTGTGAAGGTCCTCCCTGTCAAGCTTGATGTCAGCAACCCGGAGGAGGTCAAGAACTTTGTTCCCTCTTTGCCGGAGGAATTCAAGGAGATTGATGTCCTTGTCAACAATGCGTGAGTCATCAACCGCGATTGTATGGAAAGCAGTACGGCCGGATACTGACAATGACCCCAGCGGCCTCGTCCGGGGTGTGGCTCAGGCGCCTGACATCGACCCCGAGGATATGAGGGTCATGTTCGACACCAACGTCACTGGGTTGATCAACATGACTCAGGCTATCCTCCCTATCTACAAGAAGCGCTCCGAGGGTGGCCGCGGTGACATTATCAACATTGGCAGCATTGCCGGCCGCGAGCCTTACCCCGGTGGTAGTATCTACTGTGCCACCAAGGCGGCTGTGCGGTCCTTTACGGAGTCGATGCGGAAGGAGCTCATCGCTACTCGCATCCGTGTCATCGAGATTGACCCCGGTCAGGTTGAGACTGTATGAGATGACATCGTTGGTCCAAATGAACTACGCTAATATTTTGCAGGAGTTCTCTGTCGTGCGCTTCTACGGAGACAAGTCCAAGGCTGATGCCGTCTACAAGTAGGTTGCTGATTGATAAGTCGAGACATTTGAGATGCTCATTGTTGTTTCCAGGGGCGTCGAGCCGCTCACCGGTGACGACATTGCCGAGGTTGTCGTCTTCGCCGCCGGACGACGGGAGAATGTCGTGATCGCTGACACCCTGATCTACCCCAGCCACCAGGTATGCCATCCTTGCCTTTGCAGCTGTATGCACAACTAAACTGACCCGGGATAGGCTGGTGCTGGCACCATGCACCGCAAGTCATAGGTTAACCAGGTTAGTGTCGAGGCATAGAACATAAATAGAGTGAGCTGCTGTACATGGTTTTACAATATATCAATAACTTAGTCTTCGTGTTACCTACATTTCAGGGCGTGGTTATCGCACGTCCATGTCGGGCAGCCGCTACGAGTAATGGGAGGTCGACCTTTGGTGTCTTCGCTGTCTTCGTATATTGACTCCTGGTAGGTGGTCTCTGTGGCTTTGGTGTAGTCAGTAATCGTAAAATAAGACACGCGTAGTCCACCTTGGAACGAATTGAGTCTTTCAGCCGCAGACCGTTTCTGGCCAGCCACTCCTTTCTTGTCTTTCAGCCTCATGCAAGACATATGTCTGACTGGTCGCCGAGAGTCTGACAGCTTCTTGTTTCAACCACCATCCAAGTGTCAAATGCTACGTCCCTGCCGCAAGTCGCTTCTTCAGTATCTCCTATCTTCCACCACCATGGCCATCACATTGCCTCCGTCACCAGTATCTGAAATAGCCATACAAACGGCTCGATCGAGCCGGAGACACTTCCTCTCCCGTCAAAGCAGGTCACCGTGCCACCGGCCAGTACCCGCCACATGCAGCACGCCGGTGATCTGTCACCGACCGTGCGTTTGGCTGTCACTCGGTGTTTGATCGATCGGATCAAGGTCGATTACCATGCAGATAGGTCTGAATGCAAGGGAAGATACACCAACACTTGACAGATGCTGTCGAAAACCGCAGCATCGATTTCTACATCGACCAATACATGCTCACGAGATCCTCTGCAGCAGCTTCCTTGACCTTCGAGAACACGGACGAACAAAGAATTGGCTTCCAACGCACCGTGGAAAGCCGTTCGCACAGTCCCCCGTCTAAGATGGGAGGGGCATCGCGCCCGCCCAGAAACCTTGGATCACCCCGTATCCCATCTGCCATCTTCGGGGTTAGCATGGGAATCTCCGCGCATCTAAAGCCTCGCACACGCGAGAGGAGGGGTTCGAGATGATCGTTACCCAGGTGAAGGATAGATTACTCCGATCAGGATTCTTGATCCATGAGAACCAGACATCAATGTGACTCTTCACGCAGCGAGGATCCCGAGTTTGTGGTTATGCAGCCGGGGTTGATTCGTTCGACGTCAGCTCCCTCTGCTTCGTCAGGGTCTCCGCCAAGCCAGATGCGGAAGGTTAGTGATGGGATGGATCAAACTCGATCTGCAGATTTCGCATACTGTATGTCAACGGCGGCGTGACCCGTGTCTCAGTGGGCGATCATCGGGCGTGAACAGGATTCCGAGGGGCATAGATAGGCAACGGGGGCCTCCGTCGAGGAGATCATGGAGATGAAGACAGAAGGAATGATACTCCGTACAGATGTTGCAGTCAGGGGATGATGCAATCTGCCTGCAAGACCGGCATCTGCTGCAAGCCATCCAGGAGCAAAGCAAAGCCACGATGGAGACAACCCGCGGAAGATGCGGTGTCGTCAGCTATTTACAGAACATGAACTGTTGGTGCCCGACATCTACAAACACCAGGCATCCAGGGAGAGATTTGCCATGGTCACCAATGGCAAACGCTGATGGATGCGAGCTAACCCGATGCCCTAAGGCGTTGCTAGGCTGGGACTGGACTGGGACTGGACCCATACTATGAGGATTCTCCCCACCCACGTCTGATCCACCGGGGCCTGAGTGTGTTGAAGATGTGACTCTGCAGTTGATCACTGTTAGTGCTATCATCTTATGAGACGCTGAATATGAGTGTCTACTGCTTTCCCCATGGATTGTCGAGTCTCTCTTGCCTGTACCTCTGCTTCTATGACCATGAATTCAACCTGACAAGTTGTCTACGGGGTTGGCCATGACTTGAGCCAATCATCTGGGCCTGGGCTGATATACCAACGAGTAGCGTACCAAAGCTCGCGATCTCTGAGCATCTGAGCACCACGGGATATCCTCGTCCGCTGGAAGGAAGAAAAATAAACAAATAGAATCAGGGTTATAGATTGATTGCATCTGAGTAGATCTAGCAGATAGGAGAAGACCGGATGGCTCAACTGATAGCAAAGACCAGAAGTATAGCGAGTCTGTTGTTCATGGCTCTGCTCCCCTTTTCCGCCCAACTGCCATTTCCTCCCTGAATCACCCCCCAAATCCCCCCTCTTTCCTCCATGTCCCTGCCATTGAACTACATTTCCAGTTCGAATTGACTTCCAGCATCAATCTATCCCTTCTCTGCGTCATTCCTACTTCTCCCAGCCCCGTTTCATCTAGAGTGGCCTAGGTTCACCACTAGGCTCCACCGGGGGAAAAAGAAGCTACAGCGGTTCTCCATTATTTTCTTCCCGCCAGTCGACTCCGAACCTCTCTCCTCCCCCTAAATCCCTCTTTCAGAACAAACCAACAACACCGCTTCGTTGCTCGTTGATCTGCTCTGCTCGGCCCTTGAAAAGAACCCTCTTTCTTGGCTCCATCTTTCGCCCGCGATCGTCATCTTGGGATCGCCCCCTTCCGAACTCTTCAACCTCCTGTCTTCCCCCCCTTTCTCCCGGGAAGTTTTTCCACACATAGAATTCATCCAGAAATGGCTTCAAAGGTGAGCCTCCTCGATCATTGCATCCAATCTTCTTGATTGTCGCCCCAATCTTCCTCCTACCAACTCTGCTTTACGTTATCGCCGGGAGGAAAACAGGGAGAAACACCGTGCCAAGAACACCCTCATTGGCTAACCACCTCTCTCCCCGTTGCTACAGTTCCTACGAGAATACAAGCTGGTGGTCGTCGGCGGCGGTGGCGTCGGTAAATCATGCTTGACAATCCAGTTGATCCAGAGCCACTTCGTGGACGAGTACGACCCAACAATTGAAGGTGAGCCGCGGCAATCCCTGACTCCGCCAATCCACCACTCCTTCGGTCGCATCGAAATGCTCACCAGCTTTCGCTGCCTCTAGACTCCTACCGCAAGCAGTGCGTGATCGATGACGAGGTCGCCTTGTTGGATGTCCTGGACACAGCCGGTCAGGAGGAGTACTCGGCAATGCGGGAACAGTACATGCGGACTGGCGAGGGCTTCCTGCTCATCTACTCGATAACATCGCGCCAATCCTTCGAAGAAATCATGACCTTCCAACAGCAGATCCTTCGCGTCAAGGACAAGGACTACTTCCCCATTATCGTCGTCGGCAACAAGTGTGATCTGGAAAGCGAGCGTGTTGTCCTGAAAGAAGGTACGTCACCCATTAACCTCAGCTCAATGGCTTGAATTCAGGCCGCCTGAACTGGAAATATCGACTAACGCAATCCTTTCTGTAGAGGGTGAATCCCTGGCCCGACAGTTCGGCTGCAAGTTCATCGAAACCTCCGCCAAGTCCCGCATCCACGTCGAGGACGCTTTCTATGACCTCGTCCGCGAGATCCGCCGCTACAACAAGGAGATGTCCTCCTACCCGTCCGGCTCGGGTGCATTCGGTGCCCGCGCGCCAGAGGGCAAGATGGATGTCAGCGAGCCTGGCGAGAGCGCTGGCTGCTGCTCCAAGTGCGTTATCATGTAAGAGCGTTTGCTGCAAACGCTCCGGGCCTCAAACATACGTGGCCCCCCTCAACTACGATACGAGGCGGAGCACATATCCGACAATGTCATACGAATGGGTAATGGGTTTGCACGGGAAGGGAATGTCTGGACATCGGTTATAATCCCCTTGGCATGGAGGGACGGGAAAGAAAGTATCTGGAAAGTGAGCAGATACACCGGGGAGGGAGAACGAAAGAGGAAAAAGTGGCTTTGTCGAGTTCCATGTGTTGCGACTTCGGTTTCTGTTGAGGGTTTGGTATGTTCTGTGATTACTGATTGAACCCCCGATGGACGGACTGAGTCGCCCACAGCCGACACTTGACGCCAACCTCATCTCATGAAACATATTGATTCCCCTTTTGTTCCTCTGCGTCGATTTGTTTGTTTGCTTGTCATTGTTTTGTTCGGAGAGTCGTCCGGTCTCGTGTCTTTTGTTTTGTTATCATCTTGTCTGTCTCGGGTGAGATGGGCGGCTGTCAATATATGTTCCTCGAAAGGGGTACTTCAGTCATCATAGAGTGTGTTCTGGTAGTAGATCAGGCTGGGCATATCAGGAGTGAGATGCTTTTAGTTTTGGTACCCCGTAATCGTGGGCTACTATGTCCAGCCTGGATTGATCGTGGAATTCACGGTTCCTAAAGACCAAAGTGAGAAGCGGCGACGTCTACATCCGGAAGGGCTCTATGAAGATAATATTGCATGCTCTAGCATATAGAGATAGGGACCATATCCAAAACAGCTCTATGATACATAGCACTACTGGCTGTAGACATGCTCCGTGTCGGAGGGCGGGTCCAGCTCGTCCTCCTTCGTCACAAACTTGCCTTGCACACCCTCCTCAACCTCTTTCACCAGCGACTCCAGGTAAGCCTTGTCCGCACCAACCAGCGTAACAGTATTACGCTTCTTCCCCCAGCGCGGGTAGCTACCAACCTTGACACCGCGCGGCTCCACCTTCGCCGCCAGCTCAGTCAAGAACGGTGCAACAGCACTCTCCGGCAGCGGGGTGCTAAACAGGAAGCGGTGGGTGCCCTTGCCCTCTGGGTCGGACAGCCGGGGAATTAGGAGCGGTCTGAGGTGCTGGAGGAGACGCTCGAAGAGCCGCGGGACGCCGGGGAGGATGTGCACGTTGCCGTTGACGACGGCGATGGGCACCCACATGTCTTCGGCGACGAAGAGGGCTTGCTGTTCCAGTGGGATCTGCGGGTCGTAGGGGAGCTCGACCATGCGAAGTTTGGCGGTTAGGCCTGGGGAGGGGGTGTCCCAGTCGAAGTTGGGTTGCATGGGGTGTGGGCGGGAGAGCTTCTTCATGCGTTCAAAGGCTTCTTGGTGTAATTGGAGCTTGAGACCGAAGGCTTTGGCGATTGCGGAGTAGGTGATGTCGTCGTGGCTGTTTGGTTGTCAAGTGTTAGCTGGGTTTGGGTGGTGTAGACCTGCGGTGTCTGAAGAATTGCAGTCATGGTTGACAGGCCTGGGAGAGGTTCATGGTGAATGGAGGAGGGATTCTGACGTCGGACCAATGCCTCCGCTGGTAACGACAAAGTCGTAGCGAGAGCTCATGCGGCGCACCGCCTCCATGATGTCCTCCTCATCGTCGGGGATAACCTCCACCCTCTTCAGCTGGATGCCCAAGGAGAAGCAGAACTTGGCCAGGTAGGGCGAATTGGTGTCGATGGTCTGAGCGGATTCTTCATCAGTATGGCGTCAAATGGTCTACAGACGACCAGACGAGCTCTCACCTTCCCACCGAGAACCTCATCACCGATAATCAGGCATGCTGCCGTGTGGATGGGCTTCGCGTTGGCGACTGATGTCATAGCGGACGGAGTGCGGCGCGGGACCAGCAACGGAGATGTAGTGGTCGGACGGGACGAACCGAATGGTCGTGGGAAGTGGCGGGTTATAAGATTGAGTCTGCTGAGCATGAAGGGGCTGTACAAAGCGCTGGGTTCTGAAGGGTGGGAGAGGAAGGAGTGTTGAGGGTGGAAGTTGAAGATGAAGGTTGAAGGGGGAGCGCGATCAAGTGGGGGAGGGACACGCCGCCCGCATTTTGGCGATTGCGAGAATCCCGCATTTACTTTCTTCTTCATGCGCTGACCACTTCTATACCTTTGTCAGCCCTCCATATTTTGAAGATATAACTGCAGTTGTCAAAGCTGTCTTTGATCTCACCCTGCGACACACCACAGACAAATACAGAATGGTGAGTCCGAAAGAAGGGGACTGGCGTGGCGTCAGATTAAACCAGCAGCGGTAATCTCTTCGAGCGCATTCAGATAGCTGACTACTTCCAGTCCGAGTCACGGTTATACTCCTTTTCTCCAGAGACGAAGGAGAAGTTGCGCAAGTTTCGACTGGGGACGTCGAGAGCCAAAGACCCGCAAGCTATCATCTGTACGGCACATTCTCCTCGATTGCTCCTCGAAAGACAGCTTGGATTACTCTCAAGCCTGCCATGATATCAGCTGTATCAACCAGCTGACCAGCCCCTGACAGATATTATCGATGGCAAAAGCCAGGAGATCCGTCCACAGGACGGCGAAGTCTTCTCGAAGATGGAAGACCTGGCAGACGAGCTTCCAGAGTCTTCGCCACGCTTCATCCTTCTCAGCCACCCTCTCACCTTGGTGAGTGTCTTGAACATGGTTTGAGTTGACTTGCTTGGACAGCACTGACGCAGTGATATGATGCAGAACTCCGGCCGTCTCTCAGTCCCCTACGTCCTCCTCTATTACCTCCCCGTCAACTGCAACCCATCACAACGGATGATGTATGCTGGAGCAGTGGAACTGATGCGCAACACGGCCGAGGTCAACCGGGTCATCGAAGTTCACGAGGAGGAAGACATTACCTCCATTGCGGAGAGGCTTGCCAATTCGGAGTAAAGGATGAATATGACATGCCACATTTGCATGAGAACAGGACATTGAATCGATATGGGAACTGATCACGGCGCATTCAAGCGGACCATGTAAAGAGGACATTGGCTGTTGGATGATCAGCATTGCTCGTGCTACTTGGACGGATCCGCACACAGCTATCCAGCACGTAAACTCAGATGGACAGACGATCTCAGCATTGATGCGGTCTTTATGAGTTGGCTTATTCTCGACATGAGATCTATCACAATGATTTGCAACGGCGTCTTTTGCAGCTCCTGGACAGTACAGGGTTATCAAGGGATTGGATTTGACAGCCCGGATTTGAGTTGCTTGAACGAGCTGAGCTGTCTTTACTTTCACCTGGTCGACCATCTAGTCAGCTCGTAGTGCCGATGTCAACGCGTGATCAGCAGGTCGTCTCTTTCCCAAATGGGAGAAACGTAGGCCATCGCCAACTCGTCTTGCCCTGGTTCAAACTTTGCTTAAGCCATACACGAACGGAGCAGGGGAGGATGAAATGCAGCAAGACACTGTCCCAGTACAAATCAAATAGCGAAATTCCCGGGTCACCTCCACCAGAAAGACCTACAGATAACCCTGCCCCATCCACCCACACGCACTAATCTACCGGACATGCTGACTCCTATCATCCGAAGCGGATTTCTTCTGCGCCGTCGATCCCAACAAGCCCAAAGCCCACGATCCCATTGCCCCGTCACTCGGAGAATGACCTAACGCCCGGCAGGTATTGGTGTTGAGAAGTTTAGATCCCAGCTATAGCAATCCTTCCATACCATCTACGAGGACTACCAAAGTTTGATTCGTGCTAGTGCTGAGTCTTGTCTGTGATACTTCAACTAGTTTTGTCATCATTCTGCGCGGGATGTGCCGCGGACGGCGCCAGAAACGGATAAATGTCGTGGTTTGAGAGACGAGTACATATTGGGATGCTATTTGTCAAGGTGCGACTCTGATCTACTTGAAGGTTAAGCTTTTGGTAAGATGTGTTGCAACACGAGAAGCCAGCACTATGAAGTATTGCTCTTGACTAGTTTAGTCGTGTTGTTCGATATTGATACTGGTGGATCGGAGACGCCGATGTCTCGATCACAGTATTTGAAATCGTGGTAAGGTTGAGTGGATATACCCCCCCTAGTTCGCTGGCCTTACCAGATCCGATCTCGAACTACTCTTTTAGGCTGATGTGTGCAGACATCGTACTGGCAGGTAGAACACTACCGTATGAATGACGAATGCCTGAAGTGCTGCGGAAGGTTGAGATGTGCCTCTGTCTTGTGGAGGTTGTGTCTTCCGTAGATTAGGGGGTGATCTCTCCCTACCAAGTAATGGTTACTCCTGACAGGATTTGATGATCGTTGAACGACGATGATCGTGTCGATTGAACTTTCGTCAGCTCAGACCATCAGATCGCCTGTCCTTCAGGGTTGGGATTTCTTCCTTTCCGCTGTCGTGGGAGACACTATTGATTCTCCTGCAGGCCTGTATACGGTGCATAGGGCGGATATACCGTGGGAGACGGTGCATCCATTACTGCATGGAGGACAGGATGATCAGCGAAAGGATCCAGCTAGTCCAACTGCTCAGGGAAGATGGCCATTTCCATCCTGAATCATGCACTCCGTACAGTAGTACGGTAGTCCATACCAAAGTACCGTACTTGTATGAAGTACGCCAGCTCCATGCCATTCAAACCACCAAACTCAAACCCTCAACCCGCCCGCAAGTGGACCTCGTGCCGGACGTTCATTGCTCAGAGCCCGCGGGCCGCAAGCTGAAATGATTCAGTGGAGACACTGAGTCCATCTCAAACAAGACCCACCGCTTAGCCCGGGCGATCGCGGTGTCGAGACCAGGAAACCCCGAGATCAAGAGGTCCACATTCTCCAGGAGCAGGCTGCAGGCGAGAGGAGCGGGCGACAAAAGCAGATAAAACCTACGAACTCGTCCCGATGGGCTGGTGACGGACGGCACTGACCATCTGCTCTTGACTTGGAACGAACCATGGCCCATTTGCCAGGGCTGGGTCTTTCCAGGGGGCTGGTTCAGCTCGCTTGTTCGCATCTGGGCGGTGTAGTTCATTACCTGAGGACGTGAGCTGACTGGACGAGGGAATCTGAAATCACGATGTGGACGGAACCCGCCACACGCTCCTTCGCGCCGTTTTTTCCGTGCGACTGTGACGCTGTGGTCTAGTGGTCCACTTTGCTGCAGCGACCGGGGAGGAGACCGCCGTGAGGATGGTGCTGTGCTCAGGGAATTGAATTAGTATAGGATTCCGATCCCAGTTGAACCTAACCTTCACAGCGCGTCAGTGTCAATCAAGTCGTGCTGTCAATCCTTGTCGGCTTGGAGTAGTAGTGGACCGTTGGCAACGAGGGATGAAAGTGAATATGGAATGATCTTCGCATGCACTTGAGGGGGCGTTCTTAGCCTGCAGTAGTTTGGACTTTGGAGGGTTAGGCCTGCCTCCAGTCCTCGTAGCTTCAGAGTCCGAAGCCTGGCAGGTCGATTCGTCCAATTGCGCCATCGTAAATCTTTGCACTTCGTACTTTGTGTACTTTTTTGATGGTATACATAGTTCACCGCTTGGCGATCCATGGACTTTGTGAACTTGTGGTACTTGCGAGATGATGATTTTCGGTTGTGTCGTGCATGATGCATAGGTAGTGGGTTAGTGAGGGAAGCTGTGAACGGCGGAAGATGCGATGAGACAAGATACGATGGGCCTTGGCATGTAGCATACAGCATCAAACAGTTCCATGGCGATGGTTCTTCTCGCACAGTCCCTGTCTATGACTCTATGCCCTGCAGAATGGGTGCTTGGGTCTCTCGATACAATACAGTCAACATGAAGAGACCACCCTTGACAGTGTGGCGAGTTGATACTATCATTGTGACATGATTGAAGCATCGATCCTGACTTGAGAGAGTCGTGGAGTGACAAATAAGGCACAAAGTTGCGAGCAAAGTCTAAGCAGGTTGCATGCAGTACCCGTGGATTTGGTAGCCTCTCGCATTCATCGCGGTCCCTGAGGGAATCTCCGATGATTGATATTCATGTATGATCCTTTCAATAATGGCATTGTCATCATCGTTAGGAGTGTAACTATTGTCCTTTGAAGAATCGACAAAGAGCAATCCTGGAGATCATCAGCTTGGCAAGGTTCATCCTCCATCTCCAAGCTTCACTCAGCACTGACTAAGGCAACCCCCAAGTGATCGTCAAGGCAACTCTCCTGAACGGACGATAACGGTCATCTGGGATCCTCCTTCTTTCCTCCGCTCTGGAAGTTAACTCCATCTGGAAACGCAGCCGAGTGCTCGAGCGGGTACTTCCCGTTTGGATCCAAGTTCAGACCGCTGATGGCCGTGGCATGGCCCACTCCATCCGCCACGCCATCGGCCGATCGGCCGATGGGCTTTGCTGCTGCTGGTGGAGGATGCTGTCGAGTCGGAGTATCCAAGTACGTATCTTTGCTGCAGCCCGTGTGTCGCGACGCGCTGAACGCACTTGGGAACCAATGGACTGGCAGGGATGGGACAACCTGTCAAGGCCAACTCAGAAGAAAGCCGAGAACTTGGACATGGTGCGCAATCAGGGGAGAGAGAGGAGCACAGGGCCATGAGAGATGGTCAAAGCATTCAGTCTCCTGTACTTCCTCGGGGCTCGTTCCAAGATGAGCAGAGTGGGGGAAAGACTAAACCGCCTCCATCTCCACCATATGAGAGTGTGAGAGTGAGAGTATGTACTTGGTACTCTCCCGCCGTCCTGTTGTACAGTTGGTACCTGGTGGTCGGTACCTTCTGCAGAGTCTCACACTGCAGAATGGACATCCCGGCGATGTATCGAGGACACGGAGAATAAGTCAAAACCCAATATTTCCAACTTGATACCATTCAAATACCAGCGACCCGACACGCTGGGCCTCTCCACCATGTGCTTCACCCGTACGCCATCCGTACCGTACCGTACAGTATTGTTCCATGGTCTCGGGTCTCTGACTGTCTTCTTATTAGACTGCGACTCCTCCTCCTCTCTCAGTCTGGTCCTCTTGACTTTGACAATCTCAAGTGCTGGGGATACCCACACTCTATTAACTACTCTCCTCCCCCAGTGTGCTCCTACACCATAGCACCTCATTACTCTCTTCCGTCGGTTGACCCCAGTCCCAACTCCCTGTCTGCTGGGTCGTCAGAAATCCCAACTCGCCGGCTCGGAACACTCGTGACGACAATCGACACCGCAATTATTTCGTCGTGCTGGTGTTCAAGAAATTTGATGGAGTGAAATGATCGAGACCAATTGACACCGATCGGCGTCGAACATTCACCTCTGCATTCCTGCGCCGCTTGAATATCGCATAAACCACCGAATATACTTCCGCCATGGCTCCGCAAGACAACCCTGCCCGCCCGGGCGAGGACAAGCCTGAGGGCTTGTCCAAGTATATCAAGCGCATGAAGACTGTTCTGCGCCCGCGCTCGGGTTCCAAGCGTCAATCTGTGGCTACTCTCCCCGATGTGGCCGGTCCATCAGCCCAGCCAACGTAAGTCAATGCCTTATGATCGACTTACATCCGCATTCTTACTAAATATGGTTTCTTCTATACAGTGCTCCAGGACCAGCAACAGTCACGGCCCACACTTCCGCTGAACCAGCCATGCTCACCGACTACAGCGGCATGCAACAAGAGAAGGCCCGCGCCTTGTTCGCCAAATACGGGCTGACCCTGGAGCCCGGCGAGTGGAAGTCACCCACCGACCTCCAACTGTCACGGGTGAACAAGCCGATCCGCATGCGAGTACGCCGTACCTGCCACCGGTGCGAGACGACCTTTGGCCCGGACAAGGTCTGCGTCAACTGCCAGCACCCCCGCTGCAAGAAATGCCCGCGGTTCCCGCCCGCCCGCGAGAAAGACGAGGGCCAGGAGCAGCTGCGTGTGCCCAAGCTTAAGATTTCCGAAATCAGAGCTCGCCACCCCAGCGCCAGCGCCAGTGCCTGTTTGCACTCGAATCTCAAGCTCACCGGCGACCCCAATGCACCGCTCACGTTGCCTTCGCGCACAGGCGGGCAGGATTTCGTCCGCAAGCCGGTCCGCCAGCGGGTCCGGCGTGTCTGCCATTCTTGCTATACCATGTTCGCCCCTGGTTCCAAAGAATGCGAATCTTGCAAGCATATCCGCTGCAAGAAATGTCCACGGGCACCGCACAAGCCCGACAAATATCCTGATGGCTATCCCGGTGACGTCGAGCCGCCCAAGTTGATACCCGAGCGGACATTCAAGAAACCCCGGCGCCGAGTCCACTACATATGCCACGTCTGTAACACGTCTTACAACGAGGGCGCGAATACCTGTTCGAAATGTGGACAAGCGAAGTGTTCCCAGACTATACGCATTCCGTATGTTTCATCCATTTTTCACGGCAATTGAGGACTCCACTAACAATTTCCAGACCAAAGAAAATCAAACGAGACCCCGACCCCGAAGTCGTGCGCAGCGTCGAGGAAAAGATAGCAGCCTTGAAAGTCGATGAATGATACGACGCTACCGTGGCCTCTCACTGCAGAATGCTCTGATACATTGTTTCGTCACGATTTGCTCCCATAGCCCAGTCACGGGCTAGCAGACAAACATCTTCATGTGCTCATGTGCATCAATCAATGCAAAGAATGGAATCGTACTTTCGTTCCGACCGACGGTCGTGACAGTCCGTATAATTCTGATTACCGTTGCAAGTTACACAACCCGTTCCGTAGACTGATTCTGACCGGGTTGATCTCTGGGACTCCTGGATGCTCTGCTATGGGTGCGGGCAATGCCCAACAAGGCAGTAGCCAAAAGATCCACCAGCAAGATCCATAACAATAGTCCTTTACGCTACTATAGTCTCTTATATTGTTCCTCCGTCGTTAGATAGTGCTGCCCAAATCCGAACTATCGCTATGGCCTTGCACAATCGCACAACCAGATCACCCCACTTCGAACGGCTTCGATTCCGAATTTGGCCATTTAGCCAACCCGTTATCGATTCTCACCGATCGGATGACGTTGACTTCATTACTATGTTGTATAACCCAATTCAACCCGGAGTTATACCGTGCAGAGAGCGTTGACCATGTCTTAGATCTGCCTAGTAAATTCTGTACAACGGTCATACTGAATTGTAGAATTCGCACAAGCAACAAAGTGAGTACTCAACTTGTGCGGTTCAAAGAACGAATCTGTACATATAACTAGGACGTCTACACGTCCCATCCACAGAATATCAAAGTGCGGATTTGACGGACCGAGCCGAACCAGTGGATTTTGAGCACTATCTCAATGCTCAAGACCCATACCAGCCATCTAGATGGACAATACCATATCTCTCTACATAATACTCCTAGATACAAGAATCAAAACCCATATTCAGCATCCAACCCAAAGACAAAGCACAATGCAAAGCAGCAAGCGGGGCACAATCGCATTGACAGACAGATAGAGTTGATTGGCGCGGAGGAAATTCCCACGGCACCGGGATACGCCATTGCCATCTGCAGGGCCGCGGCTTGGGCCTCTTGAGACTGTTGCCTGTTTGGGAATGGATCGGGCTGGTGGCTGACGGTCAGAGTTTACTCCTTTGGATACGACTAGCTTATTTGGGTTTAGGTTTGTATTGTTGGGTTAAGCGGGGAGGCGGATGTAGATACCTGTGTGGATGATAGATGGGGTTCTTTTTAGTCTAGAACAATCATGATTCATGTCGAGGTTGCCTCGGTGGTACTTTTGAAGATCATGATCTCTTGTGAACTTTACTTCTGTGCTCCTCTACTCTTCTTCATGTGAATAGAACTCATAGGTTGTACAATACCCTCAATTTCCCTCATATCCTTGTCATTGCCTGCTATAAGACAAGAAATCTTCACTCCCGACACTCCGGACAATCCTACACCACTACTGCACCGCACCCAAGGACAACTCCATTCTCTTGCATTCATGTACAAAACACCCGCGGCGCCGACGCAAGGATATCCCTGTCACCACCATAATCCTTGTCAACAAGCGCCATCCTGGCGGGTCGACTCCTTCAAGACAGCGGAATCATCCTACCTACGTCTCCGTAGTTCGTTAGTGATGTACTGCGTATGTACTTTTTCTGATCCATCTCGCGCCCCTCCTTCTTTGTTCAGGATAGAGTAGATTAGACTCTCCTCCCCGCTAAGGTCATGCCTGAGCAAGGGATAGTCTATCCCGGGCTTCTGGGAATTTCGGGGTCATCCGGTTGGTTCGGATCAGATTTTATCATGCTGCGGTGGCTGGTGGCTGGTTGCGGCGGGAGGGTGAAAAACTAAGGCTGGTTGGCGATGGATCTCAACGGTCGACTAGCCTTTTTGGGGTTTGACGTGGTCTGTTCATGTCGCTCCACTTTCGGATGTGTTGGATAGACGGGCTCTATATCGACTCCCTTGCAAACAGAATAAGGGATGAAATAGTTTTGTCATATGTAGCCAGCCCATCTTGTCTCTGCCCGATATCATACAGGCTAGTTTCTAGGATAAAGGAGGTTCACCCGAACGTTGAGCTAATTGTTGACTGACAACTTTCAGACACCTTTCTATAGATCCGATGGGAATATCCCTTCTTAGGTGTAGCATAGAACTCAGTCCTGTCTATAGAAGTGTACTATAAAAAGCATTGTCAATACTAGACTATACCTAACCAAGAACCAGGCATATCCACCACATCTCAAAGATTCTCCTACCCCTGGCATGTCTCTTACCACACCGAGCGCTTGGCACGTCAACCCACAAAGTCGGGATTAAGACAAACACCCTGGCCATGTTACCAGACAATACTGATACCACTCCAGACTGACAATGTATCAAGTCCTTTCCCCTCAGCACAGGCCAAGCAAACTCCAAAGTCTCCTGGAGATTGATTAATCTACCACGCACGGCCTGTGCCTGGACCAACGATGGAGCCAGGGATCGGGGCCAACTGCCGGTTCGGAGATGGAGGCCTCCTTCATCTCGTTAAGGTGACCGGCCCGGACTGGAGATGAGACCCTCTTGCCGATATAGGAAACAGGCTGAACCGTGTGGGGATCAGATCGTGGCTGTCAGCTCGGAACGTAGACGGAGCTGAGGCTTGTGTAGATTTGTCGGGCTCTTCAGGGGTTGGTCGTCAAGAAAGGCAGCAGAGCAAAGGGGAACAAAAGGGGGACGTCTTGGTTCGTCGGCGAGACTTTTCGGCACTCCCAGATGGTAGTCTTGTTCGATGGCAATTTCGGATGAGAGTTCTGCCATGATCATTCACTCGAGTTAATAGCAACTGACATTCTCAGTGACCACGCCCTGCGTCGAACTGTTCCAGTGACTCTCGCGCTTGTCAGTCTGATGTCCGAGGTCACTGTTCTCTCACCAGAGCGTCATCCGCTTTGCGACATGACGGCGACATGCCACAGAGATACGCGATCTGTCTCCGTACGGTGCTACTTCAGAAAGCCAGCAATGGATCCTCGACAACAAAATCCAGAAAGTGGACACCGATACGAACCGGCTCTTGTGGGAATGGAGCTCCCTGGATCACATCGATCCAGCTGGGACCAATCTGACCCTGCAGAGTGGAAATGCCGGACTCGGTGTGAACTCGAGCCAGGTCTGGCATTACTTCTATATGAACGCGTTCGACGTCGACCCCGAAACAAACACCTACCTCCTGTCTGCGCGAAGTATGTGCACGATGGACGGCAATACCGGCAATATCATTTGGCAGCTAGGAGGGAAACATTCCGATTTCGCGCTTGGTGACAGGGTCGACTTCTGCTGGCAACATGATACCAGGATGCATAAGAAGTATTTCCACCACGAAACAAAAGGATCGAAAGAGATGATCTCATTCTTCGACAATTCTGCACATGAGAACCTGGCTGGAGGCCCTGATCTCCACACTCGCAGTTACAGCGCGGGCAAGGTTGTCGAACTCGACACGGAGAAGCGTACAGCCACGCTGCTTGCTGGATTCCGGGCACCTGGCGGTCTCTCCGTACGATCTCAGGGTAACCTCCAGCTACTTCCAAATGGCAATGCGTTCATCAATTAGGGGTATTTTGGCGCCATGTCAGAGCACAAGCTAGACGGAACAACAATCTTCTTTACTAGATTAGACTCCGGGAGACTCGGCCCTGTATCGGAGAACTACCGTGCTTTCAAGTTCGAGTGGCATACATTGCCCTATGAGGAGCCTACTCTGGTCGCTTTCAAAGAGGGCAATAGGACGGCTCTTTATGTCAGTTGGAATGGCGATACCGAGACGACGGCCTGGAAGTTCTACGAGTGGAAGGGCAACGGCAAGAGGGTTCCTCTGGGTCAGTCAAGAAGAGCCGGGTTTGAGACAGCCTTCTACACTACGCGAAGCTTTGCTCATGTTATAGCTGAACATGGAGAGAAACTCGTGTCTACGCCAGTTGTTGAGAGCCGAGAGTACAGGGCACGTCTGCATTACTCCTAGCCTTGGTTGGAGAGTTATCATGAATGAGTCCAGTGTTGTCGAGCCTGCACTTTGCACCTCGTCGGTCGTTTATTACGCTTCAACTGGAGATATATTCGATTGTATCATTGTGCCGATCAATATAGGTAGGTACTGCTGGAATGAGTGCAGCTGTCGTACGGCAACATCAAGAACAGCAAAATATTTCAAATATTGCAAGCTGTCACTTATACTATCCCCAAGCACCACCTTCCCACTCTACACCTTGATCCTACGACTCATCTGCTCCGTCCCCGCAGACTTCTCATAATCAATATCCTTCACAAGATCCACGCGCCTCCCCAAAGCCCGCCGAATAATCCAGTCCTTACTATTAATCTCTTCCTCAACCTGATTCTTCTCCAGCGGAGGAATCAGATCCGACCCCTCCAATCGCCGCAACATGACACTATCCTCGGGCCGCGCAAAGTACACCAAACTATACCGTGTCGAATCACCCTGAACACCCGGTGGCGCCGCAACTCGATGGATATTTGATCGAAACAGCCCGTTGGTGAACTTGACCATCGCGTCTCCGAGATTGATGATCGCGTGTCCGGGCAGCGGTCGTACGTAGACCCAGTCTGCATCTGCGCCTGGAGGCAGCACCTGGAGCCCGCCGAGTCGGTTGAATAGCACTGTGACACTGCCAAAGTCCGTGTGCTGGCCCAGTGCTGTGCGCCGATCGTCGATTGGCTGCGGTGGTGCCTTCACGAAGCGTACCTGATCACCACTGATCGCTTGGCGACGATGGAGGTTGGAAAGTGTGTTCTCTGGCAGGGCGAGTTTATCGTTGAGGATGTTCAAGATGAGGGTTACGATGTCGTGTGAGCCACGCATGAATGAGCCCAGCAGAGCGCGGCTTTGGTGGAGGACCTCAGGAGCTGGCAGAGGCTCGGTGATGCCCATAATGTCATCTTTGGATACCTATTCCGGTTAGTCGAGCGAGTCGCGACGTCTTCAAAGACTTACATTGTAGAACTCGTTTCGATCTAGGTTTCCTTCCTTGTCAATGACAGCAACACCCTGTCCCTTATACCCGAAATACGAGTTCTGGGTGCTAAAGTCGTACCGCTTCTTCTCCTCGAGGTCAAGTTCAAAGAGTTTCTCTCCAACCTCGAACAAGCCATCGGCGTCGTTTAGCAAAGTGGTTCCATGCTCCGACCCCTGGAGGTCAAGATAGAAGAACCCGATCTCAACTGATGCTTGGAAGAGTCGTTCATACTCTGCTCTGTCACCGGCTAGGAGCTTTGCGAGTGATAGCCGAAGAAGCGGCGCTGTGGGGACATCATCAGGGAAAGGTGGGAGATCAGGGAAGTTGTTGGCGATGTCGGTATAATCAGCGTTGGACTGCATATCTCAGAGCGAAGTTGGTGAGACTCGATGGTAAGCAACTGAATCGGACAGTATCGCAGTAGTTATATGTAGGATTTACAGGCTGTGGTCTCGGATACATAGATCGGTGAGAATGTCCTCATGCGGGGAAGCAGTGATGAGCCGAGGGACTCAACAGAGTGACTTTCGCTGATCAAACGCATAAAGTCAAGTCAACCAAAAGGCCTTGCCATGGGAGGACTTCAAGCCTTTCTTGATATCTGTGCTTGAGAAGTTCATAGCTTTGCAGGATTAGAAACTCGCATGCGTCTCGGTAACTATACGACCCGAGGATGTATCAAGCACGTTTCGGCGCAACGTCCGGGGATTCTCATGACATTACGCAGTGAGCTTCTCCATGAAGGGCATCGGTCAGTAGAAGGCCCAGCATCATTCAAGATATTTCGAGCTCCATGACACATCTCAGTGGAGACTGCGGAGTATATCGGCCACGTCCGAAAGTACTTCCTTCCCGCGGCCTGCTCTTCACATCGACTTGCAAACACCTCAGGCTTTGGTAGCAGACCATCCAGGATGACGACCGACAAGATCCTATCCATTGCAGACCTTGAGCGTGCTGCTTCTGAGATACTCCCCACTACCACTCGAGGTAATCGATGCCTCCATTGATAGCCCGCATGTTCCCCAACTGATGAGGGGCAACTACATACAGACTTCTTTAATGCGGGCGCCACAAACCAGGTCACTGTTCATGAAAATTCATCAGCATATCGCAAATATCGTCTTCTCCCACGAGTTCTGAAAGATGTCTCCCAAGTGAACACCAAAATCAGACTGTTCGACCGCGACATCAGTTTTCCCCTATGCGTATCCCCTGTCGGGATCCAAGGCATGGCTCACCCAGAGGGAGAACTAGCAACAAGCAGAGCATGTGCCAAGATGGGAGTCAACATGGGCGTCTCATCTTATGCCAACCACTCCGTTGAGCAGATCACTGCCGCAGGGAAAGAGATCGGCCCGATCCACCACGTCATGCAGCCTATTCAATGACGGACCGTGAAAAAGAAGCACGCATTGTCCGTCGTGCCGAAGCTGCAGGCTGCAAGGCCATCTTCCTAACTGCCGACAGTCCGGTGCTAGGAATCCGGTACAACGAATGGCGGAATGAGGCTTTCAAGCCACCAGCAGGTTTGGCATATCCCATGATCGAGAAGACCTCGGAGCAAGTCCAGGCGCAGACCCACGATGATGGATTCGGTTCATTCAACTCGGACTCACACTCTTGGACAAGAGAGATTCCTTGGCTACGCAGCATCACCAAGATGGAGATTTGGATCAAGGGTGTCCTCACACCCGAGGATGTGGAGATGGCCATCGAGTACGGGTGTGATGGCGTGATCATCAGCAACCATGGTGGTCGCCAGCTGGACGAGACGCCCGCTACAATCGATGTGCTTCCTGCGTGTGCCAAAGCTGCTCGAGGTCGTATCAGGATTCACATCGATGGAGGTATCAGATCTGGTAGTGATATCTTCAAGGCTTTGGCGCTGGGTGCGGAATGCTGCTGGGTTGGTCGCCCGATGCTGTGGGGATTAGCTGTGAGTTTTCCACCAATTTGGATTGACATAAATGCTAATCCTGGCCTCTGATGTAGTATAAGGGCAAAGAAGGCGTTGAGCTGATGCTCAAGATCCTCTACGAGGAGTTCAAGCGGTGCATGCAACTGGCTGGCTGCAAATCGGTTTCTGAGATCGGTCCTTCGAAATTGGGAATTGTGCGATCAGAGGGGTCGCTTGCGAGGCTCTAAACATTGAATAGAGATTCAGAGCGAATCAATGAGCTGCTGTGCCAAGAACTGAGAGGCAACAAACCATGGCTGTGCTGGATGTGTCTATGTGGCCACATCTGTCACCCAATTCGATAAGGAGTAATACCAATATAGACCCTACCGATGTTGTCCAAAGAGATACTGCCAATGAAGTCCTCTCGCATGTAGAGAATAGTGCCTAACTAGTAGTTAGAGAACCTCTGGCTAAAGGCTTGGACAAACCCTTGTTAAGTGGTGACTGTAGTAATCATGAGGCCAGAGCAATGGAGCTTCGTAGTGATTTCTTGGAGGGAGGTGTCAAATGGACTTTGATGGTTAATATTTGCGAGTAGACAAATGAAAGAAGAGAGATTGACCAGGAAGGAAAAGCAACAAATAATTGCATGAGTCGTGTTTAACGTAGTAGCTAGACGGACGTCCATAGATGTAGAGAGCATATCTTATCAGGATATCTTATCAGCGCGGGTGACATCAAACATTTTTTCCAAGTCGGCCAACCTCCAATTCTGCTGTTCACAGCTCTTTTACCCAAAACACGCCTCTGATTTGGAATCGAAGTCCGTTTGTTTAACAATATGACGTCTTCCCCGGCCCCAAAGACACACATAGCACACACCCTCCTCTCACGCGCCCACTCCCCCGAAACAGCAACACAACAATTCACCGAGCGCATCAAGCAAAAACCACTCTTCCTCCGCGCCACATCTCCCTCCGCAGCAGACAACCGCTCTCGCAGACGACTCCACCGCCTCCGCAAGAAAGAATACTTCCTCCGGCACCAGCGCCCAAGGCCGTTATCCGCGCGCGAGAAGCGCTCCTCGGGCTTGTACGATCTCCCGAAAGAGGAATGCAAATACGCCATTTTCAAGGGGCTTCATGCCCTTTGGACTGGGTATATGCAGGAGATTTTGGAGTTGAAAACTGATGGCAAGGGCGGGCTGGTGACGCCTGCTTCGCATGGTGCGAAGCTGGTTAGTGCGGATTACCATGGTGCCGAGGTGGAGGTTGTGAGGAGTCGGTGTACGAGTCGGGTTGGAGTCAAGGGGATTGTGGTTCGGGATACGAAGTTTACTTTTGTGGTTGTTACGGAGAAAGATGAGGTTAAGAGTGAGTTTTCCTATGCCTTGGTGGCCGCGACTGCGTATTGGGAGGCTGACAAGGTACTGTGTAGCGGTGCCAAAAGAGCATACTATCTTTCGCTTTACGGTGCCATATCCGAAACCCGCGGAGCCAACAGAGGGCGAAGAGCAGCAGCAGCAGCCAGCGGAAGCTCAAGGCCCCAAGCCATTGGTGTTTGAACTGCATGGCAGTCAGTTCGAGAACCGGCCTGTCGACCGGGCAAATAAGAAGTTCAAATGGCGGAACGTCGATTATTTGTGACGAGGACTATGTGAGAATTTCATAATGACATTCACGATATTGATAATGACAAGGTGGATCGAAAACCCACCAATACTCTCTCTTCAACGTGACATCCCTTGGATCAATTTCTGATCTTCAAGCCCCGGGCCATCAAGCCGTAAGACGTCCATGATAGTGATGGTAGTCTGATTCTGACCCTACTCCTGGCACGGCGGAGCATGATCATGTTTGTGGCCGCATGTCCCCTCTGCCTTTCCAGCTGGGTGCGGGGAGGTTCTGAGTAGCTAGACTCGCGGACATGCATCAAGATGTCAGGCCTAGTCATCTTCAATGCTAGTTGTGCATGCCTAGAATCACCGCTTCAACATGGGTGCAGGGTTGTGGCGCAACAATAAAACGTCCGAGTAGCGTACAGATAGAGCTGTAAGCGCAACATGCCGGGCAACTCACATCCCAGCCCATTCGATACTGAATGTGCGCACGCTCTCCACTCGCTCGGCCTCGGAATCGACCTCCTCTCTGGCTTTCTGCGGTCCACCCAGCAGGAAGCCCTTCTTCACACCAGTGCCCAGTCGACCGCCGTTGATGATGTCCATCAAAACAATATTCTGATCCCACTCCTCGGACACGACCAGAAAATGCGAATGAAAGCGGAGAGGGTCACCGGGATAAGCCACATACTGGCATCCGAAGCGCAGACCGGGTGAGAGGAAGTATCCCCGCGAGTGCAGGTGGGCGAAGAGCGGGTATGACAATGGCACTTCAGGTGTTGAGAGAAGTTGATGCGGCAATGAGGCAGGAGGAGCGAGAGGCGGATATGACGTTGCAGGTGTGATGCCCAGTAATGGCTGAGTTCCAGATGCTGTACTTGAAGATGTGCGAGAGGAGGGTCTCGGACTGCCCTCTTCACCAAAGAGGTCCGTCACTGAGGATAGTTCATCTTTTGCTGCCGCAGGTGTCGCTGGCGAAGCGGAGATATCGTTGTCAGTTGCAGCTTTCTTGGCCTTGGCTTTCGCCTTCTCGTCTAGTTTCTTCAGTGCCTGTTCGCGTTGCAGTCCCTTGCGGTCCGAGAAGATGCGCGAAGCGTGCTGCCCCTGGGATTCTAGTTCGCGCAGATACTTTCGGCGATCTTCCTCGAGCAGAGTCTTCATGCCATCTTGTGCCTTTGCTTCGTCTACAATGCAAGCTACATCCTTGTCCACCAACAGCCGTGCCTCTTCGGGCATCAGCTCGAGCGGAAGACCCAGGAACACATTTTGTTGTGGGATTTGCGGCAAAGTTCCGATCAAGACGCCGCAGATGTTGTGCTCACGTCTCAAGTATGTGACGGAGTCAATAGAGAACAGCAGGTATCTACCAGAGATGTATGAGATCGGAATGGGAAGGGTAGGTTTGGCGTCCATCGTTAAGGACAGAAGTGTATGTCATGAATTCTGCAGTAAGTGTCATATTAGCAGTGGCTCATAGGAGAAATGGCAGAGTCAAACGAAGACATTCGAGGCGAATCATTCTCAATACGTTTCTCAATCACAGGTGCTCAATATCTTGAGATTTATAGCGAGCTTCAGGGGATTGACAGATTTTGTAGGTATATAATCATGCAACAAGAGGAGAACAACAGGAGACATTCGACTTACCATTCAAAAGACGAGTCTGAGGTTTGACCAGCAACGCTCGAGACTCGAGGAATGGAAGAAGAGGAAGAAAAAAGAAAACCGAGTTTTGTCGTGAGCTCCGCCCGCGCTTGTCCGCTTTGGGAGGGCGGTCTTGGCGTCTCCGCGGATCTTCGAGCTGACCGTCGACATTCTACTCGCATCAACAAGACAGCATGAATTTCCTGCTTCTCTTATTCTTGGTCTTCTTCGCACCATTGCTGCTTTTTGTTGGTCAGTTCTCCCATCAATGTCGCATTCAGCCAGCACAATGAGTACATTGCTGACACCACGCAGCATGGCTGGTAGCTTCCTCATGCCTTGGGAGTCGCTTTCGCACTCGCGTGGGCGGCTTTTCAGTGCGCCCCGGCCTTGACGCATATGGACAAAGCTATCTTCGTACCATGGCAGGCTCGGGTCCTGCCATGTCCGAGCAAATCGAGCTGGAGGATATGCTGGCTGAGCCAGGAACACACCGTCATTTTGAGGAAGACGACTGAACCGGAGATCTAATCAGACCATGTCCATTGTTCAAAACTCGAGATCCGATTTCTTGGGCATTCCGCCTGGTGCCGATGCCTCTTGTGCCTCCTTATCGCCCTCGTCAGGCGGCAAGCTGAAAGGCTTAATCTCGAACCGCCGACGACTCAAATTAAACGCCCAGTCCAGCCCGATATTTTGATCGCTGCCACCACCACGTTCGTGTAATACCGGAAGTCTATGGGTCTTGAGCATGCCTTGCGGGGGTTCCTCCTGAGATGTCGCTGCCCCGGATGTGGCCAAGGCATCCGCGGAGTGGGGGAATGGACAGAGCTCAATGACACCATCACTCAGCAACTCAATCCATCGGACCAGGCCAGACGAGCGAGGGAACAGAGACAACGGAAGAGCGAGCATGGCGGTGGCACGAGAAGCATGGGCGCTCAAGAGTGCTCTCAATGCGTGGAAGAACTGCAACACGTATTCGGGTTGGCACGCATCCGGTGGATATATGGTGGGATTGAGGATGGACGGAATGACAATGCGGTGGACAGAGTTCGCGCTATCGGAGGCAATCGCAGTATGAAGTCGTTTGAGGATGGGAGCAAAGGGCGACTCTCTCGAGGGCATGATTGGGATGAAGGACATGTTGGTGATGGAGGGGTGGGCAAGACGCTTGGTCAAATCGAAGGCATGGCAGAAGGAAGGCATCTGTTTTGTTTCGCGGTCTCCAGTGGGAGCTGGAGCAGGGGCAGGAGCTTTGACTATGAGTATTGAGAAGCTATGAGCCACAGTTGAGGTACTCACCACCTCGAGAGCCGGCAATACCGGCGCCAAATTCGCCCAATCGTTCGTATCGCCATGCGATCTTCATCTTCTCATCTTTGCGCTTGTCCGATCTTTTGTCCTCCAATGACTCAGCCGTACCAATCAGTCCAGGCAGGCTACGGCCCCATTGCTCAGGCACTCCGACTACATGGACCTTCTGTTCCTGGACCACTCCCTCTGCCGCATAGTAGCGGAGCAATGCACCCGCAAAGTCCGTAGTTCCATTCTCCTCAATCAATAAGATCTTGCCCATAGGAAGGCCTGCATGACCCGCCAGAAGATTATCTAGCGACGGCGTTCCGGTAGAGGTCGTTGGACGTCCATCATCGGGGGAGGGGCGAATGCCTGGGTTTGACTCAGGTAAAGCTGGCTGTGAAGGGGCATTGGGAACCGCAGCACGATCAACACCTGGTGACAATCCGATATTTCGCTTGCGGAAAGACATTGCAACTGTAGATGAAAGAATAGGGAATGCGCCGAAGTAACGAGCAGAGTTGTCTCCGCGGTCGAGGAAATCGTTATCGGCGGGGACAAAACCGGCAGAAAAAAAGAGAAGCTTCAGCCTCCGATCTCCACCTTCAAATCCTACTTTACTTCCTCCATCTATCCTTCCCAGCAACCATCGACACCTTTGGAATCTCTCCCAATCTGCTGAGTTTCCTTTCGCAAATACCTTTCGATACCACTCCACCCCTCCAGATCTCGCCGCAGGACAATGTCGGACCCCCTCCTGTTCGAAGACACCTTCACAATCACGGCGATCAACGCCCAAAAGTACGACCGTGTCTCTCGTTTGACATGCAACTCGACCGATGCATCTCTCACTTTCACACTCGACGTGAACTCGGAGCTCTACCCATGCGCAGTGGGTGAGTCGCTCTCACTGGCGCTGGCATCGACTCTGTCCCTCGACGGAAAGGAAGACACCCGCAACAGCTGGAGGGAGGTCAGCATGGGCGAGCAGACTCTCGCAAATGACTACGACTATGTCTGCCATGGCAAGGTCTACCGATTTGAGGAGGGCGCCACCAAAGATACAATGTGAGTTTGCGAGCCATCCTGCTTGGGCAGAGTTTGTCTGGAGATAGCCTTTACTGACAAAATGCTCTAGGGCGGTTTTTGTCTCGTTTGGTGGCTTGTTGCTCTACCTGGAAGGTCCTTACAAGAAGCTTGCTCCGCTGCGAATCGACCATGTCTACCTGCTTCTGAAGAAATAGAGCACAGGCAGAAGAATCTGGGTATCTATGGAATGATCTGAAATAGTCGGAATTCTGGTTGACATGTGGGTCATATTCAGGCAAAAGTTATGAGTGTACTTGATTCGGGAAGATGTTCATATCTCTTTTGTTGGCTGTGCAGCGCTGGCGTTTTTGCATTCTAATCTGGGTATACCAATAGAGATCGGTCAAGATCGTCTCAAATTCGACTCGTACTTGAGGACTTTCACAACTCTGAAATTAGCCTTGAAAAGCAGGCTCCTGGCTCTCTCGCATGTTGATGGCTTGATAACACAGCAAAGCTAAGCAGTCCCTTGAGAAAAGAAACCTTCCAATCGGCCAGAGATTTGCCATTTCATTTCTCTTTATATGCAGCAATGCATTATGTACAACGGCTCATTCAAATCTACCGAAGGCAGTGCGACGCAGTCGGGTATTCCAAACGACGATGCAATCTGGCCACAATATCCAGGTAATCCGGTTCATTCTCCGCTGTCAGAAGACCGTGTCGAATGAAGAAGTCGATCATGATGATAGCGCAGTTCGGCTTAAATTCACCCCGAGCCAGAGCGTTCTGGACCTCGGAGACAGACAGCAGCTTGAACTCCTCGACCTCATTATCTCCCGGCCGAGGAATCACCGATGGGTCAAGCTTCAAGTCATAGACGTACTCGACTTCCGGCTGCAGGAGACCAGTCTCGCCTCCGGCGCGGGAGTCGCGTACATGTGTGTAGGTGACACATCCCCTTGCGATCACATTCGGGCGGACCACCGGCTCTGGGAGGGAGGCCTCCTCCATCGCTTCACGGACAATGCACTCGAATGGCTTTTCGCCGGTGCACATGCCGCCGGCGACGGTGTTGTCCAGCATGCTGGGGTACGTCTGTTTGTTCTTTGCTCGGCGTGGCACCCACAACTTGATTCCCGAGGCATCCTCCACGTACCCGGTCATATGAGCACCATAGGTGACAATGCCAAACAGACAAGACGCACACCGCTCCATCTCGAGCAGGTATACACCGCCGGGCCCGAAGACGGGGTATTTCTCATTGCGCCAGCCCTTCAGTACCTCGAAGCTGTCTTGCTTGACGGCCTCCGCGATACTCTGCGCGACCAAATCGCTGCGGTGTGCGGGGTCTGCATCCGCGGGCGTGGTCAGAGTGACTGTCTTTGCGGCAGAGTCAACTGCCCAGTACTCTTTTGACCAGGGGAACTTCTCGACTACCGAGTTCAAGATGTATCCGAGCGTGGCATCGTAGCCTGCCACGCGGAATGCATGGTAGTTGTTGAGGTTCTCCGTGTAAGCGGCGCGGTTGTCTTCGTAGTATGGGAAGCTAGGGTGGTCGTCAGGCAACAGAGCCGGCGTCAAGCAGGCAGAAAGCTCAGTACTTATCGCATTCGCGAACAAGATCCAGATTGGACTTGCCCATAGTGAGTAAGTACCCAAAAGGCAGTGTGATGGATATCAATCTTCTATCGGGGTCAGTCCTGAAGATCAGGTCAACGCCAAGCCCTTATCGCCAGCCGATAAGGGTCTCCCCCCTCTTATGTCAATGGCATCATCGAAATCTTGGAATCTGCTGGAAGAAAGAGCTCTTTGTCCGCAAAACGAGACTCAATCAACACACCCACATATCAATTGCCCCCCATACACCTTCACCATCACTCCTCACTTCTTCTTCTCCCACCAATCACGATGTTCTCCGTCGTGATCCCAGGCCGGCCCTGCCTAACCGACATCGTCCCAGTGGACGCTCAACCAAACGGCCAAGCCACCAAATTCGCCTTCACAATTCCCCTCAACCCAGCCTTCACCGAAATAGTTGTCTTCTTCCTACCAGGCACCGTCCTACCCCCAAACACAGGGGCAGCAATATACATACAAATGCCCGACCCCAACACCGGCACCCCAACCGACTTCCGCTTCATCGGCGCGCTAGCCAACGAAAAGCCCTCAGGCATCTTCAACATCCAACCCCAACCACAAGGCACAGCCCCACAACGCAGCGAAGCAGAAGAAGAAGACGAAATGCTAGACGAGGGCGCCGGCACTGCCCCTGGCGGTAGCGCGCCCAATCGCGTCGTAACGCTGGGTATCTCCATCGAAGCAGCGCAGAGCATCGCGCCGCAGTTGTCAGCGCTTGAGTCAGAGCGCGGTGTCGGGCCCTCACCGTCTACAGCGCTGGTACCCTTGTCTGCAGAGCAGCGGCAGGAGAAGCAGGTGACGACCAAAGTGCTGGCGCAGCGGATTATTGGCAGCGCGTTCAATTTCCTGGCTAGCTTTGCGGAGTCGGATCCGAATCATAAGGGCCATGAGGTTGTGCCGTTGAAGAGTTTTCGGGATTGGTGGACGAAGTTTGAGCGGAGGGTTGATATGGATCCCGGTTTTTTGGAGCGGGAGGATCCCAATGCCAATGCATGAGGTCAAGGAAGTGTGGTGTTGCGTTTCTATCGGGACTCTTGGGGCTCTTTTCCTTGTGCTTTGCTGGATGGCCCATTCCGGCGCGTGTGCTTTCTGTTCGTCTCTTTGCGATCCTGCATTACTTGGGGTATCTTTTGCATCGACTAGCGTGTGGTCTGGTTTCGACTTATCTGACGTGCTACGATATTCTGTTTTGTGCGAGTGCTGCTGAACCTGTCTTATATAATTGGGACTACGGTTCAACGGGGTGTATACCTTAACTGGAGCTTCATTCCTCCTCGTCTACTCTCCTGAATTAGTTTTTCCAAAGCCCGCCTAAATTACCCAGTGTGTTGGAAGTGTAAGTGCGTATTCCCAAGCTTCAATCTGTCCCAGTCGGGATATAGTAACTATTATTACACTAGATCGATCTTTTGATCATGACTCGCGCATGCAGGATGCACGGAATTCTCCGAGAACGCAACCTCACTGCAAGCCGCAAGGCCATGAGATATCGAAGACCACAGCAACACCTCACAAATACAACTAATGGCTGCATCACAGCAAGAACATATTTTCAACAGAGGGAAAATAACAGGGCACACGCCCAAACCAATCATTTTATTTCATCCCCCGTATATAAAATAAATGACAACCTTGAAATGCCAAGACCCCAAAATCTAAGCAGCAATCTTCTGGATACCAGCCATGATAGCAGGAGGGTTGGCACCACGGACCGTCTCGACCTTCTCGCCGTTCTTGAAGAAGAGGAAGGTGGGCATGGCGGAGATGCCGTTCTCAGCGGCGACCTCGGACAGCTTGTCGACGTCGACCTTGAAGAACTTGATGTTGGTGTGCTCGGTGCTCAGCTTCTCGATTTGCGGGGAGATGGCCTTGCAGGGGCCGCACCATTCGGCGAAGAAGTCGATCAGGACGGCTTCGTTCTTGAGAGCTGCGTCGAATTCCTCCTTACTATGAGTAGGTTAGTAAAGATTCAGTCTCTTTGCGTGGGTTTGATGAGAATTGAACGTACGAGGTGATGTCGACAACGTTGCCACCGGCCATTTTGGTAGATGAGCGCGAAAACTGCGGGATCGGAGTGCTGGAAAAGGTGCGGGATGTGTTTGCGACTGTGCTGGGAAGCCGATTGGTAACAGGCGAGCGGAGTAGCAGGGGAGAGGTAGCTCTAGGAAGAGACGAGAAGCGGAGGCGGAAGGAAGTGGGATATCTGATCTGGAGCGGGTTCAGCGTGGGATTTCGAGGAGGGGCAGGTTGCTGAGGGGCGGGTGGTTTTTATAGGGCGATGACGTTCGGCGCCGAGGGAGCTTAGGTAAGGGTTTGCAGGGGCGGCTCCCGGGGCTGAATAATGTGGTTTTTGGGCGGGTTTTTGCGCGTTGTGCTAGGGGGATGTGGTCTGAGTATGGGATTGAGCTACTTACAGGTGGCATGGCAGGATTTGTCACGCTGAATTGGTTCTTGGGAGGCGTGGTCGTTCGACCGACTGCGTGGCTGAAGGTTCCGAGGGAAGAGCTGTCAGGGCGGTGAGGAGTGGCAGTATGAGACAGCGGAATGACGTGCTCGGCTGCTTACGAATTGGATCCATCTGGGCATCATCTACTGTATAGAGTCATGGACATTATTCAGATTTCTAGATGGCAAGGGGATGCCAGAAATTTCTGATCTAGTACAAATAATGCACAGCCTCTCAACCAGATGGTTCTGGGGGATTCCAATCCCAAAGATCCGGTCATGCAACTCTTCCATCAAGGCTATGTTATGTGCAAGGCCACACGGAACGGTCATGAACAGCATGGCCGCTGTAGGTTGAAAATGTAGGTCGTATCGAGGGAACAACGAGTAGGGACAAATCGAGAATGTGCCAGAGAAGAGAGTCAAGATAGGTTGTTCAACCAGAGCTATATGGATGAAGTGAAGAGAAGAGAACATAGGGCCAGCAGCCCTTGCTATTAAAACAGGGGTGTCTGAATTGATGCATTGACAAGGCTCAAAACATGGAGTGTGGGGTATCAACAAATCAAATGGAATGTCCTCTGAAATGACAAGCTCTGCAGAATGAGCAGGGACACAAGGGAATCAAACAATGTATGCAGCGCCCTGAGGCTTATGGGCCGACATCACATCATACAACGTGACAGACGGCGGCGCGAATGGTACAGGATGGATTCAGACAAAGGAAATCAACAAAGGAAAGTCTAAAGGAGGGAGTATGTACTGAAGGCAGATGTTCACGACTTCACTCTTGGTCAGCGTGACCGATTTCACCGTGGACACTAGCCACTCGTTGGAGCTCGGAGGGGTCGGCCTCTTCTTCAGAATTGTAGTCCTCTTCACCAGATATGGGTGATAGCGAGGGAATACTCTTCAGTGCTCCTTGAGTGGACTTGGGACGAACGGCTGGGGTGACAACGACAGGGCGACGGGCCACTTCGCTGTGGTGCCACGTCTCATCAACATCAGGCTCCGGCTCTCCCACCACGTTACCGCCGAGGCCCTGGGAATCGACCGAGTCTCGTGTCTCGTCATGTGTATCGGCAGCTCCATTAAGGGCCGCTGAGAATGATCCCATGTTCGTTCGAATAGGGCTGGCAGGCTTCTGCGACATGCGGCGGAAGATTTGGCCCGACATCCATGAGCCTTCAGAGTCGATCGAGGCCAGGGACTGTGAGAGTGGCACATTGTCAGACTCGGCATCTATGCTCTCGGTCCAAGACTGGTGGCCCCGGCGCCGGGGGTTGACAATATCCACGCTAGCACTCGGAGCCGGGCCGTGAAGGAACGTGCCCCTCTCTTCGTTCTCCATTGACGACTCAGGCACCTGTTCGGGGATATCGGGTGACTGCAAGCGCGAGTCTGGGGGCGACATAGGCACGTCATCATTGAAATGTTCCGTGAATTTGGAATGGGAACGCTGTACAGTCCCGGTGGGGACAAACGTCCGTGGAGGAATGAACGCGGATTGGGGAGGGGAGGACTGAGTCTGGATCTTGTAGAAAGACTCGTGCGAATGGTGGGAGGCACTCGAGACCTCGGGCGCCGAGTCTTGGAATCGCTCGCGGTAACGTCGCTTAAGACGGGACGAGCCACGTCGGAACAACGATGAGATGGTATTTCCACGACGACCGCTCGTATCGGATGACCGGCGTTCAGACACATCGGAGGCTGATCCCACGCCGAATGTTTGCGATTGGCTAGGACTGCTGACACCCTGGCGTAGAGAGGAATGGGACGGTGAGAGGGTAGTGCGGGACATGCCCATCTCATGCGAAGGCGCGAAACTCGCTCGTGGGGCCAGCTTGGGCTCACGGATGGAACTATCGTCGATGTTGCCGACCACGTTGGCACTGTCGCTCTCAAGAGACTCGCGCCTGGCGGCATCGCCATCTCTTGATTCGCCTTGTAGCCAGGATTTGGGTTGCTGTACAGGTGCAGCAGTCGTAGAGGGTTCATCTCGAACTTCCGTATCGTCCTGCTTGTCTGTGTTTTGCGGTTCGGTTACAACAGATATCTCGCCCTGAGCCTCCGCAGGTTCAGGAGCTGGTTGCTGGTTCGCTTCTTTCTGCTGTGCATCGGCCCGTTCCTGTAACTTGCGCCGTAATTTTTCTTGGTCTTCAATCTGCTGCTTTTCTCGGCGACGGCGATCTCTTTCCAATAACTCGCGGAGGGCACCAGCATCTAACGAGTCAGCCAACTCATTGATCCGTCGCCGTGAGTAGTAAAGATTCTCCTCGGACATCGTCAAAGCCTGGAATTTGTCCTTGTCGCGCCGACCGGGCTCTTTGCCTGCCGACGGCTCGTAGCTCCTCGCCGTAGATAATCGAGGGCTTTCGACATAGCGGACGACTGGACGTGGGGTCAGCGCCGCGAATGCGTTGACTTTGTATGTATATGGATCCGAGATGTCGGAGATGGACGATGCGGCAGAATCCCGGATCGAAAGACTGATGTCCGACAGATAACGGTCGGCACGTCGACCGTTTGCTCTCCTCCGTCTGTGTTCCAGCACGTAATCGCCGCCCAGGGGAGTCGCTCGACGGGGAATATCGATGGGTGTCGATGACAACGCTCGGATCTCTCGCTCTCGCAGGGCCTCTTCTGTCCGACGTTTGCTTTTCCGGAGTTTGTTCGGTCCATTTTGCGATGGATTTTGTTTTCTCAACAGCGAGCCGGTCCGAGACAGTGGTCGATGCGGAGCGGTGTCTTGTCCAGCGCGATCATGCTCCATTTGCGACGAGCGTTGATCGAGAGATGATAGCGGACGATGGGAGGATGCTCGTGCAGACTCGGAACCATCACCGCTTCGTGAGACGCGATTATTCTGGCGCTTGGATGGACGGCGGGAAGGCTTGCGGCCCAACGTCGGCTCGGCCACGGGGGGATCCTGTTCTAGAGACGACTGGAGAGTGGTGGCTTCGTCGGCGCTCACTTGGATCGTGTGGCGCTTGTTTTTACGACCAAAGGGCCATATCGCCATGGCGCCGGGAGGGAGACTCGAGACACCAGGACGTGTCAGTGGTCGCTGTCACGAACGGGGGTTGTGGTGGTGCACAATCGGGCGACTGGACTCATCGAGAAGCGAAAGGGGAGAACGTGGGTTGGGCGATCACGAGGTCAAGAAACAGCGGAGCACTCTGGAGAGGGCCACCGTCGTCATACACGAGTTTAGGGTTTCCTTTACTCTTGTCAAGTCAAGCACCAGAGCGCAAATAAACGATCGTAGGAGAAAGTGGAAGGGGGAAGAAAGAAGGGGAGAAAGAGAAGAGAAAGAGAGAGGCCGAGTGAAAGGACCAGACTCAGAGTGGCGCAGACCAAGTCAGTCAGTCACTTTTGGGAGAGAAAAAGAGAAGAGAAGAAGAGATCGAGAATGTTAACGAAGCAATAGACCCAGCCCAGACTCTTTTCTTTTTTGTTTTGGTTTTCCTAAAAATAAATCTCCCTCGGGGCATTCCACTCCCTTCGACTCTTCCGCCACACTTTCTCAACTCTTACTACTTTTTTACTACTACTCCAACACGATATCGATGGTTGCACGAGTACCTGTACCTGATGGCCCTATGCACGACACACTCGAGGCCCGGTAGTCGATACAAGAGCAGCTCGCGGGCACCGTCGCACGACGGTTCAGGGGATCGGCGACATCGTCATTGGCAAGTTGCGCTGAAGTGCGTGGGGAGATATCCACCAAAGGCTTCCTTCAAGTGTGCAGTCCGTCTTCGACCAGCGATTTGTGCTAAAGCCCGTCTCCAGTGCGGTTCATGGCGGCTGTCCATCAAAGCTTACCCTGTATCCCTTTCTACAGACTACCACGCATGGTTCCTCGGATCTCCCCGCGGCAAATTCAAGAAAAGAGAAAGGATCTCGTGCACTGAGCGCCTGCCTTTCACAAGGGCCAAGGCCGTTGGGACGCCCGGTGGAGCCCGATGCCTTCATTCGGTGGACTCAGTGGATTGACACGCGGGAATGGAGTCCAATCTTACGCACTCGTCTCCAATGGTTGGCCCCCCGACGCGGGATTCTAGCGTGGAACATTTCTCCTTAATTTTGACCGTGATGAGATTACGGATGTTTCTGCAGGCGCCGCTTGACGCTGGGATCCTGCAGAGACTAGGGAACTCTGGTGGATTGGCTCTAGCCATGTGGACCCGATCAGCGAAAATTGGCCGATTTGGTGGAAGCTACGGACGAGGCTAGTGATGATGGCAAGTTTTGCTGCGCTTTGGCCGACAGTCGATCTCGATGAGCACGAGTTCAAGACAAAAAGGTGATTGATATGATGATATCTGGTGTGATGCTGAACTGCCCAGATCTTCCAACTCTAATGATAGCCATCCCTCGATTGCAAATAGAGCCGTCGAACCCGTGCATGGAATCCTCCACATCGCAACTGGTCTGGTGACACGAGATCACGCGCACAAGACTCGCGGGGAACTATTGAGTTGGGACTTTGAAGTTAGAGGCGACATCTTGACAGTATACACGGAGTAGTCGATCACAGAAAGACTGATAAGTATACCACGGAATCTCTCACTGTATTGCTCATGAAGGACACCTGTAGTCCACTATGCATGCCCATTTTCGCCCTAGACCCAAACCCCGGGCATGGTCTCAGTCTCATAGTCAAGTCCCCGCCGGCACTGAGACATTGCTCCCCAGGCGATCAATCACAACCGATCAGCGCGACTATTGTCTTCAAGTCGATCATGTCTAACAGTATCTCCGAACGGAGAACAGCCACAGCTGCAAGGCAAAGCTGGTTCCCGAGAGAGTTGAATCCTGTAGTGTACGCTTGGGCATATCGAGGTGCAGCGTTTGTGCCGGACTACCCGTGCCCGGCTAGCTCTTTGGCGTCGCTAGTGCGGAGACTGGACCTTATACCAGATTGAGCTACGCCTACGGAGTAGACAGGGACCATGTTGTTGGACAAACAACTTATGGAGATTGCTTCGATGTGTGTCTAATTGCTATCTCTATAGCTTGGCCAGCGAAACCACAGATCAAGGTGATAAAGCATTGTATTCCATTTGACAACCGATCAAGGAGTCCACCCAAAGATATGGCAATATAAAACCGAGAGAGTATCCAACCCATCCTATATACAACTCTATTCAAACGCCAAACGATATGCACTCCCAAATCCATTCCAGCCATCCAACGTCGAAACAATCCAAGACAGACCAGTCAAACAAGAACCCGCTGACCAGCACTCTCAACCATATACCTAGTACAAACCAACATCCATCCAAACCTAAGTGAAAGAGCCCTGCTCCTCTGCAAATCACCACCTCACCCTGTCACCGCCATCTGCACCTGTCGCCAGTTACAGATGCAGAACTCCTTATGCGCTGACACGTTTCCGCAGCCGATTCGGCTCCCGCTCCAGTACAGAATATCTCCGGCTACCGCGCCTGCTCAGAAGTCTCTTGATCGACCACGATCCGGGACTATGGGTTTGAACGCCCGGAGCAGGCCTGTGGAGTGATGCATCGAGGGCGTGGGAGTTGGAATGGAGGACAGATGTCAAAGGTTGGGCATCCATTGTCTCGGGGCTCGGGGAGTCGTCGTGAGCGGAGTGGAGTCGAGTGTATACCGGCTTAGCGGGGTTCGATGGATGGCAGGTGGAGAGTAAGGATAGATGTGTTTGATTCACTTTGTCTGGAGTGTTTAGAAGGCTGTTCCTGTCCTGTTCATGGTGTCAGATGGAGGATATATCTTGTCCAAGATGTTCAGAAATTGGGAGCGGGGTTGAACAGGTGGGGCGGTGGTTCGTCCTCGGTTGACGCGTGTTTATCTGATTCTCAGCTTTCACGGCTCTCAGATGACCTCTGGATTTTGTATAGAAGCTAATCAGGTTCAACGTTGTTAGCGTGTCTAATGTGTCGACACTAGTCAAGTGCGTTGATGTGGTGGGAGCTGTCCTGGCTCCGAGTCACGTATATTGGAGTTTCTACTGGATCAAGAAGTCTTCCGACTTCAACAAGCCTCTCACTCTCTTCATAGAAGGCAGGCATTAGATCTGCAGAAGTGTTTTATATTGACAAGATCCCAGACCCTGATCGACAGATACGATCTTCCCCATGATTCCCATCTCAACAGTTGTTACCCTGGCCTATCCAGAAACAATGCGGGCAATCACCCATGTCCAACTTGAAAGATCCGACGGTCTTCCACTGGATAAACGGTCTAGAACAAGAGAATTCCCTCTCACTCGTGGAAGCGATTCCTTCGTTTCTACAAAACCCCGCATCGCTGCATTCTGCATCGCTCGGAAGCGCCTCTTAATGGCTGACAGCTATAACACACTTGCCATGTATTATTGGATGGAGCCTCTCGGAGATGAGTCTGGGGTGATGTCGTGAGGATATTCGGTCTGGCTGCGTTTGAAATATTTAGATGGAACGATCAGGTCCTCTTCTGCTCTTGTCCACCTTCAACTCCTCTCACTCTTACTTTGACTCTCACCTCACTCTAATCTCTCTCGGACAAGCTGGTATTGTCTAACTCCCCTCTACGAAATCGACAGCACGAATAAAATTGTCTACGAGGTGGTCTTGTGATCTTGGTCATCCGTGACTTCCCATATCATCCTCGTGTTCAGCCAACAACCCGTCTTCCTTCCACCTTGACCCTGACCCTCACCGACTTTCCAACATCCTCTCTTAATCCACTGCGATATTCGACATGGCACCGTTGTGGATATTCGTAGCCCTCGGTTACCTACTGCTCTATGCGTTCGCGACGATGCAAACGCAGAACCTGCCGTCAGATGTCTTGAACCGGATATCGACTTGATGCGTCTGCGACGCTGTCTTATGCCAACGACCAAGGCGAATGATATGATCTCCTTTCGAAGCTGAACGAATTGTTTGCATTTGCGCATGAGGAACGAATGATGCGACTGTGAAATTTGTTAACCTCGGCATTGTCGGCCTCTACGATGTTATGACTTTGACTACGATGACAACGATTGATATTCAACGATACCCATACCAACCTTCGACTAGTCCTTTGGACTCGTTATTTTGGCAAGCCCGCCTTCGTCCACAGTGAACAATGAGATCAGGTTCCGTGCCAACATTCGCTATACCTCCCTGACTTCACTGCCTCTTCCAGATATAAATAACTTCCCTCTCTCACCCACTACTCCTCTCCTCTTTCTCTCTCCCACCAGAGACCTCCGCTATCCAGTGGCTTCCCCCAGATGCTGGTCCCCCGGCAAGCCTCTTCATTGTCGAGCCAGCTGGGGGACCAGCATCTGGGGGAAGCCACTGGACCTCCAAAGGGCCTTTCGAAAAGGGTATGTGTTATCACCACAATCATCTTATGCATGTGCTGACTCGACTACTGTAGCCCACCAGGCCTTCATCACAATTTAGTGGCTTCCCCCTCCACTGTCCACCTCGTCCCCCTTCCGGAGACCAGCATGCAAGTGAGGGACCAGCATCCAGGGGGAGCCACTGGATCCCAGGTCTTCACCACGATCTAGTGGCTTGTCCCCTCCAGCTGGCATCCAAGGTGCGGAGCCTATGTTGGCATGAAAGTGGGCCATGTCGACTGAGACAGCTTTTATGTGTTTCATGTTGATGTTGAATCATGATGATATGAATGAGAAGAGACAATCCTAAGAGTTTACTTTCATCGAACCGGAGTGTCGAGAATTGTGAGATTCCTTTTCTCTATTAGAAGGAAACTAGTCACCTCGCATCCGTCATGGCGAGGACGATGGTAACTGTGACTGAATGTCCCAATTCGTTGCGAGAGATATTCATTCCACCCTTTGGGTGGAACTATAATGTTCATGTCCATTATGGATCTGGTTATGGTTTTGGACGATCGTAAGATGAGAGCTTAGAGGGCGAGCACCGGAAAGTCACTCTCCATCAATCATCAACTTCGTGAAATTATTCGAGCATTTTTGACGGTGCACGGAAGCCACAAGGTGAGGTCTTGTTGCATCCGATATCTCAAGCCGTCTGAATGGTATTTGGAATAACACTTAAAACCAAATCTTGATCAACTCTTCGCTCACAGCACTGGGTGTCAAAACGCCGCTATCTGTGATCAGTGCCGAGATCAAATGTGGCGGCGTGAAGTCCACAGAATCACTGAGCGGGAGCTCAACTGGCTTGTCTGGGTTGGACTCGGACGAAGCTGCTTGCTGCTTGTTCTGTTCGGCAATATCTTCCTCCGACTTGAACTCGATCACATGCTGTTCAATAGGCAGATCGTACTGGCCAAGAGGGTACAATCGAACAAATTTGTGGCTTTCGGCGACCACGTAGAATGGCTTTCCAATGGCCTTGGCGAGGAGGCCAATCTGATACGTGCCCATGCGGGAAACGATGCCTCCATTTTCCACAACCCCCTCGGCACCCACAATAACCATATCGGCCTTGCCAAGTGCGTATGCTACCGCTGACTCAGGGATCGTCGAAACCGGTACACCCTTCGCTCTCAAAGCTCTCACAGTCTCCATGCCTTCCGGTTCTCCAGAGGGTTCTTCGATATTCTTGTTAATCGAGGACAAAACGTAGATCACTCTGAAGCGCACAGCAGAGGGACCGCCCTCGTCATCAGCGGTCTTTTGTAGTAATGATGCGACAGCTCTGGACCCTCCATTGGTGAGCACTGTGCAGCCGTCGCGAATAAACCCTCGCCCAAAAGTCACGATCTTCTCTCGGCTCTCCTTTGCACGTCGAATAAATAGTCGCCCATTTGACAGTAGATGTGTTCGGATGGCCTTGAAGTCACCGGCAGGACCCAGCTGTCCAGGCCGTTGTAATGTGGTAATCAGATATCGTTGGAAGAGATCGGTTCCGGCTGAGAGACCAATTGGGTTCGGGATTGCTTTTTTCAGGTGCGTGGTAGACTTCTCCAGTAAGTCAAGAGTTTCTGAGATTGTTGAGGAAGGTTCGTGTGTGAGGAGAAGCACTAGGGCTTCAATGGCCGCAATGGGCATGGTAAGGTCGGGATCCGAACGTAGGAGCTCATTGTAGGTTGCGACGATGCTGCGCGGAGGGTCAGCATGATACTTTGACTGGAGTATCCAGAAAAACACTCACTCGAAAGGCTTCGCAGCCCTGCCTTCTGTAGCTGTTGCCATGATGTTTTGGAGAGCTCTTGACAAGACGAATCGAAAGAGTCACGATTTCTTTGAGAAGTTTGTCGTGTTTGCACCTGCTGCCCCTCCAGCGTTGCGCTAACCCGATGTGGTCGTCGGGCGGGCTCTTCTCCAAAGTAAACAATCGCCGCAAATCATAACACCGTTCGACCCCCCGCCTCACCGCGATATCGACTCCTCGGTTGGCGATTCTTCACGATCAGACTGCCCACCGTGCTCGTGTGACGCGATGGCGTACAACCATCGCATGAGTATGGCTGGTTCCCAGCAACACAATCGTGGCCGCAAGAAAGAGGATGACAATGACGCATTGATGCGCCTGGTCAGTCTAACCCTGGACTTGTGGTTACCATGACCTCGAAGCCCACTCAATGCATTGCTAACATTGCAACAGCCTGATAAGGAGATCGCAGGATGCATCAACGATATCGGCATCCCGTTTACTGCCGCCGACCTGGCCAAGCCGAATCCCCAGCAAATCCAGATGGTGTTCGAGTGGTTTGCAGAGCTACTCATGAACACTACGCGTGAGACTGTCGAACCGGCAATGCATGCTGCAGCAGAGGATACATGCGGCGACTACCCCGACATCGTCCCTAATGACACGCGCAACCTCATGGCATTCTTCATAAGTGTTCGGAGGCTATTGACAGAGGTACCTAATCGTGCTCTCAACCCTTGCCCGTGGCTACTTTGACTGACTCTGTTTTTTCCTCCAGTGTGGTGTTAATGACTTCACCTTCACGGACCTGACAAAACCGACCCATGGCCGACTCGTTAAAATCTTCTCCTATCTCATCAATTTTGTCCGCTTCCGTGAATCGCAAACTGCCGTTATCGATGAACACTTCAACAAGACCGAGAAGACAAAATCGCGCATTGACACGCTGATGGCCGAGAATCAAGAGTTGGAGCAACGCTTGGCTGAAATGCGTCGGGATCAACAAGCAAACGAGGCGCAAGTGCGGGAGAAGGTGGCTAGGAATGATGAGCTGAAGGCTAGGCTCTTGGAACTTGGCCGAGAGCAGTCGCGGGTCGCTGAGACCCTTGACCGGGTGAAGACTGAAAGGGCGCGACGGCAGCAGCAATTGGAAGAGAAGACGGAGAGAACAGTACGAAGCCGGCAAGAAGCCGAAAAGTTGCGGCCTTACGTCCTCGAGTCTCCGGCGACCTTGCAATCATCCTTGACTGAACTGGCCGAGAACCTCATGCGCGAGAAGGCGCAGATCGATTCAATGGAGAAGCGCGCTCGAGCCCTCCAAACCTCCTCGGACACATTTACGGTTGTCTCCAATGATGTGCAAGCATGTGTCAAGCTATTAGACGATATCTCATCGGAGCTCCAGAAGGAAGAAGAGGAAGAATCTCGTGCAGCCCGCAACAAGGAAGCAATCTCAGATCGCGGCAATAGCGTACGCGAGGTCGAGCAGACTGAGAAGCTTCTGCAACGACAACTAGCTAAGTGGCACGAGAGAATCGAGGGTCTCCGCAAGAGTGCCCATGAGAAGGCAGAAGCGGCGCAAGCTCGAATGGAAGAACTCCGCAACGTTCAGAGGCAGCTTCGTGAGGAGCGAGCCGAGAAGCAGCGTGATATGGAGCGCAGGCGCATCCGAATCGAACAGACGGAGAAGAAGGTAAGAAGCTCTTATACTCTAGACAAGGTAAATGCTAACACGCACTTTAGATGGCTGATCTCAAGGAAAACATTGAGAACGAGATCCAAGCCTCTCGCGACCAGTATCTGAAGCTGGAGTCCCACATTAAACTCTACATCACAGAGATGGAGAAGTCGCTGTGAGGGAAGAGGTTTGGTGGCTTTATGTTGGATCAGGAGTTCAGCGGTCGGCTCAAGGATACCCGGGTAGTACAGATTCATTCCATGGAGTTTGCATCATGTTGATCTTTTTGGCTTGCGTTTCCCATCAATTTATACTGTGGTTCTCTCACGTTTCCTTCTGATCAAATTCGAACCATCGCTGCGCAATTTGCTTGACGGACACGCCACGTCCGCCCCAATTGCCTTCTTCACCTCGTAGCCGGACCGAGCCATTCAACAAAGGGACCTGCGTGTCCCATAGTCCTCCACCCCATCGGACACTTGTGGGATCCACGGCATTGGTGCATTCGCAGAGCATCAGGTCTGCTCCCGTATGGAAAGAGGCTTCGACCGCAGCAGCCATGGTTCTTGACAGGCCTTGTGCTGAAAACTCCGTAGTCGCTGCATGTAATGCAATCATATCCAGGATGACAATTGTCGTCTTTGTGCTTGGCTGATTATCGGCACTTGATGAACTCCTCCTCGTTCGACCCAGGACTGCAAGATAGGCTCGAAGGCTCTCCAAAGATGGGCAGAATGTCATTTGGACTCTGCTCGAGTTCGCCAGTAATCCGATGGTTTTGGTAAGCAGATCATGGCGCGGTGTACTGCTCTCATCGGCGCGTTGTGACCGGATTGCCGCAGACAGTTGCACCAAGAACTCGGTCCTGGTGCCACAGACCAGAAGTTCAGTGCCTGTGCTGGATTCGAGGAGCTGCTGTAGCAGATCGGTCACCAGGCCGCAGAAAGAGACGCTTCGTGTCGGGCTCATGACGCGACGTTGTCAGCAGGTTTGAAGATACGAGAATCCCAGTCCACGATCCCTCATCTGCGCCGTTACTGGAGCATTAGTGCTCAAAGTCATGATTTGGGTTGACCGACATCCATCAGAACGGAGAGTTGTGGATTCCAAGTTTGTTAAGAGATCGTCCGAGTCTTCTGTGCCGCGGAGGTCAAGCTCCGCCTTTCCTCCCCCCACCTGTCTTCATCTCTCCAAGTCAATTCCTACACACCTTGGACTGGGCGATTCAGAGGGTAGAAGTACAATGGAGACTATTTCGAGGATATCCTCGATGCTGGAAACAGGTAAGTCAGGCTACTTGGGTCGCGAATGTCTGTCGGAGACTGGGAGCTGACCGTGGGACGTCACTGTGCGCATAGCTCGAGAGCTCACCCTAGAGGCCGCCCAGTCCGCTGCAAGCAATCGAAGCTCCAAGACCGATTACTCTTCGCGTACGTATAGCGTTGCACATATCAAGAAGCTGCTGGATAGCCGTCATGAGCGAGAGGTTTTGGATGGGATGCGGAGGGTCATCTCGGTATGACAATGCCATGTTAGAAGATACCAAATCGGAAAAAGGTGGCTAACTCTATCGCCTTTATTTTCCTATAGTTGATGTACCGTGCCGAGCCATCCCTCACTTTCTTCTCTGCGGTCGTCAAGAATGCCGCAAGCGCCAATCTCGAAGTTAAGAAGCTGGTCTACATCTACCTGGTTCACCATGCGGAGGCGGAGCCTGATATGGCCTTGCTGTCCATCAACGCGATCCAGAAATCCTTGACAGATCAGAACCCGCAGGTGAGGACAATGGCGTTGAGGACCATGTCCGGTATTCGCGTACCGGTAATCAGCCAGATTGTGTCACTAGCCATCAAGCGAGGGTGCGGCGACATGAGCCCACATGTCCGGAAGGCAGCTGCCCTGGCCATTCCCAAGTGCTATCGCCTTGATCCAAATACATTACCGCAATTGACTGGGTATCTTTCTACATTGCTGGGCGATTCGCAATATTTCGTGGTTGGCCCGGCGGTTGCAGCATTTCTGGAGGTCTGTCCGGATCAAATTGACCTCATCCATAAGCACTACCGCAGCCTGGTGAAGAAGCTGGTGGATATGGACGAATGGGGCCAGCTGGCAACCCTGCGTCTCTTGACATTCTACGCACGCCAATGCTTTCCACGCCGTACCCAAAAGGTGAAACAGACGGTTACAAAGCCATTTTACGACGATGAGCCGCAGAGTTCGGCTCAAGACGATGGAGAAGAGCATGAGGTGCCAGTACTGGATTCAGATCTCGAGATGCTGCTCCGTGCATGCAAATTGCTGCTACAAAACCGCAATTCGGCCGTCATTGTCAGCGTCGTCCGCTGTTTCTTCCACTTAGCGCCTCCAGAATATCTCTCTTCAGCCATTGGACCTCTTGTTGCTCTCCTCAGAAGTCCTCAAGATATACAGCTCATTGCTCTGTACAATATTGTCGTGGTTGCACTGAGGGACCCAAAGCCGTTTGCGAGATATGTCGCTCATTTCCTCATTCATGCCAACGACGCGCCGCACATTTGGCGCCTTAAATTGGAGGTTCTGACTATAATATTTCCTCATTGTGGAAAGCATTGGAAGGGAGTCATTATCAGCGAGTTAGAGCATTTCTCCAAGGGCACAGATCCTGAATTGGTCCGCGAGAGTGTGCGTGCTATTGGGCGCTGTGCACAAGGAGATGTCAGCACTGCAGACATGTGTCTGCGGATCTTGCTGGGCCAAATTTCGAGTCTGGATGAAAACCTCGTCTCCGAGTCTCTGACGGTTATTCGTCATTTGATCCAGCAGGACCCGGCTTCACACAAACAGACGGTTATTCAACTGGTCACACACCTCGGCACAACCTCCCATCCAGACGCACGAGCCACCATAATCTGGCTGGTAGGCGAATTTGCTGGCATGGATCCTGGGCATAACATCGCGCCAGATGTCCTCCGCGTCCTCATCAAGGGATTCGCCGACGAGACAGAGGTCGTCAAACAGCAAATTGTTCTTCTGGGTGCCAAGGTCTACCTCCATCATCTTCTACAAAAGTCATCGGAAGAGAAGGCAAAGGAGCCCGCTTCGTCAACTTCGCCCAAACCTGCTGCCGAACTCGAACAGGAAATTCGCAACGAGTGGAGTGACGATCGAGCGGAAGAGCATAAAGATAGCGACCACCCACCGGAGCAAGAGCAAGACGTGAATGAAGAGATCGCTCCGAAAGAAGAAGAAGACCGCATCACTCTACTCTGGCGTTACATATTGTTACTGGCACGCTACGATACCTCGTATGACCTTCGTGACCGCGCACGCCTCTACAAGGCCCTTCTCGCCAGCCCGTCGTCAACCCAACTGGCCAATCTGCTGCTCTTGGCACCAAAACCCGTTCCACATGCACCCAGTCCTTCAGAAACGCGGAAAGACCTACTCATTGGAACGGCAACCCTTGTGGTTGGTCAAGATGCTGGCTACCATGGCCTCCGCGGCTACGCCAATCTACCTGATTGGGTTGAGCTAGGAAAAGAGCCTGACCCAAGCCTCCGCACTGAAGAGGTCAGGCCTGACACTACTGCCACTCAGAGCACTATGACTGCCGGTGAAAGACTGGACCGAGCTCTCCGAGAACACGAGACGGCTGCGCCACCGCGTCGACACAATGGCACATCCGTTGCCGGAGGTCCATCCGGCAAGAAGACACTTGATCAATGGCTCGACGAGGAAGATGAGGAAGAGGAAACCGAGTCTGAGACTGAAAGCGAGGGGGAAACTGACTCTGACGAATATGAGACTGACTCTGAAGAAGAGTCCGAGGAAGAAGACGAGGAGGAGGATTCCGAGGCCGACACTGATTCTGAGAGTGAGGCTGTGCACAAAGAAGCTCAGCAGTTGCTTGGGCCGTCTGTCTCAGGTGCTTAAGTTTGAGTGTATGATGGTTGGTTTGAGACCGATACATAGATTTGATGATATACCTGAAAGATCTGAATGGCATTTGATAATTATCTGTCGCTGCACACCAAGTTTCCTACCTTATTTTGGCCAAATGATGCAACTTGCGCGGACTTTCCGTTACTCTTCATGGAAGGACATAAATTCCTATACTCCTACTTCATAACGTTATCTTTCAAGGTTCCATAGTAACTTGAAGCTATAATATACCATTTCAAGATATGTATCTTGTCATCCCTTCGCAACGGATAATGACGAATATTCCTGTCTCGAGTCTTGACTATTTGACGACTTTAACCTCTATCTAACCATCTTTGCAACAATACATTGAGCTCAAGTCTGATAGGATTCACAGTGCCCTCTTGTCAGCCTTTGCTTCTCAGAAATCATATGCCTAATTGACTGTTTTTGGTTCATGCTCGGTCCAATCTCAGATATATCGTCTGCTCTAACTCATGAAATGTCATCCCATCCACCATACATGGTGGTCATCTCACAGAAGCTCATGTACTCAGTGCCAGCTCCTTCTCCCATCTGCTCCTTACCTTTATGGCCTGGACTATGGGCGTTATATGCCCTCCCTGTTCACCTCGTATAGCCCCATACTTCCCCAGATCGGGCTTGGCTCGAGCGGCATCACATAAGCAAAGGCGGCTCCGAACGGCAAAACGCGCCCCTCTAGACGACCAGCTTCGAGCCTTCCACCTCGCAGGCCGGTGACCTCTCTTGTTTGGGACGATCCAGTGCAATTGACACAGCGGTGACTTCTTCGTGACCATGATGCCTGCTGTGCACCGTCTGTCCATTCCGATTCTTCGTTGATCACCTTGTCATCCTCTCCTTTCCTCACCGGGCTTCATTCCCTTAGCTGCTGCAGAGAACCTTTCGCCCTTTTGTCGCAGTTGCTGCTGTTTTCTGGTGGTTCCCTGTTTGTTTTGCATCACGTCGCTTCCAAAAGAAACAACCAGTCATTTGACCCAACCACTGAACATCCGCAGCCATGCCTGGACTTCCCAGTACGTCATTTGTATCGCAGCCAGTCGTGCTTGTGGCCCTGGCCCACTTCCGAGCCTCGGTATAGAAGCTGACATTCTCTCCAGCCACCATCGACTTGGACGAATGTATCGAGAGGCTCTACCGCAAGGAGCTCCTGGCCGAGCCGGTCATCGAGGCCATCTGTGCCAAAACCAAAGAGCTGCTCATGAAGGAGAGCAACGTCGTGCATATCAAGGCACCGGTCACCGTGGTGGGGGACATCCATGGCCAATTCTTTGACCTGCTGGAGATCTTTCGAATTGGGGGCTTCTGCCCTAACACGAATTATCTGTTTCTCGGTCAGTTTCCGCATGTTTTGGCATGTTGTCTCGAAAGAGACTGGATGTTCTGCTTTGCTTATCTGAGGGTGGAAGCGAGTGCTAACCGATAGGTGTGTAGGTGACTACGTTGATCGTGGTTTGTTCAGCGTGGAGACAATCTCCCTGCTCGTTTGCCTCAAGCTCCGCTACCCACAACGAGTCCACCTAGTCCGCGGCAACCATGAGTCCCGTGGAGTCACCCAATCCTACGGGTTTTACACCGAGTGCGCGCGCAAATACGGGAATGCCAATGTTTGGCACTACTTCACGGATATGTTTGACTACCTGACGCTCAGTGTGGTGATCAATGACGAGATCCTTTGTGTCCACGGTGGTCTATCACCTTCAATTCACTCTATCGATCAGATCAAGATCATTGATCGGTTCCGTGAGATTCCACATGAAGGCCCGATGGCCGACCTTGTCTGGTCGGACCCAGATCCGGACCGTGATGAGTTCTCGCTCTCACCTCGTGGCGCTGGCTACACCTTCGGAGCGCAGGTGGTTCGGAAATTTCTGGAGGTCAACAACATGTCCCATATCTTGCGTGCCCACCAACTGTGCAACGAGGGCTACCAAGTTCTCTTCGATGACCGCCTCAGTACTGTCTGGAGTGCCCCGAACTACTGTTACCGCTGTGGAAACCTCGCCAGTGTACTCGAGGTGGGCGACAAGATGGAGCGGTTCTTCAACATTTTCGATGCAGCCCCTGAAAACGACGTGCACCGCAGTGAACAGCAGGCACAGCAGAACAGGGATTCTCAGCCGGTTATTGATTACTTTTTGTGATACCCTGGGGTTTTCCTTTTCCTATTCCCCTTCCATTCTGTTGTCACATACATTGCACTGGCGTTGAGGTGGGAATATGATTGCACATTTCATGGGTTATGCAAAGACCTGCTATTTCGCATATGGGGATGAGCATGTAACAAACAGGAATCCATCAGCATGAAGGATAGAGCTAAGAAAACAACATTTGACAATCCCAAGCCTTTGAGGCCGAGTTCTTCACACAGTGTAGTAAACAGACCCAGTACAGGTCATCTCTACCAGGCTTTTGAGTCAAGGAAATTCGTCACGCTTGGAAACAATGGGGCCGCTCAAGAACTTCAACGCAGGAACATTCCAAGGCTTTCCCCATTTACCAATCCTTGGTGATGTCGAAGGACCACTCGAAGAGGAGGTGGGTGTTGTCGTCATCGTCGACGAACTTGGAGACAGCGTTGTAGTGGCCGCGGGCAATCATGCCAGAGGGAGCCTCCTCCTCATTGACTATAAAGAGGAACCAAGGGTCAGGGAATGACAATTCATATGTAAATTGAATGGCACTAATGGATACTTACACTCCTTGGAGTAGGTAGGCTTGTCAGTTGTACTAGGGGCGTAACTACCCAGCATCTCCTCATCCTTGCTAACACGGATACCCTTGCGCTTGACCACCTGTAGGTATTTGAGGCCGCTCAGCACCTCATGGTTGACCTGGAAGACCACCTTGATGTGGAATTTGGCACCCTCCTTGATGGTGAAGGGCTTGTTCTTGAGGTTGTCCACAGCTCCAGGGGCGGACAGATCGATGACGACGTCGGGACGGCCCTCGACGATCAGGGACAGTGATTTGATTACACACTTCGGGTCACCGGGCTGGCCGATTGGGTTGCCGGAGTTCAGGCCCAGGGAGGCCTTCCAGCGGTTGAGAGCCTCGTCGTCCTTGTCTGCGGGGGAGGGGAGACGTATCAGTAAAGGGGTTCGGTGGACATTGATGAATTCGACTGAACAAGGGCAATGCAGGACTCACCAAGTTCCTGGTACTCCTGGAGAGTCTTCTTCTCGCCGACCTTGAAACCCTCGGTCTTGCTGGCGGTCAGATCATCGTCGTGGTGGTCGGCCATTGTTGATGTTATGATAAGTGAGCGGGGTACGGAGTACAGAACAAGAGGATCTAATACGGGAAGAGATTGGTCAAATGACGGTGATTCAATCACCAAAGGAGAGATTGATGGAGACTCGATGAGAAAAGGGGAGAGGAGAGGAAAAGAGAGAGGCACACACACCTTGGGACTTTGTCTCCTGAGTGTTTGGAGGGGGTGGAAAGGCGGTGGGACGAGGATGAGGGGCGAGGCTATTTCGGGCGGAGTCTCGCTGCAGCGTACATGAGCTGCGGTGCAAGTCTATTCTCTACGATATGCGAGTTTATCTTTACTTCATTGATGAGTGGAAATGCAGCATGAGCATGCATGATTCATCTATTTGAACTAGACAATCATGGCACACTGTGGGAATTCATTGACCCCTAGCTGCTCCTCCTGGTCTTATAGTACGCAGTAACTAGTACACGTAGCCAGGGTCTAGTCAGTCGTAGTCGTCAGTTTCAGGCAGAGACAATATTGATCGTGTAACTCATATACCTATTGCATATTAAGCACAATTGACACAGAATAATCTGATAAAATCATGTAGCTATACAATCAAGTTAGAAAATGGTAGATGGTTGATGGATGAAAGTAAACAATTGCCCGAATCAAGTCAATTCCTGCCTGAGGAATGCAAGGTCACGGGGCCAACGCCCGCCCCAACGAGGTGTAATGCATTTACATGGTAATATTAACATGAACCAATGAAAAAACATAATTCTGTATATAATACACATATAGTACCGGCCTTACCGGAAGAAGACAAGCCCCGTATGGCAGGGTGACCCCATTATTCCGTCGCGACGGGCATCTCCCCTGATTGTCTTCTTCTTTATCGCGATCTTTTTGTTGGATTTCCTCAATCTGATTGTCCGGCTTTGTTGCGGCCCGCTGCTCCGCTACGTTTCGCTTCTGCGTCTCCTGTCGGCGTAAAGGTCCGGTCCATATCACCTTATCTGCGACGCGCCTGCTACGTGGCCGTCGTTGGCGCAACTTCTCGTTCGCATCTCGACACTGTCTTTTGTCGCTTCAGACCTGTCCACTATGCCGCGCACACTCCCCAAGAAGAACAACCCGCTGATCCTCAGCGACGCCGCTCCTCCGTGTAAGTTTCTCGATCAGGCGCGTTGCCACGCGACCGCGCATGCGACTCGAGTCCGCCCCGTCATCACGGCCCTCGATCCCTCGATTACTCCATCGCTAATCACTATTCTTCGCGATTGCAGATGATGAGCTACTCGCGCGCCGTCGTCTCGGCAAGACCAACCTCTCTGTGAAGCCTGGCCTGGTTGGTTCGTCGAACGCGACCAAGCCCGAGAACCTGGGGGTTTTCGAGTACGCCCACCTCCGGGCTCCTTTGCCCAAGGACCTCAAGGGCTCTGAGATTTTCCCCTCGCACACTCCCTCGCAACATCCAGAGACCTACTTTCTCATGGTAAGAGACACCAGATCACCCTGCAGGGGCACGTTGACCGATCGCTAACTCTCTGGTCGACTCATAGCGGAGGAGCAAGGATGGCTTTGTGAGCGCAACGGGCATGTTCAAGATCGCCTTCCCATGGGCCAAGGCAGAAGAAGAGAAGAACGAGAGAGAGTATCTGAAGTCCCGAGAATACACCAGTCAGGAAGAAGTGGCTGGTAATGTGTGGATTTCGCCCATGTTCGGTAGGTTGATCCGACTCGTGATTTTCCCTGCCCATATCCCTGACTCATGATGTTCAGCTCTCGAGCTCTCCAAGGAGTATGGAATGTACGACTGGGTGCGCGCCTTGCTGGATCCCACCGACATTGTACAGAGTCCGTCGAGTGCGAAGAAGCAGATTACCCCGCCACCAAAATTCGAGTTGCCGTTGGATGAGCCCACCCCGTCATCACAACGCGGTCGCGGCCGTCGCTCGGCCTCGCCTAGTAAGAAATCCACCTCTCCGCGCAAGTCCCGCGCTGGCCGTCCCACCAAGGATGTTTTGGCCACCCCGTCCACAACGGCTGCCAACAACACTCTGCAAGAAGCTTTGGACAGGACTACCAACCAGGAGGCGGATGGCACCTCGCAAGTGCTCTCGACTGTCGAAGAGACAGAAGTAAAGGTCAGCGCATCACCAGAGAAGAAAACGAAGGGCCGCAAATCCAAGAAGGCCGCCGCCGAGGCCGAAGAGGACAAGACGGAGGAGAGAAAGGAAGAAAAGAAGGCTGAAAAGAAGAAGAAGAAGGAGACCAAGGAGAAAGAGACCGAGGTCGAGGCCACTGGGGCCGCTGATGCAGACACCGCGCAGACCACCCGGAACACCGTCTCACTCGAGATGCCCATCAGCCTCCCACAAGTCCCGTCCGCGGCTGAAACAGAGGAGATGATTGCCAAGGCTAAAGAGATGGTAGAGGATGCCATCAAGACTCAGTCGACCCAGGGTGCTGCCGCCAAGGCGACAAAGAAGCGCAAGCCCGTCGAGGAGGATGACGAAGAGACTGCAGCGGAAGCGGCGCAGCGAGCAAAGAAGGCCAAAGTGCTCGAGGACAAGCTCAAGCGTGAGCGTGTTCGCAATCGTGCTCTCTTTGGTGTCTCTGCAGCCTTTGCTCTTGCGTAAGTGCCCTTTGTCATGATTGCATGGATTCATTGCTAACAGTCTGTTTAGTGCTTCGATTCCTTACTTCTTCTAGATCAAATTCTTGGATCTGGTCTGACCTTGGATGGTCCGTCACGCTTGCAATTGGAACCCAAAACAGGCGACCTTGGAAAATCATTCACTCTCGAGGCCCCTGTACCGCCTCTTTGTCAGGTGGCTATACATTCTTTCATGTCTGGACGGGCTGTCTTTCACAGAGAAGAAGCCTAGTCTGACCCACCCCAATAATCGCCTCCCCTTGCCCTCGACGATATATAGTGCTCTCCGGTCAACCTTTGGAGTGTGCATTGTACTTCCCCTGTCACCCTTTCCTAATATCCTGCCCTACACACTCGAGCACAACTCCTTTGCGCTCAATCCCCGAATACCAAAAGAGACATGTGTTGTATTCATTGTCAACCCTGTTGATCTGTTCCCTACCTTTTCTCCCTGGATACCAAATACTCGATTCCGCTCTGTTGTCGTCTGATTGCCTGGCCGCAGTGTAGTGCAGAAAGCTCAGTCTGGATAGCTATAAAGTGTTCAAAAGACCATTCCTCCTTATTAAGTTAATGCGTAGGGCAGCATTCAATTCACTGCCCATCATTTCAATAACAATCGACCTTTGAATGTCCGGTATAATCCCATTTTGTAGTTGACTGCGCAGCGAAGCGGAGATGCAAACATATAAAACACCCGGAGACGAGCTCCCCGACTCCGCGCATTTCTTGCTCCGATCCAACCTCTCCAGCTTTCAATCTCGTCTTCTCGCTCTTCTCTGGCTTCTACAATAGACAGCGCGATGTCGCTACCAGGACTAGAGCTCACACAACCGTCGGAAGAGAGACAATTTGCTGCCGCCCCGCCTTCGCAGGTCAACTTGAACGCTGGCTCGGAGTGGAGGTTTGAAGTCGCATTCGGACATATCATTAGGGTCAAGGTGCGTGTCTGCAGAATATCTCGCTGAGCAGTACGGGCGATACCCAGAGACTCGTCTCTCATTGCGCAAGAATAGACGCTAACTCGTGCTCATCACAGCTTCTCACCGGTACGGCCGAGCTGTTCGGCACCGAGCTCGCTGAATCGCAAACGTACACCTTTTCCGGCACCAAGGCCGCGATCTACACATGGCATGGCTGTGAGCTGGAGATTAGTGCGGGCGAAACAGGTCCCTCGACGCTCGATGGAGTCACGCCCACTGCTGGCCATGGGGCGGGCGGCTGCCAAAGCGAGTACACTGCCGAGGAGACGCCCATGATCGAGTATGCCAACGTACATTTTGCGCTGGAGACAATGCGGCAAGAAGCACAGGGTTCAGGCAAGGATGGACCCCGGGTTTTGTTGCTGGGTCCGGAGAACGCGGGCAAGACCAGCTTGGCCAAGATCTTGACTGCCTATGCCACCAAGGTCGGACGCCAGCCTCTCGTCGTCAATCTGGATCCTACGGAGGGTATGCTCAGTGTGCCTGGGACTCTGACTGCGACTGCGTTCCGCACTATGTTGGATATCCAGGAGGGTTGGGGTAGCAGTCCCATGTCTGGGCCGAGTCCTGTGCCTGTAAAGCTGCCGCTCGTCTACAGCTATCCACTACCCAATCCTCTCGACGCTGAAGGCTCAATCTACCGGCCAGTTGTATCACGACTGGCGCTTTCAGTAACGGCGCGCATGGCCGAGGATGAAGACGCCCGCGAGACGGGCATCATCGTCGACACACCGGGGATTCTAAGCAGTGGCAGGCCAGGTAGCCTGGAGCTGATCAACCACATCGTGACCGAATTCGCGATCACAACAATCTTGGTGTTGGGCTCAGAGCGACTGTACAGTACCATGGTCAAACAATACGACAACAAGCCCAGTGCAAGCGCCACAGCAGCCGCCTTCGACGAGCGGGTCTCCGTCGTGAAGCTGTCCAAATCAGGCGGCTGTGTTGACCGCGACGCTGCTTTCCTGAAGGCGACACGAGAGTCACAAATTCGCTCTTATTTCTTCGGCAATACTATTCCATCTTCTTCATCGGCTGCTCTCCCGCTCCCCATCTCTACCACCTCCACCGTGACCTTATCCCCGCACGCACAGCAGCTGGACTTTGCCGCTCTCCACGTCTACAACTACACCGTGACCTCAACAGAAGACGAAGATGAAGACGAGTACGACCCCTCCCAGCTTGGAACAGGCGACTCCTTCCTCCCCGGCGGCGGCGTCGACGACTACGCTTCCCAGCCAGCACAAGAAGCAGACCGTGCCGCGCCACTCCCCGGCATTGGCGGCTTCGCAGGCGATGGCTCATCGGCTGGCGCAACAGATCCGGCTTCTGGAAACGTTCCACTCAAGAAAATCCTCCCACCCGCACCGTCATCTCTTGCCAACACCCTCCTCGCAATCACGCACGCTGCGACTACAGCCTCACCCGCTGAAGTCCGTGACGCTAGTATCATGGGATTCTTGTATGTTGCTGACGTCGACGTGGAGAAGGGCAAGATCCGTGTGCTTGCGCCTGTCGGTGGGAGGGTACCGCCGCGAGCGATGATTTGGGCGAAACGGTGGCCTGGTGAGGTCGTGGGGTTGGTGGGATGAGGTTTATAGTTTGGAGGTCTTTTCGCATTGGCTCTTCTTGGAGGTTACAAGAAGCGGCGTTTGGGACATTGTTTTGAAGTTGGAATCCATTGCATGGGGCCGGTGTATATAGGCAGCTTAATGACATGAAACACTCGAATTTCTTGAAAAGACTCCTTGGGTAGATGGTACAGTAATATCAGGCTTCCGAACCAGGCACAGATGAAGATAGTACAAGATGCAGACCACGCAATGCCAATGCCCATGCCCAAAACAGAAATCGCAAAGTACCTATACAATCGCCAAAAATACAACAATGCTATACAATCAACTTTGCAAAGCCCCTACTCCCATCGCTTCCACTCCTCAACCGCCTTCCTCATCTCCTCATCACAATCATACCCCTTCTCCTCAGCAACAAGTAACTCCTCCCTCCGATCCCGGAACCTCCGCTCAGCCTCAAACCGCCTCAACGCCACAGACTTCAACGCCGCAAAATCACCCTTCGCCACTAGCTCCCTGAACCGCGCCCTCATCCGCCCAGAGTACAGCTGGCAACTCGCCTCGCGACACCGGTTCGGCGCATCACCGGGTAACAAGCGCATGGAGGTCGAGAAGCTGCGCGCAATGGGGTGGTGCGCTTTCGCGAGAGGCCACACAACCTCGTCGTAGCAGTCTTCGCAGACGCTCAGCTCCGGCAGGGCGGGGATGTAGTGCCATGTGCTGAGGGTGGGCTTGTCGCGGCGACAGTCGCGGAGGACAGTCTTGCGGCGGGCGTAGGTAATGAACTCGCGGGTGTCTGGGCGGCGGGAGGGGTCGACTTCTGCGCGGGTGGCGGCGCTGTCGAGGAGGTCGATGTATTGGACGAAGCGGGGGCTGGTGGTGACGAAGTCGCAGACGCGCTCTTGAGGCTCGCTGGTTGGGTGGAAGGTGTCGCGGTGGGTGGGCATGAGGATGCGGACGTTGCGGGCGCAGGCGCCGCAGATGTGGAAGCGTGGGAGGTACTGGTTTGTTTCTGGGTCCACGATGCGGTACCAGGTTTGGTCAGTGACGATGCGGCCTGGGCAGGGACGGGTCCCTGGTGGTGGGCGGGTCATTTGGTAGAGCATTTCGAGGCTGTCGTGCTTCTTTTTGATCATCTGGGCCCAGGCCAGTCTGGTCCAGGGGAGGGAGAAGGCGCAGCGGGTTTTCTGGGTTGCGGGTTTGGGGAGGCTTGGGATGAAGAAGTCGCGGAAGCGCGAGTGGGCGATTTGGCTCATGCATGTTGGGCAGATGTCCAGGTGTGTCAAGCCTTTGAGCGTGTACCAGTCTGTGTAGCCTGCCACGGGGACGGAGCGTGGGCATGCGGTGGTGCATATCCCGGCTGTGCTTGCGGAGCTTTGTAACGCGCTTGTCTGCTGACTCGGGCCTTGTGGGGAAGAGCGTTTCTGTTCAGGCTCTTGGAACTTGACAGTTGCTCGCGGCGGCTTGCTGGAGACGACTTGAGCCTCATCAGACGAGTTATATCTCGATGCGTTGCGAGTCATCGATGTAGATCGAGATAGAGGTGCAGAGGACCCGGCTGCGGTTACCGTTGATGCCCGGGGTCTTGATGACTGGAGGCTTGAGACTCGAGGTTCCCGAGATGGCGAATGAGATTCTGATGATGAAGCATGAGGTCTCAAAATAGGCTGAGCAGGCTGTCTCGTTGCAGTCCTCGTTTGTGCCTCTGTGTCCGAGCCCGCTTCACGTTGCTCCTGTCGAACGCGAAGCTTCTCTTCGATTCGCTCCGCAAGCGTTGCACCGCTAGGCTTGACGGTGGGTTTGATACCAGGCCCAGATGCCGTGGGATGTGGAACATGGTGAGAGTATGCTCTGCTGCGAGTAGTGGCGGAGTCAGACATATACCCCGGAGGCGACTCGTGTCGTGGACGTTCTTGGATTGAAGATCCTGTTGAGGGCCCATGCCGGACGCTGTTCGACCTACCGATGGTGACTTTGGGCGGGTTAAGGTAGTTTGGATCATATATGGGCCCTCGAGGCTCGGGACGGATCTGCTCAGAGTCGGCTCTTCTCCGGGCTCGGGGAAGAGTGAAAGCCACGCTTTCAGTTCTAACAAAGCTGCCACCCCGTGCCTGCGATGCATGGGGAGGTTGACTGGGATGATGCAGCTCACGACCTTGTTGCTGGTAGGCTGGCGGTTGCGGCCGGCCCCGGGGTCTGCTTGAATCTCTCGAAGCAGGTTGTGTCGACGGTGCATGTCTTGTGGCTTGGTCATCTTGGATGTGGGAAGATGATCCAGATTGGCCGCGAGTGTTCCGTTCCCGGCTTGGCTGAGGACGATCCTGCGGCGGAGGACCTCGAGACCTGCTCGAAGTCGAGGAAGCTGGTGCAGAATCACGTTGGGGCTGGTCGCTTGAGGGCGCTCTATAGCCTGTGCGCAAAGCTGGCTCTTCAGCGCCGGGCGGGGGTGGTGTTGCCAGGCCACTGCTATCGTCCGAGGAAACATTTCCCAGCCCCGGTATGCTAGAGAGGCCGGGCGACGAGTTGGCGGAAGGGGATTCCAAATTCACAAGGACGGGATACTGATCAACAGTACCCCTCACGCGGGCACCTTCAACTCCTGGCTTTTCGCTCAGCTTCGAGAGGCCATGCAGCTCTCGAGCGAGTGAAGCGGGCTCCTCTTCCACACATGGTGGAGGAGGGTATTGACGCCCACTGACTCGAGAAGCGCTGCTCCGAGAAGACGGCATTGTGTCGCAGGTAGACGTGATCATGCGCGATGGATGAAATTCTTTGTCTTGAGGATTATCCGGTTGCAATGGTGAAATGTGGTGAAGTTCGGCGAAAAGGATGATTCATAGTCTTAAATAGAAGCAGGTTGGCCAGTAAAAGAAACAGAATCTTCACACAACGAGCCTCAGGTTGGCACAATAAGTAAAAAAATTTTCAATGCCAACAAAGATGCACTGGTCAAGGTGTGTGTGTGTACCCGGTCTGGCCGGGGTATATAAGCAGTTGGTCAATAACATCGGGCACCATGCTAGACCGACGGGCCCTGATAGGGCCACAATGGTCATTGGGCGGAAATGGACGAATCACCAGGAATAGCATCAGGCTGAAGAGAAACCGTCACGAGGCACCATCGTCATTGAAACAGGGGCTTTGATCGAGTGTTGCGCCACGCCAAAGAGGATGGACGTGGTTCTGACAGTCTTGGTCGACTATTGGGCACAAGATCGGGATGGCATTGCTTCTCCTGTGTTTCAATGGACTGCTCTTTGATATCTTTGATCGAAATGTGAAGTGTTTGATGTTTAAATTATCCTCCAGGCATTCTTGTTTCAGAGTCTTGACAAGATGTCTGAGGTCGTCGAGATGGATGGCCGTCAGAAGCAGAGACAGGGCCTGTGCGTAGATCGCACCAGGATGGCGGGGCCAGTATCGTCAGTATTCAAGTCAGTAAGCAACAATGCTGAGCGGGCGCCACTCTCCGATGGCCCACGAGCACCTTTTGCAGGGATCGAGCAGGGCCCAGCAGTCGAAGGCAGCTCAGCCCCTCTACGCTACGACCGGCCTTGAGGGGCTTGCATCGAGTCTCTTTGACTCGCTCCGTACGCAAGCGTAGTTGCGAGTGTCAGATTAGACCAGCAGTCATCCTGGGGGCGGCTCCAGCCATGATCTCACTGCACATGACAAAGGTCCTGTCTGGGGATGTCGGCGGCGGCTGCGATGGCTGGACGACAATGGTCCCTCAAGATGGCAATCGCTTCATGCGACATTCTCCCATGGCGATTGTTCAGTCTCACCAGGCGCCCCGAGAAGGTCGGATATGTTTGAAGAAGGTTGAAAAATAGAGAAACTGGGAGAAGACGCCGGGGCGGATCCGACGTGTAAAGTCAACCCCCACATTCGGAGTACATATTCGAGAGATTCGGCATTCCCCCGTGATGATGACAGGCACTCGATGTACAAGAGGATTGCTGGCGAGTAAGCCAGAGCTGATCAGAAATCAAAGAGGTGGCCAGTCGATTGTAGAAACGAATTGAAGAAAAGAAAGAAAGAGGGAAAGAAGAGAAGAGTGATAGGAGATAACTTGACGTATGCGGGGATGCGATGACAAATGCTCCTCCTGTTGATGCCACTTACTTATACCTCAAGCTTCCCGCACTCTTCTCCCAATCTCAAATGTCTCTCGCACCACTTCGCAGAAGCAGTCTCCGTCTCGCAGCTCTATCCCGCCAATTCCCTGCAACTCCAAGTCCCATCAGTCGCCCGTTCGCTCCTCTCCGCACGATGTCCATCCCAACGACCATGAAGGCCGTCCTGGTCGAGCAGACCGGCGGTCCAGAGGTCCTCCAATTCAAGACCTCGCACCCAGTGCCGACTCCCCAGGAGGGCCAGGTGTTGGTGCGCAACAACATCTCGGGCGTGAACTATATCGACACATACTTCCGGACGGGTCTGTACGCCTCGCCCAAGCCCGAGATTCTGGGCCGTGAGGGTGCTGGTACTGTTGTGGCTCTGGGACCTAATACTTCTGGCTTCAAGGTTGGCGACCGCGTCGCTTGGTTGGCGACGGGTGGCTATGCTGAGTACACTGCTGCGCCGGCAGCTAAGACCGTGAAGATCCCGGATGGCGTGAGCGATGAGGAGGTGATGGCCTCGTTCCTGAGTGGAATGACCGTTCTGTCATTCGCAAAGGAGACCTACCCTGTGCAGAAGGGCGATTGGGTGCTCCTGCACGCTGCCGCTGGTGGCGCGGGCTTCTTGATGACCCAAATCTTGAAGAACATGGGCGCCAAGGTCATCGGTACAGCTGGCGGTCCGGACAAATGTGAGCTCGTGAAGAGCCTCGGTGCGGACGTGGTCATTGACTACCGCAGCGAGGAAGGTAAGGACTGGGTGAAGAAGGTCAAGGAGGTTACTGGTGGTCGTGGTGTCGACGTGGTCTATGATTCTGTTGGCAAGGACACCTGGGAAGGCAGCTTGGAAGCTGTGAAGCGCAAGGGTACAATCGTGTGGTTTGGCAATGCCAGTGGACCAGTGCCTCCAATTGCACTTCCGTATGTCAATTGTGACCTGCGTTGAGATGATGAGACTAACTCGGCTGCAGCAAACTCTCGCCCAAGTGCGTTAAGATTGCCCGTCCCACTCTCTTCGGCTACATCGAGACTCGCGAGGAGTTCGAATACTACACCAACGAGCTCTTCAGCCTGCTCCAGTCTGGCCAGCTCAAGGTCAAGGTTCACAAGGTCTACCCGCTGGAAGAGATCGCCCAATGCCACAAGGTACGTACGACTGGCTCCTTCTTCTAAAATTCATTGCTCATGCTTTTTTACTAGGATCTCGAGGGACGCAAGACTACTGGAAAGCCTCTCCTGAAGCCTTGAGTGGCGTGTGACCTTGTGCCTTACGTACTCTACCATGAAATATCACCACTGTATATTGCTTGAAATCTTGTCCATGAATATGCTATGTCGTCGTCTTAAGATGCATGCAGTGGCAGAAACAAGGCCGTCCTAAAGATGCTGAGGGGTTGAAAAGGATCAAACTTTCCATACCACTACTCTCCCTTTGATTCCTCCACGTCCGGTTCCTTCTCAGGGTTAGTCCTTGATTTCATCCCCTTCAGGGTGCGTAGCTTCGAGAGTCTCCTTGACAGTAGCGCCAGCCCCATTCTCAGTCAAGTCCTTGGGCGTCTTCCAATTCAGCATCAGATCATTCGCAATAACCGTGTGAAAAGACGGATAAACGGAGACGACATCGTCGAAATAGTGCAGCCCACAGTTGAGTTCCCACACTGGTGACATGACTTTCATTCCGGGATAGAAGAGCTCCAGCAGCGGAAGATCAACCAGAAACTCGAACTCATAGCTCGGCACATTGCCGCTGTCCCACGCCTGCCGCTCCTCAGGACTCAGGTCAAGATCAGGTTTGGCAGGATCACGGTATGACCTGGCAGTGATCTTACCCACAGGAACAACATCTTGCCCGGCCAGGCGGTAGAACGTCTTTACGTCCCTGGAGGGCTGTGTGATGGTCAGAACTTCAAAGCCGTCAATGTCGTAGACCTCCTTTGCTTCGACCGTGCCCGCGTGGATCAACTGCTGGAACCGCTTGGCTTGCTCTTCAGACCCCATGCTTGCAATACCGAATTTGATGATCTCACAGGCATCTTTCAGGGTAAGTGTTGTTTCATCATGATCGGACTGGCGGCCCCATTTGTCCGCTTTTCCAGATGTCTCGTAGTAGATTCCTCCGAAGAGCATGGAGCAGCTTCGGTTGAACGCCCCCGGAGCCTGACGTACAAGCTGTAGATTCTTCCACAGCTCGGCGGTGGCCAGATCGCATGTCTTGCGTGCTTCCTCGAGATTCTCCTTGTACTCTGGGCAGACATCGTGGTAGAGGAGGTAGGTGAAGAAGTTTCGGATGGTGACAGTGGCAAGCTTGATGCCCTCTTCGTTCTCAGGGTTGAAGTACCTCATAAAGTAAGAACCACTGGATTCCTGTTAGATGGGATGATCAGCCTTGCAGGGTGTACTTACAGAAAGCCCTGAACAACTCTGTTGAAGTTGATCTCCAACTTCTCCCGTTCCTGCTGGATCGAGGTTTGGCTGCGAGCCTGCATAGCCTGCTCAGGCGACATGTTCTTGAGATCCTTGTCGCTGAGACCCTGACCCTGGTTCTGGCCGGCATTGACGCCTCCATATTGCAGGTACTTGTGGAAGATGTTGCGTCTCTCTGGCTCGATGCGGCGCTGGTACTGGTAGCGTGCGAGGGCATCCTGAATTCGACTAAATAAAAGTCAGCTCCACTCTTATATATCGTGGAATATCTTACTCAATGAAAGGTCGGGCTCTGGGTATCATGTCAGCTTGGTCTGCAAGATGGGGTCAATTCCACTCACAGGTCATAGAGCTTGCGCATCTCCTCGTACTCCTTGGGGGTAATGGGACCCTCGCAATAGTATTCTTCAAAGCCGGTTGGCTTGCCTTGGCCACGCTTGCTTTTGGGTCGCCTGTGCTTGTGCTTCTTTCGGCCGACATTGGTTCCCACGGGCTCAGGCAGCTCTGTCTCCAAATCTCGTGCCTGCGGATCCATCGTGACCTTCTTGGCTGTTTCGATCACTTGCACTAGGGCTGTATCAACTGCTTTCGGAGGTTCTGACAATGTCATGATGTTTGTTTTCTCGGTGACCTCCCCCTTCTTGAGAGGTTCTTCCTGCTTGAGAGGCTTTGCGGAGCGGATGGGAAGGTCTCCCGAGATGGTTGTTGAAATTGGAGGCGGTGTTTTCATGGTGGATGGTTTGTTGAAGAAAATGAGAGGAAGAAGGAGATGAAATGAGTGAGTAGTAAGAAAATAAATAATTTAGAGAAAGAAAGAGAGAGGATATCAGGGAAGAGCCTCCTGCGGCGTTTACAAAGTGAAGTAAAAGGAAGACGGTAATGTAGAAGTGCTGGTAGCAGCAAACGCTGCCAAATAAACAATCATCTGAATGAGTATATCACCACTAATTCTGTGCTTCTTCTTTATTTCTATAGATCTCAATATCCAAATAATCAATACCATAGTCAAGACTAACAAGTAGAGTAACTAGCTGTCATAGTTCCCCGCAAAAACAAAGAGGTGGTCCCTGCACGCTTCGCTCGTTTCACATCGCCCCGACTCCGCCATGATGTGCCTTCGTCCCTGAATATCTCCTTCTCTCTCATTCTTTCCTTATTACTCCGATTTCTGCTACCAAGAACCATCAGTTTGATCGGCATGCAGTGAGCGGTGCCTCGCGGTCCTCCATTCAACATGCCCTCCTCGAGATCAGAGAGTCGGAAGACACCGCCACAGCTCGGAAGCGACGACCTTGTCCCCTTTGACCATGTCGCTGCAGGACAGTAAGTCCGCACCTTTCATCTCGAGCTACTGCTGCCCACGCGACCAGCTGCGAAAGCTTCGGCCGACGTGGTCGCGTGTGGGGCGGACAGGCATGCTTCGATGAGTTCTTCTGTCCGCACGTGCTGACAAGCTCCGTTTCTCGCTACAGTGAAGGTGTGCGATGTACCCTCTCCGGCTCGCTGATCGCGAAACCCTGCACCCAGCAGGAGGTCGAGTTCTACGAATCCAGCGCCCTACACCCGGCCTTCCAGGAGTTCATGCCCCTCTACATCGGCTCGCTCTCGTCCGCTGATCAGCAGCAACCGCTGGCGATTGCTGCCGCACAGTCGAACGGCGCCATTCCCATTCCGGTCCCTGAGCAGCCTCCAGCTGCAGTCCCCGGAACCGACGAACCTACATCATCCGTCGCCGGAGCTCGTGAGGCTGCTTCTGCCTCGGGCGGGGAAGCAACATGGGTACCCTCTGGTGGCAAGAAGCTAGAGACAGGACTATCGATTGTGCTGGAGAATGTAGCCTCGGGCTTCCGAAGGCCGAACGTGCTGGATGTGAAGCTGGGAGCTCGATTGTGGGCAGATGATGCGCCGCCGGCGAAGCGAACAAAGCTGGATGCCGTATCGAACGAAACTACCAGCTCGAGCTTGGGGTATCGCATTGCAGGCATGAAGATCTGGACAGGGAAGAATGGTGAGACGGATGAGGGCGCGTTAACAGACCCATACGCAACCAAGTACGAAGGGGCGGAGGGTGAGAAAGGGGAGGTTATTGAGAAGGACGGGTACCGTCGCTACGATAAATGGTATGGTCGCTCGTTCAATGAGGGCAATGTCAAGCAAGGATTTGAAACCTTCCTTGCTGGTGCCAAAGCTGGGAATGTGGATCGTTCGAAGCTTGTGGCACGTCGACTTGCAGACGAGCTCCGCAATGTGCAAAATGTGCTGGAGTCAGAGGAGAGCCGCATGTATTCTTCCAGTGTGTTGGTGGTTTACGAGGGTGATCCAGAAGCGATGGAACTCGCGCTAGAGGAGGAAAAGAAGCTGGAAGGGCGGAGGAAAGAGGAACATGAAGAAGAGGAAGATGATGGGGACGATGTCAACTTTGAAGTTCCTCAAGAAGCTCTGGAGCTCGTTGACGTCCAGCTTGGAGATGGCATGCCCCAAAAAGCCATCAACATAAGTATCGACCCTCAGACGGCGCAGATGCCTACGGACCTGGCTGAGGATGAGGACGAGGAAGAAACACCCAAAGTGCATGACCTGCGCATCATTGACTTTGCTCATGCTAAATGGACGCCCGGGGAAGGGCCCGATGAGAACGTCCTGAAGGGGATTCGCAGTCTCGTCAAGATGTTCGAGGACCTGGCTATGTGAGAGATGACTTTGTTTTCGAGATACCATGGCTACAGCTGGTTGCTGGCAACCGCTGGGCTTCATCATTTGTGGCGATTTCCAGGTTGTTCTACATCTTTCATCAATGCATCAGCCAATTTTATATCTTTGTCTAGGAATACCAGCGGAGATCGAAGATAGTATGTGAATATAGATGATGACAGGTTTCCAAGTTCTGGCTTAGTATCGTGGCAGTGTATAAGCATGGGTTTATCATGTCTCCGTGTGATATTGACGTAAATCAGCTTTGTGTAGGCTCAAACTTTGCATTTCCACTTTACCTCGCTGGAAATGGTTCGAAGAGGCAAAAGAAGCAATGGGCAATGGCCTTGTAATATCACGGTCATACTGCCACTTCAGTCTCCGGCCATCGAAAACTAAGTACTCACCTCCTAACCTCGTTCTAGGATCTCAACCACCCACCCACCCACCAACACACACAAAATATGGAATCTCTCTGTGAGGATCGAGAAACTCATCCCGTTCATTGCTGGCGTCGACTCTCTCCAAGAATTCCGAGCATGGGTGCATTCGAGACGACCACCCGCCGACTCACACAAGAAAATAATCAGCATCTTGGGCGCTGAGCTTCAGCTTCGATATCTAGCACAGCGCAGACAAGGCTTACAAAACCTGCTGGGGAAATTAGCCGACAAAGCAGAATCCGCCAGTGCAGAGGGCAAAGCAGAGGTTCTCAGCGTAGAGGAAAATAAACCGGGTTGGGAAGGTCTACAAGAAGTGGACGCACCTGTCAAATCTCTTGGCGCCAGTGGAAGTCGAGGGTATATGGCTTCCGGCTACGAGGAAATTGACCTCATTGAAGATCGACTCAAGCTTGTTGGATGCTCGAAGCAAGAAAAGAGCATGATTCAGGAAAGGATCTCCTCGGACTCGGGGAGAACAAGCGCACCGCAATCACTGTTCCAAATCATATGTTCACAACCCAATTTTGGGTTGTATTGTCGACGGGACCATGGCTCACTGCTTGACAACCAACGTAGAAGAAGCACTGCCTCACAGATACAGCAACAGAACGACAGAAAAGGAAGGTGGTGAGAAAGGCTAGACAGGAAGCTCCCCTGCATGTTGCTTATCAGTAGCATCTAACACTGATATGTACACTGCCTAGATACTGATTATGATGAAAAGACAGATATTGAGCCGCGGGACTGAACCAGGTTTTAGCAGTATCTCAAAGATCATTTATGATAATCCACAGGCATGCTGTACGTTAGGATATTGTGGAAATATGTGTGTTTATACTATCAGACTATAGTCGCATCTCAGGATTCCGGCAAGGCTGGCCCATTCTCGATGAACTCGAATGGTCGGATAGCAATTATGTCGCGTATGGACTGGCTAAAATGCATGGAGGCCACCAATGGTGGCTCCACCCGGAGAAGTGGGAGTGGTGAAGATGAATTCTCAACAATGTCGTGATCAATTAGCTACAGGTCAAAATTGAATCACTGTCCAGCAAGACCGGCTGAAATTTGAGCTGATAGCTCTTCGAGGCTCATGTGTTGATAAGCCATTTCCAGCCTCCACAGGAGTGACTAGTTAGGACTGATCGGCTCAAGCTTGTTGGATGCTCGAAGCAAGAAAAGAGCATAATTCAGGAAAGGATAATCAAAAGACTACGAATGGCAGAAGCAAAAAGATCTATCAGACACTCTCGCGGATCTTGACAGGTTGAAGCCCACTGTGAAGCTGCCACTCCTCCTCGTTTTGCTCCAAGGGCTCCGCCAGGTGATGCGCAATTGGCCACTGATCAGCTGTTGCGAGTCGATTAGTCGTCGGTTGGATGACATCGCCCTCCTTCCTCCGCTGCCCCATTTCCCAACTACCCATTCTTTCATGTCCGTGGACGACAAAGCCGCTAGCAGAGATTCCATCCGACTGCTCGGCCTCTGCAGCCTTGGACGTGCCCCAGATAGGGCTACGGAAAGTCACGTCCGTGTCACTGGCAAGCTTGTTGTTTCCCTTGAACCCGCCCAAGCTCGGCCTGTGCTCTCCTCCACGCTTGCGCCGAGCCATTATCAAGAAGCAGATCACCGCCAGTACCCCAATGACAACCAGTGTGACAACGGCGCCAATCACACCAGCAACAGCTGGGGCCATCCGTTGCTTCCCATTCAAGAATCCCGTGCTTCCAAACGAACCCGTGCAGAAGATTGACTGCGCATTGCAGTGCGTGCACCAATCCTCCGTCGAGAACATTGCAAAAGTCTCCAGCTCCGACTGGAACTCGGTGAATGGTATATAGGTACGGCTCGGCCCGTACCCGAAAAGCGGATACGATTCGAAGTCTGTGGATAAATTGGTCCCATTGTGCAGGAAGAAACGCACAAACAAGTCGTCGACACTGGGGTATGCACTACCCACTTTGTCTGTCTCGAAGCTATACAGCTCAAACACCAGCGATGCACCTCGCACAGGACGTGAATAGAAGTTGGGCTGATGTTCTGATGCTAACCCCAGCAGAGAAGCCAAGGCCACAGCAGGCTCATCGTTTCCAAACAACAGGGTCATCTTCTGCTCCGCGCCAGAGTGCCGCATGTTCAATCGGAATGCATTCAAGATGCTCGATGCTAACGTCTGGCCAGCAATGGGGTTGACAGTGCCAATTGTTGAATGGCTGGCAAAGGAGGCATCTTGCGCATTCGTAGCGTAGGTATATTGATCTGCGAGCCACCGAACACGACTGATCTCGTTCCAGTTCGTTGAAGTATATATTGAGCTGTTATGCAGGGCCTCGTACTCCAGATAGTCGGCAATATCAACCGCATTCGTATATGTTGCTGCAGTTTCATCATAGACCCCGGACAACACTCGCCACCAAAGATCTGAGTAGAAAGCCGCAGTCTCGGCAGTGATCCTCTGTGCCTGGTCGCTATACTTGTACTCGGATTCTGCAACCTGGTGCATGTCACAGTTGGCAGAACCCTGAATAATCAAGGAAGTAGGATCACTGCTACCCACCGTCACAATGCGCGGGAACTGATATCCATTCAACGGTGGAGTGTAGAGCGCCCCGGTGGCCGTTGATGCCGAACGGTTCGCATTGGATTGATGGAGCGGTGGGTAAAGACCCAACATGAACGCTTGGGCTGAAGCGATATTGTATTGATCGGTCGTCGAGTATACATCCACATCCTGCACGCCGAGGAAGAACGGAGAGAGATACTCAATTGCACTCTCGCTGTCATTGATTGAACTTCCACCTGAGGGTATGTATCGGTTTCGGAATGCCGAACCCGCGGCTTGCAGCTGGCTGGCGCCGTACTCCGTTAGACGTTTGGAACTGGGATCCGCGACGAGGACATTGGGTGTGCTGTCTCCGTGGATAGTGTATGCGAAGACACCCCAGACTTTCTCGGTATACGTCTGCGCTGCCACGAGTATAGACGATTGCAGGACTAGCACAATAGCCACAAGCAATTGGCCACTGGATGGCATCATGGCGGCTGAGACCTCCAATTTGTTGAACGTGGTGTAAAAGAGGATTATAGAGTAGACAGCGGCTCAAGAATGTTCATGGGGTCTATCTGGCCTATATAAAGAGGGTTACAAGCACAAGTTCAGGCGGGAGATGCCGGAAATAAGAGCCATATAGATTTAACGGTTCGTACCAGATTGCAGGTTCGATTGCATGGCCGAGACCCCTGGCGCATGGGCTATGGAGTCAAGGAAACCTGAATGTCAGCTCAGGGAGTAACTGCTTTCGGAAACCCAGCGCAAGATGTATATGGATGACAGCTGTGGCCGGGTTAAGCTTAAGCCATGTTAGGGTTTCGGGTGCTTCGGTTGATGATCCTGGAATCTTGGCATCATCCATGGGTCTCGATTGCTTTGAGCTTGCAAGAGATCTTGCCAGTTGAAGGACCCCTCTGTCCATAAACTAAACGGTTGACAAAGGAGGGTTGAAGTTGTCTTTGACTATGAAGGAGACCAATGCCGACAAATGCTTCATTGTACTCAAGCCATTGAAAGAATTGGCTCATGAGACTGATCTATAGAGCATGCCTGGGGCCTAAAGGATGGTTTGACCCCTCTTGGTGCTATGGATGTAGCTTCCATGAGTATGGTTCGATGGGTTACATGCAGACGAGGGGAACCAGGTCAATGACGCGCACAGATAATATCCGCAATTAGAGAGCTTGAGCTCTAAGTCGAGAATAGCCTGTGAGCAACCTATCTCTCAATCACTTAGCATTGTAATTGACATCGGCATTTTGATATTACAGTGTTGGAAAAGTCTAGTGTCCTGTCATGTTGGAGGTTGCGGAGATGTGCATGTAAGTGACAGAGCAAAAGTATTAACAACCCCCCTATAGGTGGTCCATCTCACCGCCCTTACTGCCCGCCTTTGAATCGCGCGAGTAGACCTATTATCATCCCGCATCTGATAGAAAACGTTTAGGAAAAACGTATAGAATACCATGACAGCCATCTAGTAGAATCCACTGATAGGAAGCCAGCATGAAAAAACGCCATATTAGTAGGTTTAAATCGAATAACTAATCGAGGTTTTAGACAGGCAGAATATTATGTAATCTAGTCATATAACGTTAACTAACTAGGACTAGGGTGTTAATACTTTTGCTGTGTCACTGTAAGTGATAGTGCATGCGGATTGACACAGCAGCCACGCTGTCTGATTGAATAGAGTTGAAATTTAATCATATTGGAAGAATTTATGCTCAAGAATAAGGTACATAGTGATAGTCAATTCTAATTTCATTTGATCTACACAAATCCTATCTCCACGAAGCATGCAGAATGATCTCGAGAGCGGTAACCCCCCTCACCAATCCCATTCCAATCTGCTGGCAAAAAAACCCTGCACCGCCCCAGCACAGCTTCACTTCGAAAAGCCCTACAGTTGCGCCCTACCCCTAAGCCCTCATTTCTGCTCTTGGAAGTTAGACTGCCAACCCTACCTGGTCTTCTCGCCCAGATGGTCGAAACCCGAGGCAATCGTCCGTCTTTTGACGGCACATCAGAGCTCGCTTCGTTTTCTGTTGATGTTGGCGATCTTGGTAAGTTGCCTTCACTTGGTTTTCTCGTTCGACTTGCCGCCATCGGCAATAGCTGCCACCTTGTCTTCGATCACCGAGTCCTTTTGCCTTGACACCGCATATCTGGCGAATTGTCTTAGCTGACATACCATGTATTCATGCCAGACCAGAAGCCCTCTCATCCTCTCGAAGATGATGAGCATACATCCCCGCCCGCGGCAAAAAAGCGTCGCATGGATTCAGCACCGGATGGAGACGACTCGATTCAATCGCCCTTCGCCACGGACCAGCATGGACCGGGCCACAAGATTGAGGAAGAGCTAGCAACTGCTCTCGGGGAAGACGTGGTGGACACAGTTGAGTCGACCGATCATTCTGGGCAAGCTGGACAGGAACAGGCCGAGGCATCGGCTACGACAGCAACTCCTCAAACTGGCGGCTCAAATGTCAACCCGGACGTTGCTTCACTCATCTCAGAGATTATGGATCATACAGAGCGCCAGGAACAGACAGTGTCGCTGGGCCCGCAAGAGATCCCTCCCTCTGGTGATTTCCCGGGCGCTCGGGGTTTTGCCTTTCTCAAGGCCAATTCCCATCTGAAAATCCAGAGCTTGCCCATCTTGGATAACCTGGTCAGCCAACATAACTCTACGGTAGCCTCCTAAAAATACTGACCAGCCTTGTAGTCCACTCAAATTTTGACATTCTTGTCCAAGAACAGCTACCAAGACCTCGCAGCCATGGTGTCTGAGCCGGACTCGGAGAACGGCCAGGCGTATGCGACAATGCGATCATTGTTCGATCACACGAAACGCGTGTACACCGTCAAGCACTCGTTCCTTCAACCCACTGATCTTGAGATCACGGATCCCTCTCAGGTTGATATCATTCGCAAGGCCAACCTGGCCTCGTTCGTGTCAAGTATCTTTGGCTCCCAGGAGATTGGATTCGCTGAACTTAACGAGCATTTCCTTGACGTGTTCGTACCTGAAGGCGGCCGTTTGCTCAAGGTCCAGGGTGCTTTGTACCTCGAGCTCAAGACTCAAGCTTTCATCGCAGCTATGAACAACAAGTCTCGCACCCGCACTCAGCTATTGTACGAGCTCTTCCCAGACGACATGGAGCAGCGCTTGCTGTCGAAACGCCCCGGAACCCGTCAGCTGGCGCCGAGCGAGACTGATTTTGTGAACCGGCTCGCATCTCGCCGTGACATTTTGCTCAACGATATCAACAACGAAGAGGCATTGAAATCTTTGCCAGACAAGTACCACTGGGAGGATTTCCTTCGGGATCTCAGTTCCTATGTCTGCAAGAATCTTGGCAGCCACTACACCCAGCAGCAGGTTCGTCTAGCGTCTCTCTTCCGCGTGGCTCTTGGCTAATGATCTTCAGAGTAAGAATCCAATCATCATCAAAGGACGTCAACCGTCAAGCTCCAATGGGGATGCACAGGATTCACCCAATGCCACGCATCAAGGACAATTCTCTGTCAACCAACACGTCGAAGTTCCTGTCGATCGCAATATGCACGGTGATTTGGTGGCTCGTGCTGCTCGCGCTGCACAGATTGCTCTTCAGGGCCACGGACTGCGACGCTCTCAGCAACAATCACAAATGCAACAGCAGCAACAACAGCAATCGCAGCCTGGAACAAGCCAATCGCCATCCCAGCCTCCTGCTCCGCAGCCGCAACAGGCGCAACAACAACAGCCGCAACCACAGCATCCCCAGCCTGATAACCAGTATCTTCACGGCTACGCACCGGCTCAGCAGCAGAACCAACCCGTGCATCAACAATATCAACATAGCCCTACACCACCTGGTGGATATCAGCAGCAACAGGGCTTGACCTTCCAGCAGAGTCCACTGCAGAACAATTTCCAGCAGTACAATCCCAATGCGGCGCAAGCCATGCAAGCGCGAGCAAATGGGATGTCGTCGAATCACGGTTACATGCCGGGAATACCGCATTACTCCCAGTCGCAACCAACCCAGGTCCTGTACGAGCGCGCTCGCATGGCGGCCTCTGCCAAGTCCTCACCCACCAGCCGCAAATCTGGCCTGCCAAGTCAACGGCGGCCCTGGACCACCGAAGAGGAGAACGCGCTGATGGCAGGCTTAGATCGAGTCAAAGGTCCTCACTGGAGTCAGATCCTTGCCATGTTTGGACCTGGCGGTACCATCAGTGAAGCACTCAAGGACCGCAATCAGGTTCAGCTCAAAGACAAGGCCCGCAATTTGAAGCTGTTTTTCTTGAAGAGTGGGATCGAGGTGCCATATTACCTGAAGTTCGTCACTGGTGAACTGAAGACTCGTGCACCGGCCCAGGCAGCCAAACGCGAGGCCCGTGAACGCCAGAAAAAGCAGGGTGAAGAAGACAAAGCCCACGTGGAAGGGATCAAGGGCATGATGGCTTTGGCTGGAGCTCATGGATCACCTGTTCCTGGCCATGAAATGTCTGCTTCCCCCAGTCATAGCCTGCCTCCTGATGCCAACAGTCAATCCGTATTTGATCAGACTGCCGAGCAGAACTTGATGCAGACGCTCAGTCAAGAGGTTCATGGCAGTCAATATCCACAGCACCCTCCACCGACGCCGGATCATCACATCGATCCCCAGATGCAACTGGGCCAATGACCGGCGGGTTATCCATGACAATTTGTACTTCTTTCAGCATTTTTCTCAACGGAGTCGAATGTGGTTTGTATTTCTTGCTCTGTCATGTCATTTATCCGGAGTCTGAGGGACTGTACTATCAGCCTGCACCGTTGGATTTACCTGACTGGAGATGCACCTGTGGCCTATGGTGTATGTGATTGTAACAGTGCATAGCGAAGTGATTCTGTCTATTTGACATTAGCAATGATCTTTACAGGTCTCGTCAAACTGATTCGTGGTAAACTTATTAGTAGTATATTAGTATAGAAGGACCAAGTCCATCTTGATGTAGTCCTCGGTCCATCAAGTGGGCCGTGCACCCTTCTCCGCCCGCGGCTAACTCTGCGCGGACGATGCATGGAACCCCCAACCAGCTCATCCCAGTCATATCGATTGGTCTCGTCCCTCGACCATCCTGCAGCCCAATTCGAGAGTGAGAGCAAAGCGAGGGGAAATACGAAAAGAGCACAGAATCAATATAAAGGGCACAAATCCCATGACCGCCCAAGATGGCCGACCTCTCACAACCTTCACAACCCCAACCCCCAAACGGGTCACAAGAGCAGTCAACGGCTCCTCCATCTTCCACACAACCTGATCCATCCGACTCGGCTATCAAACCTGATCCCGATCTCGACGCTTCCATCGAACAGGACATCGATATGAACGCTGAGCAGAATGCGCAGGGCGCCGGCGGCGTCGATGAGGGCGCTGCTCCGCCTGCGCCGGAGATTGACCAGCTTGCTGCGGCGCCGCCGCCGACTAAGAAGGAGACGAGCTTACGCGAGTTCTTGGGAAAGATGGATGAATATGCGCCGATTGTATGTTGTCCCGGTTCCATTCTCTTCGTCCCGTGGCTGTCGGTGGTTTTTCTCTGACGGGCGGATTTGACCTCTTCTGAGACCTTTTCAGCCCAAGGGAGCGGAGGACAGCTGACCAAGTGCTGGAACAGACATGCTGACTATCTTCGACAGATCCCTGACGCAGTCACAGCACACTACCTCACCCTCGCCGGCCTCCCACCCCCAGGCTCCGGCCCGAACTCAACCCCACCACACCTCGCCCGACTCCTCGCCCTCGCCACACAGAAATTCATCTCCGACATCGCCGCCGACTCATACCAGTTTGCACGAATCCGAGCGTCAAACAGTTCATCCGCCAATAACCCCATGGGCAGTCTGAATGCCGCGTCTGGCCTAGGTGGCCCGGCCGGCGCGGGCGCCGCGCCAGGCGGAGTCGCCGGCGTTGAGGGAGGAAAGAGCAGCAAGGCGAATGCACATCTCGGTATCCAGCGTCCTGGCTTTGGTGGTGGTGGTTCTGGAGGGACTGGTCAGGGACGGACTGTGCTTACCATGGAGGATCTTGGGATGGCCGTTTCCGAGTATGGGGTTACTGTCAAGCGTGGGGAGTTCTATCGGTGATTCCGTTTTATGAAAGGGCCGCCCGCGCCCCGGTGGCATGCTTCTCGGTTCATTTCTCTGTTTCTACGATTGTTTTACAGGCGCCGGGCGTTGGCAAGAGAGGCTGCGGCTCATTGCGATATCCCGGATACAGCTCCGGGAATTATGGTTGGGAGGAGGAGTTTTTTTTTTTTTTTTTTTTTTTTTTTTTTTTTTATCAAAATGGACTCAGACCTGCTGTCTAGTTGAATGTGAAGTTTGAATCCACCATGCAAATAGGCTTGGATCCCGAGTGATAGGATGCCGAAAATAGTCATGAATGATCTTGATAATTGCCATGCTTAACTCCATCCTGAATAGTAATGTCACATAGGAACACTTGGTATATCTGTACACGGCGACAACGCCAATTGAAAGAAGAATGTCGCTCCAAGAGAAGCGGTAGAACGGCGCAGCCTTTCCAACAAGAAACCTCTCCTCCAGAGTATCTGAGCCGAGGAGCAGTCATGCAAGCCAACTATTTGTTCTTGGACTGCTTGTATGTGAAACGCTTCCGAGTTCTGCAATCGAACCACTATTAGCGTCATTCATTCAAAAAGGACTACCCCTAACGAAGATCCTGGAATTCGCAGCAACGGGAAAACATACGCAACATATTCACCCAACTTCCGCCCAACCATCTCCTCAGTGATCTGGATCTCCTGGTACGTTTTCCCATTGTGGACGGCGAAACGCAAGCCCACAAAGTTGGGCAGGATGGTAGCGGCTCGCTTCTGGGTGCGGATCGGCGGGGTATTCGGTGGGGGAGGCAGTTTGCGTGGGAGAGGAAGACTGAGAACCAGCGGTCAGTATTTAACTCCAATGCATCGTGTCTGTGTCTGAGGCTGGAGAGAGGTGGCTTTGCGATTGGGATTCACGTACGGGACAATGTTCGGGCCTGATTGAGGGTGTTAGCGGGGATGTTCCGGCCAAATGTATGCGCAATGGCTTGGGGCAATGCATTGTTCTCACCTTTCCAGACCGATCGGCCCAGCAGGGCGCGTGTGGGAAACATGGTGGTTTGGAGATGTTCGGATATTTCATTCGAGAAGTTGAGACGACCTCCACTGGCAGGGCTCGATAATGGGATTATGTCAGCGAATAAGTGGGTCTCGCGATCTACTATAAACTGGAAAGAGGCGTCAACATCGGTGAAGTAGAAGTATCAGATCAAAATTCCCAATCCGGGGTTGAGTGGTGCAGCTGGCAAAACAATGCTTCAGGTCCTGCAAGTCCCCGGTTCGATTCCGCGAGGAGTTGATCAAAACTGGTCACGCTTTCAAGCTAAGGCTGGTTTTATAGCCCATGCCCTCTGCAATAGATCCTGTAGAACCGGCTGGGTGAATTTTTTTTTGTTTTATTTTGGTTTCATTTCGCCGTTCACAGCTTCTTCTGTCTGTTCTAATAGAGATTTCTCGATTTCGATATCTTGTGTTGTGAGCTCGCACAGAGTTGATTCAACTAGCAATGATGGATGTCCCCCCTGTACTTGGTAACCGAATATGCCCTAGGTGTGTATTTTGACTCTTTGTAGAACGTGATCCCACTGTTTTGCTTCTCTATATCACGAACTGCCTGCAGTTCTGCAGTCAAATCCTCATCCGCGTTCTTCCTGGCCTTTGTTACCGCGAATCCGCCAGTCTGAACGAACCTCTATTGAAATTGTAGCACAGTCATAATAATCCCGAGGACAAACCAGACGAGACAAACAGCCATGAACAACCCCAATTTCCACTTCGCCACGAAATCGACCTCGAGCGTGTCATAGCCCCAGACATAAGCGGTAAGCAGTCGAGAACAGCTATATTCCGGATAGGTCCCTTCGAGTATAGGATCCCTCCACGCGCCTTCTCTTCTCTCAGGCGTGATATTGAGACCCTTTGCTCGAGAGCAGCAGTCACATTCCGAGGTACAATGACCTATCCTCGTTCCAGGCTCCAACGACGATGCCCGTTTCTCACAGCACTGGCAGTCACGTCCACAGCAACCACCCAGTGTTATACAACATTGGCGAAGTGGCTCTATAAGATACCACTGGCGATTCGATCGACACTGATGGAATCCGCGCGAGAGAGGCCCGTCCAGGCTGGCTGTCAAGCTCTCCCAGGATTTCTCAGTACACGTTGCTTCCTGATCAAGGGCGTCTAGTAAAATGTACTCGATGGGCAATTCAAATGATCAACACTGTCATATTCGAGGGCTGTCAGGATCAGGTGCTGCATATCAGTTGGGAAATGGTTTTTGTAGACCTTCTTGAAAATACTGAAGTTGATGAATGGGGTGGTTGCCTTCGTCCACTGCTCTTCACTTCCTTCCCTTTCCCTTTTCCTTCTTGCTTTCCCTTCGGGTTCGCACCTTCCACTTTCAACACAACCGAGTAGTTGAGTACCCAATCATTCATCCTCGAAACTCGATTCTTCTCTCTTTCAGGAGTGAGTATCCTTGCATCGATCAAGATGAAGTACAACATCCCAACACTGATGGCTTTGTCCCAGGAGACCGGGGTGGTCTGCAACTGGACCCAAAGTGCCAGAGAGTGTAAGTCATCAATTCCCTTGTCATTGCGCGTCTATAGACGCGTCCGTTCCCAGCCCCAAACATCTTGGACATCCCCACTCCACACGCTCAATGAGCAGACAATGGGATTCATCCACATGCTGGACAGCTTGGAGTTGCAGTTGCAGCTTCTGGAGCATGAGGTGAACTCCTGATGCGCGTTCTCCTCAGCTCCAGCAAGCGCCCGATTCTCATATGTTGCAGATCACCTGCACAAGCAGATGCACTCTTGCGGAGTATGGAAGCCCAGAGTCTGCCCATCAAGCTCTCTGGTAGAGGCTTGTTCGATGTCCCTCAATCAAATCATGCACTGCATACACTCTCGTTGGTCTTGAGTGCTGCTGACTGTGGACTCAGGCAGGCTGATCCGTCCTAGCCAAGGAGCCACGCCTGCCCTCAAAGAGAATCCCCAGAACAGGTTGGGGGAAGAGCCGACCAAGTCGTCGACACCAGTCAAAGACTTTCCTCTGAAGACAAGGATGCGTCGGGGCCGTCGAGCAAAGCGACCCGTGAACACAGCACCTGCTACCACTTTTGCACCATCAGAGGCTGGCTTCGCCCAATTTCTGAGAGAGCATTCATCACCAAAGCATCAACGAGTGACTGCCGGAGGCCGAATCGTTCCAATGCCTTTTATCGAAGACTCAGAACCAGCGAACATGTCCACGGACCAGCCAGCAACCATCCATGGCACTGAAAACGAGCCACAAGATAGGGCAGATCGCTTGAATATTTTCAATCCCACCACGGCAGAGGCACCAAGGAATGGTCTCCTGCCTGGGTTTGACCCAGCCGATTATGCAAACGTTGATCCGTTTGTTCGCAGTCTGCGGCGACCCGTCCCGCTGGTCGAAATAGCCATGAACCGCATGCATCAGGTGCTAGGTGCCCAACAAGGAAGAACAGGTGGGATCAACTTGGCACAAGCATCTCGCGCCCTGCAAGAAGTTATAGGAGTCCGGCCGGTCACTCGGACAATGCCCACGAATCAGCAGCATCGTATGAGAGGGAACCATATGGCACAGGGCTCTCCAGGCCCCAACAACGTCATGGCCATGCACCCACCAGTCCCAATGTTACCTATGGCCCAGCAGTATGGCATGCGCCTCCACCCCAGCTTTCATCCTGCAGCTCAGATAGCACCCATTGTCCCACAATATGCCATGGGTGTAGGTCACATGGCACAGGGTTATGTCCCAGCACAAAACATGATGATGATGCATCCCGATGCTCAAATGATGCCCATGATCTACCAACCTGGCATGGGCCTCTTCCCCACAGCTCAGATGGCACCCATTGACCAGCAGAATGGCATGGGTGTGAGAGCCATGCCGCCGGCTTCTGCCCCCATGCAGAGTACCACAAATGTGCATCCCGGGGTTGGAACGACATTTGCCCAACAAACTGGTACCAGACTGAACCCCACAGCTCCCGAGTTCATTCACGGAGCTACCGTGCAGGAGAGCATGCCAGTTCGTAATTCTGCTCCTGAGCAGGCGGATGTGCAAACCAGAGCTACTGTGGAAGAAGCTCAGCCAATTCGTGATGCTGCTCCTGTGCAGGCAGATGTGCAGACTAGAGACACTGTGGAGGGAACCCAGTCAGTTCGTGATGCTGCTGTCCAGCCAAATGAGCGGCCCAACTGGCCACCAGTCACTCCTCCTCCTCGCCCACAAGAGGCTGAGAAGCCGGAGCTTGATAGGGGCGTGCATAGTTCGCGAAGACGGCCCGTCAGCGTGGATGATCTTGATGGGTATGTCAGTGTGTTGAATGAAGTGGTGTCGTTGGTTCCGCAGAACGCAACGATGCCTATTGACGACTATGAGAGGCGGCTGCTCTTCTTGATCAATTTGATGATCTCCACCCGAGGAAATGAGGACCTCCATGGCTATCTGCTCGAAGAGCTCCGAAGTCAAGAGGAAAGACTGACGGAGAGACTCACGGAAGTGAACAGAGAGATCGCTTTGTTCGAACTCAATGCCGCGCGGCAACCGCAGCTCCAAAGTAGGCCGGATTTTGTGGCTCTGCGTGTGTACTGGTCGGTTGCAAAAGGCATGACGGTCACGGCCATCGAACACCTTGAAAGAATCGGTCGTGAAAACATGGAGGAACAGTCAAAGCAAATGGCTGAGGACGGTGGGGCGAGTGATGCGTTGAGGGAAGCCGAAGATCGTGAAGACTTTGAGGCACTAGAAAATGCGCTCGCCCGTGTCACTCTTCCTTTGGATCCTGAGATAACTGTTGCGGACAGTCACTTTGAGCTCGCACCAAGTTCGTCAGACAACATCCAAGGAACGGATGAAAGTGAACAAAATCCGAATTATCCTCATTCCAATATGAAGACCGGCCAAGAAACGATTCTGGGAGTGAACGAGGTGGCGCAGCGCTGCCCACCTGGTCAAGAACCCCAACCCCCCAGCGCAGACGCCTGTTCGCAAGGCCTCGGCGAGAACAGAAGCCGAGATGCATGCCCTCTGGGTGGAGCAATCGAGTAAGAAGTCCATTGATTGTGATCTGACCATCAAGAATTGGCTAACTCAAGTAGGATACCAGCCACGGAGGGTAATACTTCACCCTGGCCATCCTCTGCTGGACCCTCTTCGCTTCGCTCGACGGCAAATGGAAGCGAAACTCAGGCAGCCGACATGGACAAGTAAGAATTCCATCACTTGTGATATTGTATGAGATGGCTATTAACGTTTTCAAGGAGCTCTGACGCGGAGAACGACGCCAATATTGACATGCTCCGAAAAGCAGGGCGTCGCTTCCACTCGCAGCTCCTGGTCAACCTACTTGCCAACAGATGGATGGACGAAGCTCCCGTTCCTCGCGCTGAGCTCACCACCGCGGTGAGCTACGTCCATGCGTCTGGCGAGTTTTCCCTCGATGGCCCGGATCGCTCCCACGATTGAACGGAGCGTTCAAGAAGAGTACGCTTTCTCGGCCTCACCAATGGCCGGTAGTGTGTATCCTGTCAGTATCAAGTACGAGTACGGGCATTGAACAGGACGGGATTTGCAGATATGATTGTATTGAGCATACGGTGCTGCTGTACTTGTATGGGGGAGTGTCCAAGTGGGAAGTGAAGGAGAGAGTGAACTAAATGCAATCCCGATCACTGATATCACCTGACGCGGCAGATGGCAGCGTTTGCCACTGACGAGTCTGCCGATCGCAGTAGAATGAAGTGTAGATGATGGTAACGGGGCTTAAGTAAAGAAGAGATCGATGCCCTGAGTAAGAGATACATAGACCGACATTCAATTTACTCAACATCATGATCTATCCCAGAAAACTCCCAAAATCGACAAATGTCAACTTGGGTTCCTGGCTTCGAGAATGCTGAGTCAGCCGGTGACTCCGCGTCCCGTCTCCACTCCCGACTCCTTCTCTTCATCGCCTCTCTCAATCTCTCAATCTGTCCTGATTGCCCGCTCTTTTACTTCGTGCTCTAAGATGCAGTCTCATTCATGAGTCTTGCTGCTGTGCGACTTGTCATTTCCATTCCTTTGGGTGGATAGCCCTCGTTTCACCTGCTTTGTTATTCCCTAAGAGACCACCCCCTCCCCGCGATTGTATCCCCATCGGCTTTCTGGGTCTTGGACGTTCCCCCCGCCCGCTCCTTTCATTTGCGCAACTTGCTTGACACCCCAATTTCCGTCCCCAAAGAGGGCTCTCGGTCAATTACTGCAACCTTCGTCTACCCGTCATGACACAGCTCTTCGCATCAAGCCCGTCGACCATGTCGAACGAGAAACGCGGGAATTTCCCCGGCCTTTCCCTTCCGTCTCGGAAACACTCCAACGAGTCCGGCCACTTGCCAACGAAGATCAAGAACTTTTTCCGCATCAATAGCTCCAGCAGCCATTCGTCTTCGCATGGTGGCAATCCAGCAAGCCATGACCGCGAGCGAGAGAAGGAGTCTCCCGCCAAGAACGAGAAGTCTACCTTCAGACAATCACGATTCCTCCCTACCATTGGCCGCAACCGCTCTACGACCGTCGCCAGCGAAGGCAACCCACTCGATGATGGCATGTCTCCAACCGCGACTGCTAACCCGTACTTTGCCCACCAAGGCCAGCCGGCTTTGCGTCACCGTAACGAAGGGTCTGTGCCCTCTTCTCCTCCCGATACCCCCGAGTTGCAGGTCACCGGGGTTTCGGCGGTGGAGCAGGCTACCACCGCGAACAAGGAAGAGTTAGCGCGCAAACTACGTCGTGTGGCATCTGCCCCCAACGCTCAGGGTCTGTTCACGAGTGGACAAGGCGACAACCGTCCCCAGACGGCTGATATCGGCAAAGAGCCGCTCGTTGAGGCTACTGGTGCCGATGGGTCTGTCGGACTGGCAGATTCGAACAATGAAAAAGGCTCCGCCCTCTCTGTTCCTTCTCTCGGCGCGGACGGCGGGAATAATGCCTCGTTTCGTCGCACCTACAGTTCCAACTCTATCAAAGTCCGCAATGTGGAGGTTGGCCCCGCCAGTTTTGACAAGATCAAGTTGATTGGCAAGGGCGATGTGGGGAAGGTCTATCTGGTTCGTGAAAAGAAGTCGAGCCGGTTGTATGCCATGAAGGGTAAGTTGAGCGACGAAGATTGTCGGATTGGAACAGAATTACTAATTTGCATCCAGTCCTGAGCAAGAAGGAAATGATCAAGCGCAACAAGATCAAGCGCGCCTTGGCCGAGCAGGAGATCCTGGCCACATCGAATCATCCCTTCATTGTCACCTTGTACCACTCGTTCCAGTCGGAAGACTACCTGTATCTCTGCATGGAGTACTGCAGTGGCGGGGAGTTTTTCAGAAGTGCGTATCACCAGTCGTGATAATTCCATACAGCATACTGATAAGTTCTAGCTCTGCAAACCCGGCCTGGAAAGTGCATCTCTGAAGATGCCGCTAGGTTCTACGCCGCCGAGGTCACTGCCGCGTTGGAGTATCTTCATCTGATGGGCTTCATCTACCGAGATCTGAAGCCAGAGAGTATGTTTGGTCCCAACTGAGATGGCTCTAATTGCGCTTTCCCGACCTCTTGCTAACGTCACTGTCCAACAGACATTCTCCTGCACCAGTCTGGTCACATAATGCTTTCTGATTTTGACCTCTCGAAGCAATCTGGGCCTGGAGGCGCTCCCACGATGATTCCTGGACGAATCGGGGGCAACTCTTCTGCAGCCCTGCCAACTATTGATACGAAATCGTGTATTGCCGACTTCCGGACAAACTCGTTCGTCGGGACTGAGGAATACATTGCCCCAGAAGTCATCAAGGGCTGTGGTCACACTAGCGCTGTCGACTGGTGGACTCTGGGGATTCTGATCTACGAGATGCTCTACGGAACGACTCCATTCAAGGGCAAGAATCGGAATGCCACCTTCGCCAGCATCTTGCGAGACGAGGTGAACTTCCCCGAATCTTCGGGTTCTCAACCGACTTCGACTCTGTGCAAGTCTTTGATTCGCAAGCTGCTGATCAAGGATGAGACCAAGCGTCTTGGAGCTCGTGCTGGCGCGTCGGATGTCAAGACCCACCCATTCTTCCGAACAACCCAGTGGGCGCTCATCCGCCACATGAAGCCACCCATGATTCCCCATCAGGGCCGTGCTGGTACTGATACCGTGAACTTCCGCAATGTCAAGGAAAGCGGCAGCGTGGATATTGGTGGTACTCCTGCCGCCAAGATGAAGGGAGTTCCCATGGACTCAGGCCTCGCCACTCCGAACGGCGAGTTGAATGATCCGTTCGAGGAGTTTAACAGTGTCACTCTTCACCACGAAGGTGACATGTAACTGCGCTTGAGCATGAACGCCCGCTCTGTACTTTTGTCATCTTTACCCCGGATGGGGCAGCCGCCTGGGCATTGGCTCGCTAACGACCATGATGCATTGACGACTGCATTGAAATTGTACTTTCTTTTTTTTACTCCGTTGCAAAACACGCTGGGTGTATGGAGTGTTTCGGGCCTTCTAGATCGATTTCTGTATGCTTTTTCGCTTTATCCATTCTTGCTTCAAGGTTCGGTCATTTTCCACTCTGCATTGTCCGGATCACCGAGGGCCTCGGACCACTCTTGCTCTCGTTCTCATCGCTCATTCCCATCATGATCCCATGCATGCTCTCGTTCTGTTTTGCGCGGCTTCTTGCCAAGGATTGTGGTATACTTGGTTTGGCTTCACTTTCTCTACTATGCAGCGGGCGGCGTTATGGTTCTTCTCTTCTTGGGACTCGTCATTGTCGGATTTGTTGGCTGTCTTTGAATGCTCTTGCTTGTTTTTTTCATGTCGTGGCCCTAGCTACTAACGAAGCTCGGGTCGATGTTGGCTCTTGATGTGCTTTGTTTTCGCTATGTATCCTGTCTCTGAACAGGCAGCGTATGTTGTAGCGATCAAAAATGCGAGACTGATTTAAAGAGAATTCGATCATAGAAATCAGTGACTTGGATATACAAGACCGCGGAGTGGATCGACACATGGATCCGCCCATCACAACAAAACAGCGCGTCCTCGCCGCATCCTCACCTCCTCCTTTCCACTTTCCCTGGTCCTCAACACTCAATTGTCGATCCCCGACAATAAATCTCACACAATGTCTGCCTTCGCAGCCTCCGACGACCCAGAAGCCCACGACTACTCCTACACAGAGCCCGACCCCGCCACAACCACCCCTCCCATGCCGCAAGAACAAGTCGACCCCGAAGCCTCACAGTCTCGCAGTCGCACCCACTCCAACAACCCCCTTCTGGGAAATGACAATCCTCTAGTCTCTGAACTAGAGCAGGAGGTACTAGACGAGTACTCACGACTACTCCGGAATGTGAACCAGGTGAGTAGGTGCAAGGCCGATCTACCGCGCCTGTCATACACTCCCGACAGAGCAGTCTTGAACGCGTACAGACCGAACAATACGCTAACTTGGACCTCCAATCCAGCTCTCCGATAAAATTGCCGATCTAGCCGGCTCCCCAGCTTCAATGACACTCGACGGCCTCCGCCTCCTAGAGCGCAAGACGGCTACCGTGTGCACGTTGCTGAAGGCCAGTGTGTATAGTATCGTGTTGCAACAACAGATCTGGAATGAGAGTGAAGAGCAGCAGCAGCAGCAGCAGGGTGAGGAGGGGCAGTTTCAGGATACGGAGTTTCAGCATGGTGCTGGGGGTGGGTTTGAGGGGGAGGGAGACGTGACGTTTCAGTGATTTCTTATGGGTCTTCTCTTTCTGAGAAGGGGTATGATTTTGAGACTTGATGGCGTGTTACGATTTGATTGTCGCGGATACCCGATGTTTTTTAGCTGGCGCTTATTGGATATAGTCAGGCGTGTGGACCAAATTATTGTCGATATCATGTTTTGCAGATACATCTTATCGAAGACAGGATTCCCATTGATGATTTATTGATCCTTTTGAACGTATGGCCACAGATACAGTAAAAGTACATGCAAAAGACAAGGAGAAGAGAAAAGGAGCATTATATACACGCCGAGGGAGAATGCACGACTTGATTCTTAAGCCGCTAAAGCTCAGACCTTCCCCGCGTAGTACACCTTGCGGACGTCGACGAGCTTTCTCCCGCGGGCCCGGGCAACCTCCTCGGGGTCGCGCTGGCTCATCAGCGCCTCGTAGGCGGCTTTGACTGTGTTCATCTTGTTCCGCGAGCGGCTGACCCGAGCGGCAAGGTCGTGGATACCGGCTGCGCGGCACATTTCATAAATCAGGTACTGGACACGGAGACCGAAGCCTGGTATATGATTAGCAAAAGCTCAGTTTGGGTAACGAACATGAGACGTGACATACCTGGGGGACGGTGCATCAATTGCAACTCCACGGCTCCCACCTTGCCTGACACATCGCCGAAGATAGTACGATTCTCATAGCGCGGGATGGGCTGCATGTTGCGAATAGCACGATATTGTGACTGGATCTTTGCATCGGCAGCTTCGTCGGACTTGCCCTCACCGATGCCCAGCAGACCGTTTCCATTGCCAGCGATGGACAACCGGTAGGCACGACGGACCTTACCCAGACGGGTCTGGTTCACGACGCTGTGCGAGACAAGTGTCTTGGTCCGAAGTTCTCGAACCTGGCGCTCTGTGTATCCCGTAGCAAGGAGCAAGCTCTTCAAGGCATCGGTCATTTCCTCGGCTTCCAAGGATCGCTCTTTCTCGCCCTTCTGCGCGGCAGTCTTTCGCTCTTCGACACGGGGCTCGTCGATTGTCTCCCCAGGGCCAAACAGATCCGGCACCATCACGCTGTGCGGGTTCAATTCGCTCTCCTCCTTGCCCTTGGTCAACCGCAATGAGTCTGCAAACCGCACAAAATCCGCGGGGGTAGCATCCTCCGGCATCTCGGCAAAGAATCGACCGAAATCTTTAATGAAATCATCCTCGCTCTTGAGTTTCACGTTGTAGTCCGAATTCGACTTAGGGGCGCGCACGTTACGGTCGACACCGGGCTCAATCACGGAGAAGTCGTCCAGGTAGTTGAACTTCATAGGGTCGTTACGTGGGTTGAATTGCTCAGCCATGTCTTTCGGGTCAATCGCTGCTTCACCGGCCTTCACAGCTTCCATCTGCGCGGCCGAGTACTCCTGCGCCAGCTGGGCCTTCTCCTCCTCTGTGTACGGCTTGAAATCCTCCGGCTTCGCTGCTGATTGCGAACTCTCGGAGCTCTGAGTCTCAGGAGCCTTGATATTTGGGAATTTCGGCGTTCGGTTTGACAATTGTGTCGGGGTGATGTGGAATTGGCGACGAGGGACTCGCGTGCCTGGGGAGGCAGCACGGGAGAAGCTGCAGAAGAGACATCTTGCTGGCCGTGCAAGACTCATGATGAAAGAAGGAAAGGCTCAGAGGCCAGCAACCCGCTAGCCTGAGCTACAACAAAAAAAAAAAAGAAAGTCGGACAGCAGGGACACTTGACGACGGGGAAACAGCGACGGAAGTTCAAGCGTCGGGAGGAATTTCTTGCTCGCGGGCGGTGAAGCTCCCACCCAATCAATGCGGCGTTAGATGCGTTTTCTAATAAATTTCCAGAAGGTCACTCTGCGCTTTTGCTTCGTGAATGTTGGCACTGCAATTTTCATTGAGGCGCTTGTCCTGTCGCTCTTCTTCGCTGGGCTGTCTGGTTGTTCGAAGACACCTTGTATTAAGCCCTGCTCCCCACCGTCGCCCGGCGCATACACGAGTCTCCGCCGCGATAATGCAGAACAATGCGAAGAAGCCGTTTGACGGCAAGAGGAACAAGAAGGCCAAAATTGAGAAGAACAACAAGAGCAGCGGATTTGATGAGGTCCTCCAGACCGATATCGACAAACTTATCAAGCTCAATCGCCTTGAGCAAGATCAACCCGCCGACGGAAATGACTCCTCGCAGCGTCCGACTCTCCCAGAGCCATTCACCGAAATCGAGGTGACAGTATCAGAACTTTCTTCGACTGGGGATGGACTTGCACTGTCCGAAGGGAAAGACCATGTCTATGTCGTGCCTTTTACCGTGCCGGGAGACAAAGCTCGAGTGAAGGTAATCCGACATTTTCCCACTCTATCCTACAGTATGACCGATTTCTTGAGCGTGGTCGAGCCTGGGCCGAAGAGAAACGATGCGCTCATTGGGTGCGGCTATTTTGGGAAGTGTTCTGGTTGTCAATTGCAGATGATGTCCTACGAGGACCAGCTTGCGCACAAGCGGCGCATCGTGGAGAAGGCCTATGCCAACTTCTCGGGCTTGATCCCGGAATTGGTACCCGCCATTGGCGAGACATTCCCATCGCCTATGCAGTATGGATATCGCACGAAATTGACGCCTCACTTCGCGAACGGCGGAGGGAAGAAGAAGCCGGGTGCCGCGCAAGACGAGCAGACGGAGGTGAAGGTCCCTCCTATTGGGTTCACATACAAGAACCGTCGTTTGGATATGGACATCGAGGACTGCCCATTGGGCACAGACATCGTGCGGCGTGGCCTCAAAAGCGAAAGGAAGCGTGTTACTGAGAATATTCGCTCTTACAAGAAGGGTGCAACTCTGTTAATGCGCGAGTCCACCGCTCGCATCCCGAAAGAGACACAAGCCAATGAGTCCGAGAAGCAAGTGATAGGCGGACTGGTATCAACGCCCGGTGCAGACACTGGTGACGTGATTCGAATCGAGCGTGATAACTACATCGAAGAAAAGCGCTGCATCACCGACAACAATGCCACCTCCGTGGAGTACGTGGATGACTACATATTCAGCAACAAAGCCGGCGCCTTCTTCCAGAACAACAACTCCATCCTATCCGGTTTCACCGAGTACATTCGCTCACAAGCCATCCCTGCCGGTAACGAGCAAGACCCCAAGCCAATAAAATACCTTTTGGATGCCTACTCAGGCTCAGGTCTATTCACAATCACCCTTTCACCACTCTTCAAATCCAGTCTTGGTGTCGATGTAGCCGGCGACTCCATCACCTCCGCACGAGAGAACGCCAAAGCCAACAATCTACCAAATACAGGCTTCGCCGCCGCAGACGCCGCCGTCCTTTTCAAAGACGTTCCCTACCCAGCCGACCAGACCCTTCTTGTCATCGACCCGCCGCGCAAAGGCTGCTCAGAAGACTTCTTGCAACAACTGCTCTCGTTCCGTCCCCGCCGTGTTGTCTACGTGAGCTGCAATGTCCACACGCAGGCTCGTGACGTCGCGGTCATGGTGCAGGGCGATGAGAAGAAGAATGTACGGTATGAGATTGAGAGCATTCGTGGCTTCGATTTCTTCCCTCAGACTGGACATGTGGAAGGTGTGGCCATTCTGAACCGTGCTTCTTTTCCTAAGAAGGAAGACACCGCATAGTCGTAAGGACTTGCTATCAGAACGTGGACTTGGGGTGGCTTTGGTGTTATATCTCGCATTGCATATCGTGGAGGCGTTCTCTATGGGACATACAAAAGTAGCACGGAAAAGGAAATTTTGCATTTTCATACGCTTCTAAACAAAGTAATCAAGGCTCTGACCAATATCACCCTGTCTACTGGGGAACCAGATGTAGCATGCTGAGGAACCCAGCGCCATGCCGCCCGCTTCGGATCACAAGAGGAAATGCGGTAAGGGTAATGGAGAGAGGGAAACAAGAGGCACGAAAAAGCTACGTACTATGAACAAAGCATCCAGCTACACCGGATGAGACAAGAGGACATGACGAAATAGAGACCGACTCACGCTCTAAGAGCTTCCAGGGCCACCGAGCAGTGCGAATCTCCGCACGATGCTGGGGCCAATCTCGTCGTATTCGGCCTTGGTGTGGCAGTAGCTCCGGAACTCGGGCGTCTGACCCAGCAGGCTGCCTCCGAACCAGGGCCCGTGCCGCTGGCGCTTGTGTGTAACCACCGCAACGTCCAGACCACCACTACGGGCACCGCCGCTGCGGGCCTCAGAGGCACGGATACGAGCGTCCACCAAATGGCGGATGTCACGCTGCAGACGGCGGCCGAAGTCCTTGTAGAGGGTAGAACCACCCGACAAGACAATGTTCTTATAGAGGCCACGTCGCACATCAATAGGTGAAGATTGGATGACACCGTCGACGACCACGGGGAGCGGAGTCAGGAAGTCGGAAGAGTAGATTTCGGGGTTGAAGAAGATCTCAGGGGCGAGGAAGCGCTCGTAGCCAACGTCAATAGACACGCTGCGTCCATTCGGCGAGGTCACGGTGTGCTTGAGGAAGCGGTCGGGCTCTCGGTCATAGCGAGCAAATTCCTTAACGATATCCGGGCTCACGTAGCAGTACTCCTCCTTGACCTTCTCGGCCGTCTTCAAACTGCTGTCTGGCTCACCACGGTCACGCAGCAAGCTCTGCACAAAGTATGTGATATCACGACCAGCAATCGGAATGCTCTTAATAGAAGATCCAATGACGTAGCCCTCTGCGACGGGGATAACATGCGTAACACCATCACCCGAGTCGATCACGGTTCCAGTCAACGATCGATCAGTGACCTTGGAGGAAGTCCATGAGGCGGCGAGAGCGAGAACGGCTTGGACGGCAATGTAGAGACCGGCGCAGTTGAACGACTCGAACATGATCTCAGCGGTGTTCTCACGGTTTTCAGGAGGGTTCAATGGCTATAGACCGGTGGTGTTAGCTTCCAAAGTCACATTGATCGACGAGGAGGATTGGGCCGCTTACAGGTTCGGTAAGGAGGAAGTAATGGTCTTCAGGCTCCACACGGAGGTATTTGAAGATTGAGTTTGACCAGAAACGCTCCATGTAATCCCAATTCTCAATCTGTCCATGTCGAATCGGGTAGTTGACACCATAGCCCGGGCCACTGCCCGCAGCCAGAGCCTCATCACCGATGAAGAAGTCGAGATCCTCGGTACCGCGCTTTGCAGACAAGTGTGAGCTGCCACCACCACCGCCAGACAAGAAAGAAGGCTTATTCGCAACAGCTGGCCGAGAGCCCGCGGAGCTTCCGGCGCTCCCAGCCCCGGCCTTGGTTGCGATTGCTGTGGGGAAGACAAAAGACGGCGAATCGTTACCGGCGAATCCTGTAATAAGTATAGGAAACCTTGTCAGTCCTCAATTCTCGTACTTCTCTCAGGCAATGCAAATGCCTAAAGTGCGACCTACCGAGCTTGGAGTAACCAGTACCGCTAGAGAAGCCGGTCAGCAACGAGTGATTTCCAGCGTGATAACAACACTTACTTGTCCATGACAACGGCTGGTGTTTGGGATGCCATGATGCAGCACCAAAATTGAGGCCAATCCAAAACCACGAAGAGATAAACGCTTGGCCTTGGAAGGGGAGGGGATGAAGTCAACTCTAGCGCGGAGCTCAGGCAGACAAGGCGGGGAGGTGCTTACTTAAGGGCAGTCACGTTGACGTCACGTGGTCTTATCAATTTAGATCGCAATGATGTTCGGACGGAACGACCTTCAACTCCTGTACATACTCTACCAACCTCACAAAATGGCAATTAGGTGACGGGAAAAGGTGGCTATGGCAAGCGCGGTGGAATTTTGAAACGATTGAGAAGGCGCAGCCGGATCCAGGCACTTTTTTGCTATGACAATTGCGTATCTTTCTTATTTGTCGTTATTGAGCTCTAAGCATATCAACCACCGCCCATGCATTATTGTTCCTCTATCCTTCACCTATGGGCGACTCATCGCAAGTTCACGTTTGTTTATTCTTCTCTTCTATTCATAACATCTCCCACTCTATCCTTATCCATCCCTCTCACATCCCTCGGTGCCTCCACCTCTCATCTCTCGCTTCAATTCCGGTACCCAAGAGCGCCATCGCTCTGCAGTACTGGTTTCCTGTCGTGACTTGAGCGCCGCTTGGGAACGCCAGCAACATCCAATCTCGTGATTGCCCCTCAAGCTTCTAGCCTTCTTTCCAAGGTTCACCGCAATCGCTTTGACAAACGGCATCCAGACTTCCTCCGGTCTTTTCTCTGTCACAGGTATTGCCTAGTTTGTCATTCCACACGATCGACCGCATCAATCGTTATCAAATCCAACGACATGGCATCTTATGCGCGGCGGGAGAACGTCCTCGCCATCTTCGTCCATGGCGGGGCTGGGTCTCACAGTGTTGAGAATGAAGGAGCACACCTCAAGGTCCTTGCCAAGTAAGTGTTCATCCACCCAGCTACCATATATCAAATATCTGACACAAGTACTCTCATTCAGGGCTGCCGAGATGGCAATGGCCTTCTTGAAGGCGGGTGCAACCGCAGTCGAGGCCGTTGAGGTGGCCATCATGGTACTGGAGGATGACCCCATCTTCAATGCGGGCGTCGGAAGCAACTTGAATTTCGAAGGCAAGGTTGAGTGTGATGCCAGTATCGTGGACCACTTCGGACGCAGCGGTGCCGTTGGAGCTGTGGGCAGTAAGGCGCCTCGACTCATTCTGCCTTGACTATTGCTGATTGTTGCTGTGTAGCTGTCAGGAACCCGATCATGCTGGCTCGCAAGATCTACGAGGAGTCGTTCATCGACCCGGGCTCGTGCCGAATCAACCCCAACCTCCTCGTCGGAAAGGGCGCTGTGGAATTTGCATGGGACCGGGGATTGTGCATCGTGACGGAGTCACACATGATTACCCATGGCGCGAGGGCGCGGTTCAATTATTGGGAGCGCGAATGGAAGAAACACATCGAAGAAAACCCGCCTGATCAGTCGAGGCTGGCGGATCCTTGGATTCGGCGGCCCATAACACCCCTCGAGTGGAGACTGGCACGCCTTATCGCGTCTCAGAATGGCCAAGTTAAGCTTGTTAATGGTGTGACCAATGGAAATGCCTCGGAACTCATGAATGCCGCGCGAGTCAAGGATGAGCCTGTGGATGGTCAGCTTCCGAACATCAACGTCGAGGACGAAAAAGACATGAAGGATTCGGCCAGCGCAGCGGATTCCTCGCAGTCACGCAAGTCTCAGCCCAATGCAGCTCCCAATAAGCCCATCGATGGCCAGGATGAAGTCGCTGATACTGTTGGCGCGATCGCCATTGACAAATGGGGCAACATCGCAGCGGGGTCGTCTTCGGGTGGAATTGGCCTGAAGCCTGTAGGCCGTGTTGGACCTGCCGCTCTGATCGGAATCGGCACGCATGTCATTCCCGTCGATCCCACTGACCCAGAGGAAATCACCACGGCCGCTGTGACCTCCGGTACTGGTGAACAGCTTGCCACGACCTTCGCGGCTCACACCTGTGCCCAGCGCGTTTACTTCAGCCAGAAGATGAGAAATGCGGGCACATTCAGTGAATGCACCGAAGAAGAGGCTCTCGAAGCTGCGATCAAAAGGGAGTTCAGAAGTAAGTGTCGCTTAGTCGTGGTGGGGCAAACGTTTGTTGACGCTGAATTAGATCACCCTTCCGCCGTGAACAACGAGGTCTTTGGCTGCATTGGAGTCATGACAGTCAAGAAGTCAATTGACGGGATTGGATTCTACTTCGCCCACACCACCGAGACTATGGTAAGTCGATTTGTCAAAGTTTCACGCAAGACTACTGGCTCACTATCTACATCAGGCTCTCTGTTCGATGAGCGAACTGGACCAGCAGCCTCGGGCCTTGTGCTCTCGCAACCCAAACTTCAAGTCTGGTAACCAAGTTGCGTCGGGTGGACTCATGATTCGGGGCAACATGTAAGCGCTGTTCCCTCCAGGGCTTCTGATATTCGTTTACTTTGCAGTTACTGATCACATTTCTCTTAGTATTCCCAATGGTCTCACCGGAACCGAGGACCCTCAGGCTTATCCCATCAATTGACTGTGTCTCTGAACTTCCAGCTTGGCTTTCACCGTGGTGCTTCTCCGGCTGTTGGCCTCACGCTTGATTCTCAGTTTCCTCCAGTTTCCTGCTCTTGCGTTGTTTTCTGGTCCGCATGCATCATCGGCGTTCCGTTCTTGCTCAGCGACCATACCCATTTGTTTTCCGTGGTGCCTTTGACTTCGAGTTGGGTGGCCTTTCTCCTTGCGTTCGGTCTTGACGTCGAGAAGTTCGTGCTGGTGACAGTACTCATACGATCACCGGGCAATCCCAATTCCTAAGGTCTTCTCGCCTCCCCAGAAATAGCAGATACAAATTCAGTTAACTGTTCATAATTTCTCGGAGTTCTAGTAGATCATTTAGATTGTAGATTATCAATTCCAGCAAAACGCCCACTAAATGCAATATGAAGACCAACTCTTCAGTGGGGTGTCAAGGCCCTGGCGTGGGCGTTGGCGTTGGCGTGCCCACCGTCGGAGTCCCATTGACACGCTTCTTCTTTTTCTTTTTCCTCGGTATGAGGGCCGGCCGAACATCGTGGCTAGCGACATCCAGCTGAGTCCCACAGGTCAAGCAGACACCATCAGGTGGAGGCCCACAGAAGATACTCAGGCAGATGGAGCAGACGTAGCCGACGTTCACAACCTTTCGATGACAAAAGCACGCAGCACGGAAATCGACGTCCTCTCGTGTGGGAAGCACTAGATGTCGGCGCGAACGCTGGTCCGGCAGGAAAGCCATCATCAGATACTGCAATAGCCCGCGTGGCTGTTCAAGGAACATGTACACCCCCTTGGTAGCATCGCAGGCCTGTTGCAAGAAAACAGCATCGCCGCTCAATTTGCACACATCAATTGGAATGTGAAGACGCTGGCAGGCGAAGATGCTATTCATCACTGGGATGTACTGATGAGCCGAGTCGCTGGATCCACTGACAGAAATGATCAGGATTCGACTCTGGAGCCGCTCGTCATCATGCGAGGCGGCGTATCGGCTCGGTGCGGACGCTGCGGCTCCCGCTCCGCCCGTGACGTCGCCGCTTGTATCTTCCAGTTCGGCTCCGCCGTGTTCCTCTGCCCAGGCAATCGTGCGCCGATTAATGTGGCTCAGGGCTAATGTGAGAGCGCCGGCCAGCATGGTCGAGGTATTACCACGCAGGTCGTCACCGTGCGTTGATTCCATCAGTTCCCGCAAGTTCCGGTTGACTTGCTCCTCGACCACCCTAAACGGGCGATACTTGTTCGTCTGAGTCGGGGCTGGGCCGCCGCTTGTCCCGTTCATGGCAGTGTCTCCATCGTGATCCGGGGGTTTGGTGGATGTGGAGACTGGGTATAGCCATGCTGCTTTCTGGCTGTGGGACGCGACAACGGCGACCTCGTTTGCATAGTTGCAGGCTAGGTGGGCATTGATGAAGACGAGGATGCTTGCGATGGCATTCGATAGCGGGAGAGGGTCTTTTTCGGCGCTTTCCAGAGCTGCCCACGCGTGTGGGTTGGTGTCAATGATGATGGTGAGAAGGGACGGTGCAAGGTCTGGCAAGTCACATTGACAAGGTTAGCATATTGCCCTGTGCTGGATATTGACAGAGCAAGACTGACCGGTAGCACCTAACTCGTAGTGCTCGGAGGCATCGACAGAGTTCATGATGCCGGGGCTGGTCAGCGAGGGAGCTCATTCATCATGAGATGACCGATGCCTGAGACGAGCTGATCAAGGCCTAGCTCCAAGTGACCTTATTTCTGGCTGGCCGATGACGGTTTGAACAAGAAATGAATTCGCGATTTCGAGAAGCGGAGGATAAGGCCCAGATCTCCGATAAGGATGGTCACGAGGTGATAACGACTGCCAACAGCGAACTATGATAACGAAGCTTGTCCCCAAGTCATCAGATACATCATCATTTATGTTTCCAATCTTGTACGGATGGAGTACTATAATCAAAACGCAGTATGTGTGCTATCGAGTCATTTCTTGAAGGCATATATGCCGAGAAATCACTATAATTTTCCATTTTCCAAGGAGCTAAACTCGGTATATATAACGGTAGCGCGTAGAGCTACCAATCCTGGAAATATATAGCTTCTTGTATGAATTTCTGCAACGTACTGAGTCTCAAGTAGCGCTAACCGGTACTACGTACAGTGACTCATAGCTCAAGTTCGTTCTAATCTCCTTTGAAAAAGGAAGACAGGTTTCAGATGTTGCACTGGCACCGTACTTGAACTGATCTCGGGCCTCTGGGATGCATCGGAATGCACAGCACACAGCCGGGGAGCTATGACCGGATGTACTCAGTAGACTGGATTTAAGGACGGCGCTACGCGGCGATCTCCTCGAATAGGAGGTGCACGGGGAATCCAACGAATGTCCCACCTCTCGGCCACCCAGCTGTACAGCGTTAAGGTCATCCCGTTGGGAGAGTCGCGTCGCATCTGACATACAGATATCTTTCAGCCGGTATAGTACTCCGAATGTATCATGAAGATAAACCCCAGACGAAGAGGAGACCAATCCCAGGACTGGATGGGAAGAGTGCGTGGGCAACGTGATGTCGTTGATTGCTGTGGTTGGTCTTATCAGAGCAATGATACTTCCGTTGATAATGCGCCTGAAATGGCGGGACAGTACAATACTGATGAACGGAGGGGGAATCCATGAGGGTCCTGTAATATTGTGTATGGCCTGTACGATCTATACCAGGGAGCTATGTATCCAGAACCTCACCTTGATCTTCCAAGACTTGTTGCTTTTTTCCCCTATTTATTATTTTGCCGCGACGTGTCTTCTCTCTGATCTGATAAATCGCGGTCAGCTCCCTCTGCTACTTCACTTATCTCCTTTCCTCCGCCTCTCCGCCTTCCCCCTCACAAAAAAAAGCTCCCGCTCTTTTTCCCCCCAAACATATTCGACTTCCTTCCACAATCCGAAGTTCGGACCTTCAATTGTTTACTACAGCGTGCTGCTCTTCAGCGACCCTGCAATGGTCCAGGCAACGGGTGAAGAGCGCGCTGTACACCTGGCACGAGAGGCTGTTGAGTTGGTCGACGCCGGCCATCGAGAGGTATGTAACGACTGCTTCACCCCCCAGATCTCGCTTCACAGCTACATTGAGCAGGCTGACATCAGAATCTGATTGTAGGCTGCATCACGAAATCTCCGAGAGGCCCTTTCCATCGCTCCCGACAACCGTGACGTCAAGGCTGCCTTGCTCAAGATCCAACAGCACGAAGAAAATAGCCACCAGCTACTAGATCTCTGCCGACGTTACACCGCCAACAAGGATGAGGTAGCTGGGAAGGAGGCCGCCGCATACCTCCGAACCGATGGCTTGAAGCCTCCGGAAAATGTGGCGTTGGAGTCGCTGAAACTGCTTCTCGGGCTTCCCGCCCATGCCTTATCTGAGGCACAGGACGAGATTATCTCTGGGCTGATTCGGCAAAATGCCAGCGTGAGGCAACATTTCTCCGATCAGCTTCAGATTTCCGTGACAACTTTCTTTGACGAGATTTACGACCGCGGTGATGGGGCGGCGGTATGCCTGGACACCGTGGTGCTGGACCCCGGTGTGTGGCCATCGGAGGACACGCGAACACACTGCGAAAGCGAACTATTTCAACTATTCCTCGCCAAACTGCTGGAATCAGGACACGACTTCGATGGTCGTGCCCTGAAGGGAATTACGAGACTGCTTGCTGTGGATGCGGGGCGGCTTCAACACTTGATCGACGACGAGGGGCTCGAGGTGATTCTTTCTTCTTTGGACCATCGGTTGCCGCTTGAACTGCGCAGTCAAGCCACTTTGGCGACTGCAAAATATCTGGAAGTCGCCAAGGAAAAGGGAGAGAAGAAGTTCTCTGCCTTGATCGCGACCATGATTAGCAAAGGCAGACTGGACGATTTGATCATCGCCTTTTCCGCAGTCGCAGCAGTGTTTCCCGTGGCACCCACTGCCGCCGCCACGGTCTTCCTGTCAGACGAATTTATGAAGGCCCTAACTCCACTGGCATCGCGAGACGCAAGGCGCAAGAAGGTAGAGATTTCGGTTTTGGAACTTCTGAATGCCGCTTGTATCAACCGCCCTTGCCGCGAGGCAATTACCAAAAATTTCTCGGACTGGCTTTCACACACTTTGACAAATGGAAGTGATGAAGGTTCCGAGCTTGCAGCGGTGGTCCTGGCGAAGATTCGGGCCTCAGAGACCAGTCCCGCCGAGAATGGCAAGGTTGAAGATGCAGACACTGGGGTCGAGGAGCTGGTCCAACGTTTCAAAGGACTAATGTCGGAATCTAAAGTTGAAAACGTCTCCCATGCGATCGAGGGATTGGCCTACTCTTCAGTCAAGCCGGCCGTCAAAGAGCAGCTGGCCAAGGACCCAACGTTTCTGCGTGACTTGATTGCGATTTTGAAGAAGCACACCACCGACTCCTCTGTGCTCTATGGTGGACTAATGACCATTTCGAATCTCACCAAATTCCTTCCGAATCTTTCAGAAGAGCAAAAGAAGATGTCCCAATTGAAAGACTATGCGGACGCTTCTGCTGGGAAGGCCAGGGCTGCACCGGATCCTCGCGACAACGACGAAGCGGTGATGGATCGCTGCGGTATCGTTATCGATGCTGGCGTTATGGCCCTACTGGTTGAATGTGGTCGGGTCTCGATGCCCTCCATACACCACCTCACAGCTCAAATTCTCCTTTCACTTGCCCGACGACAGAAGTCACGAGGTACCCTAGCCCAACAGGGCGCAGTCAAGCTGCTGCTTGGTCTGTCGATCCCTAAACATGGGGACACCATTCGAATCACCGAGACCAGTCAGAATGCGTCTCACGCTCTGGCCCGAATTCTCATATCCGTCGATCCCGCGCATGTGTTCCCGGCATCTGGGTTCCCGCAGGTCACATCTGCCGTACGCCCTCTGCTCTCTCTCTTGACTTCGCCCGACACGGCGAGCTTCTCTGCTGATCAACCCCGTGACCTACTCCCTGTGTTTGAGAGCCTGCTTGCTTTGACAAACCTTGCCTCCTATCCCCATGACGATACTCCCGCCGAGCTCACCGTTCGCGAAGGCTGGCCCGCTGTGGAGGATCTCCTTCTCTCCAGCAACCCTCGTGTGCAGCGGGCTGCCTGCGAGCTGGTTTGCAACTTGATGACTTGCGAGTCTGGCATCGTCAAGTTCGCCGATGGCTCCAAGCGTGCCGCTCAGCGACTCCACATCCTGCTGGCTCTCACCGACGCGGACGACTTCCCCACCAGAAGAGCAGCGGGTGGAGCCATCGCCATGCTGACCGAGTACGACGCTGCTGTTGCGGCGGTCCTCGAGCGGCCACAGGGGGTCAAACTGCTGTTGGGCCTGTGCCAGGAGGACGACGATGCTCTCGTCCACCGTGGTGTGGTGTGTGTCCGCAACTTGACCTGCACCGCGTCAGGTGACATTGGCGCTCGTGCAAAGGAGGCCGTTCGTGCTGCCGGCGGCATTGACATCCTGACTGCCTGTCTCAAGAAGACATCCAATCCGGCAGTGCTACAAGCGGGTGTTGAGGCGCTGAAGCCGCTGGTCCCACAGAAGACTTAGCCGCCATCTACTCTGGGGATTCTATCTGCAAGGGTCTTTCAACATTGTTTCTTATTGCATATCGGACTTGGCGACCTCGGGGTTCCAGTTGGCGTTTATCTTTTCTTCCTGGGTTTCTCTGATGGCCCTATGATTATGAGCACATCATTTGGTTTAGCGATGTCTTTTCTGTGCTTTTAGTTTCTGCGGAAGGCCTGAACGGGGGCGTTTGTGCTTTGTTTCTGCTGGTTTGCTCTTAGGCGGCGTACTGGATTGTGATGAACCGGCATTGGGAATTTGCTCAACGATAGACAATATGACACTACCAAATTTACATTGACCTGACAGTTACTGCATCTGTGCGCGTGCAGGAGACATTGCATCATTGTATGTGATGGGCAGAGAGGAGGCTCGTTAGGTATATGCCCCGTGATCTTGGGCAGAAATGGGACCCCTCCATGCTGGGTTGTCTCCTCACTAGGACAACTTCCTCTCTTCAACAACCTTCTCTGGCAAAACGGTCTCAAGTGCAACACAAAATGATCATACGATACTAACACAGTTGGTTCAAGATATCTTTATTGGTTCTTCGGGTGCTATATCGCACCCCATGGACCCAGCGCGATGAGACTGTAAGCCAGGGCCGGCGTCGAAGTGGCGCACCGCCAGCGCCAGTCACAAGACACCGCGGAACTCATTCAATATGCTTGCTCGGTGATATCTTGACCAGAAGTCCTACCAGAACTCCCATCATTCCGAGTGCCATGCCGGGGACCCTGGTCATATCTTCAGCCCGAGTGGGCACTTCTTGGCCCGAGATCACGGGGCTTGGGAGTATACACGGGAGTGTACAGCATGGAGGAACTATACAATTCCAAGAAGACTAACAACATCTATACTATCAACTCTACGACTATTACTGCTAACAGTAACAGGTGAAGAGTATCAAATGACGTCGGGCAGCGGAACCAAGGGAGGTCAACCCCGCGGATCGACAAATCACCGCCGCAGCAGCACGCACACCTTTGTCCTCCTCGCCCTCGTTCGATTCCTCTTTTCCTCGCTGGAACACGCCCTCCCATCCTCCTCCCTCACAAGCTGACTCCGTCGCTCATTTCCTCTTTTTGCCCGATCTCCCTGTTTCCTCCCCCTCTCCACTCGCCTCCTGCTATCAGATTTTTCCCTTTCTTTCTCGTGCTCACCGCTCCGACTCCACTTCTTCAGGTACAGTCGGCCTTGAAAGCTACACACTTTTTCCCACCCTCCTGATGGCGCCTTTGACTTCCACTCTGCTCTGTGTGCGTCTGCTCACCTGATCCATTCCTGTGACCTCTCAGGCTGGCCTTCTCGACTCTCCCCGCGATTCCGTGTACAGTGTGGAGGATTGGGGTCTGGACTGTGGCTACAAAGGAACGACATACCGAATTTTGCGCCAGTGAAATAGAGGGAATCGGAGAAATTGTGGTGAAGAGAACTTTCTCTCGCAGAGTACAGTGCTCGTCAAGATGAAGTTCGGCCGCAACTTGCCTCAGTTCACGGTGCCGGAGTGGAGTGGCCACTACATCAAGTACAAGGCGTTGAAGAAGCTCATCAAGTCCGCTGCTGAGCAGGTGAAGGCAGGCCAGGAGGCTGATCTGGCTGGTAAGTCAATGCTTTGCCACTATCGTGTCTCCCATTTTCACTCGCGCATTGTCTAACCTCGATGGCCCGACTTTCCGGGTGGCGTTGATTTATAGGTTTCTTCTACTCGCTCGACCGAAATGTCGAGGACGTCGATTACTTCTACAACAAGAAATATGCCGAGTTCAACCGTCGTCTGAAGTTGCTGGAGGACCGCTATGGTTACTCCATGGAGGGCCGCCATCCGTTGGAGCCTGAGGACCGGCATGACCTGCGCGAGGCCCTTTTGGACCTTCGCTACCATCTGCGCCGCTTACAGTGGTACGGCGAAGTCAACCGTCGTGGATTTGTCAAGATCACCAAGAAGCTTGACAAGAAGGTTGGTGCCCAGGCGCAGAAGCGGTACCTGGAGACCAAAGTTGAACCCGCACCGTTTGCCTCCAATGCGCGCGTGTTCAAGGCCCAGGACCGCATTAATGCCTGGATGGCGATCATCACTGATCAGTCAAGAGCCGATGAGAAGCTGGCAGACGATGCGAGCTCGACTCACTCTTCGCTGTCGTTGAAGCGCGGCCCCGCTCGGCCTTACTTGAATCTGCCTGTTAGCGTGGTGACTGCAGTCGACGATTCGCTGCGGAAGGATGATACACACGTTATGCTGGAGCTGCTTGAGACTCTTAAAGCTGCTGCCGATGATGCGGGAGAGGGCCTCTTCCCCAAGGTTCTCAAAACTCTTATTCAGCGATCCATCCTTCATCGTTCTCGGGCTTGTTTGTCTGCACTTCTGCCTCGGGTGGACACTCTCGAGGAGGATGATGACATCAACCGCCGCAACTGTCTTCACCGGTTGGTCATCTCCATTGGACGCGAGCAGTCGACCAATGACTCCGAAGCTGCGGCATCCCTCGTCTTGGACTTCTCCTCCGAGACCTCCAACTACATCACCCCGGCGGCACCTCCGACTCTACAACCACCGCGCTCCGTGGTCAAGGAGGCACACCTGCCCCAGCAGCTGGACCGTGCTGACTCGGCCGTAGCTATTCTGCAACATTTGCTGGATGAACTGCGTCCGAACCAGCGCGAAGCTTTGATGGCCAAGGACCTCTCAGGACGTACTCCGTTGCATTACGCTGCGCAGTACGGCTTCAAGGTGGTGTGCGAGGTGATCATCGAGCACCTGAAAGATTGGGATATGTTCGATGTCAGTGAGGGAATCGACGGCCCTATTTGGCAGGACAACGACGGTTGGGCGCCCTTGCACCTCAGCGTAGTTGGCGGCCACCCGAAGACCACCCGGTGTCTACTCGATGCCGAAAACTGGAAAGAGACCCACGGCAAGGGAGACCGGGTACGAAAGCAAAAGTCCAAGTCTAGCGCGGTCCTGGCTCTTGCCACCAAGGCCAACTTTGTTGATATCGTTCAGCTGCTGGTGGATGCTGGTGTCGACATCAACTATCAGGACGAGCAGGGTGAGACCGCGCTGCATGTCGCTGCGCGCTATGGGCACCACGAATGTGCCAAAATCCTCCTAGACGGATCGGATGACCAAAAGGCGGACACTGAACTCGCTGAGAACACCTATGCTTGGACGCCCATGTTCATCGCGTGTGTGGACAATTCCTTGAAGGTGGCTCAATTGCTCATCGCCGCCGGAGCTGACTTGGACCGATTTGACTCGTCCGGATGGACAGCAAAAGAACACGCCGCGCTGCGAGGTCACCTCGAGGTTGCACGATGCCTGGCTGAGGTTAGCCCTGGCCCTCCGCCTACTGAGCCTGAGCCATCCATTCATGTTCCCCCTCGCGAACCATCTCCAGCATCTTCGGCCTCCTCGCCTCCCACCCAGTCCTCTTTACTGGATAGGCGGTCGAATGCGCCTGGTCCCACTTCCGGGAGTTCTGGGTTACGCAACACTGAACCTATTAAGACTTTTGGACACCGGTATCTCACCGACGAGACCATGATTCTGGTCAGCCTGGGAACTATGGACATGCGCAAGCCCTTGGAAACCGTCAACCTGGACCGTATTCCCATGGAGAATGCGCATGCTACACAGCTAGACACGGCTCTATCTCTGGTGGTCACTGCTAGCGGTGCCCATGGGGAGCCGGAGGTCATCGATTTGCCTGTGCAGGAAAACATTTCGACTGAGCCGATTGTCTTCCACACCACCGATGCCAGCAAAGTACGTCTGCTCTTCGACCTGGTCCCCACCTACGCTGGGTCGAAAGAGAAGGTCGTCGGTCGTGGTGTTGCCCTTCTCTCCAGCATCAAGCCTACTGTTGGTTCGCAGCGGATTAACCTTAAGGGTGACTCAACCGTTCCTATTGTGGCTGCCAACACTCTAGATGTGATCGGCTCTGTGACTTTCAACTTTCTCGTCATCACCCCTTTCAAGCACCCAAAAATGTCCATCACTGGGGGCCAGACTTACTGGCGCTCCATGAGCTCGACGATGGTCATCGGACACCGTGGTCTGGGAAAGAACATGGCCAGTCGTAAGTCCCTTCAACTGGGCGAGAACACTGTACAGTCGTTCATTGCTGCTGCAAACTTGGGTGCTTCATACGTCGAATTCGACGTGCAGCTCACCAAGGACCATGTTCCTGTCATTTATCACGACTTCCTGGTCAGTGAGACGGGCATCGATGCTCCTGTCCATACTTTGACGCTGGATCAATTTCTGGAGCTTGGCAAGGGTCGTCACCAGCGTTCCTTGCCGGATGGCGGAGACACCCGCGGTGATGTCAACACCGCTGCCCGCCAACGTTCAATGTCTGTTGGCGGCTCTGAGTACAACCCAACCGAATTGACCGAGAAGATCAAACACACCCGTGATTTCAAGAAGAAAGGTTTCAAAGGGAATACGCGTGGCGAGCACATCCAGGCCCCATTCGCCACGCTGGAGGAATTGTTTAAGAAGGTCCCCAAGCCTGTCGGCTTCAACATTGAACTGAGTGAGTCTTAACTGCCCTTGAAAGAACAGCTACCTTTTTCGACGATCTAACCTAGATCGCCAGAGTACCCCATGCTCCACGAGAGCGAGGAGGAAGAAATGGACACCTATGCCATCGAACTTAACTCCTTCGTCGACACCATCCTTACGAAGGTGTACGACCTCGGCACTGGCCGCGACGTGTTATTCTCCAGCTTCAACCCTGATATCTGTCTCCTGCTGTCCTTCAAACAGCCTTCCATTCCGGTGCTCTTCCTGACCGACGCGGGCGCCTCCCCAGTCGGCGACATTCGGGCCAGCAGTCTCCAAGAGGCTGTCCGATTCGCGTCGCGCTGGAACCTCCTCGGCATCGTCACCCAGGCCGAGCCACTAGTCCTGTGCCCCCGTCTCGTCCGCATCGTTAAGGAATCAGGTCTAGTCTGCGTGTCCTATGGTGTTCTCAACAACGATGGCGCCAACGTCGACGTAAGTCCCCAACCCACTCAACCCCCACCGTCCTAGTCACACAAATCTAACAACAATCTTCATACAGTACCAAGTAGCCGAAGGCATCGACGCTGTAATCGTCGACTCCGTCCTTGGCATCACAAACGGCCTCATCCAGCGCCAAAACAAAGGCGAACGCACACCGGGCCCCTCACCCATCCCCGCCCCCGTCGGCGATAGCGCAACCATGCGTGTGCCTCTCCTCGAGAACGTGAAGCAGAATCCTCCTAATGCGGATGTGAAACCTAGTACTGTTCTCTAGATTCAAACAAGTTGTCATGTTGGGGTGATGTGTCGGCATGAGTGGATACATTTTTTGCATCGATTGTCTATAGTGCATCCGGCCGTGGCCAGCTTCAACAGCAAATATCAAAGACCTCTTTCTGTTCTGGTGCATGAACGGTCTTCTTTCTTTAGGAAAGGGCGTAGTTGGCGTGGAATGTGGGCTTTGACTGCGATTTATTCTCTCATTAATATCTGGGTTTAAGGGTGAAATTACGATTAGCTCGTCAACCGGCGACTATCGACTGTCGTCACCAACCGGTGAGCAGACACCAACCGGCGTCACCAGCCAGCGTCACCAACCGGTGAGCAGATGCCAACCGGCGAGTAAAGGAGAGCAGGAAATTGCCTTCAGATATAAACCATTTTCTTTAGCTAGATCTGTTCCTAGGTACTGCGGAGACACCGTCTGCATGTACAGATGGCAGAAGAGCCTCCCGATGCAAACATGTCCCCATTTTCGTACGTATGCAACCAAGTGTTCAATGCCTATCCCTAAAGAGGACGGCAGATCACTTAGCCTCGTTCCATGCTCATATGTATCTGGCCTTGTATTTAATGCGTGCCCCCGAAGAGGACGGCAAATCACTTAAGCCAAAGAACGCTGAGAACTCTTGCTGGAAGAAGCGTTGGAATTCTTGGTAGAAGAACTCTTAGAGCTCTCATCGGTGGCATTTTCGGAGACAACTGGGTGCCTCACCCGGCCAAACAGATTATGCACGTAGCCAGCATGATCGGAAGTATCGTTCCATATCAAAACTTGCCCAGTGCTATTAACCAAGCTAACCAGCGCATCGCGGTCGGGAAATTGACGATTCTTAACCCAGTGAGGGCGCTCGACGGGTTTCATAGCGGGCTGAAGGATCCACTCACACTTGCCTGTGCCATCAGCCAGGCATAGGTATCGATCCGGAAAGAGGCCGAACAAGAACTTGTTGGGTTTGAGAGGGGGCCCGGTGGTACCCTCCGAATCGAAGATAGAGCCGACGTGGCCGGGCTGTCGAACTCGGCTACTTCCGAATTGGAAGTTGAGGAGCCGTGGGAATGAGAGGCGGATACGCTCGAAGATAGTTCCCCAGGTCATCTCGTAGTGCTGCATGGCACCTCCTTTCTCGATTATCATGTCGACAGAGTCACAGTCTTCTTTCACGGGATTCTTGTCTTTGAGAAGGAGCTTGTAGACCATAGGACAGTCGTCGAGGGTCAGAGACTGGAGAGTGTCCTTGTGGCTGAGCAGCCAGTTGATCTGCTTGTCACTTGTGAACGCACAACCCCTCAGCTTCAGGGTCTTTAGTCCTGGGAAGGTCCTGTAGAACTTGTTGCCTGTGATGTGTTTGATGTAAAAACCCCAGCAGCTGAGGGATAAGTGCTCCAAATAAATAGTTGCGCCATCAAGCCACATGTCTGGTGTATCAACGCGGTTCACAGTGGTCCAAGCCTAGTCGATGTCAGTAAATCATCTCTTGTTTGTACATTGCGAAGTCAAGGTACTTACCGGTGTGCTTATGTTTCCCGATTGCCACACAGTAGGAGCGATGAGGCCTATCTCCATTCTTTTCGGGGCAACTCTCCGAATGGCGTTCTCGACTTTATAGTAGACCTCAGCCCAGTCTCTGCCCATGGACGGCGTATAGGCAATATCGACTGGAAGATATTGGATTGAGAGTTCCTTCAAGTTTCGGTTGACCAATCTGCGGCTGCCCATCTTGTGCAACAATTCGACCAGAACCGTCAGACTCTCTACTAGGAAACGATTCCTGTCGAGCCCCAGGGCCGCCCCCATAGGAGCAAGCTTCTTGGAAGGAGGTCGAATGTGGAAGCTGAGGCGAGCCAGTTTAGTCAGTTTGGGGATCTTCGACTGAAATATCTCCCGCAGACCGAGGAAAGACGCCCAGCAAGCAGCGTCCACAATCACTAATGAGCCATCGGAAAAACGTGCCTGCAATTGCATGTTAGCTTGGGAATTTGTGGGGTAGGCTTGGATATCATTGGAGCGCACTTACACTCCAGTAGTCTTGGTCAGGGACAATGACAGCAGCATCAGTGATGCGGCCTCGAACAGCTACCTTCTTGTATGCCGCTTCAAACTTCTCCATGGACTCTGGGTCCAGGCTGAGACAGGCCCATCGTTCGAGTTCAGTGTCAGCAGCTTTAGACCAGTCATGATTGACTTGGCGCAAGGCGAGCAGCGTGCTGATGTCCGAGACGTACGCGACGATCTTCAACAGGATCTCCGGGGGTAGCCAGGTCTTCATGTTGAGAGATGAAAAGAGTGGATGAGGATTAACCTCGGATTGCGCTGAGTGGATGATGGATGATAGAAGGACGAGTGAAGCTGGGAAGCTTGAGATGAGGAGGAGAAGCGAGAGGGTGGAAAGGTGAAAAGGAGAGAGGAGAAGAGAAGAGAGAGCGTGACGCGAGAGAAGAGGTAGTTTCTTCTGAATAGCACGCGAACGTGTTGTAACTCACGTGGCACCGAATCCGAGGACTTGGGAGCCTTGAACGGCAGTGTTTATCAGTTCAGATGTCTGCAGTCATTTGAATGTCCTCTCCCTCTCGAAGCGCGACTCGAGCGAGCCTAAATGAGCTACTTGCATGCTTATCTACCGCGAACCGAGCAGGAGTCACTAGGCTCATCATGTTGCTCGACGCTGTTTGCTTCATTATACACGCCGTGTATACTTGATTGCGCAGCTTTGCCTGGCCTGCAGCTGAAGTCTGTCGTCAATTGCCACCAACACATCTTTCCGGGCTTCGATTGCTTCGAGTCGGCATTTTCCGTCTTTACACACCCAGTGATATGCAGTGATGGCTTTCCAGAGATTATCTGCCCCCAGGGCTTTCTCTTGTGCTCCGAATGGAAGAGATTGATGCTCGACGGCACGGTGTTATGCTCAAAGAAGAGATGAGCGGCCCCTACCATTCTTGACAGAGGCTGACCAGCAGAGTGCTAGTTGTTCAGATTGTTTACATGCGATTCCATCAACGACTGATCCTGCCACCGATTGCCCGCATTGATGCCGCCACGGACCAGCTCCTCCTCGAACTAGCCAACTGATCAGAAGCTACAAGCAAGGCCTCTTTCACGCCATGGTAATTGTCATTGAGAAGCGAGCCGAGCGGCTCGGTGGCTCAAATTCGTCTCTCGATGGTAATCAACGTGTCCAAATGACCGAATGGCCATACTCCATGCACCATCTGATAAGTCCGGTAAAGCAAAGGATCACACAAGAAGTGGTCAATTGCTCTGAACGTGTTTGTAATAGTTGATGAGTTTTGCCAGCGGGGTCTTGAAGCTGAAGCACACCTGATCCATCAAGCTATCGAGGAAGAGTTCAGACCATGTCTCGCGAAATTTAACCTCGAATATCCTCTGTGTCCTCCAGCTTTCCACTCATACTAGAGTTTGCAGCTGGAGGGTTTGCCGTTGCTTCATTCAATCATGATTGTCCCTTCTGCTCAACGCCTATACTTCGCTGATTTATCTACTTAGGGCTTCGAGTGATTTGTCAGCATCAAGAGTCTCAGAGGCTATGTACGTTGACTTGGTCGAATGCTAGTTTGTGCAAGGACACAGCATCAAACAAATCGATATGACTGTGGCCTAGTACTTGCTCAGTACTGGATTTCCCTATGGCCAGGAGAAGTGTTTGTGCAATCGTGGACCGACGAGATCGACTTCCAGGCGACTTTCCTGGCAAGGCTGCCAATTACCGATGATTCTGAGCGAACGATCCATACTCGACTTTATCGAGCTCAGGGAGAAATCAAATGCCCTTTTTAGGGGAGCGCATGTCTTTGAGAGAGTTAGCGCCGACAGGAGAAAGAGTGGCATCACGCGAACGGCCACTGGTTACCCACCGTCCTTGTAGGCATAGACGACAGTATGCACATCGGCAGCCTGAAATGCCTTATACGTTACCGAGAATGAGGAGACTTTGTGCCAATCGTGCAACTTGACCATCCTAGGAATCTGGCAGCTGGGCACGGAGGCCTGTCCGGCGCATAAAGTTGAGCGTGTCCAAAGCGAGATTATAAGACGCGGATTCGTGTTCGGAAATTGCACCATGGGACATTTTCGAGAAGCTCCAAGCCTTTGGATCTTGGATCGTGAGGCAAGCCAGGTAGTTTCAAGGTAAAACATAGCGAGTCCTTGATATGGGACCTTTCGGAGGCAAGGATTGATCGCCAGCAGGCCTTTCAAGGGTACTCAAGGCGGGAGAGCCCAAGGGGAGCAACAGGGTGAGATGTTCATATAGCTTTTTAGTTGTGTTTGAGTAGAAAAAGAATTGGTAAACTTCACTGTCGTGTTGTTTTGTTGACTTGACACCAACACCGCCAGACACGTCCTCTTCTCGCCCTTTTCCACAAGCTTGTCAACAAACAATTCCAAGAGCAACGCAAGCATATCAGCTCACTCCATTCAATTCAGGCTCTCTATTGTCTCCATTAATTCCGCATAACCCACCACTCACGCTTCGCCATGGATTCAATAAGCTCTCCCCCATCAGCAAAAGCAGCCGACGCGAGGAACCAAGCCACAATTGACAGCCTCAAGCGAGAGATGGACGAACTGGTCAACGAATACGGAAAGGAAGAATACATGTTCTCGCCGGTGAAGATCAAAGCTGCTCACCAGGCAGTCGATCTCCCCGAGGTGGGCAGCTTCAAGCTTCCCCAAATGGCCACCCCTCTCAAAATACCGAGCGAACTGGATGAGTGGGTTCAGAGCATTGAATTGATCCTCGCCGACAAGGGTCTAGAAAACCTGATCGACATTACTGTGCCTCGGCCTCCCCATACACACCCCGACGCGTTGAAATGGCAGACGCTCTCCCGTCAAGTCCAAACATGGCTTCAACAATCTATGACCGGTCAAATGGTCCCCCATATTATGGCACGCAAGCCTCGATCCGAGTTGGCAGATGAATTCTTGGAGGATGTCAAAAAGGCCGTTGTGCGATTTGGGATCCACTGGGATCAGGAAGCACTGCTTGAACTCATCAGATACAAGAGATCCAAGTGCAACAGTGCAAAAGAGTACATTGCGTCTCTGACCATGATGTGGCGCAACCTCTGGGTCCCTGTGCCTCCCCATATGGTCATTTTCATCATGCTCAAAGAGGTGGAGGAAGACATGCCTACCCGCGTCCAGATGGTTCTTCGGGACCTGAAGCTGCGTGGAAATTACCACCGCCTGAGAAGGGCGGACTATGAGAAGATTTGTGAGTTCCTTCTCACCGGCCTCTGATACACGAACCCAAAGAGAATACTTTGATCACATGAGGATATTACCATCGACACACGAGACTGGGCCGCAAGAGGAGCCCACGCGCTTTTGAGATTGGACATACGACGAACATCGAATTACTGTTGGAATCTGTGGTGACGAAGGAGCAGAGAAACCATGGAAATCAGGGACGGTCAGGTGTTGTCAGGCATATTTCTTTGGAGTTTGCACAATTAAGATTGCGTTGTCCATGTGGAATCCTGGGAACGCAGGATGTCAAGTCTTCGCATATTGTGTGAAACCTGACACTGAATGTAGAAAGCCCTGCCATGTCTAGAGTCATGTTAATACCATTGGGTGACAGTGATTTATTCTTGGATTTTGATTAAAATCTGGCAGGATCATGCGTTTCTATAGATAGCTTGAGTCGTAACCGGAACAGGCCGGTTTTGGTGATCGAGAGCACCACTGAAATTAGAATCACTTGCCAACTAATTAGGCCTTTTTGTACTGCTAATGGAGCAAACCACGAAACGGATACACAATACGCTGATGTGTTTCGCATTGCCTGTGTTGCTTCCTCAACTCCAGCCCTAGAGCTGCATGTCCCGTCAATTGTGGGGGCGGTTGCAACGGCTATCCGCCAACTATAGTCTTCAGTGAATTGCACGAAGCAAGTTCAGTCTCGTGAATCATGTTTCCTAGCGTCACTCCGTCGGAGACATTTGCTAGCAGGTTTTGGTGGTCAACCTCGTGAACTCCCACTTTCGATGATGTCATGAGCGTCGCCTCAACGTAAGATACAAATCCGACCTTAACAACTCTCCAATTTACTGATCATATTCTATCCCCAAGCGATAGCGAGCTTTCTCAAAATGCCTACTGCCATTGTGACTGGAGCGACCGGTAAGAATTATGAAAGCCCATGAACTGAGAGGCTGCTTAACACTCACGCCTTCGAAACAGGCATCACCGGAAGCGCAATCGTTCGACATCTGCTGCAGGATCCCTCATACACCAAAATCTACACACTCTCGCGTCGTCAGCATGGCGAAAGGGATCCGCGCATTCAACATGTTCACCTCGACCTGCAGGCATCCGCTCAAGAGATGGCAAGCAACCTAGCTGAAGTCTCGGTTGACTACGTCTTTTTCTGCGCTTACCTGGCTAAGGCCAACGAGGGTGAGGCAGCGCGTGTCAACGGCGCTCTGCTTTCGAACTTCATCGAAAGCCTGGAGATTACCGGGGCAATCAAGCAGCTCAAGCGGTTCATTCTGACCTGCGGGTTCAAGCAATACGGCGTCCACCTCGGCCTGCCGAAGCAACCTCTCCTCGAAACAGATCCACGCCTCGAAGGGCCTATGACTGAGACCGCCAAATGGCCGCCAAACTTCTATTATACCCAACAGGATATCCTGAAAGAAGCTGCCGCTCGAGGCAACTGGGAGTGGGTCTGCACGCTCCCTAACGATGTGATCGGCTATGCGAAGCAGAACTTTATGAACGAGGCCACAGCCCTTGGTCTCTACTGCGCCGTTAGCAAGGTTCTCCCGGGATCACAGCTGATATACCCTGGCAACAAGATAAACTATCTTATGTACAACTGCTGGACCTCTTCAGATTTGCATGCGAAATTCTGCTTATGGGCTGCTGGCGCTAAAGGTGCCGGAAATCAAATCTTCAACGTCGCCAACGGAGACACTCATTCCTTCCAGGAATTGTGGCCACGGATGGCTGAACGATTCGGCTGCACTATCCCTGAAAACATGTTTGACCTTTCGACTGCTGCAGCACATGCCACTGAAGCCAGCAATATCGAGCTTGGTACCAGAAACCCTATCAGCATGCAGGCGAAGAAACTCGGCGTTGCCGAGGGCCCGATGGCGTGTCAGACGCCAACTCTTCGCTTGCCCATCGATCCGCAAAAATGGGCTCAGCGGGCGGATGTGAAGGAGGCTTGGGAAAAGCTCAAGACAAAGTACAATTTGGATCAGGCCGCCTGGGACCATGCCACTTGGGACTTTTTGACCTTTGTGCTTGGACGTCAATGGGGTTGTGTTGCTAGTATGAGCAAAGCCCGGAAGCTTGGATGGACGGGGTATGAAGACACCTGGGAATCCTTTGAAAGGACCTTCGAGGTCTTGGAGAAGGAGGGCATCTTACCGCCAGCTGAAAGGCTCAGGCAGGACTTCTAGCGGTCAGTTCGTGATTGACATGTATGAACATCAAAAGATAGTACCATGACGTCATTTCATGCTCCACCAAAGAACCATGGTTCGAGAAACGGTGCCTCCCGTGAAGACTACCTCAACATGTTCGACACCTCTGATGATGGTGATGTAGGAATGAGCACACCTTCCACCCAGAGTTGACAACTTCTGAAAATAAAACTTCCAGGTGGAAGCTCCCAAAAAACACGCGTTCTGCACAAGTGACCCACTCGATCTCAGTGGAGATGCGGGCGAAGGCGAGCTGAAAACCCAATCTTGGTGGCTGAACACCTGGCCCTGCCGAGATCTATCCCACTGGGGGTCCGCCCTTCATTAGGGGTGGTTGTTCGTTCTGTATTCCTTTTCAACAAGTGCTTGGTCTGGTATTTGCAGCCAGACTGAAAAAAAAAGCCATTTCGCTAGGACGCGCCAATGCTATACCATGATCAAGCACCGTCTCTGTCTCGATGATCATTGTGAAAGGAGATCAAACCCAGTCCAACATGCCGTCATTTGCATCTTCTACCAGGAGCCGAAGGAAACTTTGCAGCACCCAACAAGGTAAACTTGTGCTAACTCGATCAGTGATTTATACGGGGGCGTTACTGACTACTCTCTAGCCTGCCACTGGGCTCGATTTACGGCGGTGTCGATTCAACAACCATTCAACTGGATGCGGCCTTTGCCTTGATCAAAAGGGAGCTCTTTGTTGCCCCTCCCTCATTACGGTTCCATCGGTCTGGGAGACCGTTCTCCTCCCGTGGCTGCCAAGTTCATCCCGATACATTGATACATCCGTTTGCTTTCTGGTTAGACGAGTATAACGATAAGAATGGGATCTCTGTGGGGAATGGACAGACACAAGAAATCCTATCCTGGGCCCGGAAGAAACAGAGGGGTAATTGGCCGCAATTTTCTTACAAATGCTCCTGCACGCGACACGCTTTAGATGGAGTTTTCTTCGAAGCAATCCTCGACCCCATTCCGGCCGCCATCTTGGGAAAAGGGCTGCAAAGACTGCGGGATGACCACGAGAGTGGAGCACGGAAGCTGGCTGCAGCTGCCTTGAATATTTTTCAAGAGGTATCGCATAGCCTCACTGACCACATCAGCAACGGTGAAACCTGGTGGGATAAGACCCTTCATGTTGCATGGCATATCTGGAAGAGCGGGAGACCGAGTATGGGCGCGGCAATTCTCAGCTTTGAGCTTTTGATTCTGGAAAGGATTGAGGCGTATCTCAATGGTCTTTGCCCTTCCCACTCGGTAGACCCGCACGCAATCTCGAGGATATTCACCAATGTCCAAGATGAGATGCGACAGCTCACTACGAACATAAGCACGCACTTTGCTGCATTATATGCGCAGTTGCAAGCGCCCAGCTCAGGAAAGCTGTCCCGTACTCTCAAGATCATGACACTCTCCTCGAGCTCAACAATCCGTGAATGCATCATCCAGGCCGCGCTGGTCTCTAAAGCCGAGTCTATCGAGATTCGCCTATTAGAATCGCGTCCATTATTCGAGGGCGCCTCAATGGCAACGTCTATACTAAATCGGCTCAAAGACTGCGGTCACACAATCAACTGCAAGCTAAGCATCTTCACCGATGCTCAAATGGCTCTCGCCGCACACGACATCGACTTCCTCCTCCTTGGCGCAGACCGCATCGGATCCGATGGCTCGGTCAGCAACAAGATCGGTTCTTTACCAGCCGCACTGAGCGTTCGACACATGTCTCCCAAAGCCAAGATCGTCGTCGCTAGCGAAATATACAAAGTTGCGCCTGATCCGTACGACCATGTCGTGTCGCAGCACACAGAAGACAACGGACCGACGGAGGTTATTCAGTCATGGAGCGTGAACGGGATGACCAGAGAAGTGAAGACCATCCAAGCTTCCCTAGCCACGGCATTTCCATGTCGCGTGGATGTGAGGAATGCGTATTTCGAAAGGATACCCCCGTCTCTGATTGATGTGTACATCTGTGAGAGTGGCGTTGCGGATAGAGCTGTCTTTCGAGAATACTTTCAGCAAGCGAGTCTCCTGTATCATCGATATTTTGGGAGGCCTGATGGAATCTGAAGTTGATTTTCACACTCCTTATATGTTTAAGGTGGTATCATGTGTGCAATTACTATTGGAGATAAGAGGCTCTCGATCACCAGTGTAGCTCTCCACCTCGCCAATTCAAGTCGGAACAGACTGCTCTTGTTTCGGTGCATTCGTAACACTTGAGCCCACTCGCTGCTGTGCATCACGTCGTATATCTATAGACAGGATGACAATTCCAAGCCACAGCCAACTGATAGCACTCCGAGTTCTCGAGCACTGGGTCCCGTCCAGCTGCAGCATCTGCCTCAGAAGCCCTCTCCAGCTTACGATTTCTCCAACGCAGCGTAAAATGCAACAGCGTCGCCATGAGAATGCAAAGTCCTGAGAACGCTACATTCGCCACATTGGCCTGCCAGTATCGAGGGCCCTGACTCGAAGGGTAAAAGTAGCTCGCATAGATCGAGGCAAAATTGGACCCAGCGTTCACAACCGCGTAAGCCACTGCTCGCTTCGAACGCGGTCGTGGAAGGGAAGTCGATACCCAGGAGAGGATACACCCGAACGAGCCGTAGATGGACATCATCATGAAGGTTGAGATGTACCGTGCTGCCACGTTCAGGGTCACGGCACTGATGATAAATCCGATGCTGCTGAAGACCTGTGGCCAGACGACGTGTAGCCAGCGTTCGCTCAAGTGGTCGCTGTGGAAGGAGTTGCATACGCTCAGAATGGCCGCAAAGATGTATGGCGGCGCGGATAGTAAGAGGGTTATGGTCGTGCTGTAGCCGAGTGTCTCTATAATAGTAGGAAAGAAATTGATAAAACTGGCCGCAGTATTTAATCCCAATTGCATTAGCCAGATGATGTAGAGGACTGGGTCGGTGAAGGCCAGTTTGAGGCCTTCCCACTTGCTGCGGGTCTCGTCGTGATCGGTCTCGTTGGCTTCCTCAGCCAGGCGCGCAATGGCCAATGTTCGCTCTTCATCGGTGAGCCATTTTGTTGTGGCTGGATAGTCTGGTAGAATGTACATTGCGATCAAAGCGACAGGAATTGTGGCAGCGCCTTCAATAATGACTATCGAGGGTAATAGTCAGCACTAGAGACTGGAGGTCCTATATGGCTCTGAGCTTACATAGCCACCGCCAGGCTGGTAGACCGGCCTTTCCATTCATCCCAGACATGATGGCGCTTCCGAGTAGTCCACCAAATGCTCCTGAGATCTGCGCAGCGACGTAGAGGATGGAGATCCTGGCGGCAAGTTCTTTCTTGGTATACCACGACGAGAAGAGGAATAGAGCACCGGCTTTAGGTAGCTCCAGTCAGAAGTGTTTTGACAACAAGAAAAGGAAGTTCTCACGAAAGAAGGGAGCTTCAACGAAGCCGAGTATAAATCGCAGAGCGAGTAAACCTTGATAGCTCTGGACGGCTCCAGTGCACGTGCTGACGATGGCCCAGGCGCACATTACTATCGGCTTCAAAATATTAGATATTGCTTCACATAGGCAGAGGATTCATGGCTCACTAAGAAGATGGAAGGCCGCATCTTGTTGAGGATCATGTTTGTGGGAATCTGCGTCAAGATGTATCCGACAAAGAACAGACCTGATAGATTCAGCTCGGAAATCCCCTTTGATAAATTGATCGAAAGTATACTCACTGATAATAGTGTTGTACTGATCGCCCACTAGTCCAAGGTCTTCCTCCAAAGTTCCCAGCCGTGCAGTGGCGATGTTGTTTCGATCCAGGTAGTTCAGTACGTCTGGCATCAGCTGTCAGTGACCATTTCCACCTTGACATAACTCGTGGCCAGTCTCACATACAGATCAACATCATCAGTGGCAGTAATCGTATGTCCAACTTTCTCACAAACTTCTTCTCCATCTCCTTGCGGTTTTCAAATGCCAAAGTCGACACGTCCACCTGGACCATGTCTTTTGCATGATCAAGCGTCTCAACTTCCTCGGCAGCCCAGTGATCATCGTTCTTCTGGAGATGGTGGTTCTTGTCTGTCTCCATGGTGAAAGTCAGAAGCAACCGGCGTCGGCCCTGTTTCGCTATATTCGTTGTGTGTCGCAAAATATCGTCGCGTATTCTGCTTTGGCGAAGATGCAAGATGTTCTATTTAATGCTGATGTGGCACCACATCTACCCCGCAAAAAAATCCCCAGACATATTTTTGACCGGGGAAGCTCCTTTTCTCGTTTGGGGAAGTTGGCGAGGCGTAGAGTCTCGGCGTCGGCTGTTTACCGAAAGCAGAACTCCTTTGGCGAGCATTCGCAACTTCATCTGGCACTGGTGACAGGAGAATATTTTTCATTCAAATTACAAGAAGGCTCAGTCTGAAGCGGCCGAAAGTGTATTGAAAATAGGTAACTGATCTATTTGCAAATACCCAGTACCGGAAGGCCATATTGACTCATCATCAAGAAACTATAGTGGGCTCAGAGCTGGAAGATACCAACCGTGAGGGCAGCCATGAGGGTAGCAACCAAGGACCAAGAGTACAAAGAAACCGAGGCAGCAGAAACAGGACTGGTCGAAGCGGAGGCACTAGCACCCGCGGAGCTCGAGGATGCCGATGAAGCAGAAGAGCTAGTAGACGACTGGACAGAGCTCGAAGTCAATGCTAGATTAGTAGAACTGGTGCCATTCGACGCCTTGATGCTGATGTAAGACCCAGTCTTGTCGGTGTACTTGTACGACTGGGCCGGGTTGTAGTTGGTGATCTTGACCGACTCGACGTACATGGTGAACGGTCCCTCAGTGTAGTCCGTCTCACCACCAGCCCACTCAAAGGTTCCCTCGGCATTGTCGGGATCGCCGCCAGCCCAGATACCGATTTTGATTCGCATAGGCGTGTGAGGGAAGTTGGTACCGGACACCGCGTCGGCGTAATTCAGGGTGCGGACGACTTTGCCATCGAGCAACCACTCGATCCGGCTGGGGGTTCAGTCGATGGAATGTATGTGGAAGGTTGTTTCCGGGTTGATGACGGTGACCGTGGTGGCGCGGTCGTAGGAGGCTGTGTTGCCCTTGCCGAAGTAGTCGGTTTCGATGGAGGTGCTGTCGGTGCTGATTTGTTCCTGGAGGGCGTCAGTGGGTGAACAGGGAATATAAAAGTTAGTGATACTCACCCAGTCAATCTCATCGAGATCGTTAGACTCGAGGATGTAAGTGCTGACTATGCCAGTGCCGTTAGCGGCTCTCAGTTTGACGTCGATATGGCCAAAGAAGATGTAGAAGTCGCTCTGGATGGTGGGTGCATCACCCTGCTAGGAGATGGTGAACTTGGCACCTAGCGAAGTGCTCTCGACTGTACCAGCCGTGGTGTTCCATTTGCTGAAGGCCGACGGACCGGACGTGAAGTCAGTGTCGAGCTCCCATTTCGCCAGGCCGGTGTCAGCGGGGCAGGTTTCTGTGGACGAGCTCAGTCAGCGTCACGTTCTGACGCATGTCGAGAAAAACACCTACTTTTCAGCGGGTTGCAGCTGGTGTAGGTTTGGGCGGTACCGAGTTGAGTTGTGGCCGTGATCAAGGTTGCCAGCTTGAGAAAGGTGCTGATTGCCATGATGAAAAATGAGTGATGTCGAATTTAGAGTAAACAATCAAGATCAAACGCGGAAAACAAAGGTTGAACGAACGACAGTGAAGAAAGAGTCCAGTCTTATTCTGACATCCTTCTTAACCCATCGATTATCTATTTTTATTCACTTCATCCACGAAGCTCGTTTACCACTGTGCCCGCAACCAAAGGCGACAGTCAGGCTTGCTTTTCATTTGTCTGTCTTGCTATCGCAGTGGATATGTCCAGGAAACGAAGTACAAATTAATCTAGAACTGGCTAAACTAGATATGTACTCTGAGGATCCACCAGATGACGGTAGCACTTGCTAACCGAGAGCCTCCGTATGTATCACACGAATATTCTCCCGCTTGGGGTTTAACCAAACGAGCCAAAAGACATCTTTCTACCGGAGTCCTGCCGGCTGTAGAAAGTTGCATCTGGTGGTCAACAGCGGGCCGTATCTTCAGCCGCAAAGCTTTATAGTTCCTTGGTATGCGGAGAAAACATGGGCACTCTCAATTCAAGTCGTTTATCTTTCTTCCTTAGTATGATTTTCATGTATACAAGAATCATAATCAAAACAATTCATGATGAACGCCTAATTATCTACATGACTTCTCGGTAGAACGACCCCCACTTCCTACACAGTAGATAGCCATTCCTTCCACTCTGACAGGGAAGTAAGGCCTCGAAGAAACCGGCGCACGAATGAAGGAGGCCGTAGCGTATGGCATAGGTTGCACGTCGCAGGTTCATGGGGTAGCTCCCAATCCACTGGCACACCATCGCCATTAACAGTGCGCCGGAAAAATTCACAGTAAGAACGCGGCGTCAGCTGATGCGTGCTCCATACCAAGATGAGAGGATCCATCAAATCCATATTAGCGACAGCAGGATGCCGTGATGATCCCTTGCTTTGTCGTCGTAGGAATTCAACGTACCGGGTCTCGCTCAGCGACAAGTGTAAATCAGACGCGGACCAATCCACATTCTGCATCGTTGATGCCAACTTCGATACCCTCATCACGGCGGCATACAGATCACAGGAAGAATCCCCCATATGTTGATAGGGCTCAAAGATATCATGAAGCATAGGCACTGATTGACTCCCAACTGCTTTAGTACTGGCTTCGATTATCTGAGCCATATTTGGGAATAGATTGGTCGGGCGCGTCTCCTCTAGCAACAAATTTCCTAGAGGCTGCTTCACCAGCTCATTTGTCGCATTGTTGAGGGTCAAAGTGCCATCAGTCCAGCACGTCCCGGGCAGAGGAATATTTTGCCCCAGCAGTGCATGTAAGTCCCGACGGAGTCTCTGGACAAGAAGAGCATTTCTTCGTATCACAAACTTGCAGGATTGACACACTTGTATAAACCCATTATCTGCGAGGCCTTCTCCGCGCCGCGTCGTCCAAGGAACAAGGGTCTGCTTTCCACAGCGAAAACAGTCGATAGGCAGATTCTCTGAGTCATCAAGATTGTCCCATGCCAACTTTGTCATATCCTCGAAGTGCAGCTTGCAGGATTCGGGGCACAAATACGTGAGGCTATCCTGATCGATACATCGTGAGGCCAGTTGAAGGGGAAATCCTTCGTTCCATATGGCCAACTTTTGGTATCGATAGCAGTCCTCGCCGAACCGTTTTGTAAACAATGTCAATGAATGCAGAACCATCAGAATATCTGTCCGACCAAGTCAGCTCCCTCCGATACCGGATTGCATAATACCTACCTAATGGAGGCATCTGATCTATCGTCCATGCCCATCCGGCATACTGCCCGTGCGGTTTTTCCGATATTTGACTTGATTCAAGCCCTGGCGTATGCAGGGTTGGTAAATGAGCCCACCAAACGGAGAATCGATGGATAGCCCGTGAGACATAGATTGACCATCGGCGTTCCTCGACCGTGGATTGTCGGTCTAATTCAGTATTAATGTCGTGGGCATACTCGGTCTTGAACAGGCCTTTTGTCTTCAAGACCGTCTGTTTCAAGTTCCAGAAACATCGTAGCAGTTGCTGATGTTGCCGGCATTCCTGCGGAGACACGATGGGTACCGCCTTTTGCAGTAATGGAGTGGCCTCGGAGGATCCCTTCGGCCCCGACTTCTCCCTGTCAACCATGATGTCTCTGCGGAACGGCTTGATACAGAAGAGCAAAGCTTGAAGGTGTGAACAAGTTCACAAGACAACGTCCCGCAGCCAAGATCAATATTTTCATAGTACGACGATCATCAGCCTATCAGGGTTCGCATAACCGATTGGGATTTGTTAAAAACACACCCCCTGGCGCTAATTACACACCACCTCCCCCCTTTGACTGCCTAAATTAGTATAGTATAGTTTTTGTATTTCAACTCTATATGACAGTGCTACATCCTCCTGATGGCTAACTTATTCCAGCAGTTACAACCTATTTCTAACATTAAGATACTCAATTCAAAGCTACTAATATAGAACAATGTAGTCGCTCTAAGTTCTGACTATGTTATTAGTTCCTACGCTATCTAGAGCCCTTTCAAACTCGATTATACTTAATAGCACTATATTGATCTCACCTTAGGTCTATAGGCGGCCGCAATAGTAATGTAGATAATGCGCGGATGTAGCCCTGTCATATAAATTAGAAATACAGAAACAGCGCCTTGCTTTTTTAGGAAATGGGGGTGTGTAATTAGCTCCAGGGGGTGTGTTTTTAACAAATCTCTAACCTATTTCTGGGCGCTTCAGCCCGACTAGTCGCTCAGTTCAGCCTCACAAGGCTACCGCGTCCCACTTCTGTTGATCACGGTTAGTTTCATCCACTTCGCTATCACATTTAGTCTTGTTGACTACTCCGTACGCCGCAACCGATTACCTGTTCGTCGACTCACTGTTTCGAAATATCTTAGTGCTTAGGCTGGATGTGCTGAATCGCCACCACGTTGCCTTGTTAGGTAGGGCCTGGTATATGTCAAACACACACAGCACACATAGCAGGCCCATGGCTCTACCTGAAGTCTATCTTCCACATATTCAGAGATTGTTATGCCCCTAGGTCAAAGAACGTTTAGAAAAACATCTTTCCACTGATCTTCTGGCTACCAGTGAGACGCCTTCCTGAAAAGCTCAGAGCTCCCTAGTAGAAAAGATGAGTTTCTAGGCGCATAGGACTCGGAGGTCCACATTGCCACTATACTGTATCACATAAACCGGTCCCATAGAGCTTACTTCTCAGGATATGGGCAAAATGGTGTGTACCACAGTAACTTGGGCTATGTTCAACTTCATGAATGAACACACCATTGAAAGATAAATTTGCAAAACTCTGCTATTGACACAAACCATAAATGCTGCCTTCTTGATCATCCTCCTTATAGCCAAGGCCAACGTTAAGATAACCTTATTTTCAGCCGCAAACCGGGTCCCATGATTCCTCGGCATGTGGACTAGAGGAAAGAACAGGAGTTGCTCACAATTCCAATTCATCAGGTGAGTCCTCAATAAGTTCGTCCGACGATACAATGACAGTCTCCCTTTCTCCGCAGGAACGGATTTCTTCGACATCTTCAGACTTTCATCAACATTGCTCCACACCCAACGCACTGATGATATCTATCTGAGAAAGTCTTTTCTCGAAGCGTGGGATATTGATGCGGTTGGTCGCGAGACACAATTCTGCAGAAACCCTCCAAGTCTAAAGATGGATTGGCCTGCGTGATTGCCATGAGCAGGTTGATATGTCACCATCTAAGAGACTCATATGTCACGATTGTGCTTGAAAATAATGATGAATTTGATGCTCAGGATATGAGCTACCCTCCACGACGGGAGATCGGTTAGATGTACGAAAACAACGTTGTGGTATGCCGACGGTCGAAGTAGGCGTAATCATGGCCTTGGATTATAGATTGCTTATAGGTATACAGTCCACCGGGAAGTGTTGGACCGAGTGAAGTCAATCCTTCTCGGTAAGCTGTTGTGAATCCGCTTCGATAATCTGTCCTGACCCATCTGCCTCAACAATCGAACGAGATGTATCTACCTCAGGAACGGGATGTTTGGTATCAGCCTCAAATATCGCTCGCGAGGCCTCCACTTCTGCAATTTGAGAAAATCCCATATCTGCGGTCAAGCCGCTTGGATCCTGCTCCGGGTATTTACTGCAGTACAGCAGCAGGCCAAGGTACGTGCCCAGGCAAAGGAAGCACTGGGCGATAGTTCGAGCCATATACGTTGATTCGATGGTGTTCTGAGTGTTGCTTGCTAGATACCAGCTGATGGCCCAGATCGCCCAGAGCAGATTCCATGCAATGAAGAAGACAGCCCCCAGAAGCAGGAGATAGGCGGGTATCTTTTTCGTAGGCAAAACATTAGCATGTCCTCCTACTGGAAAACTTCGCTTGCTGCTCACCTTGAATGGCCGACTTTTCGCCTTCAGCGTTATGAAGATAGCCTTAGAGGCAATGCCCACAGAAGCGGCAAGAAAGACGAGGCAACGCACAGCAGCTATTCTTGCATAGGTCCAGTAGATACTCGCGGAATAGGAGGAGGGATTGGAGATTGCCTTGTCCGTATAGTAAATATAATAGCCCCAGTCGACAATGGAGAGCGCCACTATGATAGCGAGAATTGCCCAGACGAAAGGCTTGAGCTGAGAGGATCGCTTGCTTGAATCAATTGTTCGCTGGTGGAATCGGTCGACGAATTCGTTGAATACGAAGAAAAGCAAGCAGAACGCCAAATTGATGCAAAATTCTTCAATAATCTGACCGATATAATAGTATCCCATCACCGTGGTGGACCGTATGATGAGGATACAATTGATGATTTCGATGAGCAAACGCCTATAAAATAGATGTGTATTAGCACTTTCCTGCTTTAACTACCTACTCGACCAGCTTTGGACATACCCCATGAAAGATAGCTGAGACCCGAGTAGGGCCACAACAGGGAATCGCCCGAGGTCTTGTCTCCGTTTCACTTTGAGGAGGATGGCTCCGAGGAAGAGACCGATTAGGCCGAACAAGGTGAGAAATGCAAAGACAACCTCGACAATCAGAAGAATTCGCCCGAGGCTATCGGCCCCGAGCTGAAATGTCCTATTCCAGTAGCTCATATTCAGGCAGCCAGTCTAAGATCATCACACGCGTGTTGATTCGTGATAGGGAAGAATGTATCGCGAAAGAGAAATCCAGGCTTCAAGTATCTGCGAGTTTTCTCAAAATTCCTGTTGCGCTTTGGCATACTCAGCCTCTCAAAGGGGCCAAATGAGCCGCGTCTGATACATTTGGCCCCCAGCTCGGGGCGGCTAAAGTGACGATCCTGAGGCTGAGCCAATCTAGACAGATAAACAAATATAGTATGGAGTCAATGACCATGGCACTTCTGGCGACCGTCAACAATCTCTTGCGCCGGGAACGATTGTTGTCTCAAGAGTCTCACACGTTAGACGAGATACCGCGGCCGACGACTGAGCGGACCGGGTGACCTGCTCAGAGAGAGATGGGGGGAATGATGCTTGCTGAAGCGCTTGACTTGGTCGTGGATTGACGTCGCTTTTGTTATTGCTCAAAGAGAGCTGATTAGCTCTGAATGGCTTCCCGGCCGAAGAGCCAGGAACAGGATCACGCTAAGGACAGGCTACGCTGTCCGTCAGCACGATCTGATAATCTAATCTCAACCTCGACAAGTCGTGTCAGCGCGCAGATAGAAATTTCCATTTTCTCCACCAAATTGGCACCGATGATCCTTTCTAAAGGTCTGAACGAATAAGGCCACATCGTGTTAGTCGTTGCCCAGGACCAGCTGAGGTTGGAGAAGATGCTTGAAGTCTCCGGCATACAGCCGGCAGTTTTCCTCCTTGTTCGAAATCTTGCTGCTTCATTTCTTCTATAGAACCTTCCGTGGCTCTTCAGCTGAGCAGCTCGGGCTGACTGCCCGGTATCGCCGTGACGATCTTGCATTCCGAAAGTGGATCTGGCAACGATCACAGGCTTGACCCACGGCAAGCCGAAAGCGCGCCGACTTTGCCAGCCGAGGCACTACCTTATTCGTGGGATTGGAATAACGACAGGGAATACTCAACTCGACTGCCTTGCGATGCAAATTAAGTACATGCAACGCTCGGACTCGGTGGCGTGCGGGGCGAAAGTTAGATTCAAATACCGACATGTCTCTCTCTCTGCACTGCCGAACGCTCTTTATCTACATCCTGCTACCTTCCTGAATCACTACGAAACCGTGGGCATGTATGCGCCTGCAATACACGCTAATCCACCCCGGATCACACGCCTGAAAAGTCGTAACGCCCGTGGAGCCCCATCCTCATCCATGGGCCGACTACATATCGGGCCCTGAGGGATCAGCATGGAATTCGCGTGCCCACGGACAGGAGTGGAACCTTGATTTCGTACATGTCCGATGCCAAAGCGCAAGGACTTGGACGGCCGAGGTACAGAGGCCTTGGAAAGTCATTTGCCAGGGACGATCGATTGCCCTCGACAAGTGACGACACTGCGCTATCATGCTCCACCACATGCTAAGTACGTTCTTTTGGTGGGGACCGGGAATTCTGCGAGAGAAGCTTAATGCCTGTGAGCCGAAAGTGATTCGAGATAAAGAATGTCTGCTTCGCACGAACTGTCCTCAGTGCGCCTTCCGGAACGTCGTCTCTGACCCAAGATGCGTCCCTCAATCGTGACCCTGTTTGCAGGAATAGCTGCCCTGGTCCGAGCAGCTCCTAGCTCCCTGTCGGTTCGAGGTACGGTGTGGCCCCTACAGACCTGATGTCGAATGCTCATACAGCCTCAGACATTCCCCCGGCCGAGTTGTCGGAGTTTGAATTCTGGGTTCAATATGCTGCTGCAGCCTACTGTCACGATAGCTACGCCGCTCAGACCCCTCACAAAATCACCTGCTGGGCTGGTAACTGCCCGCAGGTCGAGGCAGACGGTGCCACAAGCGTTTTCGATTTCTCCAAGTCAGTTTGAGCCAAGATGATTGTTCTCTCATAGAAAACTGACCATTAAAGCTCCACCACCACGGATACCGCAGGCTACCTCGCTATAGACGATGTTAGAAAAGCTGTCGTCCTGGCCTTCCGTGGCTCATACTCGGCGCGCAACTGGATCGCCGATGTCGAGTTCCCATTCACTGACCCGGGGCTTTGTGACGGCTGCATGGCAGAGCTCGGCTTCTGGACCTCATGGACGAACGTGCGGGACGATGTCATAAAGCACCTCCAGGAAACAATGGCCGCAAATCCCGGTTACGAGCTGGTAGTTGTCGGCCATAGCCTGGGTGCCGCTATCACTACCCTCGCGGCAGCCGATCTCCGCACCAAAGGCTACCTTTCGACAATGTACGCGTTTGCGTCGCCTCGCGTGGCCAACCCAGCCCTTGCCACGTTCATCACGAACCAAGGAAACAACTACCGCTTCACGCACACGAACGACCCCGCCCCGAAGATGCCATTGCTCACCATGGGCTATGTCCATGTGAGCCCTGAATACTGGATAACTGCGCCAAACAATGACACTTCTGTGACTCCCAAGCAGGTAGAGGTGCTGCAGGGCTTGGTCAACTGGAATGGCAACACGGGTACCGGGCCTCCGAACCTGGCAGACTTCCCGGCGCATCACTGGTACTTTGAGGAGGCAGATGCGTGCAAGGGACCTGGTCTGCCTGCGAAAGTCTGATTACAAATTTCAAACCCGTTTCAAGGAGACTGTTGTTCAGCTCTCCCACTTAGTTCAGACTTACTGTGATGGTCAATTGAAACGATTCACAAAAGACATCCAGTTAGGATAACCCTCGCCCGACGTTTCCGTAACAGCAAGAAACCTGAAGAAATATCGGTCATACCATTCCAACTAAAACTGCTCGCTGTTAAGAATGGGCCTGCACGATCATCCCTCTAGCACTGACTTAGTGAGGACGATTGAACCCCAGGTCCACCCGTGAGCTTCCTAGACGATGTTGTTATCCAGTTTTGTACTCAAGCTGAAGCCAATAACCAGTGCAATTCCCAAACCGACTAGGGCAGAGTAGACATAGTAGACCGTGGCAAAGGGTTATCCATGGGTGAAGCCGACAGGGTGGGAGCCTGAGGATCTCGCTGCGTGAGAGAGTAGTACTTTTCTCTTGCTTTCATCCACCGGTCCTCATCAATTCTACGAGCATATCTTTCTACCAGAGGCTCTTCCGTCCATGGAGAAGGTGATCAAGTAGTATTTAGTGAACCTGTGAAGGGCCTATTTCAAACATACTCCGATGTCGCCTCAACCAGCCAGAATTAGAGAATATCTCGCGCTTCCCAGTATAGACCGATGAGTACCTATACTAACTATGTTCATAGGTGCTCGTCATTTCGCTCTTTCGGCCAAGGCATGGCCGCCTACTACAAGCTAAATTCGATAATTCGGGCACCTTGAACGTGCACGCATCGCCGATCTCCAATTTCGTGGATAGCATTGAAAAGATGGAGCTTTTGATCCGTTACAACATTTGCACACGCCGGCGCGAGTAGACTAGACCTTTAGTTTTGGGAAGGTCAAGAATGAAAAGGAGCTAAGTTGTACTGAAAGCAGGTTGTGCGATCGTTCGAGTTATTCTTCACATGAGGCATCCGTCCTTGATGCTCGAGTGCAGATCACTCATTCCAACTCGTACGCGGCGGTATCCGCCTCGGCTTGTCCCATTGGCTTGCTGGCGCTGGCCGTTCTCCTTGGTCTTGAGGCTATCCACGCTAGGGGAGACCGATCGAGCACCGCTCATGGCCGGTGCGACGAGCTTGGTACTCGTTGTAGAAGTGCGCTCCAGAGCGAACACTTCCACCATCCATTCATACCAAACTTTGCGATCGTCGGTTTGACGATACATGGTCACGACGATCTCGCCATCATCAGGGACGTTCAATGGAGTCTAAGATCTGGGGTCAGTGACGAGTGACTAAAGGATCCGACAACCCGTCAACATACCTTCAGGGGAAAGTAAATAGGAAACCAGCTGATCATGCTGGCGCTCTTCGCTTCCATGGTTACCGGGTTCGTCGAGAGTTCAACATCTCCATATAAAACAGTCTCAAAATATCCTGCCAGACCATGGCAAACACCTCGGTTCTGAGCTGGGAAGGACAAGCGGGTCCGACGCACATTGTGTGAGTTCGAGATGGTAGATCGCGTAGGAGATTGAGCGGGTATGTTTCGATTTGGGTGGGAGAAGGACCAAGCAGTCTGCACAAAGGGCGTAGAGAATTCCGTAGCAGCAGTAGGCGCATTGGACCCTGAAGCACGGTTCGCAGCATCAGTGGCGGCTGGCGAGTCCGATGTAGATAGGAAGTCGATAGCGTGCAGCATAACCACGTAAGGAGTCTCTGGAGCCGCTGGGTTGGAAACTGTCTGGTTGATCACATCAGAGTGCAGTTTGGGCGCAGAAATTGGCGTCAGATGTGCCGAGTACGAAGCTGGGATGGAGATGCCGTGCACCGGGTTGATGAGATCGTTGACGCCATCCAAACATTCCGGCGAGAGCTCGTTATCAGCAAATGAGCCGAGTAGCTCGGAGACCAAGATATCGACATGGGTGTGCGAGATGCCTGATGCCCTGGGATCAGAAAAATCAGATGCTCGGCCAGGGTCATTTTCGCTCTTCTTCGGGGTGTAAATTAGCGAGTCTTCAATGCCTAGCGATTCACCCACGCGCTCCTGGGATGTTTGGGCTGCCTGTCGACGTACGCGAGGTCCTTTCCAACTCCGCATATCCGACTGGACGAGAGTGACTTTGCCGCCCCAGAGAGTTTCGTTGTGCCGTTGCAGCAGAACGAAAGCATTCTGGTTCTTCTCCACAGCCCAAAGATCAATTTCCACCCCCGCCTGCGCGCTAGCCTTGAGGGCTCGAGTGACCAGCGGACCGCGGCCTGCGCCCACAACGGCAAGGATGACTTTGCCGTCAGGATGAGAGGTAGGTTTCTTCTGTTCTGCCCAATCTCTGAGCGCCTTCTCAATCGCCCGCTCGTACCATTCATATTTGATAGGATCTTTCTCAAAGACCTCATAAGTGATGCTTTCCAGGTTGACGGTCAGCGGTTGCAAAGGAGCTTGGAGGTAGTCTTGGTATCCCACGCCAAACCGTTCAATTGGCGTACGTGGGGGCTGACGTTGTTGCAAGTTTCGCACATAGGAAAGATGCGGGGTGGGGTCATGATGCTTTTTAGTAGAACCCGCACTTTGTGACAGGCTTGGATATTCTGACTGATTTGTCTCGGAATCATCCGCATTCTCAACTCCGGGGATAGGACCGACATCACAGAGGAGGATCCATGGCGCGGTCCGTAGACGCATCAACTTTGCAATCAGAGCTTGGTGAGCCTTGGACAAGACCGGGTACCCCTTCTGATTTTTCAAGAAGCACGAGGCATCTATCGTGAGCAGGTGGACGGGTTCTGAATGCCAGCGCGACTGCACGGAAAGTTGTGGTAGCTGCTTAGGCATCGAGAGCGCTATCATGGAGTTCAGTCACAGCCTCCAGAGGAATGAGGGGTCCCATTCTTACCTACGAACAGCCTTGTATGGTATCTACAGGTCTTTCGGATCACATCCCACGCATCCCAGGTGCCAAAAGAGTCAATCTTTGGCAAAGAACCTTCCTCTGGTTGTAGAAATTCCTCTCGTGCAAGCGGGGCCAAGTCACCCATTGTATCAACTTCGAGCTCCGGATTGTCGACCATGCGCAACCAGATGTGAAATTGAATATAGGGGCCCAGATTCAGAGCATCCTGCATAGCTCTTGCATAATAGATGACTCCTTCTGAGTGGATGCCACCATGGTGCAGCTTGGGCCCTGGGACTAGGAGGTAACCAATGCCACAGAATGCAGCATAGGCCACTTCAAGCATGAGGACCTGGCGAGACAGGTCTGCAACCAGCGGATCAGGTGAACAAAGGTCAATCCAGCTGCTAGTCACCCCGACAATCTGGCTGGTGGCTTCATTTGGGGTGAGATTCGAGTCCACTTTCGTCAGTGGTGGGATTGTCAAAGGACGAGTATTCTGCGATGTTGCCATAGTTCCAACGGCATCGTAGCCCGGCGACTGCTGGCTAGACAAATAGGATGAGAGTAGGCCCAGCACCCGAGAATGGAAATGCGAAGTGGTGATCGGAACGGTCAACATATCATACTGGTGTGGTTTAGTTAGCATGCAACCAACCAGCAATAGGCCGTTCAGAATGGCTAGAACCAACATTGCTCTCATGCGCTTTGCGGACCATCTGAGGTGTCACCGGCAGAGACCGATCTGCCTCATGATGGCCGATACAGAACGTGGGGCCCGCGTCCTCGGCGGCACTGTAGCTGTCCATGTTGACAGGAAGCTTTCGGCGTGGTGGAGGAGGTCTCCGAAGCAGAGGGCTGGCTTGATGAGGACGATAGCGGGTTTTAGAAGAGGACCACGAAAGAAGACACGCCGAAAGGGGTCAAACACGGAGATTCCCACCCTCAAATAAGCCAGTTACACGCCATACTCAGCCCCTGCGTGAGGGTTCCGCGTCCCTCGATCCCTTTGTGGGGGGCGGCAGAATACCTCAGGCGGTGAGCTGATAGGCAGCTGGGGCGATCGCCGCTTGACTTTCCTATCCGAGTTTTTTATGAGTTTTGCACTCTGCCAGACTCCGACTCTCGACTCTCTCTCCTCACACTTTTGCTTCGTTCGCCATGGTTGACCGACGAGATCCGGAGGACGGCTCACGCGCAAAACGCCAGAAGATGGACGCCGGTGATCCCAGGGACAACCCATACCTGGCTCACATGTACGAGGACACTAACGGCGTGGAGAAGAACTCGGTCCTGGCCAAGTTCAAGCGGCACCAGACAACGGCCGCACTCGCCAAGAAGGCTGAAGATGGCGATGTCAATCCGTTCAGTGGCCGCCCATATTCCACCAAATATTTTTCTATCTTGCACGGCCGCCGGGATCTGCCCGTGCATGCGCAGCGGTAAGTCTGATCAAACCGAGTCTCGTGAGGCATGAGGCTAATTCTCCTCAGTGATGAGTTCCTGCAGCTCTACCAGCAGTCGCAAATCCTCGTCTTCGTCGGTGAGACTGGTTCCGGAAAGACAACTCAAATCCCGCAATTCGTCCTGTTCGATGACCTTCCTCAGACTCAGCACAAGATGGTCGCTTGTACACAGCCCCGTCGAGTGGCTGCCATGTCCGTCGCCCAGCGTGTTGCAGAGGAAATGGATGTGAAACTGGGCGAGGAGGTCGGTTACAGCATTCGTTTCGAAGATATGACCAGCCCAAAGACCATTCTCAAGTACATGACCGATGGTATGCTCCTGCGCGAGGCCATGAACGACCACAACCTGTCGCGCTACAGCACCATCATTCTGGACGAGGCTCACGAAAGAACCATGGCTACCGATGTTCTGATGGGTCTTTTGAAAGAAGTGGTGGGTCGTCGGCCAGACCTGAAGATCATCATCATGTCGGCCACTCTGGACGCGCAGAAGTTCCAACGGTACTTCTTGGACGCCCCGCTTCTGGCTGTTCCCGGACGTACTCACCCTGTCGAAATCTTCTATACCCCTGAGCCCGAGCAAGACTATGTTGAGGCTGCCATTCGAACCGTTCTTCAGATTCACGCGACTGAAGACGAGGGAGACATCCTTGTGTTCTTGACGGGTGAGGAAGAGATTGAAGATGCTGCACGCAAAATTTCGATGGAGGCAGATGAGATGATCAGAGAGGCCGATGCAGGTCCCCTTAAAGTATACCCACTGTACGGTAGTCTGCCGCCTCATATGCAGCAGCGCATCTTCGATCCAGCACCGCCGCCTCGCCGGCCGGGTGGCCGCCCCGGCCGCAAGGTCATCGTCTCTACCAACATTGCTGAAACATCGTTGACCATCGATGGCATCGTTTACGTGGTGGACCCCGGATTCTCCAAGCAAAAGATTTACAACCCTCGCATTCGTGTCGAGTCCCTGCTGGTCTCGCCGATTTCGAAGGCATCTGCGCAGCAGCGTGCTGGTCGTGCTGGTCGTACACGCCCAGGAAAATGTTTCCGTTTGTACACCGAGGATGCTTTCAAGAAGGAGTTGATTGAGCAAACGTACCCGGAAATTCTTCGATCTAACTTGTCATCGACTGTTCTCGAGTTGAAGAAACTGGGCATTGACGACCTTGTCCATTTTGATCTTATGGACCCGCCAGCGCCAGAGACGCTGATGAGAGCTTTGGAGGAGCTTAACTACTTGGCTTGTCTGGACGACGATGGTAACCTCACCCAGCTTGGTCGTCTGGCTTCCGAGTTCCCTCTTGATCCCGCACTCGCAGTGATGTTGATCAGCTCACCGGAGTTCTATTGCTCCAACGAGATCCTGTCTATCACCGCTCTGCTGTCAGTTCCGCAAGTGTTCGTCCGCCCTGCTTCTCAACGCAAGCGTGCCGATGAAATGAAGAATCTTTTCTCCCACCAGGATGGTGATCACCTGACCCTGCTTAACGTTTACCACGCTTTCAAGGGGGCCGACGCCCAGTCCAATCCCAAGCAGTGGTGTCACGACCACTTCCTCTCGCTGCGATCCCTCCAATCTGCCGACAACGTTCGCATGCAGTTGCTTCGCATCATGGAGCGGGAGGAATTGGAGATGGTCTCAACCCCCTTCGAGGACAAGAAGTACTATGAGAACATCCGCCGTGCTCTGTGCGCTGGTTTCTTCATGCAGGTCGCCAAGAAGGACTCCGGAGGCAAGAGCGTCTACACCACCATCAAGGACAACCAGAATGTTCTCCTGCATCCTTCCACCGTTCTCGCCCACGACGCCGAATGGGTGTTGTACAACGAGTTCGTCCTGACCACAAAGAACTACATCCGCACAGTGACCGCAATCAAGCCCGAGTGGCTTCTGGTATGTTGCCTCTCCTTATCAATCTATTTTTCTGTCCAGCTACTCATTCTCAACAGGATATTGCTCCGACTTACTACGACATTTCAACCTTCCCCAAGGGCGACATTCGTTCAGCCCTCCTCCGTGCGGCCGAGCGACTGGCTCGGAAAGAGAAGATGCGCGCCGAGAAGCGGCGGTAGATATTCTTTCGACATGACGAGGTTTCATGGGTCAATAAGTTTTAGATTCCCTTTCTGCTGATCCTTTGATCCTATTCGGAGTTTGCAATAGAGCTCGCATCATCATCCTTCATTATTCATCCCATCTTGTTACCACGTAAACCGAACAATGTGATGGGGTCGTACTAGAAGTTGCCAACTGATGCTCATCATTGGCTGGCATTTAAGAAAGTCTGAGAGTCTGATAATACTCTCGGTTCTTCTCAACGTCGCTACAGCAATGCAATGATATATCTCATCTATTGGCATTTGTGCTTCCACACGGTATATCGTAATGTACAATAATGAGACTAGTGATCATCAAATGACAATGCCCGAAGTCATTGCTGCCGAGAAGAAGGCACTGCCTGGTCCATCTCAGCCTTGGTGTGAAGTCTCTTCGCCTGTTCCCGCATGGAATGGACGTTTCGGCCTGGAGAATCAGATGCAGTGAAAGAATCGGCGGGTGGCATCATTGACATCAATGCTGCGCGCTGTTTCCGCCGAGAGATGGGCCGCCTGGGTTTCGGGGGTGTTGGAGGTAGAGTGCGGAACTTGTCGCCGTCGATCAAATCTGATATCCGTTCGAACTTGACCTTCATGGGCGAGTCTTGAGAGTCGGAGGTAGAGGTTGGGGAGGGAGCTTTGGCGGGTTGTGAGGGTGGTCCGTCTTGTTCAGGATCGTGAGGGTTTTCCTCTTTGAAGGAGGCTTCAATGTGATGTTTGCGCAGTTGGAAGACAAGCTCGCGGAGTTGGGCCACCTCGTCCTTCAAGGCGGTGAGCTCATCGTTTGATGTGGTCTCTGCTGCCGGTTGCTTGGTTGAAGCAGAATATTCGGGCTGCGAGGTAGATCCTGATTTTGGATCTCCATGACGGGGTATGTCGCCGGCGACTGTGGAAGAGATGGCTTCCTGTGCATGGCGCGCAGCCAGATTGGCGAGACGTTGCGATCGTGTATCAACTTTCGATACCTCGAACTCGTCCAACTGATGACCAAACGCTTGGGCGAAATCGTAGCATTTTTGCCACAAAGGCCGATCCATGTTCTCCTTAGGTGCCTTCTGAGCAGCTTGTGTCCACCGCTCGAAATGGCGATCCACAATGGGCACAACATCTATCTGCGACGAAGGCAGGCTCGGATCAAATCCACTGTTCATGGCAGCAGATATCAAAGCTTCCGAGACATCACGCCGGCTACATGAGTCACACAGATGTACCATGAGCATCAGTAAACGCTCGACCATCTGGCGCGAATGGTCGGTCGACGAGATGAGAAAAGTGACTGCTCTCTTCAATGCGCTTGTCCCCTTCTCCCAATCCTGTCTGATGCTGTAGAATCGTATGTAGTAGAAGAGGGTGGTGAAGTTGTCGAAGAATCCAACACTTCGCGCTGCCTGAAGCCATGCATCAGCTCGATCAGGCTGGTCAAACCGCAGGGCTGCCGATATCAGTTCAGCAAAAATGACAGGGTTGCTGCTATCTAGCGGCGGTACAACCATCTCCAAGCCATTGATGTTGCGTCGTCGGTAGTGACCGACAGACCCCAGATTGGTTGAGTAGCCTTCGCCGCTGAGCATCTGGAGGAACAGATCGAAGTCTTTCAGGTTCTTGGACTTTCGGTAGAAGGATATGATCGTGACGACGAGGGACGTGCTTAGGTAGAATCGGTTTGGAAGGAGTGTTCGCAAAAGGAGGTCATTGAGGTCGTTCTGGCGAGCCCTTGTAAAGGCAATGAGAATGTAGCGGAAGGCAGCAGTACGGTCGGGATCCACCGAGTTCAGGAGGTTGTGAGATATCCGCATGAGAAGCTCTTCCATCGACATCCGCTTGCTCATGAACAACTGAATGTCTTGACTAAGCTCCGCATCAAGGCTCTCGCGCATCTTCTGAATGTGGTCATGATGCATCTCAGCGTAGTCGTGAACCACATCGCGGAACGTAGCCTTTCGATTCGACTTGAGGTCATTGATGCGACGGCGAATGCTGTTGAGCTCTTCCAAAAGTTTCTCGACATTGATCTGAGGCACATCGAAATCTGCCGCGTAATTCATCGGTATCCCTGAGTAGCGGTGGGCAATGATAGGTCGGAGAAGAAGACGAATGGCAAATTGCCTCAAAGCTAGCTTCTGTATGGCCTTCATACGAAGGCCATCTTTGAGAACCCATTGCGGTATGGTGTCATTCATAGCAGCAAGAAGTTCGCCATCCTCGATCTCATGAACTTCATGCTCACTCACCCCTTCCACCGCCCAATTCTCAGAGATCTGGGCATTCACAGCACTGAGCATTCGGCGCCCAGTATGCAAGGACCTTGCTTGCCGGTTCGGCGTCACTCGCTGTCGGGTCGGAGACAAGTTCGATGCAGTTCCGAGCCCTCTAGTCTGTAGCATTCGACTGATTCCACTTATACTTTTCCTCCGTGAGTAAAGCGACTCCAGGATTCGTTGTTCTTCGTCCACCAGCTCGTTCACCTCGGCTTTGACAGCCGCAATCTTCTCCTCCCAGTCATGTCGGCGTTGAGCCTTGGCCCTCGCATCGGCAAGAGCGGCGGCGGCAAAGATGCTTGTGTATAATGCTGTGACCGAATTGCCGATACGAAGACGCTTTTTGGAGGCGGCAGCAGCTGATCGGGAGGTAACTCCACTGGCGGTGGTGCTCAGACACGAGACGCAGCGGCACGTCGACTGCGACGGAGCAGCTCGGGACCATAAACTCTGCATTATCGGGACATCGCTATCGAGGAACACATGAAAATTGAGAGATTGAAAGAGTGTGACTGGACTCCCGCGGAGCCCGGTGGTGCAATGGGTTGGACAAGAATCGGTTCGGGGTGAAATGATGCGGTCGTGAAATTCCGGCAACCCAGATTGCCGATGCAAACACGTCAAACAAGCTAAGCCCGGGTGCATCTCCTGTTGCTTTGGAGTTGGTGATACGCAGTCACGCTCGTCTTAACCTTGCTGTCTATCCTTTGAAAATGGTTATCCGCTTGATTACTGTTGTCGCCAGTGTACTCGCGCTGAGCAGTGGGCTGGCCAATGCTCATGGCTCGCATTCAAATGACCAACCGCCGTCCGCCGACTGGGCCACAAGACACATGATGGGTATGAGGCTTCTGGGGTGTTAATGAGATACAGTGCTAATAAGCCTTCAGAGGAACACCACATTGAATCGTTTGATGCGCCCTCCTTTTTCACACTCCACGACTACGATTCATCAGGGTCATGGACCGCCGACGAAGTGCGCAAGACATACGGTCTCGACGATGAATCCAACCAGGGCGTGAGCGAGTCCCAAAAGCAGGCCGCCATTCGTACAGTCTTTGACCTCTTCGACCCTGCAAATACGGGCTACATCACTCGAGACGATTGGTTGAAGGCCGTTGCGGCCGGTACTCGGTTGCCAGACCTCGGATATGGACCAGGACACCATGGCGACATTGAGTACGAATACGAAATCCATCACTTCGAAAAGTTCCACGGGGATGATACAACCGAAGAGGAATTGACGCACCCAGAGGACATTGAGCACTTCCGGCGGCATGATGAGGAGGAGGCTGCTGAGATGCGGCTTGAAAAGCTGGAGCAGATGTCTATTGTCGAGGCCAATATTCCCGCGAAGTTTCGCCGCGGCTAAACTCGGCGTGCTGTAATGTAATGTTTGATGCTCATGTATATATGCTCTCACATACTGGATTTTATGAGGTGTTATGTCTAGCGTTGCTCATATGCTAGCCCCCGGCAGGGGAGATATGCTTGCCTGCCTACCGACACAGGCTCAAAATGCTGACCGTATTCAGACTTTTGGGCATTTTCTTATACCTATTGGGGCTTCTGTGCTGTTGGAGCTGACAGTATTCAATACCTACCCGCCACTCCCCTCGGAACCCGATAGATGCACATCAAAGACACAGTGCATGACGCCGGGGGCATATGTCTTGACATGCTCAACGTGACAGCATTCAACGACTGGGTCATTTGAGAAGCCCTGTTGATGCAGGGCCGAGCACCAAAGTCTCCCGAGCTCAGTAGTAATCTCAACCTTCTTTCGATCAACCTCTCGCACATCCACGTTCTCGTGAACGTGGAGCCAGCCTCCTCGCTCTGGATCTAGGATCCTGCATGCATTGTCCCAGGATGAACGCGATGAAGGTAAAAGACCAAGATTGACGTGGCGGATAGAGTCCCAACGATGTTTGCTGTCCATGATCCGTCGAATCTCCTGTAAGGTAGCAGCGGCGAACCTGTTGTCCCCATGGAAGATGACCACCCTATCTCTCTCAGCCAAACTCTCGACGAGCTTCTCAACTGTCGTGCCCAGGCCGCCGTCATGCTGAACACGAACGATTCGACAGCCCCATCCATTCGCTTCGCAACCTCGGCGTAATCCCTCCACTGACCAACCATTCAACTCCCAACCCCATACACGTTTCACGCCTCGCTTCAAGTACGAGAAAACAAAGTAGCCAATGCCAGCATACATGTCCACGACGCTGATGTCTGAGACCCTCTGCCCTTGGAGTGAACCCTCGTCGAGTCCGGCAAATGTGCCCTGAGATGGTCCTTGGTCAAGAATGCGAGCTTTCTCTGTAATGTTGCCCCGAGAGAACATGGTATACAGCGGTGCCCAGATCTGCATGATCCCATGGTTTTGGACAGTGCGCACCCAGAATGCGCGCTCAAGCTCTGCTTCACTGGGCTGTGCATTCCCTTCTCCAGATGTAGACGAAATTTCACCAAAGTCCCCGTAAAGCGGGATCAGACCCGCAGGGCTGCGAATGCGATTCTCCTCGCCTTTGTTGGTCAAGGCAATCGGGGCGTTGACTGCAATATGTGTTGCGCCCAGGCGGCGGCTATGGTTCGCTATTGAAGCGTACAGTGCTCCTCGCTGCTCATCTGTTAGGGCTGCATAGAATGTGCCCCATGCTGGCGGCGCCTGAAATGTGTTTACAGGCAAGAGGAGAAGCGGCTCGTAGACATTGAACCGTTTGGGGAGAACAGATGTAAGCTGATCAATTGAGAGGCCGCATTCAGAAAGGACTGATTGCAGAGATGCATCGCCTAGAAATTCCTTGATTCCCACCTGCAGGGGATTGAGGTTCCTCGGAGGCCTTTTGTTTCTTTGCTCGTCTTTTTTTCGATCATGGCGTTCACCGGCGGGGGGCTGGGCTTTTGATCCCATCTTTAACCTCGCACCTCGCTCGAAATGTCGTTTCGAGCAACATCACAAGTTGAATGTATGTCGATGCGTGGAGTCATATGAGGCGATCAGGATTGTATCTCATGTTGCACGCGTTTGAGATGCGGACGCCAAAACCTGGGGATACCAGGCCCTGCCACGTGACCGTCTTCTCCAATTGGATACTCAGTTGAATAGTAAACAAATTCGAGAAGTAAAGTCAGGTATTACCGAAAGCTGAGCCGTCTATTCCGATGTCTGATTCAATCTTGTTTGTTAGTTTGGTGGCAGGGTTAGCATAGAACAAGAACGTGGAGCCGACACTTGGAGATATATTGACGCGCTCATAGTTCTCTTTGGGGCCTTCGTAGTTGACAGTGAACATGAGCTTCACTTATCAATTAGCCCATTTGATCACAGAATTTACACTTTCCAAGGCCAACAGCATACAAGAGATCAAGGGGGAAAGCAATTCCTTGCTACCTAGGTAGATGAGCCTCAAGCAAATATAAAACCATCCAGTTTGATTGGCAGATAGGTAGGCCAATTCGGGCATCGATTGGTTGAAAAATGAAACTATGCATCTAATCAGAACTCCTGGCCGACCGAGTCCGCCCCAACTCACCAATGAGCGAGTGGCATTTTTATTATTTCTCGACATGCGATCGATCAGTGGCCAGTGTGTAAATATTTCCTGCCCTATGGATTTGATGCCCAGGACGTAGCTCAGCAAGAACGCTGTTCCATCCTTCTAGTTCCAGATAGGTCGAGGGACACATGACCCTACTGATATTGTGCTTTGATGGCAGGGGGACTTCATTCCATAGAAGTATTGAGTATCGACGAGAAGTGAACAGTGAATCAACCACCACACGCAACCCGCCGGAGGCTATAAAGAGAACATGGATGACAACGCCAAAACAAAAACCAGAACATTGCGCTCAGAACGAGGGGAATATTGGGAAAGAGCAGAGAGAGTTGATCGTGATCATGAAGGTTCTTAGAAAGCAGAATCATGGGGCTCGTTTAGAAAGAACAACGCCTTCAGACCACCCTGGTCGAATCATCCGAAAATTGGGATAGGCAGCAGGAAGTGCTTTGATCGTCATGGAGGTAGAGCACCAGACTGCAATGCCCAACGATGGACTATTAGTCTCGGGTGGACAGTCATCCGTACGATGGAGTTCGCCATCGCTGCCTCAGTACTCCATCGCTGGGTATCCCAGCCTGTCATTTGAGTCGACAACCCTAGGCTTGCATCAGCACAGAAGAAAAAAAGGTAAAACAATAAGTTCAGAACTCACGAGTACTGTTTCACGAGTGTCCCTTCTCCGCCCTTGGACAAGTCGATATTGAAGACATAGAAATTGCCATCACTGGTCACCACCATCACCTGGGGGGTATTGCTACTCATGGCGACGACACTCCTGAGCGGACCCCTGTTCCCATTCCCACCTTGGCCCTGATTCGAACGTGGCAGCTTGATCCATGCAAAGTCCCTTGCAGGTTCCCACATCTCACTGACTCCCTTCGGAAGGTATCCACCCATTCTAGCAGCGACGGCTCCTCCGACATTCTGTGACGTTCTGCGGAGCATTCCCATCAAAGTGCCGTTATGCTTCCGGGATGCCAGATCAGAGCCAGCTTCGCCGCTCATGTCGTCCTCGTGCACACTACTGCCGAATGCGCTGGCCCCGAGGCTTTGATCGCGTCCGACTGGAGAATGTGATGGAGAACCTTCAGGCGAGGACCCTTGTCGGCTCAACTTAAAGAGATGGATGGTCTCTGTAGACGAAGAGACACAGAGAAGTGTGGATGTGGTGTTGAAAGACATGCTGTAGATTCGGGAAGGCATGGAGCCACGTCGGAATTGATATAGCTTGTGCCCATCTGGAACTGAGAACACACGTATGATGGTACCTTTGTCTGAGGCAGTTGCGAGCAAAGTTCCATCACTGTTAAGGGTGATACAAGCCAGAGGAGACCGATGAGCCTCAATGACATTGATGGCCTCAAGTTTGACGGCGTCAAAAATCAAGACGTCACCTGTTGTTGGCGAAACATGGGTGGTTCCCGGTGGCGCATGAGCTGGTGGTTTGACTGCTGCAGGGGCCTTTTGAGGAAGGGGATACGCCATGTAGCAATTATCTGACGATGGTGCCAATGCACAAATGGCTAGTATTGTTAGTATCAAAGCACAGCTCAAGTTATATTCAGATGCATACCGTTCGGATTTGGCGACGTGTCGATTGTCGACAATAGTTTCATTGTCTGAATGTCGTAAAGATAGATTTGGTCTTCTAGCACGATAACGAGGCGTTTGCGGTTCAGCTTCACAGCTAAAACCGTTGTTGGAAATGTTAATTCACATATTGTGCATTGACGCTATACAGATCGTCAGCATGGCCACTCCAAGTGATTGCTCTGCTGCGTAGGCTCCGACAAACCTTGGTGTTCGTAATCTGTAATCGCCGAGGAGAGAGAATGAGGGCAACTAGTGAGGTTGAAAAAAGCATCTCAATGACAGCGATGTTCCCTTCTTTTGTCTCATAGCTCTTGGCAAATGGATCTGTGGTAAAGATGCGGAACCCCTTCGATGTGGCTGGCTAACGTCAGTAAACACTGATAACCCAACCACCAACCGGAAAGAATAGCTCACCCACAGCCAGGTAGCTGTAGTCCTGGTTGAAAGTCACAAAATTCATCGCCATTTTGTCAACTGCTGCTGGAGATGAAATCGCCGGGGTGGATAGGAAAGCCGCGGTGTAACCCCGCTTGGGGAAACTCGAGATGGGGGCTGAGCCAGCAAGGAGTCGCCCGTCACCGGTCAGTCCCTATCATGGCCCACGATGCCACAGTGAGTCCGACGCGTAGAAGAGATGGAGAAGACGCGATGCGGTATTTGGAGATCTTTGAGAAGAACTTGGTCGTTGTGAGAGTCACCGAGACGCTTGGGCCACACCTTGATTACCCACCGCCTCCGAATTTCTCTTATCGATAGCAATTCTCAGTTCTTCGACTTGACGATATCAACCACTCCTGCTCATGGCTCCGGCCCCGCGAACAGCCATGGTATCGGCCTCCAAGGCTGAGAAGGAGGCTGATGTGGTGATGGGGGTATGGCTGATCTGCAGGCTCAGGGAATTGCATATACTGACAAAGTTGCAGACAAATAACAGCAGCATTGCATCGAAGCGAAGCGTCGAGATGATCTACTACCCTCAGCCGCATTTCTTCCGTTATTTCGTCAAGAAACCCCAGCGACGATCACCCATTATCAATCGCGGATACTGGTTGCGCATGTTTGCTATGGAAGAGACTGTGCGACAATTCATGGACAAAGCGCCAGCGGACAAACCCAAATATGTTTTAAATCTTGGATGTGGATAGTGAGTTGAGGATGGTCTATTGCGCCTGGATAGTATACTAAAAGTCTGGTCGTAGTGATCCGCTCCCATTCATCCTACTCAGCGACGAGAAGAAGTCAGGGCGTAGTGGGCACACCGTATTTGTCGACGTTGACTACGAGAAGCTCATGATTCATAAGAAGAACGCAATTCGCAACACAAAAGAGATCACCGGGGTGCTTGGTGATGTAGAGTTCGGCTCGGATGAAGACGCTGTCCAGCTTCGCAGCTCTCGGTATATTGCAGTGGGCTGTGACTTGAAGAATCTGAAAAAGTTGGATGACGTGTTGCGAGCTTGTATCCTTCCTTCTGAAGAATGCTCGGTGCTGTTTCTGGCCGAGGTATCGTTGACATACATGGACGTCAAGTCTGCCAACGAGGTTGTGAAGTGGGCTTCAAAGTTAACCAAAGGTGAGCCAAATGAACCATTACCAAAGAAGCTCTTTGGCATACAACAGCTGGCTGATATTTGGTGTCAAATGCAGACGTTCAGTTCTGTATCCTCGAGCAATATTTTCCTGACGGTCCCAACCATCCCTTTGCGAAGACGATGATGTCGCACTTCAACAAATTACGAGCTCCATTGTTCTCGATTCACGAATTTCCTTCCCTTGCGGAACAAGAACAACGTTTCATCAATGCCGGATGGTCCCACGCTCGAGCAAGAAGTCTATGGGATCTGTGGTCTGACAACGACTTCTTGCCTGAATCGAAAAGGACTGGCCTGGATTTGTTTGAGGCATTCGATGAGTGGGAAGAATTTGCGCTTTTTGCGTCACACTATTTCCTTCTGGCAGCGTCAAATAGTCCAGAACCTCCAAAAGAAACGAGTCCCTCTGAGGTTACAAACGGGAAGAGCGCGCCAAATATCTCCGAGCGATTTGTGTTGAAAGCGCATTGTCCATCAGGGAAATCTGCTCGGCGGCGATATGGTGCCTTGGTGCCAGATGGTAATAATTCAGTCGGCCATCACGGCGGCCAGGGCGAACAGGCTCGACTGGCCACCACAGATCTGTACACTCGGTCTGAGGTGACTGACCCAGTCACACCGTTCCCTTCGCGCGATATCCCTGCACGTATGTGTCATACTATCACGCCTCTCGGGGCCAGCGATGACTGTCTCCTGGTTGGTGGCCGAACATCTCCAACCGCTCCTCTCGACGATTGCTGGCTACGACAGCACAATCAGTGGCGTCAAGTTCATCCTTTGCCTGAAGCAAGATTCAGGCATTGTGCAGCCAACGTCTCGCTCGGTGGAGACTTCGGGTCTGTCCTTGTCTATGGTGGCAAAACCAAAGACAACACCATCTTGGACACCTGGCTGCTCTGGGATCCAAAAGACAAAAAAGGCTGGAAAACCGCCCAAACAAGTGGAGGGAAGCCCGAGGCTCGCTTCGGTTCGTGTTTTGCAAAGATTCAAGAAAACTTTGGTGTCTTGTTCGGAGGGATTGGTACTCAAGGCACTATCGTCGAAGACTTCTGGACCTGGAAGCTTTCTCGTCGCGATGACGGTTCTTTGCAGATAGAACTGAATGACTTGACATATCTTTTGCGAGATGCTTCGCCACAGCTTTGCCAATACCTGTTCCGATTCGGGGCAACGGTCACTTCAACTTCGTTTGGGTTGGTACTGGCTGGAGGCATCGTGCCGCGTCAACTGGTCCCAGCCGAGAAAGAAATCCTGCTCCTGGATTCCAAGGTCCTGTTGAACAGTGCAATGACGGAAACATGTGACGTGAGTCCGGTTTCTGCCATTGGACTTGGCCGGGCGTTCAATGGGCAAAAGCCATTGCTAACTGGCCACGTCGCCGCCCTCGACACCGGTCAGGTGCTCTTCCTGGGCGGAGGTGCGGTTTGCTTTTCATTCGGCACATTCTGGACAGAAGGAACATGGACCCTGCAGCCAGTCGACTCCGAGAAGGAGAATACCTGGGCGGTGGTGACTCCCAAGCAAGATCTCGCCTCAAAGGTCCCTCGACCACCAGTGAACAAGTCATACCCAACCAACCCCTCAAAAGGTGTCGAATCCGTCCAGACCCCCCGGACCCGAATCGAATCCGCCGCACAATTCCAACAACTCGTCGCCAATGGCAAACCCGTCGTCATCGAGGGCGCAGACATCGGCCCCTGCACCCAGCTCTGGACCAAAGAATACCTCACAAGCGCCGTCGGTGCGGATCGCAAGGTACGGCAGCTACCCGCCTCACACGACAGCGCACATGCAGGCTAAATGGAGAACCTTCCGGGGGGAACAGGTAATCGTTCACGCGGCCGAGTCGGAACAAATGAACTTCCAGTCGAAGAATTTCGCCTACGTCACCAAGACCTTTGGCTCGTTTCTCGATGAGGTGCATGCCGGTGGCCGCCAGTATCTGCGTTCTATCTCGGCGGAGCAGCCCTCGAAGCTGCCAGCTGTGTTGGCGACAGATTTCCCTGGATTGCAGGATGATTTTCGGCTGCCTGAGTCAATGGGGCTCGTCACAGAGAATGCCCATAGCTCCCCGCTGCGGATCTCGGGGCCGGTTACGATGTGGCTTCATTACGATGTAAGTCGAGTACAATCCTTGTGCTTGCCACTTTGGATTGAATCGAAATGAACGCAGGGAATGACATCTTGATCTACAACAGGTAATGGCAAATGTGCTCTGTCAAATCCGCGGCGAGCGGCGGCTCCTCCTGTTCCCACCCGAGGACGTGCAGTCCCTCCACCTCCCAGCCGGGGCCTCCAGTTCCACCATCGACATTTTCCAAACGGTCGGTCTAGACTCACCCACCTCTATCCCGGGTACCTCTCCACAGGAAGCGATCCTACGCCCAGGGGAGATCTTGTTCATTCCACCCCTATGGTTGCACACAGCATGCTCGGCCACGAGCGAGGTCAGCGTCGCTGTTAATGTGTTCTTCCGCAACCTGGCCAAGGGGTACGCGGCGGGACGTGATGTCTACGGCAATCGGGATTTGCATGCGTATGAGAAATCAAGACAGGATCTGCAAAGGATTGCTCGATCGTTTGATGGAGTCCCGCCTGACATGGCCCGCTTTTACTTGCGTCGGCTAGCCCAGGAGCTGCAAGAGATGGCCGACCAATGAGGGAGTGGATGTGGTAGGGGATGATGTTGTGAAGTTGTGTATGTATATTTCTGTGGCAGGATGGTTGAAATAACAAGCGCTACGCGAGGGGCAGAAGGTTGACCAGCCAACCTTCTGCCTGTGTGCTGTCGTGGCACCTTGGACGTCCAACTGGACTTGGGGTTGGGCACCGGCTCTGTGGTAGTTGCATGTTAAGGAGCTGGCTGTTCCTTGGGTATCTGCATTTGAGGGCATGAGCATCATAGAAGATTCCAGCATGGCAGTGACTATTGTTATTGTTAGTAGCAGTACTCCGTAGCAGTCACGATAATCACCAAGACCCGAAATGGGGGATCCGACCTCCTGCATGGACTTCCCCCCACTTGGTGGAGCATGGCGGTGGGCGATCCGGGGTGACCCCAACCCAACGCTGCACCAAAAATGCACATTCTTCTTGTCCGCCCACACAACACAAAATAACCTGGAAGCACCTCAATCAGGCTTATCAGACACAAAGCCACTATCAGTGATGTATCATCCAGGGAATGCGATCCCGAGAGAAGGAGGAGATTGACTTTGCCCACGCATTGATCCCACGGATCCCAGTCGCCCGTCCCGTCGCACCAGTGGAGGGTGCTCTTATCCGAGGTGGATCAAAGAAGAATGTGCGGGGGGAGAGATAGAAAGAAACGCACAGACTGGACCGGATGGACAGGAAGGCCGGTTTGACTGAGGCAGAAGCATCATATAATCTCATCGTCATCGGATGGTTCGCTCGTGATAGTGATTGGTGTGCCCGTGGAGGGGTTGGCTGTGGTCTGGCCACTCGATGGGCTGGCGGGGGGGATTGTGTCTGGGATACTCGGGGAGGAGGAGATGTTAGCATGATGACCTGGTTCCAAATTGGAGAAACAGCATCCTTAGAGGATAGAAATGACTGCTGAATGAGAGGGAAATCAGTTGAGAAGTAAAGAGGTGAGGGAAGAAGCAAAGTGAAGTGGTGAAGTGGTGATAGCATGAGATGGAGAGTGGAGACGGAGGAATGGAGCCATGGGCGGGACCCGGGGGGGGTTAACTACTATGATGACGCCCATGATAATGGATAATGGATTAATGGATGATGATGAGAAGAGAGAGAGATAATCTCCATTGTTGTCAGTCGAGTAATACAAGGCTCATTCCTGAAAGTACGACCCCTTACTGTTGAATGCGCTGCGCTTATCTTTCCCTCGTCCGATTGACCTGCGATCTGCCCCGATCCTTGTATCTCCCCTCCTCCCTTGACTTTCTTTCTCTCTCTCCCACACACTCTCTCTTCCCCTCCCACTCTTCAGTCTTTCGATCAGGTCACTACCCTCAGTGCCTGTACAGCGCATTGCAGAAGGATACTCGGCATTCAACTGAGCGTCCTGCAACCTTCCTCTCTCGTCTTCCTATTGCAAAGGATGTGATCCTCTTGTTTGCGCGGCTGCCGAAACGTGTGATACAAGAACCACTGCCCTCTCTTGCCATCGTTGACCCTGCACCTTCGGCTAGCCAGTCTCCATCATGGCGACGGTCGTCGTTCAACAGCAGACCTTGCGCCATCCAACCCCTCCTCCGTCTCCCATACCTCCCGCCTTGACTGTCAACCGCCGCGCAAGCCCAATCCCGAACAAGCATCTGCCCGTGTGCCCAACGGGGCCCTCTCCCTCGGAGTCCTCGCCGGTGGAACCTCCGCCGGCGCATACTGCCAATGACCAGCCATCGTCCCTCCTCTACCCGCCAGAGGGCTTTGTGCGCATCTCGCGCCCACCATCTCCCACAATCTATGCCATCGATGCGGAGACCTTGGCTGACGCACTCGACCACCTAGCCTCGCAGCCACTGCCTGACCCTTCTCAGATGTTCCCTTGGCTGCATGGCCTTCACCAGGATAACCATCTGCAGTTGGGCTTCTTCTCCAGTCGCAAACGAGTTTCGCGCCGAGCGCCAAAATGTTGGCGGGGTATCACAATTGTCAAACTTGGTGGTGACCTCAGCAAGGCGCGCATCAAAGGTGCTGTATCTGCCAATGAAGTCATCTCGCCCTCGTCACGCTTCTTGATGGCAGACCCGCCGGAGGGCTTCTCGGTCCGAAACTTCCAGATTCAGACGGCCAAGTTGGCTGCAATGTCCGACATCGTGGTGTATGCAGAGGACGGGGCCAGCAAGTCTGAGTTGCTGGCCCTGGCGGAGGATTTTGCCTTGGCCCAGCAGGCATGGCGGCTGAAGAACGACCCGGCCCAGGAACGGCCGTCATTCAACACTTTCGTTATGACAAGTCAGTCCCCGAGTCCAAGCTGGGGAAACTGTATTGACTGGTGATATTTGCAGGCTCTTTCAGCTTCCTTGAGAAGAAGTGCCCTCAGCTGGTGGCCATCGACTCGAATGGCCACATTACCGGCCAAGTCATGGATTTTGGTTTGTCTTCCTCTTCCCTCTTCTTTGGTTAGAGAGGTCGCTGACCATTCTGTAACAGCTCAATGGGAACGCCTGGAAATGTGCAGCATGTCCCGAGCAACGGAAATCTCGAACAACGTCTGGCTTGGACCAACTCCCGACTATATGCTGAGGCCAGGAGTGTGCGAACAACCCAAGGAGGATCCGTATGACCTTCTGATCGAGGCAAGTGATGTTGCAAGCATTCCTGGTCCACGCTTCCTGGCCATGATCGACAAGCACCTCGAGGAGGGCCCTCAGCGTATCCAGTTTCCCTCATCGGGGTCGATGGTGCTTCCGGCAGGCGACACACGAGAATTGGAAGACATTGTGAACACCATCCGATGGATCTACTACCTCGCTCATCCGGAGCCAGCTGTGGAAGCGGAGCCAGACGGTGACGTCGCCATGATCCAGTCGGGCAAGAAGCCTCGGAAGGTGTTCATTCATTGCGCCGATGGGTACACTGAGAGTACCCTGCTCGCGGTGGCCTATTTCATGTTTGCCGAGGGTGTTCCTGCCCATGAAGCTTGGCTTCGACTGCACTGCAACCAGAAGCGCAACTTCTTCGCGTATCCGACAGACGTCGCCTTCCTGAGACATATTCAGCCACGTCTGCTGCAAGAGAGCCCGGCAAACCGTTCTGTCATTACCTCCGAGATGCAGGATCCAGACTGGTTTTTGAAGATGGATGGTTCTCTGCCTAGCCGCATTCTGCCGTATCTTTACCTTGGTAATCTCAACCATGCCAACAACCCAGAGTTGCTGCGCGAACTTGGCATCCGACGTGTTCTGAGCATTGGAGAGCCTGTTTCCTGGAGCGATGATGATTGCAACGAATGGGGCAATGAGAACCTCATGTTCATTGACAACGTTCAGGACAACGGCATTGATCCGTTGTGGCAGGAGATTCACCGGTGTTTGGAGTTTATCGGTGAGTCAAATTACGCCAGGTTGCGTTCCAGGGTCCATTTGTCTGACTACTTTACAGAAAGGGGAAAGAAAGACGGCTCGGCGACCTTGGTTCACTGCCGCGTTGGTGTTTCCCGATCCGCGAGCATTTGCATCGCCGAGGTGATGGCCGCCAAGGGTCTCTCCTTCCCTCGTGCATAGTACGTCTCTTCTCAACTCGATATCGGGTCAAGCTAACCAATGCAGCTGCTATGTCCGTGCTCGACGCCTTAACGTCATTATCCAGCCCCATCTCCGCTTTGTGTGAGTAATCTCTCTCGAGCTCAGGTATGACCAGGCTAACAGATCTCCAGGTACGAGCTCCTCCAATGGGAAGAGCTCCAGATGAAGAAACGCGGTGGCTCCATGAAACGTGAGCTCGAATGGCCCACTGTCGCGCGCGAGATTGCGCTCCTCAACAAGCCGTACTCGAGAGGCTGAAGCATCGTCAATGCTGCCTCGGCCCATCGTGGAGTTCGGCCCTCTACCCACTACCTTCTTGAACTACCTACATTTTGAATCTTCGTTTCCCGCTTGACCGCGACGGTTCTTCAACCCAGTCGCGGCAAGATTTGACGTTGAACGATTTGATACACGACTTCTACGATTGAGGATGATTGTTTCACCTAACTTGAATCTTTGGCGCTCGGCGTTGCACGGATCTGACGGAGCCAGGAATAACGACGCAGGGACGTTGACGAGGTGATGCTCTTTCTTCTGCCTTTGCGTGGCAATTTTGTCTTCGCTGAGCCCCCATTTTCAACCATGTTCTTTTTATTACCATGCCACCTGTTCTTCTTCCTTATTCTTAAAGCCCCTGATTTATTCTGTGCACCAATTCTTCCTTTGGTTTTTGCGACGACGCGTCTGCCACCCATTACCATTATCTTTGACTGCATCGTCTGAAGATTTTCTTTCATCATTATGTATTGGTCTACCGGGACAGGGGCTACTGGTTTGGGGAACGGGATGGACACGGCGTGATCTAAATCATGGTCACATTATCTTTTTATAGCGGGACTTCATCCACCCCGAGGGTTATCTCAATATGATGCTGCTTAATCCAACATGTCCGCAGTAATTCATCGTAAAATGCCTCGGTCCGTTCAGCACCGTTCAAACACCCTGTAGAGACCCTTCAGATCTGCAACCTCCACTACACCTTTCAGCATCCGCGACGTGGCGACGAGTCGGGCACGTAATGCAGGGAATACAGCGTACTCCAGCATCCGGGCCATTTGCGCCCGGCGCGTCTGTATCAATGGGTCCTGTTCTCCTCCTTCTGTATCTGGATTGCCTTCATCTACAACAGACCCGCCTTCAAGCCCATCGGCATTCATCGCAGAGGCTCTCGACGCCGAAGGCGCCGGTGCAACGGGCAGTTGCTCTGGCGTGTAGAAAGAAGCTAGTTCGCGGAGGAACGTGCGGAAGCACTCCTCTTCACTGCTCCAATCCACATAAGGGCCAAGCCGGAGCAAGAAACGCGGCAGTTTCGCCAGTGAAGGGACATACCCCTTCAACAAGAGCGGGATAGTGAGCAAGTCCCCCTCAGCGCTGATCTGCATGGAGAAGTACTCATCCAGCATTTCGCGGCGTTCAATAAGCGTCTGTGCTACCATGTCCGCGGCATTGGCAAAGATGGCTTCTGCATCGTCTGCCTGGCCCCTGTGCTCCTGTTGCTCTGTCTCGGCGGCGATCTTCAATATATCGACCAGTTTGGGTGGCGGGTCTAGTCGGATGATGCCGAAGTTCCCGAAGTCTGTTAGTCCGACCTGGTAGAAGAACTCGTTGCAGGCGAGGCCGTAGTCGACTAGGTAGAGTTTTACCCCGGATTGAATGGCTGCTAGCCGGCGGTGCTCGTCTACCAGCCCGACGTAGGTGTGGGAGGCGAACATTTCGGTCAGGGTGTTGTGCATGCTGGCGCGGACGGCGCTGCGGAGGTTTTTGACGGATGTGAGGGCGATGCGGAGGGGTTGTCGGTCTGTTGTTTCGTACTGGAGGCCTTCGTCTAGTACTGATGGCGGTGGGTTGCCTGGCGTTGTGGGTGTGTCGGGGTGGGAGGGGGAGGGTGCGAGCATGGAGGTGATTTTTCGGACTTTCGAGTCTGTGCGGACGAGATTGTTCTCGTATGGTCTTTTGGTTGCGGCGGGTGTTTTGGGCGTAGCGGCTGCTCTGGTTTCTGCCGTAGTTTCGCCAGAAGAGGCTCCTTGATTGCGCTGGAGAGATTCGATCGTTGGTACAGTGGGCAGTAGGCTTTGTGTTAGGAAGGTTCGACTCGAGTCAACTTGAGCGAGCTTGGATCGAATCTCGTCGCAGACCATCTCGATGATCTCATCTTCGTTCAGGAAGTTGACTTCTCGTTTTGTTGGGTGGACGTTGACATCCACTCGATGCGGCTCGATCTCCAAGTCGAGGTAGACGAATGGATGTCCGCCTTTGGGAAGAAATGCAGAATAAGTCTGCTCTATTGCGCGCTTGATTGCAGTTGACTCCACGGCGCGGTGGTTGATGAACAGTAGGATCACAGTCTTCTTGACATGATAGTTAGCATTGGTAGCGAGTCCTGAGGCACGGAACCCAAGCTTGCTGTCCGATGCCTCGAACTCTACCACCTCGTTTGCAACTGCGCTGCCATGGATTTGGCGAATTCGATCGATGGTGCTCGCGGCAGACGGTGTCGAGATGCTGACGCCGGAGTCCCCGTGCTTGCGGCAGGAGAAAGCAACACCAGAGCAATGCACGGCATATCGGCCGACCACATCAAGTATCTTGGCATACTCTTCGCTCGCGGAGCGAAAAGCCCGACGGCGAGTAGGCACATTGTAGAATAGATCCTCGACAGTGATCTGCGTCCCTCCGCGACCTGCTGTAGCTTTCGGTGCAGCGCTCTGTCCAGGTTTCGCAGGGACCAATTTCCCATCACCATAGTGCGCGCGCCAAGCACAGCTAGATCCTGCCGTCTTTGTGGTGACCGTCAAGTGGGCTATGTGGCTGATACTTGCAAGGGCCTCGCCGCGGAATCCGTATGTGCCAATCGACGAGAGGTCCTCGAATTCTTTGAGTTTCGAGGTAGTGAATCGTTCGCAGAGGATAGGGAGATCGTCGCGCTGAAGGATGTCAGAAATCAGAGCTGGTGGCATAAGAAGGTACGGCATTGGGCAAAACTCACATCAATTCCGTGGCCGTTGTCCGTGATTTGGAGTAGCTTCAACCCTCCGTCCTTGACAAGTACCTCGATCGAAGTAGAGCCTGCATCGACAGCATTCTCGATGAGCTCTTTCAGCGCGTGCATCGGCGCCACAATGATCTCCCCAGCTGCAATTTTGTTGACGACATCGGGGTCAAGGGCCTGCGTGACTGTTAGCTTCACTGTCAACTGGTGCGCCGTGCCACAGGCAATGGCGAGCCAGCTCTTCTGACCTTGATTCTCTTGGGCTTAGCTGGCCCGGGAGCTTCTGGCTCCTCGCCAGGACGCTTCATGCCTCGTCGATCAGAAATATCGACTTCCATCTCGTCGGTCATGTTGTTCAGACTGCGCGCGCGCGCATCGTGAAGTGGAGAAACGCGGAGGCCAAATGTGCGATAAGGCGATAACGACATCATCATTGATCCTCACCCAAATCCGAGCTCCTCAACAAGTACTCTGCCTCACACTTTTTACACCCTCTTATGGTGCAGTCTCATGTGCATTTCGCCAGGCCGCACCTTTCTTTACGAGCGACTCGATCCGACGAGCCCACTTCACGTGCCTCCACGTAGATAAGGTCCGATGCTTCCATACACTGTCCCCGGGATTCAAAGACAGCTACAGATTGAAGCATCCGGGGACTTGGACAATAAAGAACAACATACAATGGCGGTACAATCTCCAGGTTGATCCAGTTGCTGCTATGTCAGAATACTCCAAGAAAGAAGCAAGCCATGCACTACTTGAGGGCCGAGGGACTCGTAGGAAAAACCTCGTGGGGTGTGCTTGAAGGCGTCGACCGTTGTAACGACACTCGGGTGAACGTACTCGTTCAATAGACAACTTGAATGCTAGGAACGTGGATGCATGTGCATTCTGAGTCGATCTGGGCACCGATTATCATGATCGTGCACTCGAATATCGAAGGTTGATGGTCGTGCTTCCGGGCCAATATGATAGTATGGCTCAGTGCCTCGATTCGACTGGCTCAAATCTCTCAGCTCTGCCGGTCAATTTGCTCTCAGACTGGCAAAGGAGATAAAATATACAATTCTGAGATTGTGACTCTAAAATGGTGATTCTAGAAGAGACGTTCAGGTGTCGAGGCAGAGCCATGACGAGCGGGTTTACGTAATCCGGGAGCTGCACCAGCCCGAGCTCTCTGCGTCCATCACCAGCTTGCAATCCACTACCTACATCACCCCCCATCTGCAGGTTGCTATCTCGTTCTTCCTTTGTGACGCTGCATAATCCATCTCTCGGTCTTTTAGATTTCGTTACGCCCTCTTGTGAACACCCCGACCTAGTCGCCAGATACCGTCAGAAATGGCGAACGAGGGCGAACGGTCAACCTCCGCCGACAAGGGCAAGGGCAAGGTTGAGGATGTCCGCGAGCTGAATGGCAAGAAGCCCCAAAAGGATGAGAAGGCAACCGCCGATGGGAAGAAAAAGGATGAGGAGCCACAGGCAGGTATGTAGTCGCAACACCGAACAGCGCATCGCGGTGCAGAGCATATGGTTTCTGTTTTTGTGCCCCGTCCTCGGATGCTGACGTACGTGAAGATGAGCTTAGTGAGGAGGACCAGCAATTGAAGGACGAGCTGGAGATGCTCGTGGAGCGGTTAAAGGTACGACAATCCTCACAACCGGTCCACTGCCAGCGATGACGTGAACGCTTACACCTGCTCGTGATAGGAACCCGACACTTCCCTCTACGGGCCTGCCTTGGATGCGATCAAAAACTTCATCAAGACCTCCACCTCTTCCATGACGGCCGTTCCGAAGCCTCTCAAATTCCTCCGCCCCCATTACGATGATCTGGCAGCGCTTTACGAGAAGTGGACAGCAGGCCCAGTCAAGGTTGGTTTGGCCGATGTATAGGCGGTAACGTGGGAGATACTGACTCCTCTTGTTCAGGATTCGCTTGCCGATATGTTGTCGGTGCTGGGTATGACATATGGAGACGAGGAGAAGCTGGAGACACTCAAGTACCGCCTGCTTGCCAAGTCAGAGGACCTTGGCTCCTGGGGTCACGAATATATCAGACATCTCGCTCTGGAAATCGGACAGGAATATCAAAACCGGTTGAATGCTGAGAAGGAGACTCAGGATTTGGTCGACCTTGCACTCTCTCTGGTGCCCTACTTCCTGGGCCACAACGCTGAGGCTGATGCGGTTGATCTGATGAGCGAACTGGAGATCATTGAGAAGATTACAGGCTTTGTGGATGAGAACACATACTCTCGGGTCTGCCTGTACATGGTCAGCATGGTCAATCTACTGACCTACCCAGAGGATCAGCAGTTCCTCCGCACAGCTCACGAGATTTATGTCCGCTACAACAGGCTTTCCCAAGCTATTGTGCTTGCTATCCGACTGAACGATATTGATCTTATTAAGAGCGATATCAACGCTACCGATGACAAGTCCCTCAAGAAGCAGATGGCTTTCCTCGTCGCTCGGCAGCAGATCTGGCTTGACCTGCCCGCTGAGGACGAGGAAGGTGAGGCCTTGAACGATTGTCTGAACAACACCTCTATTCCGAAGCACTTCAAGTCACTTGGAAAGGAGCTTAACATCCTGGACCCAAAGATGCCCGAGGACATTTACAAGACACATCTCGAGAGCAGTCGCGGTGCGGGTCTCACCAACCTGGACTCAGCACGGCACAACCTTGCAAGCGCCTTCGTCAACGCTTTCGCCAACGCCGGCTTCGGTAACGATAAGATGATGCTGGTGGAGGGTGAGAAGGGGCCGTGGGTGTGGAAGACCAAGGACGATGGCATGCTCTCCACAACTGCGTCGCTGGGTATGCTTCTACACCGGGATGTTGAGGACGGCTTGGACAAGATCGACAAGTTCACCTATGCCTCGGAGGACCAGGTCAAAGCTGGTGCTTTGCTCTCCATTGGTATTTTGAACTCCGGTGTGCGGCTCGACTCTGATCCCGCCCTCGCTCTCCTGAGTGACACCGACAACCTCGAGGCCAAGAACGTGCCGATGCGGGTTGCGTCCATCATGGGTCTTGGTCTGGCATATGCTGGTTCAAACAAGGAAGAACTTCTCGAGATTCTTCTCCCCATTGTCGAGGACTCATCGCTAGACATGCAGCTCTCCGCTATGGCAGCAGTCTCATTGGGACTTGTTTTTGTTGGCTCATCAAACCACCAAGTAAGCGAGGCGATCGCCACAACGCTTATGGATGAGGAGCGACAAAAGCAGCTTAAGGATAAGTGGACACGATTCATGGCCCTGGGCCTGGCCCTGCTCTACTTCGGACGTCAGGAGGAGGTTGATGTCATTTTGGATATCCTGAAAGCAGTCGATCACCCCATGGCCAAGCCAACCTCGGTCCTTGCGTCCGTTTGCGCCTGGGCTGGTACTGGCACTGTGCTCAAGTTGCAGGAGCTCCTTCACATCTGTAATGACATTATTGAGGAGAAGGAGGAGAACAAGGGCGATGAACTCGTTCAGTCTTACGCTGTTCTTGGTTTATCCCTGATCGCTATGGGTGAGGACGTTGGTCAGGACATGATTCTCCGCCAATTCGGCCATCTCATGCACTACGGCTCCAGCAACATCCGTCGGGCCGTACCCCTAGCCATGGGCCTGATCACTCCCAGCAACCCCCAGATGAAGGTCTACGATACTTTGTCCAGATACAGCCACGACAATGACAATGACGTGGCCATCAACGCCATCTTTGCCATGGGTCTCTGTGGTGCGGGCACCAACAACGCTCGTCTGGCACAGCTGCTACGGCAACTAGCCAGCTACTACCACCGCGACCAGAACTCCTTGTTTATGGTGCGCATCGCTCAGGGTCTCCTCCATATGGGCAAGGGCACTATGACCCTCAACCCCTTCCACACCGATCGACAAGTTCTTTCTCGAGTCGCGGCGGCTGGTCTGCTCACTGTTCTTGTGTCTCTCATCGATGCCAAGGACTTCATTCTTGCAGACTCTCACTACTTGCTCTACTTCCTTATTACCGCCATGTTCCCTCGCTTCCTTGTTACACTTGATGAGGACCTGCAGCCACTCACTGTCAATGTTCGCGTGGGCCAGGCTGTGGATGTCGTTGGACAGGCGGGTCGTCCCAAGACCATCACCGGTTGGCAGACTCAAAGCACGCCAGTGCTTCTGGCCTATGGTGAGAGAGCCGAGTTGGAAGATGAGCAGTATATTCCACTCAGCAGCACACTCGAGGGCTTGGTCATTCTGCGCAAGGTATGTGCCTCTTCTTTCTCGGACTTCTTTTGGCTCCGTACTAATGAAACCAATCAGAACCCTGAATGGGAAGCCCCCGAATAAGGCCAACGACATGTCCCGACCTACCTCACATGCCCGTTCTCAATGGGCCCATATAGCGATCGGCTTATTGTTGGATCTAATGTATTCAGAATTGACTGAGGAATAGCATGGACATCTTTACCCTCCTGCGTTTAGGTTATCGGCGGACTTTGGTTGCAGCGGGACTTGTGTAGACTACATATCTTCGATCATGGGGTCTCTATTTACTCTGTTCCCATAGATGTGTGGAATCTTCAAGCATCTTTCCAGGTTGATAATCAGCTCTTATCGATTGTAGATTCGTACAAGTTACCCGCCCAAAGCGGAAATAGGGTTTAGGGCTATGAGCTTATCGACTTTTTTTGTCTCCGCATCGTCTTTGCATGGTCAGCTCTGCTTCTTGCTTTCAAGATCTCTGTCATTCTTTCTTCGAACTAATTGAGATCTTTTCGCCATGAAGCTCGATGCCAAGGCGATCCGCTACCTCACATCTGAGGACTTCCGAGTGCTTCAAGGGGTACTTATCAGCCCCTCCACCTCGCTCTGTTTAGAGAGCATCGCTACGGCATTTGATCATTCAGAAAGCTAATGGACATACTCTTTCCAGGTGGAAGCTGGAAGTCGAAACCATGAAGTCGTTCCAACACCATTAATATCGCAACTCTCGGGCCTTCGGGGCGGCAGTGGCGTGCACCGAGCAATCTCGAACTTGGCCAAGACAAACCTGATCGCGAAGGTCAAGAATGCAAAGTGTACGCGACCTTCTCTTCCTCGGGGAGACCGTGCGACTAACACTTTGGACAGACGATGGCTACCGGCTCACCTACGGCGGACTCGATTACCTGGCGTTGAACGCGCACCAAAAACAGAAGGTCGTCTACTCGGTCGGTAACCAGATCGGGGTGGGCAAAGAGTCAGATATCGTCGTGGTGGCACATAGCAGTGGATCGCAGCGTATCCTAAAGATTCACCGTCTGGGGCGCATTTCATTCCGAACTGTCAAGACGAACCGCGACTACCTACGACATCGCAGCACCGGATCCTGGATGTACATGTCACGACTGGCAGCGATGAAGGAGTTTGCATTTATGAAGGCGCTACGGGAAAATGGGTTCTCGGTGCCTGAACCTATTGCTCAAAATCGACACACAATCGTCATGAGTCTGATCGACGCTTTTCCGCTTCGCCAGATCTCCAAGGTCCCCAAACCTGCTGTGCTGTATTCGGAGTTGATGGATATGATCTTGGAGCTGGCGCGGTTTGGACTGATTCACGGTGATTTCAATGAGTTTAACATTCTCATCAAGGAGGAGGTCATCCCAGATGAAAATGGGGACACCCCTGCTATCGAAGACGCTCCCGATGAGAGGATCCGGCTGGTACCGGTGCTCATTGATTTCCCGCAAATGGTCTCTATTGACCATGCCAACGCGGAGATGTATTTCGACCGTGATGTGAACTGTATCAAGCGGTACTTCCAGCGGAAGTTCCATTTTGTTAGCGACGTACCGGGTCCGTTCTTCGCCGATGCGAAGAAGAATTTCCTGAAGAATCCTGGCAAGCGATTGGATGTGGAGGTTGAAGCATCAGGCTTTTCGAGGAAGATGGCTCGTGAACTGGAGAATTACATGAAGGAAGTTGGTGCCGATGGTGCTGCGGGTGCCTCTAGGGATGAGGATGATGAGGACGACGAAGATGAGGAGAATGAGTCTGAGTCTGGAGGGGAGGATCATGACGACGAGCAGCAGGAGCAGTCCAGCTTAGAGGTGGACGATAGCTCCAAGGGATTAGAAGGGCTGCAGATTTCAGGGTCATCGGGACAGTAGATGCTCTGAGCAATGTTTAATGACCATTATGATGAATTGTAAGATAGACCTTTACATGGACTGGCATCGAATGAGACTTTGAACTGTGCTACTGTGCTATTCCGTGTCGAACTCGTGGTCTGCTAAACATGTACATTTTGCGAGTAGACCTACTTGTATATATTGCGAAAGCGAGTTGTCCAAAATCTGCAATAATGTGGTTCAAAATTACCTCTCCCTCTAGAATTACCTTTTAAGCGATAAGACTGTCTCTGACTCGTTCAAAGGAATCGTTCTTCACTCACATTGATAGATCGATAGATCCAACATGTCCAGCAGACATAGTACTGGGACTGCGTGTACGGCGGGCGGTGCGGCCACTCGCGCAATTCAACCGCTGCAAAAGATCGCCGACGCCCCGATCTTCATCCAACAACCACAACATCCACGATGGTGCGCAAAGCAATTGGCCTTACCAAGGCGGCAGGGACACAAAATGGCCCGCCGTTGTCGAAGCGCAAGCAGGTCTATCTGTACGTCCATACCCGCAAACCTTGACTCGTCAAACTCGAACCCATCCGAACTTTTGGTTATACGACAATTCTTATCGCAACTCCCGCAATACCCAAGAACAAGCACTGACACTGCAAACTGACAGTCCCGATTTCGTCATTGCCCTCGTCCGAACCCCCTTCCTCTCCCCCCGCTATGCCCAATTCCGTGTCCCCCTCAACTTCAACAAACTCGACATGCGCGATTACCTAGAACGAGCATACGGCGTGGGTGTCGTCAGCGTCCGCAGCTTTGTCCAGCAGCAACCGATTACCCGAATCACAAGAGATGGCCGGAATTTCGGCGCGTGGCGACGGCCCAAGTCTGAGAAGCGGATGACGGTCGAGTTGCGGGAGCCATTTGTCTGGCCCGAAGAGCCGAAGGATCTAAGCAAGTACGTATTTTGAGACTGATGCATTGATGTCTTGTTTCGTTGCTGACATATTGTCCCTTTTACAGGTGGGAGAAGGATTCTTGGGACGCCAGCGAGCGGTACCAGCAAACTATCCGCAAGCAAAACCAACAGAAGCCGCATGCTGCCGAGGAGCCGGATGAAGACTTGCGGAAGGCATTCAAGGAGCAGGCAGAGCAGCTGAAGGAAGACAAGGAGTCATGGCGGCCAACCTGGCAGGCCCTCGGCCTCGACTTTGCACACAAGGAGCTTGCCAAATCTAATGGAACAGGATCACCTTTCTCCCGGTGAAGGGAGAGACTATAGGCTGCCGGCTTGGTTTACTTTTTTTCGCATTGACTTGTTGGTTGTGATGATTTTCCGCTGGCAAACTTGGTGTTCACTTGCTCTACTTCTTCGACTGGGCCTCACTGTATTATATTTGAAGGCAGATATCAAAAGGATGTCCTATATTGGCCTTACTTGGTGCGCTATTGTTTAGGAATGTCATTATTGTCATCTACCCGCGAGACTTAACATGTTGCTTCATTTGCACGAGGCATGAGACCACATTGCCATAGTTAGCATGGAATGAGAAGTGAATAGAGAGCAAGGATGCTCTCATATGTCAGTATGATGATCCCATCAATGCAACCCATAAAGCTGCGTCCTTTATAAATGATTATCAAAACAAGCAGAGAAAGTCAGCATGCCTTTTCGCCTTCAAGATGTCACCGCATTATGCTTCAGCTCGATGAGCCTCTTTGTCGAAGGAGGAGCGTCATAAAGAAAAGCCAGAAACCATCAATGAAAGTAAACGGGGGTACACCAGCCCCAGTTGATGCTTTTTGCCGCCATCAACTGAATAACTGCAGCTTGGCCTGTGCATTGAAGGGTCACATTTGGCCAGGAAATCATCAGAAGTAACACAGGGAGCAAAAAGCCATGGAAAGATCATCAGTGAAGACCAGACTTGTGCACCGAATTGAAGGGCCCCAGCCTGTGAGCCATATCGTTTTCCAGCCTTTCAATGCGTTTTTTCATTGCCCGGGTCTGTGGACAGATCAGCTGTATCCCATGATGGTGGGTTGAAGACACACATCATATTGCAAATAAGCAATCGAAATCAGCAAGAAGGCTGGGGTTAAGGCGATGAGCGACTCCCAGAATCCCATGTGAAGGCGCGGTGGAACTGATTGCAGGTGAGATCGCAGTGCAACTTGTGGCAAGGCTTTGTTGGCCTGGGCTACCAGCAACAAAAATGATGCCTCACGAGGGGAAAGGAAAGGAGATGTGCAGGGTGAGAGAAGAAGGCGGATATGCTCTCGAGTACGGAGTAGCCATAAATACCATGATAGTGGATGGTTGCATCAACGCAATAGTTCGAGAACGAAGTGTCTGCTAGAACAAGTCTATCGGATGGGGCGGCTGTGATGATACAGCTAGAACTGCATGGCAAATCAACAGGTTACTGAAGTTTTGAATGTCATGTTCATTCTGGATTGACCAGCGATCATACAAGGCAGGCCAAGCCAGCAAAATACCAGCATCTACTGCCCCAGGTAGACCTCCAACACTACAGCACAAAAAGCCACAACACATGCTGTAGAGGACATTGAAATATCGTCTTTCATTTTATCGCAGTACACCTAAGCCCTTTTGCACGTAAAAAGTTTTAAGCAGACTTGCTCTTCACAGCCTCACGACCCTTGGCGATGCGCTCGAGGATCTGCTCACGGTCCTTGTCGAGCTTGAGCTTGGTGATGACGACCTTGGAGGGGGCGATGGGGATGGGGACGCTCTGGCCGTTGGTCTTCTCGCGGACGACACCTGTGGTAATCGATTAGAATCCTGGATCACTGCGGCACGCGACACGGGTGGTTCATACGCTCGACGTGGACACACCACTTCAGGCGGTAGACGCTGGTGATCTTGCCCTCACTGCCCTTCTTGCTGCCCCGCACAACGGTGACCTCGTCGTCCTTGCGGATGGGAATGGAGCGGACCTGTCGAGAATTGCGTTAGAACCGTATGCTTTGGTCTTTTCATGCGATTTCGAATTCCGGCAATATCGGTATTGTCATCTGCCAACCTCCATCCCGACTCCAGTGGGTGGAAAAGCCCAGTCCCTCTGGAGGGGGAGAGGCTGCAATATCAAATATCCAATTCGAGGGTTCCGCAAATCGCTCCGGTGCAGTTCCACGTACATTGTACTTCTCGCGCAGTTCCTTCGACAGGGGGGCCGACATAATCACTCGCCGCACGCTGGAGGGAGCCTGGAAGTGGCTCTTCCGAGACTTGCGTCGCGAAGACGCCAGACCTGAAGAACGGACCATCATCAGCAAAACTCGCTCGGAATACTCGTTCGGACTGGGGGAAAAGGATCGCGAGTAGAAGACGACGGATGTGAGTCGAGGAGAATGCGCACCTTGGTTCATGATAGTCATCTTGTCGAGGAAGGGGTTGTCGTTGGGGTCGCGAGAAGCGTCACAGTCCACGAGAATCTTTTGTGGTCTAACCTCGAAATTGTGGACTGTGCGTCACATGACCGCCCCTTTAGACGAGAGTTACATGACGTCTCTGATTGGCTGGTATTTTGGTGATGCGGACCCACCTCGGCAACCTTCCACTTTTATGAACTCACTAACAATCCATGCTCCTCTATACCTGTTAAAGAACACTATCTCATTCTTCTGGCCTTCAAATCGTGTCAGTTGATGTGCTCAGGTACTCACTCCATCGAATAGCCGTCATGGAAAGCCACTTGACAGATATCGACTGATTTACGCACTCTGGTCCACTGCCCTACTAGGTTGATCGACGCCCCTCATGGAGGTCAGATAGATGGGTAGACAAAGACGGAGTATATTGAAAGTTTTAAATGTACGAGGTTATTAAACATAACCACATGGCAGAGACGAGTGGATAATTGCAAATATTCACAGTTGGAAGGACCAAGGTCACGCGCTATGCAAAAGGAATGGATGAAGTTGGGAGGCTTGGAAAGAACAAGACCAGAAGAGAAAGTCGAAGTTAGCGCGAGCAAGCCTGTGCGATGCATCATAGCCGGCTCTCGACAAAATTCACCTGGTGCTGACCAGGCCAGTGAGCGTCTGGCCAGATTTGGCGGAGTGCTTCCCAGATGTGTCTGCCATCACTGTTAGAATAATGCTGAAAATGGCGGGAGGAAGTAAACTTACTGGACATAGATGATCTCCAGGCCATCCTTGACCTCCTGCGGGACGTCCTTCACGTCTTTGCGGTTGGGATACGGCAGCAGCACGGTCTTTACGCCCGCCCGCAAAGCACCGATGAGCTTCTCCTTGATTCCACCAACAGGCATCACCCTGCCACGCAGCGAGACCTCGCCAGTCATAGCGATCTGCGGAGGCACGACCTTGTTGGTGAACAAGGAGATGAGTGCTACAGTGTGCGCAAGACCGGCCGAAGGGCCGTCCTTGGGAATGGCGCCGGAAGGGCAGTGGACGTGGAGACTACGGCTCTTCATAATGTCCTCGTTGGGATCATGAGTGAGCCCCAACTCAAAGGAGTGAGCCTTCACCCACGTCAGAGCCACCTCGACGGACTCCTTCAGGACATCTCCCAGTTTACCCGTAAGCTGGACACGTCCGTTGCCAGGCATGTCAGCCACTTCGATAAACAAGATGCTTCCCTGGCCGCCACTAGAGTAGGCGACAAGGCCGGTTACCACACCTGGACGACCATGCTTCTCGGCAATCTCTTCCTCGAAGCGCTCGATACCAAGAATATCTTCCAGATCCTCGACGCGAACAACCGAGTTGTATTCATCCAGGCGGCTAGCATCCCGTGCATCGGCAAACTGAACAGCCTTGTAACGGCAGATCGAGCCAAGCTCGCGTTCCAGGTTGCGTACACCGGATTCGCGAGTGTAGGATGTGATGGTCTTGTCTATCACCTCGTCAGACAGCGTAATTTGTCCTTCGGTTAGGCCGTTGGCACGGATCTGCTTCGGCAGCAGATGGCGCTTCGCAATGTGTCTCTTCTCGACGGTGGTGTATCCAGACAGTGAGATGGTCTCCATGCGGTCAAGCAAGGGAGCCGGGATAGTATCCAGAGAGTTTGCAGTAGCAATGAAGAGCACTTTGCTCAGATCAATCGGAATGTTGATGTAGTGGTCGGTGAAGGTGTGATTCTGCTCCGGGTCCAAGACCTCCAGCATGGCAGCAGACGGATCGCCTTGGAAGTTGGCACCGCCGACCTTGTCAATCTCGTCAAGCAAGAAGACAGGGTTGGCAACGCCGACTTTCTTCAGACCATTGACGATCAAACCAGGCATGGCTGCAACGTATGTCCGGCGGTGGCCGCGGATCTCTGCCTCATCACGAACACCACCCAGGGAGATCCGATGGAACTTACGACCCAGCGAAGCCGCGACGGATCTCGCCAGACTGGTCTTACCAGTACCGGGTGGCCCAACCAGAAGCAAGATCGGAGACTTATCAGTCATGCGCTTGGACTTGAGGATCTCAAGCCGAGTCTCCATTGCAACCCGATCATCCTCTGAAAGCAGAGGAACATCCTTCTCAAAATCACCAGTTGCGGAAGTATCTAAGTCCTTGGTGAGGTTGGTGATTTGGCGTTCCACATCCTCGTTGGTAGACTGCTTCAGGCGCAACACAGCCAGATACTCCAACAACCTCTTCTTAATCCGCTCCAGACCGTAGTGATCGTCATCCAGCTGCTTGCGAGCACGCCTCAATGTCTCTGGACCAAGCTGGTCCTCGGTGACCTTGGTCCACGGGATCTCCGCCAGATTCTCAAGGTAAGTGCGGCATACACCATACTCGGCGTTGGCGGGATTCATCTTACGTAGGCGCTTCAGTTCTTTATCCGCAACTTTCCGAGCCTCGGGACTAAGCTGTGCATCGTGAAGCTTCTGCTGCAACTCGTCCACCTCGTTGGGCTCTTTCTCGTCGTCATTGCCACGTCCACCCGCAGGTCCGGGTGGAGTGAGACCTGAAAGGCCTTGCATTGCACGTCTTGCCAGCAACTCACGTTCGCGCGGATCGATCTGGCTGATGTCCATATTCTGCGGGAACGACGTGGTAGAGATAGACGTAACCTTGACGCTGCTCTTGATGTGCTGAGCCTGGCGGGTGAGAATCTCCACCACGCGCTGTAACCGTTCCTTAACATCGAACGAAGCCAGTATCCTCAGTTTCTCTTCAAAGCTTCCATCGGACACATCGGCCATGAAATCAGCTAGCTTCCCTGCCTGTCCTAATTCAGTCTTCGAGATGTAAAGTTCGAACTTCCTCGCCACCAGGGGCGACAGCCGAGTGGAGGCCGAGGACAGCAATGAGGACAAGCGCAGCAAAGTAAGAATCTCACGAGACAATTGCCTCAACTGTTGGAACAATTCAACGGCTTCCGTATCGCCCTGGATGGAGGAGCCTAGTCGTGTATGGATTAGTCACGGAAACTGCTTCCTGCGAGTCATAACAGAGACACATACTGTTTTCATCGTGGATATAGACATCCGCCTCAAAGAATGGCCGCTCTCGCAGAATCTTCTTGACGGTGAACCGATGAGAACCCTGGACCAAGAGGAAGGGCTCTGAGTAGGCTCGGCGCTGGACGCCGATCACCTTGCCGACAGTGCCATATTTGAACAGGTCTTCCTTGCGCGCCTGGCCCGCATCAATCGTGTCATAATCCTCCTTTCTCTCGTTATTGGAGTCTTCTCCTTCGAGGAGTTGCTGTCCATCGCGGCTCAGGAACGGAGAGCCGAGCGGGATACAGCCGAAGGTGATGGAGTTGCCTTCGCGCTTCGGCCGGTCCACAAGTGAGGACAAGAGGTTTGTCAGGTCGGGGCGATTGGAGACTGGGATGCGAAGGGTCACGCCGGGCAGCAGAACCGAGCCCTTGGCCAGAGGAACGAGGGGAAGCTTGGTGGCTCTACCGCTGTTGGACCCCATCTTGGACGATGTAATCAAGAAGCGAATATAGCGATAGAACCAAAGCCAGTCAAGAGAGAAAAGGAAGATGACAAGTAGTCGATTGTGATGATGTTGACGATGAGGGTGAATCAGTGGGCGATGGTATTGGGTTTAAGGTGGTTAGGGATGAGGAGAGGAGAGGCAAAGGTTCCAGAAGCTACGGAGGCGAGGCGAGTCCGGGGGAAGCGATAAGAGTCGCATGCCTTGTAATCTCCACGTCCCGAAGCCGAGGTTCGTTACTCATCCCTCTAGATGTACGTCAGTTTGCAGATCATATTGCTGGGGAAGTGTCCATCTAGATGAGATTGCTATCTTCAATATCAATACTAGATTGTTCTTGATTCTACATTCAACTAAGGTGATATAATCTTTCTGTTGGTTTAACCCCTCGTACTTGTACACAGTCCTCGCGGAATCCTCAGTCCCGTGATCGGCCGGATTTGCCCTTTTGGTCGTGTCTTCGCTTCGCTTTCCTCGGCTTCTTTGCACCTCGCGAGATCGTGACTGGGACTATCTGTCTCCGTCTTTCCCCTCATCATGGCAGGCCCCGCTTCGTCCGAGCAGAAGACCTTCACCATTGGCACCCGCAAGTCGAAACTTGCTCTGCTGCAGACTGAATTGGTCCGCGAGGCCTTGAAGAAGACACACCCCGACTATGAGTTCGAGATCTTTTCCAAGGAGACCGCGGGCGATCTCAACACCACTATTGCGCTGAAGGATTTCACCACGAAGAACCTCTGGACTGAAGAATTGGAGGAATTGATGGTGGCGGGCAAGGTTGATTTTATCGTTCATTCTCTCAAAGGTACCCCGCGTTCCTCCCGCAGTCAATACAACCCCCTCAGATCAACATGCTCATGGATCTTTAACTGTCTAGATGTACCCACCCTTCTGCCTTCAACTTGCACCCTGGGCCCATCGATCCCACGTGAGGATAGTCGAGATGTGCTTGTTGTGAAGCAAGGACTGCCGTACAAGAGCCTGGTGGAGATCCCAGAAGGCTCCGTCGTCGGAACATCCTCTATCCGCCGGACAGCCCAATTAGCCCGGAAATATCCTCACCTCAAGGTTCAAGATGTTCGTGGAAACATCGGCACTCGCTTGGCTAAGCTGGATGCCGAAGATAGCCCTTTCACCTGCATTATCCTCGCTGCTGCCGGTCTACTCCGCCTGGACCTGAAAGATCGAATTACGCAATATCTCGATTCGAAGAACAGTGGGATGTTATATGCGGTCGGTCAGGGCGCCCTGGGAATTGAGATTCGCAAGGGGGACACTGTCTTGGAGGACATGCTGAAGAAGATCGGTCATCAGGAGACAACGCTCGCCACACTGGCTGAGCGAAGTCTCTTGCGAACCCTTGAGGGGGGCTGCAGTGCTCCTCTAGGTGTAGAGACCGAATGGATCGAGACACCAGAGGGCTCCAAGAAGCTGCGGATGCGGTCGATAGTTGTCAGCGTGGATGGCAAAGAGTGTGCAGAGGCGGAAGTGGACGATGTTGTGGACTCACCCGAAAGCGCAGAGGCTTTCGGTGTCACTGTGGCCAAGGCTTTGGTAGCCGATGGTGCTGGTGCGATACTCGAGGAGATACAGCGCCAGAAAGTGGCCAAAGAAAGTGTGTCTTCCTGAAAAAAAGTAAATCTTCAATAGGATGTGGAAATATATCATGCAGATACCCTCATATGAGATGCTCCAGACCCTTCGTGGTAGCGTGAGGCATAGCCGACCCCATCGTTGGGCTATCTGGTGGCGTCAAGCCTTGGGGACAGGGAGAGGAAGATGCCTTTGCAGTCTTCTGCGCCATTCCTATATTGTCCGGTTGACGTCTGAGAGATATTGGTGCACTATGGGAAGCTGGTGTGAGGTGGACCAAATATGGATGCCAATGATGAGGCATAGCATGGGTGGGTTTGGTCGAGGCCCCTGTAAGGCAATCTCCCACTCCTGCTGTCCTAGCTTCCCTTCCAACCCCTTCTCACACTCGTATCAAACTATTTTGCCGCCACCCAAACAGTTATTACTTCTGTATCCGAACATCTTTGCCAAAACTCTGCACGGGTAGGACTATGATTACATGTGTTTTGATTCGCCATGGGCTTCCACTACGCTGATATTCTCGAGGAACATGAGTGGGTTGGTGGAGGAGGTTGCATTTATGGCAACAAGTGTAGATGCCTGAAAGTCAACCTCCAACACTTTGTTTATATCGAAAACGCATATGCTTTGGCTTGAACCCTATGACAGCCATTCAAAATATGAGCGCTTTATATGGCTTTTGAACAAAAGCCGGATTTCCCAGACCCAGATGCACATATGTCTCCCTTTATCCCCGGTTGAGGGTATTGCCAGAGCCCTTAGGATTGGCTTCAACATATTCATCCCAGGCTCGGGCCTTCATTGTCTCCTCGTCGGCCTTGTCCATATCATCCTCGTCAATCTCCGGTTGTACACCGGATTGCTCTCCTCCCTGAAGAATGTTGCCCCTCCGCTTCTCTTCCTCAAGGTATTCGTCGATTGTCATAGTCGGGAGGTTATGCCCTGAACGAAATACTCCCTGTTGGAGCTGGGAACGGCGGTCGAGCAATGTGAATGGTTGCATGGGCCTGCCTTTGCTGTTCAGCAGAGGTCCGTTTCTGCCTCTTCCGAGGAGTTGTGATAGAGATGGGTCAAGTCGATCTGAATAATTGGCTCCACCCAGATTGCTCCGTTCGCGAGGGTCGTCTGTTTGTTGTTGAGGAGGCGGGGGTGCATTGCGCATGGCGGAGAGCATCGATAGCTCCTGCATCAATAGGTCAAGTGCTTGGAAGGTTTGATGTGTGTAGAGCTGGAGCTCTGCTAGATAGAGTCGCCGAGTATCGTCGTCATCGCTCTGAAGTCGCGCCTCATTACGCGAAAGGTACTTCCAGACGTGTCAGTGGATGAAAAAAAGGTCATCGGACCAAAAAACACACCTCCAATTTCTGTTTCAGCTCTTTCTCTTCCCTGAAACGCCTTACTTTGGTATCGCGTCGAGCTGCGGCATCGTCCATAGGTGCAAGAGTGAATGTAGACGGGTTGGCCATGTATTGCTCAAAGAGCTTCTTATCTCCCACTGACAGCAGTTCGTATTCATCGAGACGAGTGAGAAACCTTTCATATTGGTCCATGGCCTTTCGAAGCACGGATTCGCGGTCAGAGGTGGGACCCCGCTGGATGAGCTCGGCGATGTGGTATTCTAGCGTCAAGTACCTTGAAAATTGCTGTCAGCCCAATGTCATCCGCAGAGGGGAATGCGATGACAGTACTGTAGGTCCCCTGTTGAGACATCATCCAGCGACTCATTTGAGCTGAAGAGCGACAGGATGCTGACTTGTCGTTGACATTCTTGAAACTTGGCGATCGTCGCCTTCACAGCCTGTTGGTACTCCTCGGTGTTCACATCTCCTCTCGACTCCAGAGCAGATTTTTCACTTCGGGCAGACGAGAATATCGATCGGAGGCTCTGTGTTTCCTCCATATCTTCAGATTCGTGAGCTGATGAACAATCTGGATAGTCTGTTGGGTCCCCGCAACATCAGCCTGAGTTTTGGCGGGTTTTATCAACGATAAGCGACAATCGATAAGTGATAAGGGAGTTTTATCTTATCGGCACGACGTATACGAGGTTAAGGCAGAGGGAGGTATACTGCTACAAATACACATGAGTTCCTCAAATTGATGTCAGTCATATTGTTACTGACAACTCATATCTAGGAGATTTGATTCGGTAATAACAGCAAAGCCGGACGGTGCATTCAATATTCAATCATTGATGACTGTTGAATGCATACAAAGAGGTGATATAAATTGGGTACCTACACGGGATATCCTTCAATATTCTTCATTGCATCTTCCTTTTACTTATTGATCAAGCTCTCATCAAAATAAATCTCATCTCATACCCCGACAAACTCAGTCGATTTTCAGGAATCTACAAAGTCAGCCCAGCAAAAAATCACAAACATCATGGCGACCTCTAATGTCAGTGCTGACCCACACCCAAGCTCTCCAGAAGAATCGGAGAGCGAAGATGAGCAACAAGTTACCCACGAAGGGGTTGAGCAGCGGCGACGTCTCCAAACCCAATTCCAAGATCTGTGAGTCTTCATATCCGATTATCCGATCAACTATTGGGTGCTAAACGCTAACCGGCTGAGAGCCTTGCCCGACGCGCTCTTCAAGATCCCGGGAAGAGTGCTGGACCTGGAACATCTGCTAGAACCGATGACGATCTTTCAATATCTCGCCTAGCTGCAAACCAGGACCAGAATGGTGGTAGTCTGGACCCTCGGGCTTACCAGATTGAGCTATTCGAACGAGCAAAGGCGCGGAATACCATTGCTGTGCTTGATACAGGTAAGTCCATGGCAACACCAAGAACTAGAAGAGTACAGACTGATGAGCTTCCTAGGCTCTGGGAAGACATTGATTGCAGTGCTTCTTCTCAAGCACATTTTGGAATGCGAGTTGATCGACCGTGCACATGGAAAAGGCCCTCGCGTGGCATTTTTCTTGGTATTGCAATCTTTGAACCACGCCAAAGATAGATGCTGACAGAGTATAGGTGGACAGTGTGACTCTCGTTTTTCAACAGGCAGCTGTTCTCCGAAACAATCTTGATCAGAATGTGGCACATATTTATGGGGCCATGGGTCCCGATCTCTGGGATCAACAAACCTGGACTGACCAGCTCACCAAGAACATGGTCATTGTGTGCACGGCTGAAATCCTCAACCATACTCTGCTCAATGGCTTCGTCAAAATCACCCAGATCAACCTCTTGATCTTCGACGAGGCCCATCATACCAAGAAAAATCACCCTTATGCACGGTTAGTATTGACATCCTCTGCGAAATCCTAAGCGTATCACACTTACACAGTAACAGAATCATCCGGAATGCGTACCTCAACGTGGATCGAAATGAGCGCCCAAGGATTTTTGGAATGACTGCCTCGCCGATTGATGCTAAAGTCAATATCACAGAAGCTGCAAGGTACGTCTCAGCTGTTCTGATACTCAATGGATTCTCCCTTCCAGTCCAATGATTGACACGATTACTTTGCAAAGACACCTAGAGCTTCTATTAAATAGCGAGATTGCGACAACATCTCACCTGACGATGTTACGGCGGTTTGTGAAGAAACCAACGGAGGAGACGTGGACATACCGGAAGCTTGATGAGCCTTTTGCAACTGAACTCTACCAGGCCATGAAAAGCAAATTTGCGAATATCAAAGCCCTTGCATCTGTCTTCAGATTCGCATTGAACGCAACGTCAGAACTGGGAAGATGGTGCGCAGATCAGGTGTGGACGCAAGCTCTAGCTGACGATGTGCTGCCCAAGCTCGAAGGTATTGTGTCTAGGGATTGCGACACTGAGCCACAAAAGCAGACCACCGGAGGAATCCAGCACGATATCATGAAGGTGAAGGAAGCCTATGAGATAGTGAGCGCACACAAACACAAACAGCCTCTTGATCCAGGTCAACTCAGCCCGAAAGTTGAGCTGTTTCTGGAACGACTAGGAAAACATTTTCGCGAGTCAAAGGAAAAGAAGTGCATTGTTTTCACGAAGCGCCGGAACACAGCGAAGGCTTTACTGCGGCTTTGCGAGGCTTTGGAAATCCCTAACCTTCGCCCAGGAATCCTTGTTGGAGTCCGCAACTCCGATATCACAGGGTCCATCACGTTTCGTCACCAGTTTCTTGTTTTGGTCAAGTTTCGACAAGGCGAGATCAACTGCCTGGTAAGTTTTCGAGCTAAAAGGCCGAAGAGAAAAAAAATCCCTAACAGCCACCAGTTTGCTACCTCTGTTGCGGAAGAAGGCCTCGATATTCCAGACTGCAATCTCGTCGTGAGGTACGCCATCGAAATGAATTATATATGTATGAGTCACGCTGATAAAAGTTTAGGTTTGATCTCTACGACACAGTCATTCAGTATGTGCAGAGCCGGGGTCGTGCAAGACATGCAAATTCCATTGCAAGTGTTCCATACTCCAATGCACTGAACTTACACTGACCTGGGACTCTCAGTATGCGACCATGATCGAGGAGGGAAATGAGATCCATAGGGCGCGTCTGCAGGAGGTCCAAGAAGGCGAGGTACGAATCATATGAAATGATGCCTTAGACCCAACTAACTCTAATGAGATAGAGCCTGATGCGAGCTTTCTGCAAGTCTCTTCCGGAAGACCGAATGCTCCATGGAGATGACTATGACTTGTATGACATCCTCAGAAAAGACGAAGGAAAGAGGACCTACGTACTAGAATCAACTGGTGCGAAGTTGACGTACGAGCACGCTATCAACATTCTCTCGCGCTATGCAAGTTCTCTGGTAAGTTTGGCATCAACTCATTCAGTTTCACCGATGGCTAACACGAGAATCAATCAAGCAATACGAGAATGAGTTGGCGGCTCAGGTCCATTACGTCCTTCTCACCGTTGGACAATCGTATGTATGCGAGGTCATTCTGCCAGAGAAGTCGCCAATTCGAGGAGTCATCGGAGCACCTGCAGCCAGTAAACTCGCAGCGAAGCAATCTGCGGCTTTCGATGCTTGCCTATTGCTTCTAAAGAACAATTTACTCGATGGTCACTTCCGGTCAATCTACCAGAGACGTCTCCCTGCGATGCGAAATGCTAAATTGGCAATCGCGTCGAAAACAACGAATAGCTATGCCATGATCTGCAAGCCGACAATATGGGCTAAACCACATGATACGATCCCGTCGTTACTCTACGGTGCAGTGATCAGATTCGTCCCCTCAACGCCTCTGGCACGAGATCACCAAAGCTTGATGTTGCTCACTCGAGAGAAGCTCCCTTCAATCCCGCCGTTCCCTATCTTCCTGGACAACGGCATAGAAACCACTATCGAGACAAGCAACATTTCTGGAAATTTCTCAGTTACCCTGGAGGATCTGGAAGGTCTGTCCACGTTCACTCAGGCAGTCTTTCAAGATGTGTTTCATAAAACATTCGATTCCAAGCCTGAGAAGTTCCCTTACTGGCTGGCCCCAGTTCGGGAAGACGCGAACACGACCAATCAGGCTGGTGCACCTTCGGCGGTGGTCGACTGGGATACAGTTGCATTTGTCCAAGAGAACAACAACGGGCGATGGTCGACGGACATGGACGACACAGTCCTTCTGGATCGATTCATGTACGATCCGTGGGACGGAAGAAAGCGATACTTCCCCATTGCTGTTGATCCCAACCTGCGTCCTTCAGATCAGCCTCCTTCATACGTGCCACATCGAAAGTGGATGAACAACATCATGGAATACTCTCTGAGTCTTTCCAAGAACTCGCGGCCGAAGTTTTTTGACCACTGCAATTGGAACCAGCCTGTCCTGCAGGTGGAATGTGTGGGCCTTCGAAGGAATTTTCTTGATAGGTCGTCGGAGGCAAAGAAAGGAGAGAATGTCAGATGTGTCGTCTGCCCGGAGCCATTGGTTATATCGGCGGTTCGTACAAATCCCCTGGAATAGCATTCAAGCACCTGTTGCTAACGTCCAGCTAGATTCCTCTGACTATAGTGACCTCATGCTTGGCATTCCCAGCTATCATCAGCAGGATCGAGTCTTACCTGATTGTGCTGGAAGGATGCCATTCACTAGGTCTAGAAATCAGGACAGACTATGCTTTGGAAGCTTTCACCAAAGACTCAGACAACGCTGAAGAACACCGAGCTTTGCAGGTGCATGTTCAAAAAGGCATGGGGAAGAACTACGAGCGCCTCGAGTTCCTGGGGGACAGTTTCCTCAAGATGGCAACATCCATCTCCCTTTTCTGCCAGAGACCCGACGACGATGAATATGACTACCACGTCAATCGGATGTGTCTCATCTGCAACAGGAACATGTTCAACACGGCCACAAAGATTGGCCTGTACCAGTACATTCGCAGTCGCGGATTCTCTCGACATGGCTGGTACCCTCCTGGTCTCACGCTTCTACACGGTCGTAACTACGTCAGACATCTTGCTTCAGAGAGTACTCACGCTCTGGCGGAGAAGACAATTGCTGATGTTTGCGAGGCACTGATAGCGGCTTCTCTGCTCTCCGGTGGGAAAGAGCATCGGTTTGATATGGCGGTGCGGGCCGTCACGATTTTCGTTGACAGTGAGAACCATGCAGCAACATGCTGGGCAGACTACCTTGCTTCTTACTCGAAGCCGGCCTACCAAACGCAAGCTTCTGACCCGATTGACCTTGATCTCTCCAACAAGATTTTTGAGAGACTAGGCTACCGATTCAAATACCCTCGTCTCCTGCGTTCTGCATTCAAACACCCGTCTCATCCCACTTCGTGGGCCAAGGTACCATGCTATCAAAGGCTCGAGTTCCTGGGCGATGCACTCCTTGACATGGTTTGCATCGAATATCTGTTCCATCGCTTCGAGGACAAGGATCCACAGTGGCTCACAGAGCATAAGGTCAGTCAATCATCCCGGCCGTAGGGATCTTGTCTGAAATGCTAATTTCACTTGACAGATGGCCATGGTGTCCAATAAATTCCTCGGGGCGTTAACGGTCAAGTTGGGACTTCATCGGCATCTTCAATTCTTCGGGGCCACACTGCAGGCGCAGATCACTCACTATGCCGAAGCGATCCAATTCGCAGAGGAAAACAGTAATGGGACTATGAACTACTGGCTGAGCATTGAAGAATCTCCAAAGGTATGTCCGTCGAAAGCCAACTTTCGTGCACATCAGAGAACTGACAAATTTTTGATCAGTGTCTTCCGGACATGCTCGAGGCATATCTTGCCGCCATCTTTGTGGACTCCGACTTTGACTTTACTGTGATTGAGGAGTTCTTCCACGCACACATCAAACCCTACTTCGAGGATATGTCGCTGTATGACACCTTCGCCAACAGACATCCAAGCGTAAGACCCCCAGTAGTCCAGAAACAAAGTGGATGCTAACAATTTCGAAGACCTTCCTCCACCATCAATTGGTGAACGTCTACGGGTGCACCGACTGCAAAGTACTTGCAGGTGATATCCCCGAGGCAGACAGCGGTAAGTCTATGATTCTAGCTGCTGCAATGGTACATGGTCAGCCCCTCGGCGAGGCGGTTGGAACCTCTGGTCGATACGCCAAGGTCAGGGCGTGCGAAAGAGCCTTAGAGGCGATCGATGGCATGTCAGTCGCTGATTTCCGAGCCAAATACCACTGCAACTGCCCGTCTGAAGGTTTAAAGGATGTGAAGGATGTGGATATCGGGACCGCCATTTGATTAGACGAGATCATTCTGCGTTTGCTGCTTTATTTCAATAGACCGTTGATAATTGTATGAACAGACCTGAATTTTGTCAATATCATGTAGCATTCTTGGACTCTAGGGACAAGTAGACGACCGGTCTCTTCGTGAGATGTTGACAGTGTGAAGGAAGAAGAAAGGAACGGGTCAGGAACCCGCTCTGTCACATGGTTGGGTGACCACGCTAACCCTCTTCTGGTATGGCGCATCCCCTGAAGTAAAGCGCAGCGACCAGAACAAACACCGCGTATCAGTGATCTCCATCTCTCCATCGACACCTCGACCGGGCCAGTCCATTCTCTGGCTCTCTTCTCTTCTATTGTTTAATTTAGATTTCTTTCTTCCTTCGCCTTGGTCGCGGTGTGTCGCCCGTGATTCCGCCTTTCCCGCACGACACGATCCACGTCAACATTTACGTCCCGCTGCTCCGATCGCGCACCCCGTTCCCAATCATCCATGATAATTACAACGAGTTCGTCGCTATAAAGTTGGAAACAAGATGGAGGTTGCCTCCACAGGGGTGCCGAACGGCGTGTCAACGTCGGACACGGCAGCTTTGGTGGATTCTGGCGCAGTTATTCAGTACCTGACGGAGGTGCTTCAGGTAACACTGGGCGCTCTGAAGTCCGAGTTGGAGACTGCTGGGAGCTTGCTCTCGGCAGCGCGGTACGATGAGACTGTGCAAAGATGTACGCGTTTTGCCTCCGAGACACAAGTCGCCCTCTACGTGCAGAAGGACATTGCGGCCGCGGAGGAGACAAATGGCGAGACAGAGGATTCAGGTGGGTCTATCAGATCGTACTCTGCCATATGGTATGGATCGGAACTGATTGTGTATATCTAGACCCGACAGTGCGGTATGTCTACTCGCTTTCTTCCGAGATTTCCTCCTCTTCGACCACGGTGTCGTCCGTGGCTTTTATCAAACGCCCTGCCCCCATCGATCCTTCTCTTCCGATCGCCGCGCAGATTCAGGTCATGAACCTCCCCGGTCTTGCTTCCCTCAACAATGCACAGACCCAGCAGGGCACCTCTATGTCGCCCTACCAGATCTTGCATCTGTTGCTACACCACGGTCTCAGCCCCTACTTCGAAGCCTACACTCGCAACCAGGAACTGGTCGCCGGCGCGAAGCCGAGGACAGACACCGAGTCAAAGACTGGTATTCCCGGAACGAAAAAGAAGTTTGCCGAGCTGGAACTGGGTCTTATGTATCTCCAGCAAAATGTGGAGATTCCGGCTTTAAACCTTCCCCTCCACGAGGTTGTTCAGGCTGCCTTGAAGGAAGCCGAGACAAAGGGCATCAAACCTTCCGTCGAGTTGATCCCTGCCTCTATTTTGGATAGCAGTGCATTCACGAACAGCATTCAGAACACCGTGAACGGCTGGATTCGGTCTATCCAGACGATCACCAAGATGTCTCGGGACCCGGACGGTGAGTCGGCGTCACCAGAGGTTAACTTCTGGTTATCGATGGAGACGGCATTGGAGGGCATCGAGGCCCAGTTGCAGAGCGATGGTGTCAAATTGACTATGGACATTCTCCGCCATGCAAAGCGGTACCAACCGACCCTCAGTTTCGTGGCGGACACCGGACTGAAAGACGCCACTGAGTTGGTCCAGAAGTACAACCAGCTCATGCGTGACTTTCCTCTGGATGAGCTTCTGTCTGCCACTTCACTGCAGAAAGTGCAGGAGTCGCTGGGCCTGATTTTCACCCACCTCAACAAGAAGTTGAAAATATGTCCGTACCCCATCAAACGGGCGCTCTCACTCGTTGAGGCTATTTCCGGTGATCTCGACAAGAAAATCCATGATCTCGTCAACGGTCGTGAGATTCTGCACCTTGAGTACCGGGAATTCCGCTCGTTGATGAAGCTTACTCAAGCCATTTGGCGTACTTGGGATGAAAATCTCAAGGAGTTTACCAACGTGGCACGTGAATCTACAAGACGTCGGAACGAGAAGTTCATCCCCATTAAAATCAATGCCCGGCATGACAAGACCCGAGAACGGTTGAAGTATATCGACACCTTCCGGGTCAACCATGAGCAGCTCCAGAAGACCATCATTAATGTTCTGGGCCCCGGCAAATCTTCACCCGCAGAGACCGGCGCTGGCGTTGACTCTGACGAGGCCGTAATCGTGGAGGAAATTGGCGATGTTGATGCTGTGGAAGAGGTCACACACGCCTACGCTGCCCTCAGGAACGTGGACGTGCTGGACGTCTCCCCCGAGGGATCTCGCACTTGGGAGCAAGCAGAGATCGCTTACAGTGAGCGCACCTCCCGTGTCGAGAACTCCATCATTGCTCGTCTGCGCGATCGTTTGGCGACTGCCAAGAATGCCAACGAGATGTTCCGGGTTTTCTCCAAATTCAATGCCCTTCTGGTCCGCCCCAAGATTCGCGGTGCCATTGGCGAATACCAGACGCAGCTTATTGACAATGTGAAGCGCGATATCTCGGCTCTTCACGAGCGCTTCAAGCAGCAGTATGGCCACTCTGAGGCTCATGCCATGGCTCAGCTGCGGGATCTTCCACCCGTCTCTGGAGCCATCATCTGGGCCCGCCAGATCGAGCGCCAATTGGATGGCTACATGCGCAAAGTTGAGAATGTCTTGGGAGAAGACTGGCACCTGCACAGTGAAGGCCAAAAGTTGCAAGCCGAAGGCAACCTGTTCCGCAAGAAGCTTGACACTCGTCCAGTCTTCGAGTCGTGGCTACAAGATGTCCAAAGAAGGCATATCACTATTTCCGGACGACTCTTCAATATCGTGCGAAACCGCGCCGCTGGAAACACCCTGGAACTGACTGTCAACTTCGACGCTCAAGTTATTGCTTTGTTTAAAGAGGTCCGCAATCTGATTTGGCTGAACTTCCAAGTCCCTCACGCCGTCAGCAATATTTCCAAGGAGGCAAAGCGTGTGTACCCCTACGCGATCAGTCTCATGGAAAGCGTGCGGACTCTGCTGCAGACCAACCGTACAATCGCTTCAATGTCCGATGTTGCTATCTTGCTCAATGGCTACGTGAATGATTCCCAAGCCATGGTCAACAAAGGGATTCCTCTTCGTTGGGAGTCCTTCGTTCATTCCTATGAACTGCACGTCAAGCAGTCGGCCATTGCCAGCGGAGCTATCGACAGTTCAATGCCTAGTCGTACCGAAAGCAAGCATGTCCAGTTCGTCCGCGAATTCGCTGGATCTGCGTCTGTTCTCCAGTCCAAGACTGCGGTTCTCTCGTCAATCAACGAGAGCATTCAGAAGTCCATCCACGAACTCAAGACATGCCCTTACGAAGCAGCAGCCTTCAAGCAGCGTTTGGACACTATTCAGGCTGCCGTCGACAAGCTCAATCTCGAGAACTACGTCAACCTCGAATACTGGGTTTCAGAACTCAACAAAAAGATTGAAGCGATTCTTCGCGAGCGTCTTCATCGCGCTGTCCGCGAGTGGATTCAGACTTTCCAAGAATCTCGAAACGGTCAGACGGTCTCCCTCCAAAACCAGGCTGGCGCTGGTGAACTGGACTCTCAAACCGATACCATCACATTCCGGGAGCTTTTCCACGAGATCTCCATGAAGAACCAAGTTCTCCATCTCGACCCTCCTCTCCAATTTGCTCGCGCAAGCTGGTTCTCCCACTTTGACACCTGGCTAGGCGTCATCTGTAATCTCGAGAAGATCAAGGCATCCCGTTACCAGATTTCCATTGACGTGCAGAATGTTCGCCAGACAGATGCCTGTTTTGCAGAGCTTCCTCAGCACTGCACAGAGGAGCTCAACCAAGTATACGGCGTGATCGAAGCTAGACTCAGAGATGTCTCGGAGTATGTTGACAAGTGGCTGCAGTTCCAGTCGCTTTGGGACTTGCAGTCTGAACAAGTGTATGACATTCTGGGAGATGACCTCTCTCAATGGCTGCAGCTTCTCCAGGAGATCCGAAAGAGTCGCGCCACTTTCGACACTTCGGAAGTCAGTCGTTCCTTCGGCAATATCCGAATTGACTACGAGCAAGTCCAAACCAAAGTCAATGCCAAATACGACCAGTGGCAGCACGAGATCCTTTTGAAATTCGGCGCAAAGCTTGGTGGCCGTATGCGAGAAGTCCACTCTGAGATTGCCTCTGCCCGCCGCGATCTCGAGGGGCAGACTTTGGAAGCTTCATCCACCGCTCATGCTGTATCTTTCATCACTATTGTCCAGCAATGCAAGCGGAAGACTCGTGTCTGGGAACCTGAAGTGGACTTGTTCCGTCAAGGTCAAACCACACTCTCCCGTCAACGATATCAATTCCCCAGTGACTGGCTTCACGTTGAGAATGTCGATGGCGAATGGGCAGCTTTGAACGAGCTGCTTGCCCGCAAGAGCAAGATCGTCCAGGACCAGACCGAGGGACTCCGCGCAAAGATCACCGCCGAGGACCGTGTGATCAATGACAAGATCGCTGAAGTCATTGCCCAGTGGAACGAGGAGAAGCCTGTCTCTGGCACCATTCCCCCAGACGAGGCATCTCGCACCTTGAGTGCCTTCCAGTCCCGCCTTGAATCTCTTCAGTCCGAGTTCGAGATGGTCTCCAAGGCCAAAGAGGCTCTCGACCTTCCCGCAAGCGCGGAGTCATCGCTGCCTGCAATCCTTGAGGAGGTTCAAGACTTCATGTCTGTGTGGGCCGCACTTTCCACGATCTGGAAGAGCCTGAACGACCTTCGTGACGGCCTGTGGACCAGTGTACAGCCTAGGAAACTTCGACAGGCTCTTGATGGTCTCATCAAGATGACCAAGGAGATGCCGAGCCGCATGAGACAGTATGCCGCTTTCGAGCATATCCAGAACGTCCTACGGCAGTTGTTGAAGGTCAACTCTCTGCTTTCTGACATGAAATCCGAGGCTGTCAAGGAGAGACATTGGCAGAAGATCTACAAATCCCTGAAGCCTGGCAAACGTTTCTCTCTCGTCTCGCTCACCCTGGGCGATGTATGGGACTTGCAGCTTGCAACCAGCGAGACTGTCATTCGTGACATTATCGCACAGGCTCAAGGCGAAATGGCATTAGAAGAATTCTTGAAGTCTGTCCGTGAAACTTGGCAAAACTACTCTCTCGACCTTGTCAACTACCAGAACAAGTGCCGGCTTATCCGCGGATTCGATGACTTGTTCGCCAAGTGTAGCGAGAACTTGAACTCTCTCCAAGCCATGAGGCATTCTCCTTACTACAAAGAGTTCGAGGAAGAAGCTGCTTCTTGGGAAGACAAGCTGAATCGTGTCCATGTTCTTTTTGATGTTTGGATCGATGTACAGAGACAATGGGTTTACCTAGAGGGTGTCTTCACCGGCAATGCCGACATCAAGCATCTCCTTCCCCTCGAGTCCAGTCGCTTCCAGAACATCAACTCAGAGTTCTTCGCCGTGATGAAGAAGGTCTATAAATCTCCTTTCGTTCTGGATGTTCTTGCGATCAATGGGGTCCAAAAGTCTCTGGAAAGACTGGCTGAGCTGCTGAACAAGATTCAGAAGGCCCTCGGTGAATACCTGGAGCGTGAGCGTGTGTCCTTTCCTCGCTTCTACTTCGTCGGAGACGAGGACTTGCTGGAAATCATTGGTAACAGCAACGACATTTTCCGTGTTGCCAAGCATTTCAAGAAGATGTTTGCTGGTCTGTCAGGCCTCCTGATGGACGACGACAACAACATCGTTGGTTTCACCTCTAAGGAGGGCGAGGAAGTCCGTCTGAAGAAGGAAGTCAATCTTGTCAAGACCCCTAGAATCAATGACTGGCTCTCAGCGCTTGAGAACAACATGAAGTTGACACTGGCGGAGCTTCTTGCGGAAGCTGTCGAGCAGTTTGATACCCTTTACAACACGGCTGAAGTGGATCGAACAGCCTTCAACGACTTCCTTGCCAACTATCCTGCACAGATCGTTGTTCTCGCCAGTCAAGTGGTCTGGACTAATGCGGTTCAGAAGTCATTGGAAGATGGTGGCGCGAACCTGTCGGCACTCCATGATGCGGAAGTCAGAATTCTTGAACTGCTGGCTGCCACTGTACTCGGCGAGCTTGATGCTATCACCCGCAAGAAGTGTGAGCATATGATCACTGAATTTGTCCACCAGCGCGACACCATCGCGAAGCTCATTCAATTCAATGCCACCACGCCCACCCATCACCTATGGCTGCTTCAGATGCGTTATGTTTACCAGCCAGAGGGGGACTTCCTTCAGCGTCTCTACGTCCACATGGCCAACGCCAAGCTCAATTATGGATTCGAATACTTGGGTGTTCCCGAGCGCCTTGTTCGCACTCCCCTCACGGACCGCTGTTTCCTTACTCTTACCCAGGCTCTATGCCAGAGACTTGGTGGATCACCATATGGACCAGCTGGTACAGGTAAAACCGAGTCGGTCAAGGCTTTGGGTCTGCAACTCGGCCGTTTCACCCTTGTCTTCTGCTGTGACGACACATTCGATTTCCAGGCCATGGGTCGTATCTTCCTCGGTATTTGCCAAGTCGGTGCATGGGGTTGCTTTGACGAGTTCAACCGTCTCGAGGAACGTATCTTGTCCGCAGTTTCCCAGCAAATCCAGAACATTCAGATTGGTCTGCGCAATGGCGGTGATCAGGAGAAGTCCCAGATCGAGTTGGTAGGCAGACGACTGGCTGTCAATGCCAACACGGGTATCTTCATCACAATGAACCCTGGATACGCCGGACGTTCCAATCTGCCAGACAACTTGAAGAAGCTGTTCCGGAGCGTTGCCATGTCCAAGCCTGACAAGGAGCTTATTGCTGAGGTGATGCTGTTCTCTCAGGGTTTCAAGCAGGCCAAGCCCCTGTCCAAGCAAACTGTGCCATTCTTCGACCACTGTGCTTCTCAGTTATCCAAGCAGGCACACTACGACTTCGGTCTTCGTGCTTTGAAGAGTGTCCTCGTCAGCTCCGGTGGCCTCAAGCGCGCCCGCCTCGCCAATTCTGATGGTGACCTGGGCCCCGATGAAGTCATTGAGCCTCAGATCATCGTCCAAAGTCTGCGGGAGACTATCGCGCCCAAGCTCGTCCAAGAGGATGTCGAGCGGATGTTGGAAATTCAGGTGCAAGACTTCCCGGGTGTCGACTATGTGCCTGCCAACTTCGAGAAACTTACCCAGGCAATTCGGGATATTGCCAAGGAGCAGCACCTCGTGGATAGTGACATGTGGATCACAAAGGCTCTGCAACTGTACCAGATCCAGAGCATTCACCATGGTGTCATGATGGTCGGAAAGTCAGGTTCTGGCAAGTCAAGTGCCTGGAAGATTCTCCTGCAGGCCATGCAGCGCATCGAAGGCGTTGAGGGTGTTTCTCATATCATTGACTCCAAGGTCATGTCCAAGGAGGCCCTCTATGGTAATCTGGACAGCACCACTCGCGAATGGACCGACGGTCTTTTCACTGGCATTCTCAGAAAGATCGTCGATAACCTTCGTGGAGAAGACACCAAGCGCCACTGGATCGTCTTTGACGGTGATGTTGACCCTGAATGGGTTGAGAACCTGAACAGTGTTCTTGACGACAACAAGCTCCTCACGCTGCCGAACGGTGAACGTCTCAACCTGCCTCCGAATGTCCGCATCATGTTCGAAGTCGAGACTCTGAAGTACGCAACCCTCGCTACTGTCAGTCGTTGCGGTATGGTATGGTTCAACGCCGATACCGTTACTCCTTCCATGATGATCAGCAACTATGTCGAGAGCCTGAAGACCAAGACATTCGAAGACCTGGACGATGACAGTGCCCCTGCTGGCTCGGCAGCGGTCAGGACTCAAATCGCGCAGGACCAGCTTTCGGCAATTCTCAAGCATTTCCTGGAGAACGACGATCTTGTCCTCAAATCCCTTGAAGAGGCCAAGAAGTACAATCATATCATGGAGTTCACAAACATCCGCGCTCTCAACACGTTGTTCAGTCTGCTCAACAAGGCCTGCCGCAATGTCCTGGAGTACAATATCCAGCATGCTGATTTCCCTCTGGACACTGATCAAATCGAGTCATACATCTCCAAGAAGCTTCTCTTGACTCTGGTCTGGTCGTTCACCGGTGATTGCCCGCTTGCAGACCGCAAGGCCTTCGGACAGTTTGTCACTGGAATGTCAACCATCGACCTCCCGCCAGACGGCGATTCATCTTTGATCGACTTCGACGTTACCCTTCCGAAGTCCGAGTGGACGAGCTGGCAGTCGCAAGTGCCGTCGATTGACATCAATACTCATTCGGTCACCCAAACCGATGTCATCATCCCGACAGTTGATACCGTTCGCCACGAAGATGTCTTGTACTCGTGGCTTGCTGAGCACAAGCCTCTTCTGCTTTGCGGTCCTCCTGGTTCGGGTAAGACCATGACATTGTTCGCCGCGTTGAGAAAGCTGCCAAACATGGAGGTTGTCGGTCTCAACTTCTCCAGCGCCACCACACCAGACCTCCTGATCAAGACTTTCGAGCAGTACTGCGAGTACAAGAAGACTCTCAACGGCGTCGTGATGTCGCCCAACCAGATTGGCCGCTGGCTAGTCATTTTCTGTGATGAGATCAACTTGCCCGCACCTGATCGTTACGGTACACAGCGAGCCATCTCCTTCCTGCGCCAGCTTGTGGAACAGAATGGTTTCTGGCGGACAACCGATAAGACTTGGGTTACTCTCGACCGCATCCAGTTTGTGGGTGCCTGTAATCCTCCCACGGATGCTGGACGTACCGCAATGGGTGAGAGGTTTTTGCGCCATGCTCCTCTCATCATGGTCGACTACCCTGGTGAGATCTCGCTCAACCAGATTTACGGGACATTCAACTCTGCGGTCCTCAAGATCTTGCCGTTGCTTCGTGGATACTCTGAGGCCTTGACCAAGGCCATGGTCCAGTTCTACCTTGAGTCTCAGTCAAGATTTACACCAAAGATTCAGCCCCATTACGTGTACTCTCCACGTGAGCTTACTCGCTGGGTTCGCGGTGTCTACGAGGCGATCAAGCCACTCGAAAGCCTGTCCATCGAAGGTCTTGTGCGGATCTGGGCACACGAAGCTCTGCGACTTTTCCAAGATCGTCTGGTTGCTGAGGATGAGAGGGCGTGGACTGCGGATGCCGTTCGTCGCATTGCCTTGGAGCATTTCCCCACCATCGACGAAGAGGAGGCGCTCAAGGGACCGATTCTCTTCTCGAACTGGCTGTCCAAGAACTACGTGCCGGTGGAACAAGAACGCCTCCGCGATTTCGTGAAGGCGCGACTGAGGACATTCTGCGAGGAAGAAGTCGATGTGCCTTTGGTTCTGTTCAACGATGTTCTCGAACATGCACTGCGCATTGACAGAGTGTTCCGTCAGCCTCAAGGTCATCTCATCCTGATTGGTGTTAGCGGGAGTGGAAAGACGACTCTGTCTCGATTCGTCGCTTGGATGAACGGTTTGAAGGTCTTCCAGATCAAGGTCCACGGCAAGTACTCATCGGAAGATTTCGACGATGATCTGAGAAGTGTTCTGCGTCGCGCAGGTTGCAAGGGTGAGAAGATTTGCTTCATCATGGACGAGTCCAACGTTCTCGACTCTGGTTTCTTGGAACGCATGAACACCCTGCTAGCCAACGCTGAGGTTCCCGGTCTCTTTGAGGGCGATGAATTCTCCTCTTTGATGACCGCCTGTAAGGAGGGTGCTCAGCGCCAGGGTCTGCTCCTTGACTCGCAGGAGGAACTCTACAAATGGTTCACTCAACAAATTGTCAAGAACCTGCATGTCGTCTTCACCATGAATCCACCTGAGGAAGGTCTCTCTTCCAAGGCAGCTACCAGTCCTGCTCTGTTCAATCGTTGCGTGCTCAACTGGATGGGCGACTGGTCTGATCAGGCCCTGTTCCAAGTTGGCTCAGAACTGACCCAGTCGGTCGATCTTGACAAGCCCAACTTCGTCTCCCCTGACAGCATCCCCGTGGCATACCGCGAGTTGTCTCTTCCAGCATCGCACAGAGACACTGTTATCAACTCTATGGTCTACATTCATCACTCGTTGCATCGCTTCAACCAGCGCTTGCAGAAGCAGCAGGGTCGGATGACCTATCTGACTCCTCGTCATTACCTTGACTTTGTTGCTCAGTATGTCAAGCTATTCAATGAGAAGCGCGAGGACCTTGAAGAGCAGCAGCGGCACTTGAACGTCGGTTTGGAGAAGCTTCGCGACACCGTCGACAAAGTAAGCGATTTGCGTGGCAGTCTAGCGCAGAAGAAGACACAGCTTGAAAAGAAGGATACGGAGGCGAACGAGAAGCTGCAGCGTATGGTTGCTGATCAGCAAGAGGCAGAGCAACGGAAACAGGTTTCTTTGGAGGTGCAGGCGGCATTGGAGAAGCAAGAGAAGGAAGTGGCTGAGCGGAGGGAAGTCGTCTTGAATGATCTGGCAAGAGCCGAGCCCGCCGTGTTGGAGGCACAGAAGAGTGTCAGCAACATTAAGCGTCAACACCTTACCGAAGTTCGTTCTATGGGCAATCCCCCAGCTAGCGTTCGACTGGCCCTGGAAGCTGTCTGCACGCTGCTTGGTCACAAGGTCGACAGCTGGAAGACTATTCAGGGTATCATCCGCCGTGATGACTTCATCGCCAGCATTGTGAACTACGACAACGAGCGCCAGATGACCCGCAGTCACCGGGTCAAGATGCAGAATGAGTACCTGTCCAAGGAGGACTTCACCTACGAGCGTGTGAACCGTGCCAGTAAAGCTTGCGGTCCATTGGTCCAGTGGGTTGAGGCTCAAGTCAACTACTCAGAAATCTTGGATCGCGTTGGTCCTCTGCGCGAGGAGGTTGACCAGCTCGAGGAGCAGGCTTTGCAGACCAAGGCCGAGGCACAGGCCATTGAAAATACCATCCAGGGCTTGGAAGGTAGCATCGCGACTTACAAAGCCGAATATGCTGCGCTCATTAGCGAGACTCAGGCAATCAAGACGGAAATGTCCCGAGTGCAGTTCAAGGTCGATCGCAGTGTTCGCCTGCTCGACAGTCTGGCATCCGAGCGTGAGCGTTGGGAGGAAGGTAGCAAGTCGTTCGAGACCCAAATCAGCACTCTGGTCGGCGACGTGCTCATTGCGGCGGCGTTCCTTGCTTACGCTGGTCTTTACGATCAGCAGTTCCGTAAGGCAATGGTGGACGATTGGGTTCACCAGCTGGCTCAGTCCGGCATCAACTTCAAGCCACACAACCCGATCACAGAATACCTATCCAATGCCGATGAGCGCCTGACCTGGCAAGAGAACTCTCTCCCCGTCGACGACCTCTGCACTGAGAATGCTATTATCCTGAAGAGATTCAACAGATACCCTCTGATTGTCGACCCGTCTGGCCGCGTGACAGAGTTCTTGCAGAAGGAGAGTAAAGACCGCAAGCTCACTGTCACTAGCTTCTTGGACGACTCCTTCGTCAAGCAGTTGGAAAGCGCCCTGCGCTTCGGCAACCCTATCCTCATTCAGGATGCCGAGCACTTGGATCCCATCCTCAACCACGTTCTCAACAAGGAATACCAGAAGACCGGAGGTCGTGTCCTCATTCAGCTGGGCAAGCAAGAGATCGATTTCTCGCCATCTTTCAGACTTTTCTTGTCGACCAGAGATCCTTCTGCTTGCTTTCCGCCAGATGTCTGCAGCCGAACCACCTTTGTCAACTTCACGGTCACCCAAAGCAGCTTGCAGACACAGTCGCTCAATGATGTCCTCAAGTTTGAGCGACCTGATGTCGATGAACGCCGCAACAACCTCGTCAAGATGCAGGGAGAATTCAAGGTTCACCTTCGACAACTGGAGAAACGTCTATTGCAGGCTCTCAATGAGTCCCGCGGTAATATCCTTGATGACGACAATGTCATTGAAACTCTCGAAACCCTTAAGAAGGAAGCCGCCGAGATTTCCAAGAAGATGGCCGAGACTGAGGGTGTCATGTCTGAAGTGGAGAACATCACACACCAGTACAGCATCATTGCTCGGTCATGCAGTGCTGTCTTCGCCGTACTGGAACAGCTCCACCACATCAACCACTTCTACCAGTTCTCCCTCCAGTACTTCGTCGACATCTTTAATGCGGTCCTCTACCAGAACAAGCGTCTCGCACAAGAGAAGGATCATTCCGCGCGTGTACAGATCATCATCCGAGACCTATTCATCACGACCTACCAACGGACTTCCTTGGGCCTAGTGCAGAAGGACCGCATCACCTTGGCTATCCTTCTTGCCCAAGCTACTCCTTTCCCGATGGACAGGGCCATTCTGGATCGCATTTTGGACGAATCTGTGGAAGACACAGATCTTTCGACAGTCACTGATGCGCGCGAGCAAGTGATGAACAAGTTGCAGAACATGTCACTCTTCAAGCAATACGTTCCCAACATCTCTCAAGACCAATGGGACCGGTTCTTCAGCGAGGAACTCGCTGAAAACGCCGTCCCTGTCATTTGGGACGACAATGCCCCGGAGCTGGACCAATTGCTTCGGTCATTGCTTCTTGTCAAGCTTTGTCGCATGGACCGATTCGTTCCAAGTGCCGAGCGCTTCATCCAGGCTGTCTTCGGGCGCGAGCTCTTTGAAGGTAGCAGCGATCTCAAAGATGTAGTTGACCAGGTTACGGCGACCACCCCAATTGCCCTCAGCTCCAGCCCTGGTTTCGATGCTAGTTACAAGGTCGATGCTCTGGTCGAGCGCACGCACGCAACCTGCGCCAACATTGCTATGGGTTCAAACGAAGGTCTCGAGAGCGCCGACAAGGCGATCAGCAACGCCGCTGCGGCTGGTAACTGGGTACTTGTCAAGAACGTCCACTTGGCTCCTTCTTGGCTTCAGAGCCTGGAAAAGAGACTGGATTCTCTCAAGCCTCACAAGGAATTCCGTCTCTTCCTCTCCATGGAATCGAGTCCCAAGATTCCGGTCAACCTGATCCGTGCTTCTCGCGTCCTGATGTACGAACAGCCTGCCGGTGTCCGTGCGAACATGAAGGATTCACTATCCACCTTGACTGCTCGAGCCAGCAAGCCTCCTGTTGAGAAGGCCCGTGTCTACCTCTTGCTCTGCTTCCTCCACGCCGTTGTCCAGGAGCGACTTCGCTACGCGCCCAGTCTCGGATGGAAGGGCTTCTGGGAATTCAACGACAGCGACGTGAGTATCTCGTCTCCTGAAAGATCGGTACAATGCTAACAGCTGTGTTTGAACAGTACGAATGCTCCGCCTTCATCATTGACCACTGGGTCGACACAGTTGCCCAAGGCCGTTCCAACGTCGCCCCTCAGAAACTCCCCTGGGAAATGATCCGTACCCTCATCGCTGAGATGTACGGCGGCAAGATCGACGACGCCGGTGACTTCCAGCAACTGGAGAACCTGGTGAACAGCTTCCTTACCCCAGCCGCCTTCGAGGACGAGTATAAGATCGTCTCAGGCGTCGAAAACGACGAGCTCCTCACTCTGCCCAGCACCACCAACATCCGCGACTTCATTGCCTGGGTCAACAATCTTCCAGAGCGTGAACCTCCTACTTACCTGGGCCTGCCCGCCAACGCGGAGAAACTGTTGTTGGTTGGCCATGGCCGCAAGATGATCTCTGATCTGTCGCGCGTTACAACCTTGTTGGATGAAGGCGAGCAGTTGATGGTTGATAACTGATTATCCTTTGTTTCCTTTGTTTTTGTATCTGGAGTTGAGGTCGCTCGTTTCTAGACTGTGGTTGGGAGAATGGCTCTATACCCCAAGACCGCTGGCGGAATCCTGATTGAGGTTTTGATTTCTGTTTATTGGTTTGGATTGTATTTTATCGAGATCCTGTCTTTCTTTGTACACAACAATTTCCTTTCATGCACAATCTTTGCCCTAAGTATTGTATTACTCTCAAGATACTGTACATCATAACAAGACTGCATAGATCAAAACATGCTTTAACATTCTCCCTACATTCTGTACACATACTTGGGTCTTTGTTCCGAGAGGAATATGGTCAATAGCATTAAGTATCCAGTATACAATCTGTGGAATATTTGGCATGCGAGAGGTCATCATATCAACTACCCTCAGCACATAATGTAAAATGACTCAACAAAACGCCAACAAAGTCCCATGAGACAAGAATGTCCTATGTACGTAACGTGGTGGAGCAGGCCACTCGATTTACGAGATGAAGGTCGACTCAGAGAACATGGTTCCCTCCTCAGAGACCTCGGTATCGCCGATCTTCAGCTTCAATGAGAGCTTCTCCTGCGGGGAGTACTGATCATGCAACGTTAGTACACGGTGTGTTTGAAAAGGGACTTGGGCGGGGAGGGGGGTTTGAAAATGGCATACCTGGAAGATGTACGGTCTGGTACCGGCGACGCTACCGGCGATGGTCTTGATGAAGCCGGGCACTTCGCCCATTACATCGACGCGATCCAGGCGCTTGCCGAGGGGACCGTCTACTTCGGCTGACACCTCCTGGCCGTCGGATGTCCTGCCGTGCCACGTCCACTTGATCGAGGTGGGCTGGGGCCAGTCGCTCTCGGGATCCTGCTCCGAGGCCGTGTGGGTGACGGTGTTGTCGACGCCGGCGTAGATGATCTCGCCGTCTTTCAGGATTCCACCGACGTTAACCTTGGTCGAGCCGTAGGATGGGGGAGTGGTGTACTCCATCATGATGGCGGAGTAGGTGGGTGTTTGGAAGTTGATGAAGTTCCAGCGGGCAGCTGATTTTTGTTAGCAATTGTCGACGTGCACGATTCGTATTCATTGCTCCCACCTGCGTGGTGCGGCTTCATGCCCTGCAGAGCGGGGATGAACACTCCGCGGCCGGTCAGATCATATGTCTTCTCCTTGGTGGTGATGCTACCCTCGACGGCACAGCGGGGCCAGAAGCCGTGGTACATCGAGCCCCAGGGGTTCTTGGGGTCTGTTCCGAAGTAGGAGGTACCATCCTTGCCAACAGCGAAGCCGGGCGCCTTGCGGGTGAACTTGAGGTCCACGATGCTGTCGGGGTTGACGGTCGACTTGATGGTGTAGGCGTCACCCTCCTCGTTGAGGGTGATGGTCAGGTTATCGGCGCCGAAGGAGAGCATCTTCTCATCGAACATGAAGTTGTGCAGGGGATCGGAGTGCCAGATATGTGGGCCATCGCCTTTGAGGTTGAAGATCTTCGAGTTAAAGTGCGCGGTGGTGTGAATGCCCCTTTAAGTTGAAATGAGTCAGCATCAAGGAACGAGTATTGAGTCTTTGATCGACAGTGTATAGCTCAGCTATCAGCTCCGAGTTGAAACACTCACGCAATGTTGCTGTAGATGACCTGAACCATGACCAATGTCCCGTTGTCGGCCATGATGTAGAAGGTCTGAGTCTCGACGTTGGTGTACTGGTGCGCCTTCCATTGCAAGTTCTCTTTGGACAAGATGGTGTAGGGAGTTTCAGCCGTCTGTCGGGCAACCGATTGAATAGCCTCGGGGCCATAGATGGGCTCCTCCGTGCCAATGGCCGCGGAGAGACTGTCAAAGGTCGATTCTGATTAGCTACCACCACGCATCTCAGCATTCTGATAGCACATACGTTGATTTGAGCCAGTTCATGTTGATTCTGAGAAAATGTGCAGAAAATCACCGGGAGGTCAAGAAAAATGGAAAAGGGAGGTGAAGAGGAAGGGAGATCGACACGCGGGGCCCGACACTAAGAGTAGTTCGGATGCAAACGAGAACCCTCCGAGTAGTGGAGCTGACAGAACAGCAGACTGACACCAATAAATCACACTGCGAAAGAATCTGAGAATGAAAATGAGCCGTTCAGGAGGAAAGAGTTGGGAGTAGAAAGCAACGAAGAAACGAAGAAACGATGACGTTGGGCGCTCTCAGGCGCTCACTTGGCGCCGGACCAATCATCGCCCGCGGCGTCTCCAGGAAAATCTTCCGTCTTCAGCGACGGTTTTTGTTTTTTGATCCTCGCTGCCAATCTTCTTCTTCAGCAACATTCCATCATGGCCAAGAACGCGTTGCAAAAGGAGCAATTCGTCAAGCTCATCGTCGGCGCTGGCCAGGCCTCGCCTAGTCCCCCGGTCGGTCCGGCGCTGGGTAGTAAGGGTGTCAAGAGCATGGACTTTTGCAAGGTGAGCTTGGGACTCAGTCAGCTCTGTCGCGCTCTTGGAGACTGACAGGAGGCTAGGAGTTCAATGCTCGCACAGCACACATCAACACCGGTGTCCCCATCCCAGCGCGCGTCACCGTTCGCCCTGACCGATCCTTCTCCTTCGACATCCGCACCCCGACGACCACCTACCTCCTGCTGAACGCCGCCAACGTCGAGCCCCGGAAGGGCCGCCTGCGCGGGGCCATGAATCCTGGCCACGAAGTCTGCGGTACCGTTTCGCTGAAGCACATTTACGAAATCGCCAAGATCAAGCACACCGAGACGCGGTTATCAGGATTGAGTCTGCAGGGGTTGTGCAAGAGTGTCATGTCCCAGGCGAAGTCCATTGGCATTCAGGTTGTCCCGTGATTGGGTCATGCCGGACGAGATGCACATTTGACAAGTGTCGTAGCTGATCACTGCGACTATTGATCAGTTTGTGGCATTCGGGGAGGATTCCATTCGGAAGGTGTCTGTTCGATATGCTTGGCTATTCTGGCGTTCTATGGGGACTTCGGATTATCCCTTCTGTACAATATATACCTGGTCATTTTGCATGCTGTTCCAGCGACGTATGCATATCAATTCGAGAAGCATTGACAAAAGACTGTCAGAGACGTATATCCGGGAGGTGGCATGTTGACAACTTGAAAGCGTAACTCGAGGCGCTCCGCTATGACAAGCTAAGGCTAATGCCCCTACGATGTCTGACCATAGCAACTTGACCATGTCCTTGACACGTTGATTGTGACAAACGGCGAGGATACTATAAATGTATTATAAGGTCTTACAACCGAATGACTGTGCTACTGGATCAGCTAGTCGATACGTACTCGAGTATATCCCGAAACGTGGAAGAATACCCTCGTGCGCTCTGTCGCCCGAGAAGGCTTCACTTCAGCAATTCCTTGACACTTCCTAATGGATATTAGAAAGCCGACGTAGTAGGTGCTCACCAGTACAACCCGTAGGGTTAAACACCTCTTTTCAGCCTCTGGCATAAAGTCAAAGCACCATTCATACCCTCTCTCTGTGACGCTCAAAACATCTACAGCAATTGGATAATATTCCCTTGTTGGTCTGGTGAGCATTGGCATGGCCTTGACGGCCGTGTGGACGAATCGTCGGGGATGCTTTGATAAAGCCCGGCGGAGTTGACGCCAAGGAATATCGATACTACTCAACGATTCAGTGCAACTAACTGCTAGTCGTCAGTGGAGCGTTAGTATGTATATCAGCGTAGTCACAAGGTGCAATAGTAGTTGAGGTTGGACCTTGTCCCCTGCACCTTCGGAGCCCACCTGGCTTGGCGGGTATGAAGTATGAAGGCCAAGATATCCGGGGTACGCAACCCATTTGGTGATCCTTGGTGATTCCTTGGCAGGTATGAGTGTGGATATCGATCGTACGTGCCTGGATGAGTGATCTGAAGATCTCCCGATGGAGAAAGCAGGAGTATATCACCTCATGAGAAACAAGAGAGTTATATGTATGACGGCATCAGTGCAGCAGAGCCCGAGGGCGCACGACTAAACCCGAAGAGGCAAACTTCCAGATCGTCGAGGGAAGAAGCCGCAATAAGCGATGGCCTGCAGATTTAGTCTCGTGTTCGTAGAAGACCGGGAAGTCGGCACTCATCGATATCGACATCATAGGACCACAACCCCCTGTTGACCTCCAGCTCCGCGGACTTCCGAGATCTGCCCGCAGTACAAAAGATACAATAACTATATTGAATCAGTGACTTAGTCGGCCCTGAAGGTCCAGATGATCCAAAGGAACGAACTTGAGAAGATCTCAACGCCTGTATGTAAAGAGTAGTTGGATACGCAAGTGGAAGTTGAAGAAGAGCGCACAGAAAGATCCCCCACCCGGTTTTGCCTGAGGCCCAGACTTGCCCAGTCTGGTCCCTCCCAAATCTCCAACTGCTCCCCTCTTCTCTTCTCTTTTCTCTTTTCTCTTTCTGGGTCTCTGGGTCTCTGGGTCTCTGCTTTTTCTTCTCTTCCTCTCCTCTCTGCTCACCTCCCGCCTTTCTCACCCTCTATCCCCCCGTGTGCTTTGAGCCTCCCGCCAGATTCGCCCGTGGCGGTCGCACGGGTCATTATCGCACGGATTCGGCGCCGAAAAGTTTAAGGGAAAAGATTTGCCTCACCACGTAATCGACAGACGGCTGCTCCTCGTCCTCGTTCGGGGTTTCAAACACCTACCTTCCAGATCGACGATTTCCAAGTCAACGGCCCGTCCGTCACGATACATCAAATCTCCTGCACATCCCAGAGCCGCGAGGGGCATGTGTCCCACCTGGCTGCCGAGGACATAGTTGGTGCCGATGAGTATGACGTCTGAAACGGCCGACTCGACCCCAACCGCCAACGCGATGGATTCAGGTATGTCTTGGCTCCACGCTCAACTTGTCTGAGCCTCCTTGCGATGGCGTAGTCAAATTCCTTACCTGACACTGCATGATCGACACGTTAGACTCCCAGGCTATGCAAACCCCCGCCAAGATGCCTGCCCAGGCTTCGGAGGCCGGTGACCCCGATGCCAAGTCAAGAGCTCAGCCTGGTCAGGTCCGCTTCTCATCCGTCACGCAGGAGATCGAGCCGGAGCAGACATTGCTGTCACCCGAGCCGGAGCAATCACAGACAGATCAGTCGAAGCAGACCCAAGACGAAGAGGGGTTACGATCGCTCGCGATGAGCTTGCAGAGGTCCCAGCTTCAGGAGTCCCGACTACGCAACTTTTCCTTCGACGCAATGTCTCTTCCCGCTTCACGAGTATGTCTACACATCCTGACCTGCCCAATATAGTCCAGATCTCGGCTTCTTCGTGCCTCGTTGAGTCGATAGCAATCACTCAACGGCCTTTGGAGCAACTGGGAGTTGATGGAGAGACGATTTGCTTACTTCTACTTCTCTACGTCTAGGTTGGATCTCGCGAGTCGAGTGATCGGAGTGCCCGCGATGGCAATGGCTCCTACATGACCTCCCCTCATGCTTCTCCCCCCGTCTCCGCAGTGCAGTCACCTCCCCTGACCCCCGCCGTTACCCACTCCCGCGATGGCCGCCCCAGCGAGACCGCGGCTTCTCTGAACGCCGTTGGGCGAGCCAATGGTCAAGAATCAGCAATTACCCCCGAAACATCCCCTCGGGTCACATCCGGTGACAAGAATGGCACACACCAAAGTGCTCCACCGTCTCGTCCCTCGTCGACCGATCATCTATCTTCCAAACATAGTGGTGCTTCCGAGCAGTCGTCCCAAGCCAACCAAGTGCCAAGACATCGAGCCCAATTCTTCATTGGTACCGACGCGAGTTCTATGGAAGAGAGCCCGCCTCCTACTCCGAGAGATTCGTACACTCCTCCAGGCGCCATCACCCCAGTCGGCGAACCCAATGACCCTTACGCGCGCAGCAAGCGACAACCTCAGTCGAAGAATCTTGCCCAGCTCGATGCACGTTTCATCTTCGGAAGTCGTGATTCGAAGCGGACGTTCCGTCCTGGGACTCCTCGATCGGCCAGTGCGAGTGATCTCAGCAGAACCAGCGAGAAACGAGGCGTTTTTGGCGGTCACAAAGAGAAGAACAAGGAGAAGAACAATGAGCAGAAGAGCAGTCATGGCAACCACCATCATCACGGCTCAATGTCTGAATTGAAGCGGTTTTTCAAGATGGGGCACCGTCATAAGCGGCCCGAGTCCCCCACCTCTGCTCCCAAACGATCGAGCCGATCCTCCGGGAATGGCAAAAGCACCCCCTACCAGATGGCTCCTGACAATGTTCCCTTTGCTGACGACCATGGCTTGAACTCCAAATATGGTAAACTGGGGCGGGTCCTCGGATCTGGAGCAGGCGGCTCGGTTCGACTGCTGAAGCGGAACAGTGACGGAGTCACCTTTGCCGTCAAGCAGTTCCGAGACCGTCATAGCTGGGAGAGCCTGAAGGAATATTCCAAGAAAGTGACGGCTGAGTTCTGTATCGGTTCCACTCTTCACCACGGCAACATCATTGAGACCCTCGATATCATCCAGGAAGGACATCACTGGTACGAGGTGATGGAGTATGCGCCATACGATCTGTTCGCAATTGTTATGACCGGAAAGATGACAAAGGAAGAGATTGCTTGTTCGTTCAAGCAAATTCTCAGTGGTGTGGCTTACCTGCACGGCATGGGATTGGCTCATCGTGACTTGAAGTTGGACAATGTGGTGGTGAACGACCGTGGCATCATGAAGTTGATCGACTTCGGCAGCGCCGTTGTTTTTCGCTATCCTTTTGAGAACGACATCGTTCTAGCTTCAGGTATGTATCTTTTCTTCGAGCAGTTGGTGAGTATTACTGACCGGGGAACAGGTATCGTCGGTTCGGATCCATACCTCGCCCCTGAGGTATATGACGAGAAGAAATACGACCCCCGCCCTACGGATGTTTGGTCGCTGGCGATCATCTTCTGTTGCATGACCTTGCGTCGCTTCCCCTGGAAGCAGCCGCGCACCACGGATAACTCCTACCGCTTGTTCGTCTCCAGCCCGACCCCCGGTACACCTGTTCCGGATGCCACTCCGCGGGCCCATCCCCGACCCAAGTCGAGCTCCGACCTTCCCTCTGCCGCCAATGAGCAAAAACAGCTCCCTCATTCCTCAAGCGGACCTAACCTGGCAGCCGAACCTGCCACAAAACCAGCTGCGCCTCCTGCTCCGGAGCAGAATAGGGCTCAGGCAGAGTCGAAAGAAGCCAAGGATGGCGATTCATCCACCGAGAATGCCAAGAAACAAACCAGCCAGACCAGCAATAACGACAAACCCACGCGCACCACCAGCAAGGAGGCTCCTCCCCTTCCGCCTGGCTCCCAACAACAGAGTCAGAAACAGGAAGTTATCAAAGGTCCCTGGCGACTTCTCCGCATCTTGCCGCGAGAAAGTCGGTACATCATCGGTCGAATGTTGAAGGTCAATCCGAAGGAGCGAGCGACCCTCGACGAGGTCCTTTCGGATGACTGGGTGCGCAACATTCAGGCATGCCGGCAGGAGGGGTCGGGCGAGATCATCAATGCTTCTAATCACACCCACGTCCTTGAGCCTCCGTCGCACAGTGCCCCCGTGGCCAGCAAAGGTGCCAAGGCCAAATGATTCCCCTTTCGTGTATCAATTTTTCGTTCACGTGCGCATAATTTCTCGGCGGCTCAGAGGATAAATGAGCTTGCAATCTGTGGACTTATCTTCTTTTCTTCGTTCACCATCTCAGTTCGTGGGGTGCTTCAACTCGCGCAGGCTATCACGCATCACCTTGGTCACTATGATGTTGCGTCTGGCTTTCTCGTTTCCCCGCAACTTTCGATAGAGCCATTACCAACGACCTCGGGCTGCCTTATCTGACGGGCGATATTCCTACCACGATGAAGCAGGGACGGTTGGCTTTTTCGGCGTCTGTGGAGAAGTCATTTCTACTAATGGCAAGGTCTTGAAGGATTCGGCTGTCTGATGTTAGATGAGTCTGCTAGAAGTGGAACGTTGAGCGAGTTTTCCTGCGTGTGCATTCTTTCTACCCGTCCAAGAGACTGGACTGGTTTTTGCAAAGGGCGTGTCTGTGTACACAGAGCGACCTGAGTAGTAGATACTTCAAATACAGGAATACAGGTTATGTTGTCTATTTGGAGCGCCTCTTCTCATCTTATCATTGTAGATCTTTTTCGTTCGGGATCGACCTCCCGATTCGGCGATATCGGATGGCTTGGCCGCGGAGCAAAAGTTCGGACCTCCCACCTGCAATTGCGGAGCTCGACTGAGACCGCGGTGCTGCTTCTGCTCCATCTTTACTCTTGCAAGGATCTGACGAGGTGCTTCTCTAGCTCCATTTCCCCTTTCTGCCCATTCACAAAGCAGAATGTCCCTGCAATAGAGTCATTGAATCTCCGACTCATCTGTCATGACACAGCAAGCCGGCGAGGAGCCATTGGTCTCCTCCCTTTGGACAAGATCACTACTTGTACGACGCAGCCCCAACTCAATGATTGCTGGAGCTTCTCACTAACTGTACCTCAATCAACAGTCCGGCGCAGTAGCAGGCCTAACCGTCGACTGCTCCCTCTACCCTCTCGACACCATCAAAACCCGCCTCCAAAAAGCACGCGACACCACCGCCCCCCAAGCTCCACGACTATCTCTCCGACAAACGGTCCGCGGCATCTACGCTGGCCTCCCCTCCGTCCTCTTCGGCTCCGCCCCCTCCGCCGCATCCTTCTTCATCGTCTACGACGGCGTCAAGCGCACATTCCTCCCGCCCTCCTCCGACTCCCCATCCCGCACCCATGTCTTCCTCACACACTCGGTCGCCTCCTCGCTAGGTGAGATCGCCGCTTGCGCGGTCCGCGTTCCGACAGAGGTGATCAAGCAGCGCGCACAGGCGGGTCTGTTCGGCGGGTCGAGTCTGCTTGCGCTAAAGGATATCTTGTCTCTACGGCATGCCGCTGAAGCTGCTCCGTCGCCTGCGGCTGGAACGAACGCTACCGTCGTGCCTGGCTCTGCGCCGCCCGTGAAACGGGGATATGGCCAGGTCCTTCGGGAATTGTATCGTGGCGCGGGCATTACCATCGCCCGCGAGATTCCCTTTACCGTGCTGCAGTTTACGATGTGGGAGTCTATGAAGGAAGCCTATGCGAAACGGTACCTTCGCAAGTCTGCCCCCGGATCTGGCGCTGTATCAGAAAATCAGATCCCAGCGTCGACGAGCGCGATGTTTGGGAGTGTGGCTGGTGCTATCGCGGCGGGATTGACGACTCCGCTTGATGTGATTAAGACGCGGGTGATGCTTGCTCGGCGAGGTGATGGCAGTGCTGGTGCTTCGGTGAGGGTCAAGGAGGTGGTGAAGGGGATTGCGGATGAAGGGATGGGCGCGTTCTGGCGTGGCATTGGACCGCGGGTGGCGTGGATTGGTATCGGTGGTGCTGTGTTTTTGGGCAGTTACCAGTGGGCGTGGAATACGTTGGAGGGGAAGAGGCAGGGGAAGGATGAGTGAGTGATGATGTTGCCTTGGTATACTACTGCTACTGTACATTATGGCTGTTTTATAGAGGGCTTGGAAAACATAGACGAAAAGTGTATATCACTTCCATCTCCAGACTATTCTCTGAATCAATCCCGTTCTCTAAGCATCCAGCCAAGGTCTTTCACCTGCTCAGGTGTCAACAGTTTCTCCATCTGTTCTCTGCGCAGGAAGTCGTGATCTGCGAAGTCGAACCCAGGTGTCACCATCTTGAAGATGTCAATACATCTCTCCATTGACCAGATGAATGAACAACTCACCTCACTAATAAGCAAGCCCTCAGTTGCTTGACCCTTCTCACCCCCATTGACATCCTCCCCTGGCGAATCCGGCAGCAAAAAGCTCGCCTTATACTTGCCCCCCTCAACAACCCACTGCTGACGCTCTCCTCGACCAGCATCAGGCCCAACAAGGAACGTCTCAATCCGTGCCTTCTGCCTCTCATTGTCCTTCACTTCATCCGCATGGATGACAACATACCGCCCCCGGCCGTGGTGCCAGGTATGCACTGTCCGCGCCAGATTGCGATGGAAAGCGCCTAGCGGGGAACCTGGCGTGAGCAAGTAGAGGATCGAGCTACTCGCCGCGCGGGTCTTGTTCTTCTCGCCATTTGCTTTGTCTGTGGTTGATTGGAATGGATTTGGGACTTGTTGTGACGACCGGTGGGTTTCTTTGTAGTAGCCGCCTTCGGGGTGAGGCTGGAGGTTGAGATTGGTGAGGATGGATTGTATGGATGGGCTTTCCTCTTTGGTTGATGTGTCGGGGCTGTAGGCCGGTTTGATCTGTGATGGTGGGATATCCATGTTGGTGTTGATCTTGGGAGTGTCCATTGTGCTTGACTTGGATTAGAATGTTCATTGTTCAACTTGGGTTTGTAGTTTTGTAGTCAATCGCACTCCTTGCGCGAATTACGTCGATGCGATCAGATCAAGGAAAGTCGCACAAGAGGGTTATATCATCTCGTGGGTCCAGGAGACATTGTGACCGATCTGATCCCTGGGCTCTGAATCGAGTGTCGGACTGTCGAGATAAGCAAGTCCGTTAGTATGAGCATCTGAAGACGGGTACTATTATAGATCTATCGACGATGCTGCGTCTAGATAGAATGTGAGAGTAAACAGAGAGAACTCGTCGCACAACATCATAACGAAGAAAGTGAGAGTGAGAGTGAGATACGCTCAGGTACCAGCCGCTTCGAATGCCCCTGGCGGCTCCCCAACTTCCCCTCATTCCATCTCCCCCTCTTTGACACCTGCAGCGCAGAATCACACAAATCTCAGCATCATCTTTTCCCAGATCGTTCAGTTGTTGCACCTCATGGGACAGTGACGTCGCCCTTGTCCCCACCAAAAACGTGCTAGTGATCGGCCTCGATTGAGGCAGATAAGCTCCGCATCTCCTCCGCAATTGCTTCCACCCGCTTGACAACTTGCATGCATGGCACGGAAACTGAGCCACCAGAGGGTCACGTACGGTGAGTTTTTGGGCAAATTTCAATCCTGACTGTGGCTTGTTATACTGACTCTCTCTCCCCGGTAGTGCTCCCTCTGCCTGATGCCCCCGGCGGGCACCGTCTGGGGGTCAATGGCTTGACCGTTGACCGTCAGAACTCCATCCTGTAAGTCGTTCAGAATATTTTGGCAAGATGGAGACTGGAGAGTCCGGACTGTTCCCTTGTAGCTGTCTGAGTGACTCTATCCCTCTCTCCACGTGGGTTGCACAACTTCTAACGTGACGTCTGTCTTGTCTCCCAGGTATTCCGCAGGCCGCGACGGTGTCATTTGCTCGTGGGACCTTGACTTTCCCCTTGCTTCGCTCCCCTCGTCGAATCCCTTCTCCTCTTCCAATCGTAAACCCGGCCCAACCCGGTTCAGGACTCAGGTCCAGGCCCATAGTCATTGGATCAATGATATCGTCCTTACTCAGGATAACTCCGCGCTGGTCTCCGCGTCCTCAGACACCACCGTGCGACTCTGGCGTCCACACTCAGAATCAACAGAGGTCCCGGAACGTATCGGCAAACATACCGACTATGTCAAGGCGCTGGCGAGTCCCGGTGGGCAGGCTAGTTGGGTCGCATCGGGTGGTCTTGACCATAAGCTCTATTTGTGGGATCTAAATGGTGGTGGAGAGATTCTGGGCATAGATGCCTGCGGAGATGATGCGACTGAGAAAGGGTCCGTCTATGCTCTAGGGGCCGTCTCTTCGGTGCTTGCCAGTGGAGGCCCTGAGAATGTCGTTCGTGTGTGGGATCCCAAGTCTGGGAAGCTGGTGACCAAATTCGTGGGTCATACCGACAATGTTCGGGATATCCTGATCAACCAGGCTGGGGATACTATCATGACTGCCTCGTCAGACCAGACGATCAAGATCTGGTCACTGACAGCTGGGCGCTGCATGAATACTCTCACCATGCACAACGACAGTGTCTGGTCTCTCTATTCGGATGACCCCAACCTGTCCGTCTTCTACTCCAGCGACCGGTCCGGTATGGTGGCCAAGACCGACACGCGAGGATCACCCGACATCGAGCAGGGCACTTGCGTCGCGGCGCTGCAGGAACATGAGGGAGTCGTGAAAGTGGTTGCAACGGATGACTTTATCTGGACGGCTACGCCTAAATCAAGCATCAATCGATGGAAAAACGTGGACACGACTTTAGGCATTGAAGAGCCCCCAGACCCAGCGCGGACTATCGACTCTGCTGCTGCACCGGTAGACTCATCAGACAAGGCGCCCAAGAAGATTCCATTCAACGCGGCCCTGCAACTATCTGCTACCTCTACTTTGCTTGGTCGTTCGTCGCCTGCGAGTGGGCAATCCTCCGAGCCAGATTTGGATACTGATCTTGATCTCACTGTCCCGGTCCATTCGCTGCCCGAAGAGACGATCGAAGGCCAGCATGGACTCATAAAGTGCTTGATGCTCAATGACCGGAAGCGAACCCTCACACAGGACTCTGCAGGGGAAGTTGTCTTGTGGGACCTACTTAAGGTAATTTGACTCGCTAGGTGTGACTCGAATTTCAGACTGATCTGGATACAGTGTGTGCCTGTTCAAGCCTTTGGCAAGCGCCATATCGACGATGTTGCCGCGGAAATCAACACTACTGAAAGTATCTCTCATTGGTGCACGATTGACGTCCGCACTGGGAGACTGTCTGTCATCCTGGAGCCAAACCGCTGCTTTGATGCTGAGGTGTATGCGGACGAAGCCGGCCTTTCTCCGGCGCATCTCGCGGAGTTCCGGGAGGATCAACGAAGTGAGTGATTTTGTTCGCCATAGAGGCATCCTTTCATTCTCAGGCGGCTAACGTTCCTCAGTCAACCTCGGCAAATGGATCCTACGATGGCTTTTTGCCCCATTGGTGGATGAAGAGATACGACGTGATAACGAATTTCGTGACACTGCCATGGCCAATGCTGAGCAACTCGCCAAGCAGAATCCCATAAACACATCAGCACCTGCCGATGACGTCCCACGAAGCATCGGCATTCCCATATCGCATGATTCCTCGACTACACTCCGTCCGGGCATGGACTTCCCCGGTAGTCCTCAGACTCCAGGGTTCGGGATCAACATGGCCGGCACACCTTCGTCGGCGACTTATCTCAGCACTTCCATGCAAAGCGGCATGTCTCCCTTCCCGGCCTTGGACGTGGACACTCCGGATGTTCCTGGATCGACACTTTCTCAGCATGACGCCGCACCTTCGTCGCTTTCGGACAGGGGCAGCGACTACTTCTCTTCCAGACCTCCTCAGGGACAGTCTCAAGCTGATGCTGACAAGCAACCCATGTCTCCTTCGGATTCTGGGATGCCGCAGTCTCCGGCTGAGCCTGACAAGGAGGAGAAAAAGAAGGGTGGATCTCTATTTGGGAAGAAATTCCGGATGGACTTCCCCAAGAAGTTGGGGCGGACCTCCACGGAGCAAAAGCCACAGATACCAGAGGAAAAGGCCGAGGAGTCGGATGCCGCGTCGGTTAAGGAAGAAAAGGTCTACGAAGCAAACATCAGTGGCGTGATTGAGAAGATTCGTCATGAGTATGAGGAGTTCTTAGCTGCCAATCCCGGTCGGGAGTTGGTGACAGCCATCACGCCCAGTGCGGAGAATGAAACACCCCGTCTTGATATCCCTTCACGGACGGCCGTTTTCATCCAAGAAGAGACCGGTGATACTGCCGTGGCTTCTGATCTTTACCGAGGGAGCGTTGGTCGCATCGGCCGGGAAATTGATCGTTTGGAGAAGTCGATCCCTCATTGGCTTGGTGAATTGCTTCTGAAGGTGGGTTGTCCGGAGAGTTGATAGTTTCTGTCGAAGCTGACTTTTCTCAGAACCAAATTCCGTTCAAGGAACAAGTGAAGATCGCGTTCATTCTGAAGCCATTTGATGATTCTTTGCCCCCTGTTGCAAAGCCGGAACCGTGAGCCACCGCCAGGGATCGCTGAAGACCTAACACTAACACTGAGGATACAGCCCCACTGCCAACGGCGGGCCTCCAAGCAATGGGAATGGTAACAACAGCTCCCGACTGAATGCCAACCGCATGCTCCGAGCCAAGAAGGTTCTTGCCTACGTCGCTGAGCGCATTGATCCTCCCAATCCGGACGAACCCGAGGAGAACGCCATGCCGCCGGAGGAGTATCTCGAGCTGTACTGCCAGAAGCAGGTAAGTTAAGCCCTCGCCTCATTGTTGACATTTGTTGATTTGATTCCATTAGTTGTGCTCGCCGAACATGACCCTGGCTACGATCCGCACACACCTCTGGCGTACATCCGGCGACATGATCCTCTATTACAAGGCGAACGGCAAGAAGGAGATTCGGCCTCCTAAGTCCTTGACAGCCACCGATGAGAACCACCTTACAACAGGTGAACCCAATGTCCCCAACGGCGACGGCAACGCACCTCCAGGCTCTATCCATTCAATGGCCAATTCAGGATCGGTCGCTGGCTCAGTTGCCACCTGATCAACCGTACGAAACACCGCCCCAAGGCCCCTGTTTATATGTTCCTGTGTTCGTTGTTCTCGACCTGCGTGGCTTTCTAGTTGCTAGCGATACTTTGCGAGAGCATCTCGTCGAATCTGACAAGCGAAGCATGGCCACTCAGATGATTTTGATTCCCCTTGTTTTTGCTGATATTTCTTTGGCATGTGCTTTCGATCTTTCTTGGTGGCAGCGCATGCACATTGCTGATGGACGCTCTAGCCCGTTGGGCGAAAAGCGTACATCCTGTACTAAGAGCCGAGATACCATTGCATCTTTGTTCGCTGTATGCCGTCCTGAGCTTCGGCGGAATGTAGTTCTAGAGTTCTTCAGGTGGTCTTACAAAGTTGTTGTTGCCTCTAGCTCAAACCCAGAGATGCATCCGTGAATGACTACTGGACTTGCACTAGATTCGAAACGCTTCACAGCGTTATTTCACAGTAGTTTAGGACTCTTCATATCATGAGACATCAGTCAAGCATAGCTGATGAGATCTATCAGATCGGAGACATGTCGAAGGAATATCTCCGAGTCGTGGCTAGAGTCACACAGATCCATCTATAAAAGTCGGTTCCCCGCATCAACCGACCCCTCACGTCCCATCACCATCTCGCCACCATCACCCAGCATGACATACACAACCACCATCAAAAAGAAAACGAACTATGTCTTCGATCTAGGCCAATTCGGACGCTCTATAACTACTACCAGCACCGAGGCACAGACCTGGTTCAATCGCGGCCTCACCTGGGCCTACACCTTCAACCACAAGGAAGCAGCCGTATGTTTTGAGCAAGCCATTGCCCACGATGGGGACTGCGCAATGGCCCACTGGGGCTTAGCATATGCACTCGGTCCGAACTACAACCACCCGTGGGAATTCTTCGGCCAGAACCTGGCGGAGATCACAAAGCGCACCTACAATGCTGCACTCAAGGCTCAGTCTCTTGCCGGCAACGCGACTCCCGCGGAGCAGGCTATCATCGCTTCCATCCAGGCTCGCTTCCAGAGTGACAAGCCTGTTAGTCTGGGGGAATTCAACAAGCAGAACCGCGACTATGCTGACGCGATGAGCGTGGCATATCGCGACTTCGGTGATGACCTGGACGTAGCAACACTTTACGCAGATTCCCTGGTCAGCCTGACAGCGTGGAAACTGTGGGATCTCGTTACAGGGAAGCCGAAACCGGGCACCCGGACTCTCGAGGCGAAGGAGGTGCTAGAGAAAGCATTGTGCCACAAGGATGCCTCCCAGCACCCGGGCCTGCTGCACATGTATATCCATCTGATCGAGATGTCCACGACCCCAGAACTGGGTCTGGTCGCTGCCGATGCCCTTCGGCATCTGGTTCCAGATTCCGGTCATGCCTGCCACATGCCCTCGCATTTGGATGTCCTGATAGGCGACTACCGCGCCGCTATCAGAGCAAACCAGCTGGCGACAATTGCAGATGAGAAATTCTACGTCCACGAGGGAGGATTCAATTTCTACACCAACTATCGCATGCACAATTATCACACGCTTATTTACGCGGCGATGTTTGCCGGTCAGAAGAATGTTGCTCTGGACGCTGTCGAGCGCATGGAGGCCACACTACCTAAAGAATTCCTCGTGCAGGCGGCTGACTTTACCGAAATATTTATGTCTGTACGTGCACACGTTATGGTCCGCTTTGGGATGTGGGAGGAGATCATTCAACGGCCGCTCCCTGATGACCCAGAACTATACTGCGTCACAACTGCAATGGCACACTATGCCAAGGGTGTTGCATACGCAGCTACAGGCAATGTGCCCGACGCGGAGCACCAGCGAGACCTGTACCGGGAAGCAGCGAAGCGTGTACCAGAAACACGTCTCGATTTCCCCAATAAATGTGTGGATATTCTAGGCGTAGCATCTGCCATGCTAGATGGCGAGATCGAGTACCGACGGGGAAACTACACCGAGGCCTTCGAGCACCTCCGTCACTCTATTGTGCTAGATGATGGGCTGGGATATAGCGAGCCCTGGAGCTGGATGCAGCCCGCTCGACACGCCTACGCCGCTCTGCTACTTGAGCAGGGCCACGTCGAAGAAGCGGCGGCTGTCTACCGCGCTGATCTGGGCCTCGATGACACCGTCATCCGGGCGCGCCAGCACCCGAACAATGTCTGGGCTTTGCAGGGGTATCACGAGTGCTTGGTTCGGTTGGGTCGGACTGCTGAGGCGAAAGTCGTTGAACCGCAGTTGAAGGTGGCTGTTGCGGTTGCGGACGTGCCGATTAAGGGATCTTGTTTCTGTCGGACTGATACTTCTCAGGCGCCGGAGGTGGATACTCAGTGCGCCAAGGGGGGTTGCCATTTATAGGAGTTCAGTGTAGTTGTGTGGTCTTTATATTCCTTTTAAATAATCAACTTCACTGCCTGTGTTGGGCCCATTTCTCCAGCAAGTGCTTGTTCACCGGCGTCAAGGGTTCCTGGCCAGTCAATACACGCTGAACATTCTCCATAGCAAGCCTCTCGAATCCAATCTGGGTCTCCACTGCACCCCCGGCAGTATGAGAGGTGAGTCTAGCAAGCCAATCAGTCATTCACCTTGCCACAGAGAAAGGACATAGATAGGGAACATACGTCACGTTTCGCATCTTCGCCAGCTCCTGGTTCACATGAGGCTCATTCTCATGAACATCCAGCCCGGCAGCAGATAACTGTCCGGATTTTAGAGCATCCACCAATGCAGCCTCGTCGACTAGTGTCCCACGGGCAATATTCACGAATTTAGCACCCCGCTTGAACTTGGCCAGTGTCTCTCTTGTGATGAGCTTCGATCCACCGAATGGTGTTGCCAACACGACACAATCAGCTATGGCGAGGAGCTCGTCTAGTGATTCGCAGTATGAGGCGTCGACAGCCTTTTCCTGTTCTGTGGATTTGCGGTATAGGTCCTGGTAGTAGATCTTCATCCCGAAACAGGCGTAGGCTTTGCGGGCGATAGTGCTGAGCTTGTAAGCTCATTTCATCAAGTACTGTTTGGTGTACTTACTAGCCGATGTTGCCGAGTCCAATTATACCCAGGATCTGTGTGCGAGGGTTGTGAGCGGTGGCTGCAGTGTTTTGGTGTGCCTCGAGCCAGAGCTTTGGATCGCCGGAGCGAGCACCGTCCATGGACCATTGCATATTGCGGAAGACCGAGAGGATGTGGAAGATGGCCTGTCGCAGGAGCATCAGTGAGTTTGTCTCTTGTTCATGAGGTAGGCACTCCCACCATGTCGGCCACAGCCTCACTCGATGCTTGTGCTCCATTGCAGTACACGATCCCTGGCTAATAATCAGGTCATGATCCTCCTCATCAGACGATCAAAGCTCACCATGTTTAGCCAAGATATCAACGTCCATCCAGTCATACCCAGCGCCGGCACTTGCAAATACCTTCACCGATGGGGGCAACAACGGAATGAGCTCCGCATCCCAACGACCCATTTCGCCGCCGGTGTTCCAAAAAGGACGGAAAATTCCCTGGAAGTCACCCCATTTCTTCTCCTTCAGGGCTTTTGCGAATGCATCCCGTTGGCGATCTTCGAGAGATGGTCTAATGACGGTAAAGTCGTTTGTTATCTTCGTGTAAAGGTCCTTGTTGAACTCGACTGGATCGCCCAGATGGAGAATGATCGGCTTTTCTGATAGCATTGTATTGACTAGTAAAAGGAAGCTCGAGACAACAGAAAGGAAGAGTGAACGCGACTATCTCGCCATTGAAAGGACGAGCCCGGCCAGATCCCCGACTTTTGTACTTGCGTCCATCAACTCCCCGCATCCTCGCGCCGACAGCAGCGTGGAGTCTTAGCTGCAGTCGGATTTGCTTTTTTGGTCTTTGACCTTGACGCCTCTCGCTTGAATCCGAAAAGGGCATTTAGCCGAGCCCCAAATCTGGGGGCGTGGGATGGAACTGGGGATTTCCCCGGTTTCGCGTCGGAACCTGGCCGAGTCGGAGAGCAAGCCGCTCTTTGACTGCTTCACCCCGATGCCGATGCAATGTTGGCGATGATCCATCTCGCATATTCTCACGAGCTAGAAATGTTCTATCAGTGGGAACAACATCCGAATCTGGATCGACGACATCGTCCGCGCACGCGGAATGGTTGTTTGACCTGTCGGTAAGTGTCAACACTACTAGTGAGGAGCTTGTGGACTAAATGAGACCAGACGGCGCAAAGTTCGATGTGATGAGGAGAGACCAGACTGTGGGCACTGTAGCAGGCTTCACCTTGATTGCTCGTGGCAGCAGGATTCAACTCCTAGATTCGGTCTCCGCACGAAGAAGGTCCGACAGCGACAACAGCAGCAAGACCAGCAGCGCCAGAATGAACAGCATGAAACGACGGCAGGGGTCACAGAATCTTTGTCCACATCAGTCTCTGGGAACACAGCTCAAAGTACAGAGGTTCTCCCCGATGACGACTTGACATTCAACCGTATCTTCAACTATGCAAGCTTCATGTGGGACGACTGCCCTTCGAACCTATCCCCAAGTTGGAATACTCTGGATCTCACTTCGCCCCAAGAGCTTGTTTCCTTCTCTGAGGCGTGTTTGCCAATGGCAGCACCGTTGGGCCTCCGCTATTCTAGCACTACCGCCAGCAACGTCGCGCTTATAGACCGCCAGCCTAAATCCAATCTACCCTCTCCGATGGGATCATCCCGTCTAGCCATCGGCTGGAGTGAAGCGCAGCTAGCCGAATATTTCGCTAACTCGGCAGCACCACCAATCCTAGCAACCGTCGAGACCAGTGCACGCTGGTTCTGGATGCGGAAGCAGCTGATCTCTATGACCTCGACGTCACGCATGGTCAAGTCGGGAGTGATCGCATTTGTTGCCCTTGAACTCGAGTCAGCAGGTGCTTTGGAGCCAGCAACACATACTCAGTACTACCGGACAGCAAAGGAGAGATTGACCGAATGCTTGCAAGAGATCAGCAGCGATCGAAAGATCATCTCTGCGCAGCTCAAGCATATTCTGGCAGTTCTCTTTCTTCTCGCGTACATTGATCTTTTAACAAAGGATGTGTCCAACGCACATGCCAATCTGCGGCAATGCTTCGACGCATTGCAGATGGTGGATATTGAGACTTTAAGTGTGACAGGTACAGTTCTACGATCTGCTAGCTTCACATGACGAGGACTCACTGATAGCAGAAAAACGCCTTCTCTCCTGGCTTCGTCTCTTAGACGCTCGAGCAGTGAGCGCAGGTGGCGAAGGACTGTTTCTCACAGAAGAAGACAGCGCAATCAACACGGATCTCCGATCACCCGAAAGTTCCGTGGCCGATGTCGAAGCTGGCCTCGTTGATGCAGAAGCCGCATTAGAAGACTTTATTATGAGACCAGCATATCTTTTCTTTCAGAAGGTCCAGCTCTTCATGGGACGTGTCTCGAAGATCGATCCCTGGCATCGGAAGCGAGGGACAGTCGAAGACGAAACCGAAGTTATGCTCATCGCTGCAGCCATCAGTCGAGATATCAAGGCCCTCTGGCAACAACGACCCCCATTGATGGATCACGCAGTCGCAGGAAGACTTTCAACATTGTTGTCGCCGGGGTTGGCGGAAACCATAACTCGGACGATGAGGGTTTTCCATGCCAATTACTATGCCAGCTTTATCCACTTGCACCGGGTGGCCTATAAGAGTAAGTATTTTCCTTTATATAAAGCGTATCAATTCTCTAACCCGGCACAGGCCTCCCGCGCACAACAGATGTGATCGATGCAATGCGTGAAATACGCTCAGTGACAAATTTTATCTTGGAGAGTTCTGTTGCATCCTCACCTTCTGAGATATCTCCAATCGGGACACCCGCTAGCTCCACAGGGACCGTCCCTACGTTACCAGTCAATATGCTCTGGCCTCTATTGATGCTAGGTGTGGAAACAGAGGACACAGAAGAACGTACTTGGGTGTTGTCCTCTATCAAGGGGATGGAGCACGTTGCCTCGAATGCTGGAATCACGCATGAAGTACTTCAAGAAGTGATTCGACAGCAAGATGAGACCAAGCAACGAGTCGATATCAGAAAAGTGATGCACGAGATCTTTGATCGTGCGTTTGCCATTGTATAGCATACACCCATCTACTTAGGAACTTCTGTAATTAGGCCCTTTGATTCGCTCACCTAGATGATTCCTTCTTCTTCTTCTTCTTCTTCTTCTTCTTCTTCTTCTTCTTCTTCTTCTTCTTCTAAATGCTACTTGCTTTCTGTTTAGCCTTGGCATTCTGTCCTCTCACTCTTACTACTACTCCTACTATTATTGTTTCTGTCTTTCCTAATGTTTTTCTAACCATTTTTCTGACGGTTCTTCTCCTACATCTGCTACTGCCACTTATAACGCTTTATAATCGCCTTCACATTTACAGTTTACTCGACCAATAATAGAAAACTATAACAGTAGTATTATATCTTCCTAACTATGGCGCTCAAGTCTGGTGAGTTCTATGTAACAATCTAATGCAGTCTTTGAATGTCGTTCTCAGTTTAGCATTGCTCCTCCACTTTCTCCAAGCACTTCAACTTCACCTGCTTCATGATCCATGTCCGCTTTTCTTCACTCAAAAACTTGGGATAGGGTCGTCGACACCACGAGCTCTCTTCAGGATATCCCAGTGATTTGCCAACCACCCATTTGGTTCCGTTGATGCCTCCCTTCGCGAACCCCAATTCGGCGACAGCGATCTGAAGCTGCAGTTGCTCGGCTTCCAAAGTTCTCCCTGCTTTATACAGGTTGAAAAGCTTGACGAGGGTCTACACTGATCCGTCAACGCTTTCTGTGAACTCAAAACAAAGCCTTCAATACTACTAACCTTGGGGTACAGGTTTGCCAGTCCAGTCACTGATCCCGCGCCACCCACACTCAGACAAGGCACCAGCCAGTCACTTTGACCTGCCAATGCGACGAATGCAGGATTCTCATCCGCCCGCCCAAACTTAGCCGCTGACCGAGCGACGGACGCGATAGTGCCGCAAGTCAACTTGACAGCGGCGATGCTCGGATGCTCGCCGAGCGTCTCCAGCATTTCCGATGTCACATTGAGCCCACTCGAGACACCAGGAAAGTTATAGATCATGATGGGGATGGGAGATGCCGATGCCACCTCTTGGAAGAATCCAATGATGGCAGTGGCATCCAGCGCAAAATGAAAGTACGATGGCACCAGCACGAGAGAGTAATCTGCTCCTGCATTTGCTGCTAGCTTCGTGTCTTCGATGATTGCCTGAGTGCATCCACCAAAGGTTCCACAAGTAATTGGCAGGCTTTCTCGTCCCAGTTTTTGCGCCGTCGAGCGAGTGAGACGCACCAACCTGGACTTCTCGTCTGGCGTCAATGTGGCAGCTTCACCATTTGTGCCTGCGATCACGATCCCCTGCAGATCACTGCTCACTAGGAACTCAAGATGTTTCTCCTGCAGTTCCCAGTCAATTGACTGCGTGGCATCTGGCTTGAACCATGTTAAGCAGGGAACGTGAATGCCTGGCGGGTATGCCTGCTGAGTCGATCCCATTTTGAAAGTGAAGAGATGAATACTAATCAACATGAACTATCAGGATCACAAGATACTTTTAACTCGGCTCGCTCACCAGAACCACCGGTGTTTCCCTAAACGGAAATTAGCCGAGCGCCTTGAATTGGAACCTTTTTGCCGTTCAGCCAACATCCGGGGAGTAGCTGTGGGGAAATATTGTGAATGGGAATGCTTGGCCTACATAAGCCTTGCGATAGTCGCTATTGATTTGATTCATTCATGATTGCCAGGCACTATGGCGATCCAGGGCCAAGCGTTGTGCATTTTGATGACCGTCACTTGCGGTCTGTCATATCTTCTCTATGGATACGATCAGGGCTTCATGTCGGGTGTCTTGTATGTTTCATTTTCCGCTTTCCATTTGTCACTGTGCTGACTATTTGACAGACTCGTCGATGATTATCTGACGACTATGGGCAATCCGTCCTCAGGCATGCAGGGTCTGCTGTCAAGTCTGTACACACTTGGATGCTTCTTCGGGAGTATCGTGAGTATGTTCTTCAGTGAAAAACTTGGTCGCAAGAACCCTATTTTAATTGGCACTGCGATTATCCTCATCGGAGCTACCATCCAAACATCCTCATACTCTCGCGCACAGTTTCTTGTCGGTCGGATTGTCGCTGGACTGGGGACTGGTCTGAACACTTCCTTGATCCCAGTATGGCAAGCTGAGACGCTACCAGCTCGCAAGCGGGAGAGATTCGGTGCATTGCAGTATGTCTTGGTCTGTACCGGTGCATCGATCAGCTACTGGATGAGCTACGCATTGTCATTCTCGACCAATGGGCCCTTCCAGTGGAGATTCGCTGTTGCGGCACAATGTGTATTTGGTGTTTTGCTCTTTGTAATAGGCATGTTAAGCCCCAACTCCTGTGTATCCTGTGTTTGGTACGCTCGCTAATCGATGATAGTGCCCTGGATGCCAGAGTCTCCACGATGGCTGTTCATGCACAACCATACCGACCAAGCCATGGCAACCATCATGAAGATGCATGGGACGAACAACACTGAAGATGAGGAAGTTCAAACCGAGCTCAAGCTAATCAATCAGGCAATTGAGCTAGAAGAGCGCAATGGTGCCAGCAAATGGATCCATCTGTTCAAGAACGAGAAGGAGACACAGAACCTCCGTCGCGTGCTACTGGGCTGGTGGTACGTACTCTGTCTGGCTACCGTGAGCTTCAATTCGCTAAAGTCATAGTACAGGCTTATGTTCATGGTTATGTGGTCCGGCGTGTGCAGCATCGGCTACTACATTTCCTACCTGCTCCAGAACTCAGTTGGGCTATCCCACAACCTATCGCTTCTTCTATCGGGCTTTAACGGTCTGTGGTACCTGATATCTGCACTGATTCCCTTCCTTGTCATCAACCGCCTCGGAAAACGCTGGTGTCTTATGATCGGCGCATTTGGCATGGGCTGCTGCTTCCTAACCATGTCCCTCACCATTCGCTCCGGTACCTATGGCGCCTCCATCGTATGCGTGATTGCCTTCTTCCTGTACTACACCTTCTTCGCGCTGGGCTTCCTTGCCGTGCCATGGCTCTACAATGCAGAAATCCTGCCACTGCACCTGCGCTCACGAGGTAACGCCATCACCACCTCGTCGAACTGGATCTGGAACTTTGTGACTGTGATGATTACCCCGTCTGTTATGAGCGAGCAGGGTTGGAAGGGGTATCTGATCTTCACGGTCTTCAACTTCTGCTTCATTCCGTTCATCTACTTTTTCTACCCTGAGACTACTGGCAGGCGTCTTGAGGAGATTGATGCGATTTTCTTCAAGACAAGCCCAATTATTGCTGGTACCGACTGGTCGAAGAAAGGGAAGTTTGAGTCTGATCAATTGGATCGGGTGGTAGGTGATATTGAAAGCGTCAAAGCGGAAACGACCTACGTGGAGGATCTTTCGGGGGTGACGCATGATCATGCTTGATAAAGGAGAGTAAGTTGATTGTAAATATGTTCATTGCGCAAAAGCAGATGTATGTCCTTCAACCTGTGACAAGTTCATCCAAGGCCCAAGTTTCTCTTTAACCCTCGCATATTCAGCGATTTAGTTGTTCCTGTAATCGAATTGTGAGCAGTTGAACACAACCAAGTAATCCTCGACATGATAAACATACAGAGGGTTGACTTGAACAGACTGGAACCCCTGGCTCTGGGTATAGCATCCATTCCCGCCGTATTGATGGAAAGTGTCGCAAGCATAGCCGCTGGAGCCAATGAACTCCAGGTCATCGGGCATATTTTCGACAAGAATGGAGCCGACAGACTCTGTCAGAGAGATACAGCCAATGCTGGTATCCAGACCAAGTGACCATCCAGTTGCCTGAGTGCACTTGTCGTCGTTGAATGCAGTGAGGTTCCAGGCGGAGGCCATGGAGACTGTGGCGGCGACGATGATGGGGATGGAGAAGTGCATTTTGATTGAAGGAGAAAGGTCTGGATTTTGATGGTAGTTGGTGAATTATAGATCTCTCAAGTGGCACCGGGCGAGAACCACCTTCTTATAGCTTTGTCTGGGTGCTGAGAATCATTTGATCTATACTTGGTAGCCTTGATGATCGTCTATCACCATGAGTCGCAGGAAGGTTGTGATGCACCACTAACCCTTAGGCGTCCATCTTGGGTACTCTCAGCTTGAATCAGGTATCAGTCATGACAGTCTGGTGACAACTGAAGGTTGCAATGGTAGCAATGGTTGCAAATGAGATTACGTTGTACGTCAAGGTGATCTTCCATACATCTACATGTTATTTTTAGGCTTGGGTGGCCTAATACCGCGCACTTCCGCAGCAGAGTATTTTGAAGCTCATTGATCCGTGGCAGGTGGCCTAAATCCAAGCAAACAATTGGCTACAGATTCCCCAAGTCATATATTCTCATCAATGCGTACAAGAGCTCCTGGCTCATATTCTTTCAGAAGTATCGGGAGCCATTTTATGTGAGCTGGCCTCAGCAAGGGCAACGTCCAAGGAGAAAGGTGGATAACACAGAGCGAGAAAATGTTCAAGGCTTTGTTCAAGAGCATCCCCGTAGATTGGCATTGGAAACTGGATCATTTCTTGTTTTATAACAATGCAGACAATGCAGTGAAAGACTGGCTCGTAGCTGATTCTCGATCTCCCCGAGCTCGACATGTTGTCCAAGCAGCTTCTCAAACACTTACGCCCGTCCCCTCCAAAAGCACCCATTAATAGACAAAATGGAATATGTTCCCAGCTTCCCCTGATATGTCCTCACAAATTGTTGATCTTTGCGCTGAGCATGTTCAAATTGTATATGGACAAAATTGGCAGGCGGTCAACTGGTAATATCGTACTATCGAGGAGTTCGTTAATGCTGTGACGTCTCCTAAGCAGTCCCATAGAAAGCGGTGACAGCCAACATGGAAAGACTTCACAGCCACACCTGATCCTGTCCATGTAAGGTGCATGCATAGGGATACACTCCATGACGAAGGGAAAAGCCGTCTCCCTCGCGAAATTTGCGAACTGCTTTGACCAAGCGTGGATGGCCCCGCGAGGGGGCCACTGGCTGGTCCGAAGAGTAAAAAAAGATGATCTCGTCAAGTTACCTTGGCGAATCGGTAAGGGCATCTCTCTGATGGAGTTGAGAGGACTATGTTGGAATGCAAATGGCTGACTGTTAAGCTCAGGGCTCGCCATTAGCGGCGGTGCCGATTCCATGGCCCTGGCGTACCTGTGTCGGCAAATGGAACTCTCTGCTAGACCAGGGGTCATCGCATTCACCGCGTTCGTGGTAGATCATCGTGCCCGCGAGAAGAGCAGCCAGGAGGCAAGAAAAGTAGCTGGCTGGCTATCCAAGATGGGTACGTGTCGTCTACTGGCCGGAGAGTTCCTGCTGTTCGTTTGCTTCGCCGGAGCATATTGTCGCTGACGTCAAGTAGGTATCGAAACGAAAGTCCTGGAGCTGGATTGGTCTCCATTCTCTGCAAACAAAGATCCTTCAGTTCAGAATGACGCTGCAGTATCTATGCCAACGGCATTTGAAACGCATGCTCGCCGGCTACGGTTTCAAGCGCTCGGCAAAGCCTGTCGAGAGCAAGAAATAGAGACCCTCATGCTGGGACATCATGCAGACGACTCCGTTGAAACGACTATCTGGCGTCTCAGCACTGGCGCACGAGGTGCCGGCCTTGCAGGTATTCCTGAAGTGGCTCGAATCCCAGAGTGTCATGGGATCTTTGGGGTATCAGAGAGCGGGTCATCGATCACACTGCCTCCCGAGGCAGATAGTCCTTCTTCTCGATTGAAGGTCCGTCTTGACATGAAGAGAAGGGGCACAATAGAATTTTTTCCCGAAGAACAAGGGCCCTTCGTCGCTTCAAACCTCGTGACTCAAAATCCATCATCCATCGCAACTGGTGGAATCCTTCTTTGCCGGCCGCTTCTTTCTATGCGCAAGGAAGACCTGGTGGCAACTTGCAAAGAAAATAATATACCATACGTCGACGATCCAACGAATTTTGATCCTACCCTGACTGTTCGCAACGCCATTCGGAGTCTCCTGAGCTCCAACTCGCTGCCCCGCGCATTGCAGCTCCCATCGATCAGCTCCCTGATATGGTCGAGTCAAGCATTGCTCCTGGTCTCGCTCAAACTTACAAATCGACTCCTCCAAAATCAGTGCCGCATCTTAGATCTGAATCTACGGACAGGCACGATGGTCATTGAATTCACCCAAGACTCGACGTGGGCAGATCCCTCCATATTCTCCGTGCATTCACGAATGCAACAAATCCGGTGCCTCGCTCTTCGCCGCATCACTGAAATGCTCTCCCCGGCCCCTGAGAATCGATATCCGCTTCCCAGTTTCGAATCATTCACGGCTCGGATATTTCACGATCGCAGTGATACTGGCGGTCTAGGTAGCAGGTCCCAGAGTGACTATCTGAGCGATAGACGACCTTTCACAGTGGGAGGAGTAGTCTTCAGTCCTCTTACTGTCGTACCTCCCTCCAAAGCTGCTAAGGACGCACCACTTCCTGAAAGGAATATTTGGTTACTAGCCCGTCAACCATTTATGAAGAACAGGAAGACAGACTTACGAATAGACGTCTCCATACCCAACCAATTTCCCTCCACAAGAAGTACCCCATCTCCTTCTTTCACACCATGGACGCTTTGGGACGATCGGTTTTGGTTCCGATTCTCTATCACGCCCAAGCCAGTTCCCAAACTCGCTGAGTCAACGCTCCCAAAGATCAACAAAATCCCGTTGATCATCCGTCCATTCCAACAAAACGACCTACCAAGAATCCGCAATGACCCTGGAACGCTAGCAGGTCACGACAGGAAGAAAAATTGGCGCCGAGTGCAGGTTCCCCCGTCCGTGACTGCGAGTCAGGCACGGGACTTGCTCGCTTCCCACGCGCCAGGCCATACGCGCTTCACAATCCCTATACTTACGTTGGAAGAATCTCCTGAATTGGGCCAGACGGATGGTGCTGATCGTGAACAACTACTAGCGCTGCCAACGATTGGGCATCATCTCTCAGGCCGGAAGGCACATGACGAGATATCAAACCCTAGAAAGCTGGAAATCTTCTACGCGGGCAGATGGTGGGTTGTTGAGTGGGAATGGATGTACAAAATGATTGATACCGAGGCTTTGCGCCTAATGGGCAAGCCTGTTGAACGTGATGCATATGGTACACACGAAAAGGTCTAGCTAGACAAGAAAACAGGCCCTGCAAACTTATCTCCGAGGCTATGCATGAGCGCAAATCATCTGTGCGTGTGGGTCGAAACATTGACAAGGAAAGGCTCATCAGTACAATGTAGAAAGTTCCCCTCGGGCAATTGAAGGAGGGAGGTGGAAAAAATGAAAGTGTATGTGTGGTATCACAGAATGAGAAAACGGATAGACAGGTGATAGAAGTATGTGGACAAGAAAGGTAGGGAACGTTGCGGTTTCGATGTCGTCAAGTCAGCAGTGAAGGTCATTGCTCACTTGCTTTCAAGAGAGCAACGGCGGCCTGTTGAGCTCGAAGGCCTCCGACTTCTCGCTTCAGACGGAAATTCTCTTTCTTGAGGCGGCCAATCTCTTCCAAAGCATTCGTCAGCTGAGACCTCAGCGCCTCTTCAGCGCTGCCTGATCTCACATCCTTAGCAATCTTGCTAAGCTCCGTGTTGAATCGATCATAAAGAGCCTCGTTCTCCGCACTGGCCTCCCGGTATAGTTCGTCGAGCTTCTTGGCGCGTTTTTCGCTCACGACGAAAGAAGACTCCAAATCTCTTTCTAGAGCTGATGTTCGGCCATTGTAGTCCCCGGCAAGCTGCTCGAATCGTTCTTCAAGACTCCGCATGCGCGCTTGAAGGGACGCAGTGGCAGTTGAAGAGTTGTTTTGGGCTCCTGTTATACCTATTGTGGCCTCCACGTTGGATTGCTTGCTTGGTGTAATTCTCAGGGCATGTAGTTCATCACCGAGTACCCTCAGCTCGTCCCGCATGCCATGCTGGGCGGTAGCTTGTGCTCTCTTTTCGTTTCGAACGCGCTCCCGAAGCTACAAAGTCTTAGTCCACAATTCAGGCTCTTCGGCCTGTAGTAGTGACTCACCTTCTGCGGGCTTTGCATTCGCAGCTTCTGTGGCCTCTGAGCCGAAGATGAGGATTGCGGTCGTTTGGGATCAGAATTGTTGACCGTCGGTCGCTCTCGAAGGCCCGTAGTCCTCTGAGGAATGCTGGTGGCACGAGATCGTCGCTTGCTTTCCTGAGTTGGCGAGTCAGGAATGTCGCTCTTGGTCTTGCTTGCTCTCTCCGTCTGTGGCGTTCCTGGATCAATATTCTCCTTTCTACTTGGCGTAGAAGGTCGCGGAGGCGATTTCTCTCTAATGGGAGATCCTAAACGAGCAGGAGAGTGTGCCTTCACAGGCGATGTACCTCGAACCGGTGGTGCTGCAAGGTAGCTGCTTTGAGGTCTAGACTGACTAGAAGGTGTCGTCACCTCAGTCCGTGGTCGACTGGAAGGAGTCACCGGACGCAATGGATGAGTAGGGGAAATTTGAGATGCATCGGAGTTTGCTGTTGGGGGCCGTAGATCAGACAAGGAGCTCCTCCGCTTCCTGCGGGGTCTCACCACACCATCATGCGAGATTCCGCGGAGAGAAGACAGAGAGGGTGATTGTCCATGGCCAGTCCCGGGCCTTGAGATCTGCTCCTCCGACGAGAACCCAAACGGGCGATCGCGTGAAGCAGGTCGAAGCAGACCCAGACGAGCATCCACATCGGTGGACTTTGAGCGTATCAAAGATCCCTTGGGGGTATTCGGCTCCGAATCGGCCGGGCTCTGTCTCTTACTCAAAGTCCGCAGAATCGACGCGACCTTGCTTTCACCCTCACTCCTTTGACTTTCCTTGTGTAGACTGAACCCGAAGCGTTTCCGGAACGAGGAACTAGTGGAACTGACCGACCCAGTGTTCTTGTGGGAAGACTTGGTTTGATCGCAAGTCAGAGTTCCTTCGACTGAAGCACCGCCGGGGACAAACTCCTCAAACAGGTTGTCGAAATCTTCAACGAGCCGATCCAGAAGCGAGACATGCTGGGCAGGATCGCCTTCCTCAGTGAGAACTTCCGCAAATGCCATGGTCAAGGCTCCCCGATCACCGTCATTGCCAGAAGCATCTAGGAGCTCGGCGAGCAATCGAATGATGGCTGCCAGGGCGCGCCGATTCTGCGGACTGATATCAACGAGCAACTTTCGGAACTGCTCGTCAAAGTCGCGTGGAAACATGGTATCGAATTGGCTCTGGAGTATTTTCAAGGACGATGAACTCAACACTGGACCCATGCTGGCCTTCCAGGCGTTCTGCATGAAGGTCTCAAAGGCAACAAACAGAATATCGACGGGCACCTCGGCAGCAGCTTGAAGTTTGCTTGGGTCCTCTAAGAGGATGTTGTACAGCTCATTTACAGGTGCGCGATCAGCGTGATCTCTGGCCCGAAGCATGCGTCCCAGGATGTTTCCACTTCGAGATTGTAGAGAGAGCACATAAGCTGCAAATGTTTGCTCGAGCGAGCCAAGCTGGCTTTCGGGTCCCTTGACGGCGGTTGTCCCGCCCCCTGGTATCTTGTTCGAGGACTCTTCCTTCTCCTTCTCCTTGTCTTTACCAGGGAATGTAGACGGCAAAGTATTGGATCTTGAAAGGTTGCCTCGCGGTGGAGGCATTTTCGGAAACTCTCCCAGCAATGTCGCCGAGTTAGGTGTCTTCAGCGTTGGAACATTGTCCCGACTCCCTCCCAGAAGGTTAGATATGAGTTTTGTCGGAGAGGGTGGCCGGAAGCCACGCGAAGACTTGACGTGCGTTATCAGGTTGCTTGCAATGTAGCGTAGAATATCGAAATTCGAATAGACTAAGGGTTTCATCAACTTTGGATTCCGCGTACTGTGAAGAGGCGGAAGAAGACTTTGCACTGCAAGTATCGATGTCAGCATTTGGCCACGATATCCAGATATAGTGTCACTCACAACGCCGGGAGAGGGTCAAAACAAAGCTATCCACTGTGACAAGGTCCGTTGACGGGGATCCAATGACGGACTCAAATTCCATCCTGAATTGGTCACCGTTGGGAGGATAAATTGATACAATCGCATCCAAATTGGCGTCTTTCAGCATCTGGATGCACTTCGTCTTCGGAGTATCGAACACCAATCTTATTGGCGATAGGTTGGCTTGAGTGAGTGCGACAGTCGCCCCATCCTCACACACGCATGCCAAAATACCTGTATTGCCAGCTGGGCCTGCGGGACTGCGCAAAGTCCATTTGCCGCCTTCTCGCTCTTGCTCAGGGTAGCGACCTTCGATCTTCGCTTTGGTGACCTCCTCGATCAATCTACTAGCCTTGCCTTCATACATGGCAGCCAACTCCAACGCAAGAAAATCGGTGTCGGCATCCACAAAGCTGGAGTTGGACTTGACTGTCGTCGGCGCAATGAACAGTATCCGGCCACATGCTGATTGCATACAGCGCACTGCGTGGATCTCCAATGCCTGGACAAATTTGAGCTCTGAAGAAGGCAGAGACATGGAACCATCATTGGTTGGTGAGGCTGCATTGTCGATGTCAGCCAGAAGTCCACGCGCTGTGACTCGGCTTTCGGCAGGCTTAGCAAGCAGCACAAGGCAGTTCTTGTACAGAAGCAGAATTCCAGCTCCGGAACCTGGTGCCTGGGAAGCCAGCTGGTAGGGAGGAGCGACTTCGTTGACATCTACGGCCGTGATCAAGCGGCCCTCAGGAAATGTTTTTGCCGACCAGCCGTCGACAAGCTCCCTCAATCTTTTCAGACTTTGTGCGTAGCTTGATGGAGAAGCATTGTCTAGTGCGCAAATGTCTTTGACGATGTCCCGTGCTTTGAGCAATGGACGTACGGCAGGATGAACCAATGGTAGACTGCTCGTCATTGTATCAATCAACAGACTGTAGCGAGGAAGTCGCTGAACGGGTTCCATCAGGAGCGACCGGAGCCTCTGCTCCCCAGTTTCGTACACTCGCTTCGAAAAGCTTGAATTTTTGTCTTTCATGAACGAGTTGAGCGTCTGTGTAAAGCCGGTATGTGCACGCATGTACTCCGCATAAGGTTGTGAGAACTGTGGTAACCAATCCAGCAGGGCTTTTGCAAAAGAAACAGCTCCAATGGCATCTTTGCTGTCCTTCGAGAAACCGCGATATGACCCTGATGCGGGGAGCTCAGTATCTTGCCTGACATCTTCCAGAAAGCCCTTGTCGGTGTCTTCGAGCACCTGTCGGATGACATCCAAGAAGCCCAGGTTGACTTGAAGGATATCATGCAAACACGGTGGAAACAGTGCTTCCAAATCTGCCTCATTAGGGCTGGTACTTGATGGTCCCTTGACTTGAGCCTTTTGGCGAAACTCATCTGCGACTTCATAGACGAGCGAATACAGCTTTGCGACGTATCTCTCCTCAGTGTCGACAAGCTCACACATGGTGTGGCGAAGCGCCTCTTTCTGAGAACGAGTAAAGACCCTGGATCTGCTCACGTTGGTCGGCTGCGAGGGAGCGCGCTTGAGCCGTGATGTCGGCAGGAACATGGGTTCTCCCAATGCGGAGATGAGAGGGGTGTACGGGCCATACTGAAGAGTTTGTGTCTCTTCGGTGTCGGAGTCGGCGCTTCCACGCCGCTGAGATTGTTGAATAGTTCCCACAGGAAGAACGACATCGATATCTGTCCAAGGAATCTTGCGCTCTTGGTAGGCGCTGCGAATATCCCGCACGATCTCCGTTGAATCTTCCACCCTCGTCATCCGGTTGGCCAAATCTGCCGCATGCACCTCATCAAACAATCTCAGGTTCTTTCCAGCTTGATGTGTAGCACGATTGGTCTCCTTCAGGCAGTCTTTCAGAGGATCCGACAACTCGGCGAAATACTTGAACATGCTGACAGCAAGCCCTCGAGCCACCTCATCCCCTTGTTTCTCTCGTGGGAGGTGATTGACTGCCGTATACAATGATGCAGCAGGTGATATCGTGATTCGAGGGTAACTTCGAAAACCAGCAGGTGTGAAGATATGTGCCTGAATGCGTGAGCTGCTCACGGTGGCATTGGCAGTAGCAACGGGGCCGTAGAACACGAGTATGGAGGAGAGGCAAGTGTCGACGGTATGATAGAGGTTGAGGTATTCCAATGGCACTTCCGACAGGGTAGTGCCTGCCGGTGCTGTTGTGTTGGCTGCCATGGCGCACTCTGTCGCACTTGCCGGCAAGTGCGTAAATCGGGAGGATAGAAGCTAACCGAAGGAGGAAACGAGCTGGAGAAAGAAGGAGCGAAATAGCACGGGTAGATCAATCGTGATCAATGAAAGACACAGTTCTGGTTCGAAAAGATGGCAACAGCGCATGTGAGGGGAAGCGGCGGTGGTCAGATGGTGGAATAGCGGTCACAACGCTCTTGATCCCCCTCCATGGAAAGGGTCTGAACAATTCCCGCTCAATTCAGATCCATGAACAATAAGATAGGAAGACGATCCATGTTATGAGAGGGATAGAGAGGAACAATGCGAGAGATGAGGAGAAAGCGTTTGTTTTGGCGCGCGGGGGGATAGACGATTGATACCGCGATAGCTCGATAACTTTAGCGCCGGAGCCTCCTCTTGTTTACGTTTGTCGGGCCAACGCGGGTCAACACAGCCATCCCCAACAGCTGGTAATATGACAAGTCATATTTTGGCTTCTAGTCTTGCAGTTAGCTGGCTCCCACGTGCTCTTATAGAAAATGTTCTGTTTTCTTCACAACTCTATGAGAATGTTGTGAGGTGTCAGTACGTCCGTTATTACTGAGCATAAGGTAAGATCGACAATGAACAACACCAGGGTTTGCAGGAGATCTGAGTTTCAGATCTAAGCATAATGTCTGAAGGTGTCTGACAGAGATCTGTGTAGACAATGCAATTATAACTGTTGATACATATCTGGCTATGTCTTGGTTGTTCTGAAAGCAGTTGTATATAAACACGGATGTCTGAGATGAATACCATGTGAATCCTATGTACTATAAACCCAATGTCATTAAAGGAAAACTACACTACTCTCCTGTCCTTCCACCTATCGTGAAGCTGGTTTTGGAATATACTACTATATCACTATGAATACACCAACAGCGCAAGATAGTCTACCTCGACTTGGCCTCATCATGTCAACACAATAGGACTGAACTATAACACACCAATACAGAACAGGAGACCAATCAGAGACTTCAGAAACAGTACCACTTGTAACACCAGTAATGACCCCTGATGAAGGCGGTGAGCAGGCGGGGAAGACGCTAAGCCTCAAAAGGCAAGCAGCGGCCATCAAGAGACCAGCTGTTTGTTGGCCGAGTCAACGGTGATCACCACAAAGAGCATCTCCCGCTCGAGATGCGCGATTCCACAATGACCGACCCTCTCCCAATTGCCATTGACCCAGTGGCTTTGGTGACCACAGAATGTATCACCGTCACCTCGTCCATGCGGAAACATGCCCGATGGGCGCACTCCTCCGTGTCCGCGATCCTGGGCGGCAATGGAGGGTCCCGTGTCTACGAGCGAGATACGTCCGCACCACCGAGTCCACGCAAGAGCGGACAATTGTCTCGTGTCGATGAAGATCATGCCCTGGCCAACCGATGGGGCTTGCGAGGGAAGAAAGGGAAGAGCATGCAGGACAACCCGTTGATCTCGGCCTTCACTCGTCTGCGGAGTGATCTTAAGGGCTGCAGAGACATTCGCACGTTCGATACCCCGGCTTTGCTACATCCATTCTTGCAGGTCATACGCTCCTCCTCAACATCCGCTGCCATCACCTCCCTCGCCTTGATTGCCGTCACCAAGTTCTTTTCTTACAACATCATCAACCGGGACTCACCTCGACTCTCCATGGCGATGCAGCTGCTCTCCGCAGCAATTACACACTGCAGATTCGAAGCAAGTGATTCGGCGGCGGATGAGATTGTGCTGTTGAGGATTCTGAAGCTGATGGAGGGCATGCTCTCCCGGCCAGAGGGAGAGCTTCTGGGCGACGAGAGCGTATGTGAGATGATGGAAACGGGATTGAGCATGTGCTGTCAGGGCCGCTTGTCAGAGGTATTGCGGAGGTCTGCAGAGATGGCCATGGTCAACATGTGCCAGGTCATTTTTACGCGCCTGTCGTCCCTTGACCAAGACATGTTGTCCGGACCGGCCCCTTTCGCGGACGAGCATGCGAAGAAAGATGCTACAACATTGAAGATGGATCCATCTGTGAATGGGGACACTGTGACGTCTCAACATCAGTCAGCTATGAGCTCCGACACAGCTACTGCGGAGCGGGAAAGCACAAGCCAAGAAGGGGCCCCTGAGCAGACCGGCAATGGAAACGCAGCTGCAGCGCCCCCTCATCCAGATGAAGATCCCGAGAGTGAAGTACGACCATACTCTTTACCGTCGATCAGGGAATTGTTTCGAGTCTTGATCGATTTGTTGGATCCCCACAACCGGCAACATACAGACACCATGAGAGTCATGGCCCTTCGAATCATTGATGTCGCTCTGGAAGTGGCTGGGCCGTCCATTGCTCGGCATCCTAGCCTCGCAGCCCTAGCCAAGGATGATCTTTGTCGATACCTTTTCCAATTGGTTCGTTCAGAGCAATTGGCAATTCTTACTGGGTCCCTCAGGGTTGCCGGCACATTACTCTCTACATGCCGATCTGTGCTCAAGCTGCAGCAAGAGCTTTATCTCTCATACTTGGTGGCCTGTCTCCATCCCCGTGTGGAGATCCCACGGGAAGCTGGCATCGATCCATCACTTTACGAAGGCGTGCCACAAGCGCCGAAACTCGTGAAGCAGCCATCATCGCAGACGAACAGTGGCCGATCAACACCAGTCCCAGTCAAAGACCGACAGAAGTTGGGCCTGGAAGGTGGCTCGCGAAAGCCTGAAGCCCGAGAGGCGATGGTCGAGAGTATCGGGGTTTTGTCGCGAATCCCAAGCTTCATGGTTGAGTTGTTTGTGAACTATGACTGCGAAGTAGATCGCGGAGATCTGTGTGAGGACATGATCGGTCTCCTGTCTCGAAATGCGTTCCCGGATTCTGCGACATGGAGCACAACCAACGTGCCTCCATTATGCCTGGACGCTCTCCTTGGCTATGTGCAGTTTATCTATGACCGTCTCGATGACGAGCCCATGCAAGGAAACTACCCCCCTCAAGAGCGACTCCGAAGCCAACGCAAAACAAAGAAGATCATCATCAAAGGAGCATCGATGTTTAACGAGGATCCGAAGGCTGGCATTGCTTATCTCGCGGGTCATGGTATTATCGAAGATCCAAAGGACCCTGTGTTGGTGGCTCGCTTTTTGAAAGGTACAGGCCGCTTGTCGAAGAAGGTGCTTGGAGACTTTATCTCCAAAAGGGACAATGAGGAGCTTCTGGGGGCATTTGTGGATCTCCTTGATTTCTCGGGGAGAAATGTGGTCGAAGCGCTTCGAGAACTGCTGAGTTCGTTCCGTCTGCCAGGTGAATCACCATTGATTGAGCGGATCGTGACGACGTTCTCGGAGCATTACACGGAGAAGGCGAAGCCAGAAGGAATTGCGGATAAGGATGCACTCTACATCCTGACCTACGCCATCATCATGCTGAACACCGAACTTTACAACCCCAACGTGAAGTCACAAAATCGCATGTCCTTCCCTGCTTTTGCAAGAAATCTTCGAGGAGTCAACGGCGGTGGAGATTTCGCCGAGGAGTTCCTCCAAGAGATCTATGACTCGATCAAGGAAAATGAGATTATCCTGCCTGACGAACATGAAAACAAGCACGCCTTCGATTTTGCCTGGAAGGAACTACTCTTGAAGTCATCCAGTGCAGGCGAGATGGTAGTGGGCGAGACCAACGTCTACGATGCTGAGATGTTCGAAGCCACCTGGAGACCAGTGGTCGCCACGCTGTCCTATGTGTTCATGTCTGCTTCCGATGATGCAGTCTATTCTCGTGTGGTCAATGGTTTCGACCAGTGCGCCCAAATTGCCGCGCGTTACGGGTTGACCGAGGCATTTGATCGCATTGTCTTTTCCCTTGCGTCAATTAGTACCTTGGCAACGACTAAGCCTCCAAGCACTGCGCTCAACACCGAGGTTCAAGCAGGCAAGAAGAGCGTAATGGTGAGCGAACTGGCTGTGAAGTTCGGAAGAGATTTCAGAGCGCAGCTGGCCACTGTTGTCTTGTTCCGCGTCCTTGTTGGCAATGAATCTGCCCCCAAACAAGGCTGGGAACACATTGTCCGCATCCTCAGCAACCTTTTCATTAATTCTCTTATCCCCCCTTTTGACTCCCAGCTCACGGCCGAGCTCGACATTTCCCCCATTCCGCTGCAGCCGCCCTCACAGGTTGTCGACCGCGATGGACGCAACAACGAGACCGGATTATTGTCTGCATTCACATCGTACCTCTCGAGTTATGCTGCCGATGACCCTCCCGAGCCATCTGATGAAGAGCTTGACAACACTCTTTGCACAGTGGACTGCGTGACTGCATGCTCAATTCCCGAAATCTTGACCAATATCAAGTGAGTAACTCATCGTCTTCGACCCTTCGAGGCGTCCTGTTGACCTTCTTAGATCCCTTCCTTTATCTTCTCTTGAGGTGCTCGTCGAGGTGTTATTGTCACAACTCCCTGAGGACAATGCACCCGCAGTCATTGTTGTGAAGCCAGAACGACCAGGCCCTGTGTCAAGAACACCCAGCTCGCGGGTCGACCCTAACCAGCCCAAATATGACCCTTCGATGATATTCTGCCTGGAGTTGGCGACTGTTCTTACGCTGCGCGATGAGAAAACACTCGAGGCTCTTGGAGAGACGTTGGCCACTACGTTGCAGACCTTGGTGCGCGATGCCAAGAACCTCCACCCGCTGACCGTGTCGCGAGTCGTCTCTTACCTGCTCAACCTCCTCCGACTCAGTCATGTAAGTGTTCCTAAATTTCTCGACATCTGGACCTCGGTGAACTAATCCATCATCAGGGCCACCACTTCATGCGCGTACCGGTCGTGCTGCATGCTATTTCTGGGTACGACCAGGATATGCTTGACACCGTTGCTGTACCGACAATTAAGGGTCTTGCGCGTTGCCTAGCCCATACTGGGCGTTTGAGGAATGAGATTACTATCTCCCCAGACTTTTGGTCAATATTACAGAGACTGCATCAACACGAAGAAGCCGCTCCGATGGTCTTTGAGCTACTCCAGAACATCGTGGAGTCGATGCCGGACATCGTAACAGCCGACAACTACGAATCTGCCGTAAGCCTCGCGAACGACTTTGTCAGTGCTGCGCACGTCGGATCTATCGAGGAACGGCAGAGGGACGTTCAAGCTAGACGGACCAAGGGCATGAAGCAGCCCAAGCCCGCCGAGAACCAGGTTGTCCAGCGGGGCATCAAGGCCATCGGATTGATCTACCACTTGACCGCGCGGGTCCCCACGCTCATCAAACAATCTCACCTGGAGGAACGTGAAGCCTGGGCTGCCTATTGGTCTCCTATTTTCCAATCCTTGACTGATCAATGCGAGAACCCCTGCCGCGATATCCGACACCATGCCATCTCCACTCTCCAAAGATCTCTCCTGTCGGCTGAGCTGGTTTCCAGCGACGATAAGGAATGGGCCGTCATCTTCGACAATGTCCTCTTCCCACTCGTCCTGCGACTCCTGAAGCCAGAGGTCTACCACTCCGATCCAGTCGGTATGAGCGAGACCCGCGTTCAAGCTGCCACGCTGGTCTGCAAGATCTTCCTGCGATTCCTCGACCAGCTGCCCAACCGGGAAGGCATGCTTCCCCTCTGGCTTCGGATCCTCGATATCCTCGACCGAATGATGAACAGCGGTCAAGGTGACAGTCTGGAAGAGGCTATCCCGGAAAGCCTGAAGAATATCCTCTTGGTCATGGCCGATGGCGGCTACCTCGTGCCTCCATCCCAGGACCCCGGCAAGGAGGAAATGTGGAACGAGACTCGCAAGCGTCTTGGGCGATTCCTGCCGGATCTCTTTGTGGAGATCTTCCCCGATACTGGCAAGGAACCTGAGAAGTCTCAGCCAGGCTCTGCTGCCGATTCCCCGACCCAGCCGGCCAGCGAAGCAGGCAAGAGCCAAGAGACTGTGGCTTCACCAGCTGATGCTGGAAACACACCAGATGCCGGCAATGCGGAAAGCCAAGCAGCTCCTCAAGAGGTTTCCTCGTAAGAGCGACGCGCTTGATCTTTCCCACCGGTATTCTGTCCATCATCTTACCTCCTGTTGCATTTACATATAGAATAGCGTTGAGGGTGCAGGCTGCCTTCGGGTCTATACCCCTTGTCCTTGTTTTTTGTCCAAAATCCATGTAGATAAAGCGCGATCTTGTCACTGGTGCTGCGTCATAATAAAAGATGGGCGACTACTTTGGAAGAATCCTAAACATATCAATAGCTGGACGTTGTCTCCCTCCACACAGGAAGGTGGGTTGTCTCGTCGACCTTGTGAACAATTCCCCTTCGTATCCGGCAAGCAAGATTACGACAATGAGATGGAAACTCAAAAGGATCCAATAGGTGTGGGTAGTCTTAAGTATACAACGCAAGCATCAAAGTAATGCCTTGACAGCAGCAGGTATCGCAAGTACAGAGCCAGTGCAAATGTTCTTGGAAATCCCAATGCTCAAGCATATTCGGCTCGAGTCAACAAAAGAGAAGCAAGTGCAACCAGACAGGGAGATGTAGTGAACAGGAACACCAAGGAAATCAAAATAGAGATGACGTCCGTCGCAATGATACTAATACGAAAGGAGAAAAGAAAAGGTTCTAGCCAGACAGAGACACTGGTCTTTGAAAGATCAGGGAAAAAAAGTTCAATCGAGCAGCATCACCTAGCGTAACTCTTCTACTCAGCATCCATGTCGTCAAGGTCGATCGCGTCAGGATTAGCCGCCGCGGCTGCTGGTGCTTCGCTGCCGGGTTTGGGGCGATTCCCGCCCTCTGGACCGGTGCTAGCGGCGACAAAGCCGACAGGCGCACGAGCCTGGCGTTCAAGAGCAGCCATAGCATCCGCACGGTCTGCCTCTTCTTCACCTTCTGGAACCGGTTCGCCGTCCTGGGTGCGTTGTTGACTGCGAGCGATGGCCTGAGAAGCAATGAAGTTGACGTCGGTACTGTAAAAAGGGTCAGGGAACTGCTTCAAATAGGTCATCAATGGGCAAAAAGGGTGATCATACTTGTACTGAGCCTGGACACTTCGCTTGATGCGAAGCATCTCCTTGAATGTGTCCTCGTTTCCATGTTGGACCTCGAATGCCTCCCATTTCTGCCAAAAAGCGGCATTCGTCCGTGGGTCGCAGAACTGTGAAGCGTGGCCGTAGATTGCACGAGCACGGTCGATCTCGCCCAAACGGCGTTCCATCTCGGCGAACTTGAGACACATTTCCTTAGCTTCCTGATCCGGTAATGCAGCAATGGCACGCTCGTAGATCGGCCGTGTAGAGGTGAGACCGAAATTGGACGCAGACTTGGTGATGTAGAATTCAAACATTTCAAACCGATCCTCATCAGAGACGGCCCGAGTAGCACGCTCGTAGATGCGCATAGCATGGCGCGCCAGACCCCGTTCCTCCTCCAAGTTCCCATACATCAAGTACAGGGGCTTGGCAAACTTTGGCGGACATTCGTCCAGTGCTTGCTCAAAGAGGTCTCGGAGTCTTTCGATTCCAATCTTGCGATCGACTGCCTTGGTCAAGTACAAATTCCAAAGCTCGAAGGCAACGGGGTAACTGAAGAGATCCAAGCCACGTTCGTATACTTTGAACGAGTCTTCAAAGTATTTATTCTCCTCGAGGAGATTGGCGAAGTTGACAACTGTTTGTGGCGTCGCAATTCGCAGCTCGAAGATTCGTTCATAAACCTTTCTGGTTTCCTCCAACGAAGACACGCTCTCGACAAGATCAACGTAGAAACTCCACAGTTTCCAGCTCTTATGCACTCGCTGCTGCGGAGACAAAGTCTCGTCGAAATAATCAACAGTAGACTTCTTGGGTGCTTGTGTCGCTTTGGCCATTATTCCAACAGCCCGGTCGAAATTTTCGGCGCGCAGTTCCATCTCCGCCCACTCGCACCATGTCTCAGCGAGCTCAGCGACCGATTTGAAAGGGACCTTGACAGCTTTGTCAAAGATCACTCTGGCGGTGTCCAAATCGCCTCCGTCCTCGTAGAGCTTGGCGTAATTGACCCATAACTCAGAAAACTTTCCGTGGGCCTTCTTCGGGTTGATTGCGGCGATCGCGGCGGTATAGGTGTTGACAGCCTCCTGCTTGTTGTCACCCCACAGAGCCACTCTCTTCTCCCATTCAATGACATTATGGGGGTTCTGTCGCAAAAGAACGTCATTGACCAGGAATGGTCGCCGGTCCATCAGCTGCTCAAATCGCAACATGCGAAGATCCAGGTCGAAGTCGGCTTCTTCATCCACCTTGCCTTTCTCTGAGCGAACAGCTGCAGCTTCCATCAAGCTGCCAATGATGGACTCTTCAAACTCGACATAGGAGTCGAAGATCAGGGTAAAGTCACGGACTGTCATGACCGTAGTAATACCCTCCTCGAAGACATCTCTTGCCTTCTCAAAGTTCCCTTTGGTAATCCAATAGGTTGCCAGACCAGCCCACAACTTTCCACGCTGATCAGCGAACCGGTCAATGCCGCTCCGAAGGATGGCATCAACGTCGATCCCAACTTGCGGACCCGTCTCAATCTTCTTGGCTTTCGACACCAACAAATCCACCATCTCGGTCCACAGCTGGAAATGGCTCTTGCCATTCTTAGACTGGAATTTCGGGTTGTCGAGGATATCCATGTAAACTTTGACCGCCTGTGTGAACTGTCCCATCTCAACCAGGAGCTCGATGTAATCCTCTGCATTCTCAGGATGGATCTGCATATAGCGAGCCCAGATCTTCACGGCGGTCTCTCCGGAGGCAGACCGCGCAAATCCCTTGTAGAGCCTCCAAATTCGGTTATGCTGAGTGACTGGGAGGGCACGCAAGGCGCGGTCGAAGGTCCGGCGAGTCTGGGTCACCAGAGGCTGCTCAAGCAAGAAAGTAAGGTACATCTCCCAAATTCGAGGCATCTTGTTCAGCAGGATCAAAGCTCGTTCGAAAAGGGCGTTGACCTTGACATACTCGGCGCGGTATATTGCGGGATTGCGACCTTTCAGATGCTTCGTTCGGAACTCCAAATACTATGACGCAGGTATGTCAGCAACACATCACTCAACAGCTTCAAGGATGAGGATCTCACCATCTTCCATAGTTTGTACGACCGCGGCAATTGTCGGCAGGCGCGCTCCATGACCTGAAACTCACATGTCAGTATTATTCTAGATCGAGAACGGAGAAGAGTGCAGGCATACAAAGGCTTGTTCATAGAGCGTGCCATGCTGCTGCTTGAATTCGATGTATGCAAGCCATGGCTTGACACTCCCGGGATCGCGCAACAGATCTTGTTCGTAAACCGTATCCTGATCGGTCTATGGCGGAGCAGTCAGTAGGCAAGTCATGAAGAGGCCACCAGCAAGCACTTACGATCAGGTAGAAGTCCGGCCGGGACGCAGATGTTCGATCCATCTGTGCGTGCTGCCGGTGTGATCTCGGGGGCAAAAGTGTCCCTGGCATTGCGCCACTCTGTTCGAGCGGGACCAAAACACACAGATCAACAGGTCAGCATGGATTGATGGCGCAGGCGAAGGACTCAGTTGGCGCGTCGAGGCGAAAGACGAACCTGCGACGAAGCCGTACGCATGTGGTCACGTGGACGTGGCCGTATTAAGTGGGCGGTGGAGCTTTATCGGCGTCATATCAATGTGGCCGCGTCTGAGCTGATCGTCCACATCAGGAACTTGTGCTTGCCGTCATGTCGGGTGCAGTGGTGAGTATTCATGGCTTCTTCTGTTGATGCCTACTGACTTGGCTTGTAACTAGGGCCGAGAGCCAGTCTTCCCGACTCGCCAGTCGCTGGGGTTGATGAAGAGCAAGTTGAAGGGGGCAGAGACCGGACACAGCTTGCTGAAAAGAAAGAGTGAAGCCTTGACAAAGTACGATACTATCCTCTGTTCATTCCCAGAGCTCTGCTAACCCTTAGATTCTTCAATCAGACGATTCCGAGGTACGATGCCGCGACGACTCGATCAAACCCCCGCACTCCACGGAAGCTAATCACGACCGGCAGAAATCACAAGACGCATCGATGAAGCAAAGCAGAAGATGGGACGGGTTATGCAGATTGCAGCCTTCTCCCTAGCTGAAGTGAGCTACGCCGTCGGCGGAGATATCGGTTATCAGATTCAGGAGTCCGCCAAGCAGGCTCGCTTTCGCGTGCGAGCCAAGCATGAGAACGTCTCGGGTGTCTTTCTTCCTCAATTCGAGAGCTATACAGAAGAAGGGGTGAATGACTTTGGTTTGACCGGTCTCGGCAAGGGTGGACAGCAGATTCAGCGCTGTCGGGAAACTTATGCGCGAGCCGTGGAGACTCTGGTAGAGCTAGCCAGTCTTCAGGTATGGACAGGAGGATTTTTAGCGATGGGCCGTTGACTGACTTGAGTAGACTGCCTTCTTGATTCTAGACGAGGTGATCAAAGTCGTCAACCGAAGAGGTATGCTTGCTTTGCCGGACCGAACTTTGTATAGTTGCTAACTCATGTCTTAGTGAACGCCATGTAAGCTATCTGTCTTTAGGCTATGCTGGACTCTAGGCTATGCTGGAAAGCTTTGACCGAATACTAATCTTTCATTAGCGAGCACGTTATCATTCCTCGAACCGAGAACACCATCAAATGTTTGTGCCATTTGCTTGTTAAGAACAATATACGTATACTGACTACCGTGCAGACATTAACTCCGAACTCGACGAGCTCGACCGTGAAGAATTCTACCGTCTGAAGAAGGTCTCCAACAAGAAACAGCGAGACACTGCTGCCGCAGACGCCGAGATCCTGGCAGCCCGCCAAAAAGCAGCCGAGCAGGCACAGAATGGCGGCGCGGCCGAAGAGACAGAGACAACCGATGTTCTAGGCGAGCAGGAGGATAACGACGTCATTTTCTAGGATGTCTTTTCTGTTTCTATTCATTTATTTGGGCGGTCGTTCTAAACGTCCCATGATCGATTCTGTGTATCATTTCCTCTTTATCCCCCGTCTTTAAACTCAAGCCAGAGGCTTAGTTTCCGGAAATATGATTGACTTCAAAGAACCAATATTTTCTTGCATGATTTGTATTGCAGTAGCAAATGCTACGTGGATGATAGTCTCTTCGTATGGCAAATACACAAGCGAGCTAGGACCCTCCAAACGCCGAAAACACAGACCGAGAGAGCTTTTTGGAGCCGCGCATCTCAATACATCAACTACTGCCGCTGGAAAGTAACGCGAATCGGCTTGCCCTGATCTCCCATGGGCATTCCAGAGGTAGCCTCCTTCGCGCTGATAGCGCCCGCCTCTGTCTCGTACTCGACGAATCCAATCCCCTTCCGGCCGGGAACCAATCTGACTTCCTGGAATCCTTCGAAGCGGCCAAAAACCGCGCTGAGACCCTCCTGGGTGGCATCGTCGGGCAGGTCCCGCAGGAAGAGAATCTTGTTCGGTGGCAGGTACTCGTCCGGGACAACGGCGGGGGCGGCACCGGTTGTTGGCTTGAGACCAGCGCCCTTCGCTGTCTTCGCTGGGCGTGCGGGCTCGGGGGCAGGGGCAGGGCGCTTGAGTTTCTTTTGGGCTTCGAGTGCCTCCGCAGCTTGTCTCCGTTCTGTGGAAGAAGTCGCATGTTAGTATAATCTTATCCTTCTCAAGAATATTGCACACAGTAGATCCGGGTACTGGAAAGCTCTGCGCACCTTTCTCAGCTAACCGCCTCCGCTTGTGAGCCTCCAACTCCTCCGCGCCACCTTCGCGTGCGACAGTAGCATCACTCCGAGACTTCGCATAGTCCAGAACCATGGGCTTCTCAAAAAGCTCAAAACCATTCACTTCATCGATAGCGCGTGTTGCAGCATCGACACTGTCATAGACGATGAATGCCTGGCCCTTGGCTCGCAAGTTGGTCTTCGCAACGATCTCGAGCACATTGCCGAACTCAGAGAAGATCTCTTGCAGGGCTTCCTTCAGCTGGTCGACCTTGATCCGTTCTTCCAGATTCCGAACCTAGTTAGCCTGTCAGTCTGCGGCTCTGCGAGAGGATTGAAAATTGCCGGTATGGTTGGAGGGGAGAGGGACAGCGCAGCATACATAGACCCTGTAAGAACTTGTTAGCGAAGATCCGGAGTGAGCGTGGTGATAAGATACTTACGTGGGATTAGGAGGGATAGTACCTGCCGGTGCGCCTGTGGCTGCCATGTTCGCGACAATAAGAGCTCCGGTAGTGAGCTGGACGAGGTTGAGCTCTAAAACCGTCTGATGAGCGAAGAAAAATTCCGTCGTCGGACGTTCGCCGTCTCCTCATCATATTAAGTAGCATCATTGGTCTAGTGGTAGAATTCGTCGTTGCCATCGACGAGGCCCGTGTTCGATTCACGGATGATGCACATTTCTTTTTTCTTTTTCACTTCATTCTCCATATCAGAATCCTATTACTATCCCTTTGCTGTCTGTTATCTATCCCTTTGGAAAGTGTAGATTCGCTTGGTTCTTTTGCACATTTTTGGTGAGAATATCTACCATGGCTACATATTACTCTCCTTAACTATGCATGAACCCATGGTCATTCACTTTACATATAACTCACCTCTCAAGCTCTCCACCTTCTCTTTCAGCTGTTTTGGTTGAGCAGACCAGTCCTCATACTTGACCAACTCAGAGTCCGTCACTGTGAACAGGTAGTCTGCAGCACTCGCTCGTACCTATGAACAAAGTCAGCCACCCAATGCGCAAGGCACACTAGGTACAGCAAAACATACCCTTGGGAAAGGATGCAGTAGCAGCACGGTCAATTTCTTCGAAGCATCCTCTCGTAGTGGCTCCAATCCCGCCAATGCCGCATAAACCTTGACAGCAGCCTCCAGGCGAGCAAGATTCGACGACCGAAAATGTGCTTTTTGGACAAGCACGAACACTTTGTGAAACACCGGGTCCTGTTCATTGGTATTTATGGCGTAACTGTCGATCAAAAAAGCCAGGAACTCAATAGTGGGAATTGCATAGCGGTCGTCTTGGAGGTTGTCGCTAAGGACAGTACACAGTACCTGTAGGAAGGTAATGAGCACAGCCTGGCGTTCGACCGTTTCGCGGGCGTTGAAGAATTCGATCAAAGCCGAGCGAGAAGCTCGAACGAGGCCCTCTGTACCTGCGACAGCGGAAGTAGCCAGTCCCTGTAACAGCGGTAGGCGTAGCCATTCAACATTGTAAAGAGTGAGTAGCTGGGCGAAGTATTCTTGCGAAGACACATGGCTAAAGTGTTCATATTTACTGATTGGGTTAGCAAGATGTACGTTTTCTTTTGAGAGGGTACTCACCTTTGCAATGCTGGGAAGTCGGTTGTTTCCCAGACTTCTTGCAAACAAAGCCACGCCTGCAGTCGAACCTTGTCGAGCTTCTCAGATGCAAGACGGCAAAGACAGCCAACGATTTTTCGAATGGTTTCCGATTGTGCGGTGGATCCGGAATCTTCTCTGAGAATGATCTCCGCTGCCTGGATTGCTTCCACGCGGATGAGGGATCCGATATCACCTCGTCTGTCCGTGGTGTAGTCATTGAGGAATTGAATGATGTGATTCGAAAGCGTCGGCGTGACAGCTGAGACGACATTAGTGTTAGCCAATCCTGTGTATACATGTGCACATCGAAGAATCTGTACCTGTGTATGGAAGAATGTTGCTGGCTAAGCACTTCACCGCTGCAACTCGCTTCTCAATAAGCTCTTCTGGTCCTGCGCATCGAAGCACTTCCGAGATAATGCTGTCACGTAGGTCGTTTTGACCTTCGAGTGGCCTGAACACAGCACCCAAAGCCAATATTTGACCGCGACCACTAGGGAGCCTTGAGGAAGTGTGGAGGTGAGAAATCCATGTTTGAACTGTTTCTTCCTGTTTCGACAGTGGCAAAAGCGGGAACAATCCAGACAATGCAATAGAGGAAATCTCAATGGCGATATCTTCACTCCGAGACACGCAAAGTGAAAGAACTCGAAGTACGCGTTGCAGCACCGCCTCCGATGGTCTGGGAAGGCTTGTCAAGAGAATTGCCCGGGAAAGTGATGCGATCAAGCAGGATGCTGCTTCCGCTGTCAACTCTGGGCGAGAGTTCTGCAGTGTCAAGTCATCGTCGGTAGGACCTGCGGGAGATTCGAATATTTTCCATAGGTTCGCAACTTCACTGGACACGTCCGCTACTTCCGGGGTACTTTCTTTCTCAGATTTCGATTCCCATTCACGGATATAAGCGTCTACGGTAGCTCCAATGGATAGGAAACATCCATGGCGCGACTCGACGTCACTTCGAGCAATGCGAGGGAGCTTGCGCAGCAATCTCTGCAGCACAAGTGTGATGGACTTGAAGCTTTCTTGCGTGCTCAACGTCCCAATAGACTTTGCTGCTTGTCTTCGGGATTCTGCATCAGGTGAGCCAATACCCCGCCAATCCATCAAAGCCTCCAGAAGTGGGCTCCAGTATATAGAGTCCAGCGAAGCTGTTGCTTTCGCTATGTCAATCATCGCACGAGAGCGACGCGCAACTGCATGGTAGTCGACAACTTGTACGAGGGGAATACCCTCAGTAATGTTATTCGGATGACGCCCAATCAATTCCTGCAACGCGGCTGATGCTCCTCGCCGTATGTTTCCAGAGGGATCAACACATGCCGAGCAGACCAACTCAACAGCTAGCTTCTGCAAAACGGGCACCTCACTAGTTCCATCAGATGAGGGAATAATCTGGACCGGCAGCGCCTGCAATTCCGATGTAGTGTATTTCCGGGACAAAGCCCAGACACCAAAGCAAGCAGCATCTCGAACACCAGTTCCCACGGAGCTGCCGGTGGAAGATCTCTGTTCGAAGTCGAGACCCGATACGAGAGACTGGAGGATATCTGGAAGTTGCTGAGTTGGAGGTGCTCGGCGAAAGAGCAGGTGAGACAATGTGAGCATCAATCCTTGCCACCGTTGAGCATCAACACCGCTGAGGTTGCGCTTCAAATAATCGATACCAGTCTTCCTTGCCTCAAATGGTGTCATCAAAGTGCCATCGTCTTTCTCGTAAAGAATGTTCTCGCCCAGTGAGCCGATGACAGCATCAATCACTTCAGCTCCCATGTCAGGGTCAAGCTTTAATGTGATGACGCTGAGGGCTTTGCTTGCGGCAAATCTCACAGGTGTATCTTTATCCGCCAGAGCAACAAGGAAATGGTCAATGGCATCTTCCAGGATAGTCGAGAGTTGGTCATCCGTTATGCGAGCGTCGCCCCTCTCGCTCAATGACAGAGCCATGACCGTAAGATTACGGAGGATCTTGACCACCGTCTTCCGAGCTAGTGCGGATGACTGAATAATGGTAGACACTTCTGAATCGCCTTGAGACACACCAAGAGTCTGCTTGAAGACATCTTCGAGCAATGGGGCAAAGTATTCAACCTGGCCCGATCCCGCAAGTCGAGCAATAAAAGTCAGAATCCCGATACATGAGTACACAGAAGGTACCTCAGCACCATCTCCTGGTCGAATAGTAGCGAATGCCCACTTGGTGAGACCAGTCAGGAAGCCGAGAGCTTGCATGTCCCCGCGCAATACAAGTCGCGCGAGAAGAGCTGTTGCCGCTTCGCGCTCTTTACCTGAGGCATTGACGTAGTGCAGTGCCAACGAGAGAAGTGATTTTGCCAGCACAGGAGTTTTCTCAGGCAGAACATCCAGCTTTTGTAGATTGTCATAAGGGATTGGAGTGTCATCCAAGGACAGAGAAGACAGGTCAAACGGGGCGAGAAGGAGATGGGACAGCCAAACAAGCATCACGTAGCGCTCTTCCCACTGGAGACTCTGTGGCTCGGGACGCATTAGATCTGCTGCTGATTCCTGAGCTCCAATCGCATCCCACTCGACGAAAGCGCGAAGCATGGAATCCAGGTATTTGGGTTCATTGTTCAGAAAGCGGCTGATCACCTTGACACCGCGGACCTTGCAGAAGGTGTAAAGCAGCCGGCAAATAGACCTAGGAAGCGGATAAGCTGCAGCCTGAGAGCGGCTCGTCGGTTTGGACCCATATTGACCACGATGCTTAAGCAAGTAAGCCAGAAATGCATCCACCAGCGGAGGCAGAAGCCGCTGCAGATGCGGATCCAGGAGCTGAGGCCATTCTTGAAAAGGCTCGAGCTGTTGTATCCGTCAGCCGTTGATCTTCGTATCTGACTGTGAAGCTGGGAATTCAGCAGTGCTCGTACCAACTTGACAAGTCTCTCCGTCTTGGTCACTTGCACCCATTTGCGTGGGGCACGGAGAGGGGTTCCATTCTGAGCCTTCCACAACAACCGCGGCAGCTTGGCTGAGAACTCCGTCACCAAGTCAGTGGATGCGCGCTGGAGTTTTAAGTCTCGGTCCTCTGTTGCATCCATTGCGAGAACACTGGAGTGTAGCACAAGTCGTCGTTGGGAGATCAGGAAAAGCGTCAACAGCGGGTCAGGTCATGTGACACTAGCAAGACCTGAGGCTGAGATTGAGATGTGAAGTCCTTTGAAATTATTTCATTTTGAGATGCTCTCTGATAAAGGATGATGCTTGCAAGAGACAATATTGCTTAGGTATTAGCCACGGTTTGAGGACGGTAGTCGATCTTCACTATTATCAAGATGGAACGTCCAAAATATACATCGGGTTGATCCAAGCTAATCTACCACAATCACTCCAGGAACACAACCTTTCGCTTCAGAAAAGCTCGAATAACCTTGGCGAATAATCAAATGAGCGCTGAGTATACTGGAAATATGACCGTATATCCCCTAGCCAAAAGATGGATGAGTGGGCAGGTGTCGGAGTTGTATTACATCTAGATGTCTTCCAGAGACTGAACCAAACAAAATACTCAAGTCAAATTTCGCTTTGCTAAGAATACACATTACATTAAGCAATGTCTCAAGGTAAAATCTGATCACAAAGTAAGGTGATCAGTGCTCACAAATCCTCATCATCACTATCATCGTTTTGACCCCGGAAACGAGGGAAAAGTGGCCCCTCGTAGGCATTGGCAAGACGCCCCATGCTCCGCCGCATCTGAATGACGGCAACCGCGACTGCGAGCGAATTCCACACGTCCGAATCGATGTCGGACATGTCGAATTGACCGAGATACTTCGGCCGAACCTCACTGTCCTCATCATCCTCGCCATCCTCACCATCACCCCGTTCCTTGGTCCACACTTCAGAATGCGGGTTGGTGTCAAGGGTCATGATGGTGAGGATGGGTCCACAGATGATGAACCCGATCAGAGAGGGCCAGTACGCGTCCATCCGATGGCCGTGCACCATCTGGTGCCGCCGTGCCAGGCGTTCCAGCCGCTTTCCGAGCCTGGACACAGCACTCAAGACGGACTCCCCCGGTTTCTGCTTGTAGATGGTGTGGACGGGGATGGTTTCCGGGGTCGTCTTGAGTTCTGCATCGGTAATGGCCCATCGGATGTACTTGCGTATGGCCCTCTCGATCACCGCCTCGGGATGAACGGTGAGGATTTTGCAGTCGCGGACGAAGCCGCCAATCTTCAGCAGCTCCTGGAAGGCCTTCTTCGCCGCGAACTCGGTCCCCTTGTCGGCCTTCAAAGTCAGCTTGTCCTCAACTTCTTTGCTGGAGCCTGGGAGGCTGAAGATTGACTCGGGCAGAGTGCTGAAGTCTCTTGCCCAGTCGTAGGACATCACTGGCTTGACGCCACGAAGTGCGAGCTCGGAATACAGGTCCCTCTCTTCTGCACACATGTTCGAGTTTTCGGGGACCTTCATCGCGTTTGCCATGCGCTTGGCCTTCTCTCGGCTGATGTAGAAGCCGACTTGACTCCGCTCATGGGCCTCTGGAACCTCGAAATCTCCATCATCACTCGCCTCTTCATCGACGTAAAGCGAGTCGGAGCGAGCCCGCCGAGGGCGTTTGACTCGCCGGTTGGTGCTGGGAGGGGAGGGGGCGGTGCGTGGACTCGGGGACTTGTCGATGGTGGTTTGTTTGCCGGAAGGACCAGTCTTTGCAACACCGTTGCGCAGAGAAGCATCAGAGTCTGAATGACTAGAAGCGGAGTAGTCAACATCATCGTCATCGTCGTCATCGACTCTGGCTCTCTTGAGGTTTCGTGCCGGCGGCGCAGGTGTGCGGGTATAGTCTGAATTATATACGGTGGCGGCATTTCCGGACGAGCGTTGCAATGGGATTGGTCGGTGAAGAGGCGCTACCGGTGATGCAGACTGATCCTTCTGGCTCTCAGATTTGATGCGCTTAGGCGTGTGGGGAGATTTGAGATTCTCAGAGTCTGAGGGACGACTTCGTTTGGCAGACATTGGGGCGACGAAAACGGGGGAGTCGTTAGCGAAGAAGTTGGAAGAAGACGAGTGAATGTATGGAGTCCAAGGAGGAATTTCGTGACCTTGTTCATCAAAGTCGACGATAACAGAGGGAGTTGCCAGAGAAGACCCGGCAGCTGATGCTGGCTGTTTGTTGGCGTCGGTAGGGGTCTTGAAGATGGACTTGGCGAGCTTGCGTAGCGGGGAGCTGAAGCGGCGTCGAGTGAATCGACTCGTGAGAGAGGGCTTTGTGTTAGGCGTACGCAAGGTTGAATACGGAGAGACAGTTGGAAGAGGGGACTTGTTCACAGTTGCTGGCTTTGGAGTGACGTTGTTTGAGATGGAGCCCTGATTCTGCTGGGCAAACTGGACAATGGTGTCCGGAGGAGAGGTAAGGAAGTGGGACGAGTGGTGAGATTCAAGAGGAAACTCGTTCACAGGTGCCGGCTTTGGCGAGACGTTGGTCGAGGTGATGCCCTGATTCTGCTGGGCGAATTGGACGATGGTGTCCGGAGAGGTAGTAAGGAAGTGAGATGACTGAGGAGATTGATGAGGAGGAGCAACAAGAGCAGGAAGAGGGAGAAGGTTAGCGACGGTAGAGGGAGGGCCGAGAGATGAAGAAGAGAAATTCTGGACGTTCAAAGAAGTCGGAGCCGCGGCCGGTTCCTCTTGACAAAGAGCACGACGAATCACGACAGGACGCGGGGGCAGAGGAATCGAGCCCGAGGGACTGGACGTTTCTTTCTCCCTCGGACTCGAAGAGAAGAGGTTTCGAAGTCGGTTGAATATGGTGATAGGTTGGGTACTTTGTTCAAAGAAGGCTTGAGACAAAGAAACACGGAGAAGCTTAAAATAGACGGGTTGGTGTTGGATGAAAGGAAGCAAGAGGCGTTGTAAACAACAAAGAGAAGATGGGAGAGAAAGAGATTGAAGTGCACGAGATTTGAAAAGTTCTGCGTGTAAACAACAAACAAGATCAAGAGACGTGGTGTTGTGGTGTGTTTCCCAAACAGGAAAACCATCTGATATAGGGCTACCCCACCCCCCACAACCCAATTTGTTTACTTCCACCCAAGTAGATTTACAAGAAACACGCCAGGAGCGCAGGATGTATTACTTCGTATTTGCACCTCCTGTTGACAGAGCCATGGGAATCAGATACTCATCAGCAATATGACTGCAAAACATACATCCAAAGACACTGCGCCGGACCCTCAAGAAAGAAATATGCGTGCGGTCTTCATGAAAACCTAGAAAAACAGCCCCTCAATCAAAGCCTCTCGTTTTGTTAAAACCAGCTCTTCCCCATTCGTGCATCGTCAATCCATCCACGCTGCCAATGGCTGTTTGATGCTCTGTCCTCCAACTCGCACCCCGAGTACCCAGGACCCGGCAGAGCGTGGAACATCCAGAAGATTCATCAGCAAGAAAGAAAAACCAGAAAGCAATTTAGATACGCAGATAGGGAATGGGATAAAATAGCAATAGCAACAGGAGCTGCTTCATTACTCATGTCATTCAGCAAGTAGAGCATGCTTAGCGAAGCGATTTGCACGCTGGCATCCAACCAAACACAACTGCGGTGGGTATGTAGAGCAATTTCGAAGAGAGAGAAGCAGAAGCATTGGAAACCCGGGAGCACGCCGTCCGGGCGGTATTAGACTCAATGTGCGGAGTCAGCCGAATCAGGCAGTTGGTGCTCGAGCAAGAGGGATCGTCGCAGAATCAGATACCCCGTAATCAAGCAAAGTCAGCAGTGTAGGAGAAGCCACGGAACTCTTCCTGCATGGCTTGCGAGAGTACTGGAGAGATATTGTCAGTACTGAGCTTCAACGTTGATACACTTGAAAAGCACATACCTGATTGGACGGGTGTCAGGACTGGAGTCACGCTGGTGAACTCTTGGTCGAAGTTGCTGGTATCGGTTGGGCTGCTGATGGTGGGGATGAATGGGGGAGGAACACGCTTGTGGTAGATGTCGTCCCAGTTGATGTTGCGGAAGAAAGCATGCGACATCACTTCTTGGGCATCAGTAGGTCCAGAGCCAAGTCGCAGCTCGGGCTCACGAGTCAACAACTTCTGTAGGATCGACACGGAATCACGGGGCATGTGGATCGGGTACAGAGGCTCATCAGCCAGAATGGCATCGTAGATCTCATCCTCGTCCTCACCACGGAAGGGAGATTGCTGCAGAAGCATCTGATAGATCAAGACACCAAACGCCCACCAGTCGACAGCACGTCCATACTTCTTGTCCAAGAGGATCTGAGCAGACAGATCAGTACACTAGTAGAAAAGCCGGTGACAATTGAAGCTTGAACGTACCTCTGGTGCCATGAACTCGGGAGTACCACAGAATGTACTTGTGGTGCAGCCATACCACATGTTCTCCTTGCAAAGACCGTAATCGGCAATCTTGATGTGACCATCGAGGGTCAGAAGAATGTTGTCAAGCTTCAGGTCACGGTAGATGACGCCATTCTCGTGGAAGTACTTGAGGGCCAAGCAAACCTCCGCCGCATAGAACCTGGTGATCAAATCAATATCCCGGTCAGAATACGAGGAGCGATGAGACTCAAACTTACTGTGCTCTCTTCAGACCGAACTGGCCACGCTGAATATGAAGCATGAGATCACCACCACTGATGTACTCCATGACGAAGTACACACGAGTCTCGGTCTGGAAACAGGCGTGCAAGTTCAGCAGGAATGGGTGGCGTTCCTTGTTGGCAATCAAGAAGACACGCTTCTCGGACTTGGTGCTCTCCACTTCGTCATTCTCGATGATGAACTCCTTCTTCAACACCTTGATAGCATACAGCTTGCGGGTACTCTTGGTCTCCGCCAGCATGACCTTTCCGAAGTTACCCTTACCGAGGACAGCAAGGAAGTTGAAGTGATCCAACCCAATGCGGGCTTTGGGTTGAGGTGGAGCCATCTCCTCTTTGACTGGTGGTGCGACCTGTTGCGGCATGGGCTGCATCGGCTGTTGTGGTGATGGCATACCATAGTGCCCAGGCGCACCAACCGGCTGCTGCATAGCCTGAGCTGGATGCGGCTTCTGGAAATTAGCGTAGACAGACGGGTCGTAGTGGGCATGCGGAGGAGGTTGTTGAGGTTGGACGGGAGGACGACCCATTTCCGCTGAGGCGTGTCATTAGCAAGTAGATCAATGTGGGCAAAGATAGCTCATGCGCACCTGATGTCTGCTGCGGGCTTCGCAACCCGGTTGCCGCTGCAGCGGCGGCTGCGGCCGCGGGTCCAGTGGGCGTCTTCGGTGGCAAGGGTTGGCGCTGAGCAGCCTGTGGAGCAGCCGTTGGCGACTGTGGAGTCATATAGGAGTTAGTCGCAGCGCTTACCGCTTCCGCTGAGGGTTGTCTGGGAATTGCCCCGTAGGGACTGTCGGTGGGTTTCTGGGGGTAGGAAAGAGCGGCATTGTCTTGAGGGGGTTGCGGCGGACCGCCAGGCCGTAGGGTACGACCACTGAGGCCGGAACTGACAGAAGTTGACTTATTGTGATTCTTCGCGCGAATCAAGGTTTCCAGAATCTGGTTCGCTGCCTCCATCGACATGCCGCAGAAATCAGGCACCAGATGCGTGCACTGAGCGTGGCAAGTAAGTCCGCATTCTAAGGCGAGGGGAGAATTGATCAGTTAGTGCGTCTCATGGTTGTAGGAATTGATGAGTGCATACCGGAACATCGCTTGGCGTTCTTGCGTCCAAATGGAAGCAGATAACCGCAGTGGCAGCACCAATTGGCCGAGATGTTGGAGAAGCCCTCGAAACGGTGGGGAATACGGTGGTTGATTTTCTCTTCGTCGGGGTCGGTCTCGTAGTTGGCCTTGCTGATACACTTGGTGACAACCTTCGGGTAGCATTTGCGATGGCAGGTGTACTTGCAATCTGCGCACTGCATGCCCGCAGCGTACTTGAGAAATTCTCCACACAGCGCACAGCGCATGATGTTGTAGAACTGCTGGGTAACGAACTTGTGACCCTGCTTCTCGTGAACCTCTTCCTTCTTCTGGCGGACAGCACCTTGTCGGTTGAGACCTATGTCGAAGGGACGGCGGTCCTTGAGTTGCTTGGCTATACGGAGTATTAGTGTAGTCCATTGACCACCCGGTGGGTTTTTGCAATCTTACCAAAGCTCATCGACAGATGGATGCGGCCGAAGGGTTCCAAGGCAAACCATGAGTCGATCATCACTGTTGGCGGAGCACCGGCAGCATCGCCGTGCTGCTGTCCCTGAGCAGGCCCCATTCCGCCGAAATTAGCGCCGTGGGAGGAGCCCATAGGAGACCCCGGATGATGATCAGATCGAGGGGTACCTCCCGTCTTCTCCATCTTATCCGCAGAAACCCACCCGGAGTTGTTGAGCTCTGTCTCAATCTTCTTACGACGCATCTCCTCCGCAATGTCTGAAATGCGAATCCAAAGCATACCGATAGGTGTTGGGCGGTCGCCAGACTTGTCGTAAACTGTAAGCTCAATCTCGTTCGCCTTATCAATGTCAATGGAGAACGCTTCGTCTAGCCACTTATCGGTTCGGGTCGCCTTTGTCCTCGCTTTGATGGTATCTTCCACCTTGACAATGACATATGTCTCGGGGCCGCGAGAGAACCGGGAGCTGGCGGCGTGGTCCACGTCCTTGACCGCATGGATTCGCATTGTGAGCAGACCTGTCAACGGCTTGCGCATGTTGGGGCTGCTAAGACTTTCATCTGCGATACAGTCAGTTATCATGAAACGGATTGATATCGCGCCCATATCCACGTACCGTCCGCAGCATCTGAAGACTCAATATCCACATGAAGATCCTCGTAGCGCTTCAAGGCCTGCTTCAGCAGCTGGATCTTCTGGTTGCTCTCAATGCGACGGCCTTCAGCGTCCGCGCGACTCTTGCGATCACCCTCATCCTGGTACAAGCGAACCATCTTCTCAATACCAGCCTTGTATTGCTTCTCCACGCTCAACTTGAACTCAAGTTGGGACAACATGAGCTGAATCTTCGGACCGAGATACGGGGTGTCATATTTGATAAGATCTGAGACATTTCACTTCTATCAGCATTCCAATGGCACAATAATTTCCGACGGGGAATATTCAAGCGCTCCAAGTCAATTTTGACGAGGGGAAACCGCACATACCGAGCTTGGTGTAATTTGGCCGCGCCTTGGGGATCGGAGCGTACGGGCGGGGGTCAGGGAACGGAGCTCCCGAAGGCATCGACCCAGTACCTCCCTGAGGATATCCGTGAGGCTCGCCGTCGGCGCGATCGCCTCCATGGTATCCGGGGTAGTCCTTTGGCGGGGGCACCGGGCCCGCAGCGCCCGGCGCGTGACGCTGGTCTCTGGGGGAGCCACCACCTTGCTGTTCGAACTGGCGGATTTGCAGCTCTCGAATCTTCTCCTCAAGGTAGGCGATATTCTTGCGGCCATCGCGGATGTTGGCGTCGACCCGTTGTTGCACGAGGGGATTGTCGGTCGACTGCCGCATGTTACTGGCAGCGGCGATCAGGGCCTTCTCCCGCTCGATCTTGCGGTAGACCGAGGCAATAAGCTCGTCACCATCCATGATGGGGAGTAGGTCCTGGTCCGATGGAAGTGGTGAACGAAAACTGGGGGGAGGATCGGACCGGGTGGGAGTTTGGAGGAGGAAGAGGTGAGGAAGGGTTTCGCGGGGCTCTTGTTGACAGGGGGGGGGGGAGAGGAGGGGAGGGCAACGGTAAGAATAATGCCACTTCGGAAAATGTCGACGACCAAGGAACGGATCGTTGTAGGACACAATAGTATTTTGACAATAAAAGGAATTGTGTTAGAAAATGTGAGTAGTTTTTATTTTTGTTCTATGAATGATGATTATTTGTGGCGAAACCTGCCATGACATCTACACGTGAGGCCGCGCTGCCCTTTTACCCAACTCGTGCTCCGAGACACCACGACGATATCGAATTGACAGGGTTTTCAGCTTTTGCAGGGACATTGTGGTTCCTCGTCTGAATCTACCCTCGACCTGACCTTTGGGCTGATGCGACAAATCATAGTAGAAGGATCATCCATCGGGCATCATCGATCCATCCTCCAGTCAGCCCTCGGGACTCTGGTTGATTGGTAGGACTCGGGTCCAGAATGTCTCAGGCCATTCGATACACAAAATGATTCTCGGGGTTGAAAGATGATTGACATCAGAATTCTCGATCGTCACCGCTCCCACGGCCTGGTGCGACCGTTCTCTCCTTACTTGGAGGCGCTGATGATCGCCTGGGACTGTCCTCTTCGCTGGTTACACTGCGCGCATTCCTGGGCTGCGTGACTTGTCCACATGTTGTTCTCAAGAGAACTATATAAGCTTGAGATCAAGTTCACTGGACTAGAGAGAAAGAAGCTCAAGTAGGTTCATCAATATTCAGATATCTTGCGGGTATCACTACCGCGAGGAACAATTCATATTTGATACTGTCTAGTATATCTCGACTTGACAATGCAATTAATTATACAGCCAGACAATCGAGAGCGGCGATGGATCTCACTTTCTCATCAGTGATGACTGATTGATGTAAAGATCGGTCTTCCACCCATATCGGGTCCATGCATCCTGCTCCACTCGACCCTTACTCAGATCTCTTCGAGATCTTCGGCAACAATAACCAACTGGTGGCCATCACCCCATACAGTCCAATACAAATCGGATGCAGCACCATGGTCCCCACATTCTGCGCCAAAAGACCAGTGAAAAAAGGCGACACCGCACCTCCGCTGCTGCCCAGAGCACTGATGAAGCTGAGACAGGAGATATGCATGCTCTTCGGTAGCAGCTTGGTGAACACCGCCGTGGCAGACGGGTAAACAGGACCAAGCAGGAGACCCAAAATGGCCACCGAGACGGCTTCTCCGATGACGTTGGGAATGAGCCAGGTCATCAGTTGGAAGGCTACAGCGCCGGCCACCATCGCAACCACGGCAATCTTGTGGCCGACCTTGGCGGCGGAATGTGTCAGGAGGAAGCGGCCTACGGTGATGCCGGCCCAGAAACCAGCGCTCACGTATCCAACTCGCAGTGGGTTGCCGTGTCGATAGCTGATCAGGAAGGAAACGACCCAGCCAGAGGTGGAGACCTCGGCACCTTGATAGGCGAAGATGAACAGAGCGCCGAGCAAGGTGGTGCGGTTGCGAATGGTGTTTATCAGAAGCTGTGCCCGGCTAATAGATTCACCTTGGCCAGAGGGACGCGAAGCAGTCCGCTGCAGGGCTCTTTGCGGCTCCGACGGGGCATCCTTCTCATAATCGAAAAAAGCCCAAGAGCTATATGCCAGGTTGGCGAGAGAGACAGCCAGGGAAACAAAGTAAAAGAAGGACCAGCGGATCCCACTAGAGACCATGGCCGTTGCAAAGAGCGGCGCAACGGTGCCACCGATGCCATATGCGCCGGAGAAGAAGCTCAGGGCCGTCGTGGAATTGGCGAGATTGGCACAGTAGACGTTGCTCAGAGCCAGCGCGAGCGCTATGCTAAACCCAAGGAAGAAGAACATGACCACGACCACCGGGAACGGCGGTTGACAGATGATGATGGCATAGCTGCCGGTCAGTAGAGACATGGCAAATGCATAGCTCTTCCATCGGCCCAGTCTGTGTTCGATGGCATGGGTGAACGGCGCTGCAGAAATGAAGCCCAAAGCGTTCGTCACAAAAATCAGCGAGACCACGGCATATCCGATATCGTAGTGAGTCTCTATATAAGGAATCAAAGCACCCGGTGCACTGTCATTCATGCCATTGCCTAGACTGATCAAACAGCAGCTCAACAGCCTCCATTTGGTTTTCGAGGACGTTGATGTGCGGTCGGGCGCCCATTCAGCAGCTTCATGCTCGTCGGCCTCGAGTGTGGATAGCCGATTCTCCAGCACGCTGGGTGTAGGTGACGATGAGCTGAGTGGAGTTTGTGTGACCGGTTCCGTGGACGCCTGAGCTGAGCTGTCGTGTGGCTGAAGTTCTTTGAGTTCGTAACTCGACGGGCGCTGTGAGACGCCTTGCTGATCCTTGTGGACTGCAGGAGGTGGACTGACGATGTTCGGGGAGCTCTCAATCTCTATGAAAGCGCCCAGTCTTGAAGATGCCATTTTGAGCCACTCTAGTCCGGAGCACGTTTGACAGTGGATTTGAAGGTTATAACACACAAGAAATGGTCAGAGGCAGACCTTAGGTTCTGTCTGAATGGATCTCTCGACGAAGCCCCTCTACCGTATTGATAATCGGGCTATGAAAGAGTCGGATGTTTCCCTGATTCGGCGAGGTTCCGACTCCGTCGGGGTATGCACTTTCCTCGATGGGATTTGTTGCTTGGACATCAACACCCGATCTGAGTGTGCTATCAGCTATCGTATAGAACCACGAGAATTGTTACCTCAAAAGGAACATATCGATCATCGCCAAATATCACGTAGTCGCCGAGTATTCTTGAGTAGTGGGGAGAGGAATGCAGTGCGGAGAAGCCCGGCCGATAAGCCAAAATTTCTCCCACAACACTCCAACAAGCAATTGACACCTCTACCACGACCATCACTCAGTCTACCACCTCTTTCTTTATTACATCCCAATAGATCATGGGTCCTCCACGCCGGAAAGTCCTGGCAACAGCCGAAGAAACCATGTTCCCGCCCGACGAGCTCGCCGAAACCCAACAGATTGTCCGAGCCATCAAGGCCACCGGCAACAACATCTACTTGATCGAGCAGCCCGACAAGACACAGATGCTGGTTGAACTGCCTACGCGGTTTCGGTCGACGTTCTGGATCAAGCGCGGCTCGTACGTCGTGATCGATACCAAGGCGTCAGAGGAGCGGGACAACAAGATCGGCGGGGAGATTATCAACATCGTGCGCGATGAGAAGGCCTGGCGCAAGGCTCCTTTCTGGTATGCTAGTCTTGATGTGATGGTTATCAATGGATTATGGCTAATCCTTGTTGGATCTATAGGCCGAAAGAATTTGTCAAACAGCCCGTGGTCGCTGCCGACTCGGACAGTGAGGAGGAATCGCGAGTGGGCAAGATGCCTTCTTCCGATGAATCTGACGCCTGAACGGATTGAACAATCTATGGAATAACCGAGCCTCAACATCTATTGAACTTGTGCTTTCCTGTGGTCACCAGCCCCGCCAGGCTTGCTAGCTACATCTTCAACACCGCTGAGCCACACGCCGAACACCTGCAAAGCGAGCGAGAACACTACAACCGCCGAACTGGCATTGGTGCTGGGATAGACATTCCAGGCCCACTCTTGCAGCGCCCACGCAGCCCACACGAGGATTGGATGGAGACCCACGCGCCAGAAAAGGAACGGAGACGCCCATGCCAGGTAGGCGAAGAACTGGTAGTGCAAGGACCGAGCGCACAGCAGGCCAACGGCTAGCGAGCTCAGCATGATGGTCATGATGAAGGAGTTTGAAAGGACAGCCGGCTGCTGACTGCTGTGGATGGTGTCCTTGATGAAGGAGAAAACGTCTTTTCTTGACGGTTTCACCCAGCCAAGGCAGAAGATCACCAGTAAAGAAACGTGCATTATCAGCAAGGCCAATGAAAATTCCCTCGAGAGGAAGGTTTCTTCACCAACGAATCGCCAATTCACCGTCCACTTGAACGTGAATTGTCTAGACAGCTCGAAGGCCCGAGAAAGATACCCAACTGGGTTGGTCTGCAGAAAAGGCACTGCGAGCAACACCTAGGGTCCCTCGCATCAGTATTCCTTCTGTAGTCATTGTAAATGAGACAAGTCACTTACCTGAATGAACCCAGCCATGGCTCCGAGCCCAACGCTCTGTGTCAACCCCAGACGAAGCAGTAGGATTATCCCTATGCCAGGCACAAGCAGTACAAGAGTCATCTTGATCGCCACGCCAAAAGACCAAACCGCAACTGCGGCAGTCCATTTCCGCCGCAAGCAGAGGTATATAGCAACCCACATAGCAAAAGCCGCAACCCCATCATTGAACATGCGCAACATATAGATGCTATGAAGCCGCTTGGACAGGACTAACAGCGGAAAAAGATAGGGCGGAGCTCCGACTTGCCTATAGCAAGCGATCACAACGACCAGGGTGGCCAGGTAGAGAGAAGCGAAGAGGATCTGTCCGAGGAGGATATCGCGTCCTTCATCGGTGATGTGGTAGAGGAGGGCGTAGATGTAGACGTGCGCAGCTGGGTAGACGAGCGGGCCGGTCGAGCCTTTGATTAAGGGGTAGTCGCGTTCACCGGAGATATACAGTGAGACTTGTTGCATGTAGGTTGTCCAGTCTATCTCGGTGTCTGTTGCGTGGATGCGATTAGCGCGGGCGTGTCTGGACGCGGCAGCGACAACGCGGGATGCGAACTCACAGGAGATCTTCCTGATGACGAGGGCGCAGAGAAGCGCATCGCCTAAGACGAGAAGAGGAGATATCCATTGTGTGTGCCGGGGATGGGTTAGCACATTGTGTATGAAGGATGTCCAGGGCATTGCGGAGCGGTGGTTTACGGGGAATGTCGAGGTGGCCTGAGGAGGGCGGCTTTAGTGTTGAGACTGCTGGAACCAGAGAACGCGGCCAGCTACATCACGCAGTTCCTAGCGAGAGATCTCAATATTGTTTGATATTGAGTCTGGTAAGATACATTCTTTATACATTTTATACATGATATATCCTCGGTTGTAGCTCTTTGACCATCTCGAGCAGTCTATCCAAGCATCTCGTAGGCCCCATACACAGCACAACCCGCCCGTATTGCCAATTCCATGGTATCATTAAACAGAAAAGAAATAGAAAATTCTGGAGTTAGATGAAGACGCGAAAACCCAAAGGCCCAGAGCCGGTCACATGGTTGTTACCGGTCTCCATCAGTCGGTGCATTCGTCTGGCTCTGCTCGTTTCCACGCGCATTTCGGAACCCCAGCAATTCGCCCAGCATACCCTTCGGCTTGGGTACTGGACACTCCCGGCTAACATGTGCCAGCTTCTGTGCTTCCTCCTCCATCTGAAAGAACGTAGATACCTCCTCGTCCACGGCGCCGGAGGATGTCGGATGGTCTGGTCGAGGGATATCAGAATCTGGGTCAATATCTTTCCGCCGTCGACGCCGCATTCGTGGTACTTGTTGCCCGTCGGCTGTCATCATCATCTCTGAGTCGGCGAGGGTGCGTCGCGGGGCCGGACAGGGGAAGATGTGCGGCATGCCGACCACCAGCAGTGAGGCTAGGAGAGTACCGGCGAACAGGCCAGTGGTTGACCGCGAGCGAGGATGAAGATGCGGCGGCATTGTGAGGAGTATAGGAGAGTCGGAGGGGAATGGGAATTGAAGGAGAGTGGGCGTGGCCGAATGCTTCGTCCTTTCCCTTAGGCCATCGGAGGGTGACGGGTGGACCGCAACGAGCGAGTTGAAGGATCGAAAAGTCCAAAAGGGCGCCAATTGGATTGCTCTCTAGGACCCTCTTCAATTAGGAGGATCTGACAGCGCTGTCAGAGGGAATCCGGGGAGGTGGAGGATCGCAAAGGCGAAGCGTTGAAGAAGTTGAAGGGTCTGGCGCATCTAATCTTCTAATCTTATCTGCCTCCCGCGTGATTGGGTGCTCCAGAGGTCGTCGCCGCGCAGACTCAGAACGACTCACTCTGTTCACTTTTTTCGACATCGCATGCTTTCTCGTTCTTGTTATGGCGTTGCAATGATGGTTCCTTGTTGTTCGCGGGTTGAAGACTGATCTGATTCTCTGGATTTATCTTCCCAAGGGGACTCATTCTCCCGCCACCGTTCTCTTCCACCTCTTCAACCCCATCCACCTCTCACTCCGACAGCATCATGAGCGACCTAGACCGGTACTGCAACAACTCACTTGCGTTTGTGTCGTCGCTTTCCATGCTAACGGTCTTGTTATCCTAGGGCGATCGAGCAGCTGCGGGCCTGCCGCCTGATCCCCGAAACCCAGGTCCGCGAACTGTGCTACAAGGCGCGTGAGCTCCTAATCGAAGAGGGCAACGTCGTCTCCGTCGATGCACCGGTCACGATCTGCGGCGACATCCACGGCCAGTTCCATGATCTAATGGAGCTGTTCCGCGTGGGCGGCGACGTCCCCGACACCAATTACCTTTTCATGGGCGACTTCGTTGACCGCGGGTTCTATTCGCTCGAATCCTTCCTCCTCCTTTTATGTCTCAAAGTGCGATATCCTGATCGCATCACCCTCATCCGCGGGAATCACGAGTCGCGGCAGATCACGACAGTCTACGGCTTCTACGACGAGTGCATACGCAAGTACGGCAGCGCGAATGTCTGGCGCTACTGCTGCGAAGTGTTTGACTACCTTGCGTTGGGCGCGATCGTCCTCGGCGCCAGCTCGGAGTTGGAGCCGACTATATCGCCCATGAATAATGCGACGCAATCGACGCTGCCGATCGACGACGGCGAGCTTGAGACGGAGGTGCTGAACTCGCGCGGCGAGGTCACTTCCAGCACTTACCGGCAGCGGCAGCGCTCCTCCTCCGACACATCTACAGATTCGCGGAATATCTCTCCACCGCGAGACATATCGGCTGCACCAGGTCAAGCGACTACGCCTTCTCGCTCCGGTGCACCCGGGACAGGTGCCGGTGGAGATAGCAATGGTAGCGCAACGACTAGCCGTACCGGAGCAGTGCTGTGCGTCCACGGCGGGCTGTCACCTCTTATCGACTCAGTTGACAAGATTCGCCTCATCGACCGAAAACAAGAAGTCCCCCACGAAGGTGCCATGTGCGACCTTCTCTGGTCCGATCCCGACGAGATCGAAGGCTGGGGACTAAGCCCACGAGGCGCAGGCTTCCTCTTCGGCGGCGACATCGTCAAGCAATTCAACCATCTCAATGGCCTTTCTCTAGTCGCACGGGCTCACCAGCTCGTCATGGAAGGGTACAAGGAGATGTTCGATGGCGGGATCGTCACAGTCTGGTCTGCGCCGAATTACTGCTACCGCTGTGGCAATGTGGCTGCCATCCTGGAGCTCGGCGAGGACGCCAGCAATGGCGGCACTGTTGCGCGCAGTAATGGGGACTACGGGCGGAGTAATGGGGTCATTGGCCCAGACGCCAGCACTGTTATTAGCCCTGGACGAAGGTACCGGGTCTTTGAGGCTGCGGCCCAAGATACAAGGGGCATGCCTGCGAAGAAGCCTGTTGCTGATTATTTCCTGGTAAGATTGCTCTCTACGAGATCTCACTCCTCTCAAGGAAGATCTATTGACTCGTACACTAGTGATACCATCCACTGCATACCTCTTCTCGTCTATACGGTTCTAGGGAAGCTTTCGATTGGCCCTGCATCTTGTGTACTGGTGTTTGTGAATTTGCTCTGCACTCTAATGATCATCCATGACGAATCTTGCACATCGGATCTTTGATTTGATATTTGTAGAATCATTCACAAGGAAAGGTCTTCAGGCTACTTGGCCCTTGCAACAAGCTGCTCCTATTCCTGAGTCAAGATAACCACCCGATTTTGATATCACGAAATGTAACAAGACAAGTAGATCGAGTCTTTCATGGGCGAGCATGGAAATAAACATATGCAAGAAATAGAACATCGTGTATAGACAAATATAATCCGTAAAGTCAGGTGCTTCGTATATGGATGGATCTATCCCTTCCACCGCTCATCATATCCAGGCGAGCGATTCTCCGCAGCGCGTTCCGTGCCAGACATCCGCGGTATGACTTGCGACTGCTGTTCAGGTGTCGTAACTGAACTGGGTTGCTGCCCAACTGGCATAAAATGGCTCTTATACCCATATTGAAGATGAGAAGGGTGGCCGGGCACCTCAGGACTCCACGGTCCACTCCAACCCTCCATGCCCAGGCCCAGCGCTGCAGCATTGCGAGACCACCAGTCTTGACTCTCTTCGACCAGGTTCTTCGTGGCATCAAGGCCAGAAACGGGCGAGGCTTTCAATTCTGTTGGTGAGTGCTGGGTGGCCATCTGAGTCGCAGGTCCAGCTCCAGCTCCGGAGACATCGTACCAAGGGCCTGAAGTGGGAGACGGCGCTGACGGATTAGACGAAGCCATTGCGGGCATGGGGTAATTCATTGATGACATGGGACGGAGATACGTCGGCTCCGGCGCGAATTCAAGTTGCGAGTGTACGCCGGGAGCCCGGGCTGCTGCGCGCATCGTGGGGATGGGTGCAGTCATGTGTGTTCCAGAAGGGTACTGAGGGCCAATGGAAACGCCCATCATAGAAGGCAGAGGGTTGGCTCCCGTCGGGTTCGAGCGTTGGTGGACTGGTGAAGCCTGCTCTCCAGATGGCGAGAATCTGCTCGGGCTGGTGACCGATGAATTGGCATTGGCGGTCAGCGAATCGGCAGAGGCAGAGGGTGATGTTGTTTGGTCCCAGGAGCCCCAAGAGCCCCATTTGGCATGGGTGCGCTCGAAGATGGCACTCGCTTCAGGCGGCAGCTTAACCTGCCACTTGCTGGCGGAGATATCAAGGATGCGAAGTGTTCTGCGAGCGCATAGCCAGCCTTCAGCTATTTCTTCAAGGTTTCTGACGCCATGTATAATGTCCCGTTGGGCGTTCTTCTCTGGGAGATTGAGGAGGTGAATGGTGCATGCGGTATGTGCAATATAGACAACGATGTTACAGATCTGTCTAAGCCCGTACGTCCGTTTGTATATCCGCAGGAGCTTTGAGATGGCCGAGGCAGCCTGTGTGCATATCTTGCGAGGTGAAACATGTGAAGGAAGCGGGGTGTTGGTTTTGGTATATTTCAAAAAGGGCCGGTATAGGTGAATGAGAAGGAGGTGGTGGAGCATGCTGTGGTAGGCGTTAGCATCGGGTATCGGAGACGTTCTGTAGTCAGTCTACTCACTGCATGACAAGTGCCTGAGGAAGTTGACCTTCCTTCGGTTCAAGCTCCCGCGGCAGATCTTTCTTCCAAGCTTCGAGGCGAGTGTGGACATCGCTCAGTTTCTTCAGCTCTGACTGCTTGGGCTGCAGTTTCTCCAATTCTGACGGGTGATAGAAGAACACAAGGAGGTCACTGCTTATCTCACACAGCTTTGCGATTTGGAGTGCGACAGCCCTAGTCCGAGAGGGCTGCGTATGGTCACGACCAGCGCCAGAATCGGTGTAGGGTGACCAAAGCTCCATTTCCTCTCGCGGTAAGACATCGAATTTGGGGACATTCGTGTTGGATGTGGACAGCTGGGGCTGACGACCGAGGTAATTAGACCAACATCTGTTGCAAATTAGATTGTGGACACCAGGCTGAAGGGAACATGTTCACATACTTGTCAATGATATAGCAGCCCCAGAAAGTGATGCGTCGAGCATCAACTTCCTCATCACTGAGGTTGTGCGCGCCAAGATTGGATGCGTCAACGTTCAGTCCAAGGTCGAAAGCCATGCGAAAACTTAGGCCACTGTAGACCCAGCCCTTGCCCTCACGGCCGCAACCAGCCTCACGTACAGACATGAGCGCAAAAGCTTGGACCGTGCACAGCTTTGCATTTTCGTGCTCATCGTTCTCTAGAACCAATCGTTTGGCTTCTTTGAAGAAATGATCGCCTGCCGTCGCAATATTCTGCGGATCTGCAAAGGCACCTTGCCATGCGCTGAAATGACAGCCGAGCGCCAGCATAGCATTGATCAGTAAGGGAGAGCAGTATGGACTGGAGATGCCACGAACGTAGTCTCGATAGAAGACATCTTTTGCAAGAATGGTGAAGAAGGGATAATGCCATGTGAAGTACATGGTCAAAAGATGACTGATCAAGGAGTCATCCTCCGTGACTTGCGTCCATCGTCTCACGGGAATCGCCTCACCGAAGGAGCTCAATGGTTCGTCCGGCATCGAAGCAGATTCGTGTAGCTCTGATCCTGGAGGGAGGAATATGAGATTCGACGTGCCTCCAATGAATTTGCGCGAGCCATCGAGTAGCAGCTCGCTCATTTTCCCGGATAGTTCAGACTCGAATTGATCAACTTGTTCTAGGCTCTCGTCACTGGCCATCCCTTCCGTCCCTTGGCCAGCGGAAAGAAGCCCCTTCTCCTGCGCAGCGATTGTTTGGGCGACATCTTCTAAATCATCACAAGAGCGAATTCGACGAACTAAGTCGAAGGCGTCACCTTCGTCGTAGTTCAACAAGGCTTGAATCAAAATCTGTAAGGTCGTATGTTTAGTTCGCAAAGTGTCGGCATCTTTCTTGTACACTCCTTTGCGCCGATGGTCTGAGTTCGGATCATATACGCCTGTCGAAAGTTAGTGACCGTTCAGGTTGATGTGACCCTAGATATACGGACATGGCGTATGATAGACCGACGAGCAAGCTGCACAGCTGGGCAGATTCCCATCGCACTATGAGAATAGTCAGAGCCTTACTCGTCGGATGTCCAGGACAACAGTGGATCGATTTACCTTGGACTTCCTTCTGCGGCAAGCAATACAGGCGGTGCTGACACAGCGTCTCTTGGAAGCAGCGCGTTCTGCAGTCATGGTTTTGCGTAACTGCGATAGGTGGAAAGTCGAGTTTCGAAGAATGCGCTTTCTCCGCGGAAGATCAACCCATGCCCCAGGGTCGTGGCCGCTTTTCAATGGTCCAAGTTTCAAATGGATTGATGCATGAGATTTCCATCGTCAGGATTCAAGAGGTTGTACCGGGTCGGTGGCTTCACGGCAGGACCCCTGCGATGGAGCGATGCGCAGTTGTTACTCCTCGAGGCCAGGTCGTGACTGACGGGTCTGCTCCATCCGGACCGGCTTGACTTGACTGTCCTTACTCAGACAAATGCCCTAGCTACCGTGTCGGATCCGCAGCGTTCGTGAGCAGTGGATGCGGACGAATCCTCGACCCCGCGGGACGACCCACAAGGCAAGCCGATGGGGGATCCGGTGATGTGCGAACTCCAGCACGACAGCACGCTGATAGCGATTGGAGATGCCCTCGAGATGATTGGACGTGGGCGTGTCAGACAGTCGGGTTATCGCAAGCCTCTGGATGGCTCATGCACGTCTGCAGGACGCTCTGGGCGGCAGTGTAAGAGGCTGACTCAGCATAACGATAAGAGTCATATGACCACACGTGACAAGGTATATAGACGAATTGGAATCAGCCTATTCAATGTGATCTATAGAGCTGGTGATCTATCATCTGAAGGCTAAAGAGTACATGCAAGTCAGGGAGCCATATTCATGTGGGATTGTCAGACGGATTACAAAAACAAAGGGACCCATGTTCTCTGCTGATCTGTATCGACTATGGCGGCTAGCTCGTCTCAGGTGAGAGAAACCCTAGGGCCTAGGAAAATGGAGAATAATAGGAGGCCCAACGTGTAATGCGAATACAGCAAAAGAAAAGAAATCTTAATAATCAAAATAAACAATAACTAATAACTAGTTAACTAGTTAACTATATGAGGCAGCCCGAGGCTATACTTAGGCTGATCCACCATGTCGCTTCGTCTTTACCTTTTGAGACTTCTGCAGCCACCCGCCTCCAATTGAGACCGGTGGGTTCCGGTGATGTAAGAGAATTCTGGGATATATCATACCACTCTTCATTTCTCTTCGCTACTACATAATCGTCTTTAGGGATCTAACAATGATAATTGTTCCATGATGCCTTCCTTTATTATTTTCTTTCTCTTCCGATGTCTAGTACTGATAATAATATGTGGAGGGCTTCGTCTATCTGCAGGCACCACACTAAATTCAACCTTAAACGGCCCACCCGGCGGAGCCGAAGGGTTTTCTTCATAGAAATCGTGGGTTTCGACAGATGATTTTCTGTGCTAGAAATTGTATTTCGCCTGTTCAAGATATAGGGTGATTCCTGCTTTATATGGGAGCAGGATAGTATCAATTTGCCCGACATAGATTGTGATAGTGGACAGGTAGAAGACTCCGATCATACTAGGGAGGCTTCCATCCCCACCGGGCGAATATTCCATGGGGCAAAACCGGAAATGTAAATTACCGCCATTACAAATATGACAATACCGGAACCCGGCATGTCTTTATTCCCATCGTTCCCCGCCCAATCGCCCGAATGACCGCCCCCGGAGTCCCGTCTGCTTACCGTCACACGCGTACCTGCCCAATACATGCATCCATCCACTTTCGCCCTTATCATCCTCTGAGATCACCACTTTCTTATCTTCCGCCTTTCTCCCTTTCTCTTCTCACCATACTCTCTTGCTTCCTCTCCTTCCACGCGTCAACCTTCCTCACCTTGCTCTTTCTCCCTCCTGTCGTCTGTGACCACTGGGACTGGCCTGCGGACAATTCTACTCGTCCTTCTCATCCTTGCGTCAACGGTTCAGCTGCGCCTACACCAGTCCAATCAGATCGATTGCTGGACTTCTCCCGGTCACCGCGACGGGAGACCTCGACCACCATTCTATACCTCAATGTATCTCGCCCAGCTTCTCGACCAGAGCGCCTCATCCGGCCAAGGCATCGCTGGAAGCCGTCGACTTGGCACGTCCCAATAAGATGATGGTCCCGCGGGCCTTTCTCTTTACATCAGCGCCGCCCCAAAGGGCCATGCAGTCTCAGACATTCAAGGAACAGCCGGTAGAGAGACAACCTGGTCTGGTGTCCCTCGACAATATGGGTCACTATGAATCGGCAAATACCATTCCCGTGGTCATCCCTCCGAAACGGGCCTCACGTACCACTGTGCGGCGGGAAGCACGTTCACGGACCCCATCCAGAATGCCCGCGTCTTCTCGTCGATCCTCATCATCGTCCTCGTCTAATGACCGCCCTATACCAACGTCTGTTGCCTCGATGTTGGATGCTACTGCTATTCCTGTTCCACGAAAGAGTTGGTCCACCCGGAGGCCCCGGAAACTTCCTTGCGGTAACCACGTGGAAGAATTCAGCCGGATGATGCAGGAGGGCCTCAAGTCCAAAGAAGATTATCTGATGGGTGGTGCTGGTAACTCTCCGTTGGATATCTTGCTTAGCCCGCCGGATGAGGATCATGAAAAGTACTCCGTGGGGAACGACTCCGAACAGGAATCGCCGTTCTCGGCCAGGTCTGTCTCAAGTGATTCAATGCCGTCGCTCTCCCATGACGCGGAATCACCTTCTAGTGTTCAGCTTCCACCGACGCCAGCCAGCCATAAGAGTTCCTTTGAGCGACGGCTGCTGCGCTATTCACCTTCCGAGGATTGTGCTTTCGACCACCCTCTTCTAGAGACAGAGGTTGAGGAAGGTGAGCTCATCGAGTTCGAGAGTCTTGAGCCACCAGCTATGCGTGAAACCGTTCCCGCAAAGAGATCAGCTTCCTTCCGGTCATTTCCACGTCTGAGATCCTCTTTCAAGTCGAACCTCACAGCCTCGTTACGAGCGATCAAGTCTGCGGCGCAATCGGTTTCTACTTTTGCGACGCCCTCTGTTCAACCGGAGGATTTCCTCACGCGGTCGCTCTTCACAATTACACCTGAGTTGACTGACGACCGCCGCCCTCCACCCATGCACACACCGCCATCCCCAGCGTTGCGACGTTATCTCAATCCGACCCCAATCTCTCCAGCAGAGATGTACGTGTACCATGATCACCCGCACGAGACGCCAGAATCGACTCGGGCCTGTCCCGTCTCGATTCAGATGCAGACCTATCGCCGCTCTCGCGGCCGGGGCCACCGTCGAAATCATTTTCATGTGGTCACCCCAAAGAATCGTGATCATTATTACACGTTTGACCCAGAGGTTCCACCGATGTCACGCCAGCGCGAGCCCCGCGAGAACAGTGACTTCCTTCGGATGGTTGTCTTGGAAATGAACATGCGGCGTAGCGGGAAGCTCCGCGAGGACATTCCCACGCGCGCTCGCATCATGCTGCCTCCACGCAAGAACAACCCTTATCGCTTGTCGGGTGACTATGTTGAAGACGGAGATGACAACGATACGATTCCTGCACGCTGGGTGGGTGTCTCCGTTTGACATCGCACACTTCCAATGAGTCCGATTCGCGCAGAGCGCAGTCGATTCATCAGTACATACCACTATCTTTCCTATTTTGTTCATACCAGCGCGGCGTTAGACGGGGATTCAGGTGTCAGATTCGACACTATTTTTTTCATTGGTGGCATACCCTTTCACTCTCGACGACCTAGTTTACATCCTTTCGTCGAAATTTACCACGATATCCTTGCAATCAACCAAACCTTATCTTGGTCATCTAGATGTTGTTATCTCGTTTCTTTGGGTTGGTAATACCGCGTAAACAATCGAGCTGAATTCCCCGCATCGTGATATCATCCCGCAGCCATGAGATCATCCCCGCATGGCCAGGTCGAAATAACCTTTGATGAGGCTGTGGCTTGTTCACTGCGTTATCGGACGCTCTCGTGGGATTTCGAGTATACATTTATTCATAGTTGAGACTTGATAGGTTAAATAGAACGGCCTGGATTCAGCCGCGGGTGATTGTGTGCTTGGACCTCTCGGTTGGTCATCGATACGGTGGCACTCGGTCAGGCCCGATGATCTTCTTGCTGCGAGAGGCACCGAGAAGACTTGGTCACTGAGGAATGCTGTCTAGCGTTGTTACTGATGATCACCACATGGTGCTCGAACACCCTGAATATGGGCCCCTGGGTACCTAAATGCATGCACAAGGCGCTTTCTGCCATGAAAAGAGCGATGGATATCAACGTGGCTCATCTTCACTGTCAGCTTTATACAGAATGCCATATTCATCGAATTCAACTCGCAGCAGCCACTAAGTAAGCATGGAGTAAGACTGTTTCACCGAGACACCTGGAACCCTATACCAAAAACGAAGTTAGCGACTCATAACACCAGGTAAACATCACAAACAAGAACCGAAACAAAACTTACTCTCCTCATCCAAAAGCGTCCCATGCTCCCAACACTCCTCCACCCACTCACAAGAAACAACATGCGGCAGCTTCTTCCCCGACCTCCCAGCAAGCGATTTCCGGAGCGAGGCCATCTCCGTCGAAGAAGTCGTCTCTGGGTTAACGATCACATGGGTTAGATCGCGGCTTTGGAGTGAAGACGCTATCTTCGCAGCTGCGAAGCGGGCTGTATTGCATGCCAGTATCTGGCGGGTATCTTCCATCTTTGCGCCGTCAGAGGCATCTTTGCTATGATCACCATTTGGATGATGCTCGGGAAAGAAGAGGAATGTAAGGCCGCGGAAGAGCCAGCCTTTTGGTGCGGTGTAGCCCGACTCGATCTTTGCTTGGATTTTGGATTCGAGCTTTTGGAGGCTTCGAGAGTCCAGTGTTCGATCGGTGTGATCTTTGTCCTTCGCCATTTGATCGAGGATCTAGATTCTGGTGTTAGCGCGATGCATAAGATATGACGAGTTCTAATAACGAACATCCTTCAGCTCGTCTACATTAGTGTCGCGAGCATAACTGTCCCCAAAAGGATCAGCATTGACGATGATTTCGTCGTCTCGGTCTTCCATGATGAAAAACATGTGTCTGTGCATATCGGTACTAGGTCAGCTACTATTTCGAAGGACGTCGATCGGGAAGACAGACCTGGGCTCAAAAGGGAGGAGGAAGTCCGGGAGGCCTGCGTCCTTTTCGTTCTGCTTGACACAGTCTATCAACCAGGATGGCTTGACGATGTTCGTTTGCCCGTTCTTCTGCAGCGAAGCCACTTTGACCGTTCCTGTAGATGATTAGCTTGCTGTCAGATATTATGCCACAGCCAGATGCGTACTTCGCTCCGCGATGCAAATCGTGTCTGGTACAGCCGTGTTGGTCTGGTAGATCTTGCCCCCGTTGGCCTTGATCAGCTGCTCGAGTTCGCCCTTCGATTTCTTCTCCGGGACGCTGGAATCCGTCATGACGACTATAGTTATGTTTAGCAACCTGGCATCGCAAGCTATCGTGGTACCACGCACAAAAGTTGAGATGATCAAAGACATGCCCCGAGGGCCCAAGGTATTCAATGCGCTCCTTCCCATCGTATCCGGCAATGGTCAAGGGCTTCTTCTCGGCTCTTTTGACCCGCTTCCTGCGAGTGTTATCAACGGAAAACTCCTTCTCGCGATGTTCTTGCTCCGCGTTCGACTTGAGATCCAGGAATTCCTGGACGGACAACGCGCTCTCCCAGTTCTTGTCCTTGCGGAGCTTTTTGAAGCGAGGAAAGCGTAGTGTCAAGCCCATGCGGAACTGGTCGCTCACAGAAACAGAAGCAGCCTTTACACAGAGCACGACCGAGTCAGAAGGCTTGATCCACATATCTGGTTTCTCGTGCTGAGCATCTCCGCCTGCTAGCTCAATGAAGGTAGTGGGTGGCTTCTTGGAGTCCCACTCTTTCCATTTCCCATCAGTATGGTGGCGGATTTCCTGGTAATCAGCCGCCGTGAATCCTCCGCCGACCTTGCAAAAGGACCAGCATTTTTCAGGTAGTGAACCTTGTGTGGAGTTCGCCTCGTCAACACGCAGGCCGCAGAGAAAGCTCGCCAGGTTACCCCCTCGACGACCTGAACCATAGTAACCACCGATGACGACTACGTCGAGAGACTCGCCAAACTCAGTCATGTACTCTGGCTTGACCTTCATCCAGTCATCATGACGCTCATTCAAACGATAGGGGGAGCGAGGGTTCTTCAGCACCAAACCCTCCGAGGCCTCTGCAACGACTTTCCGCAGACATGCCTCGACCTCTGCAGCTGTAGTCGCTTCTTCGTACGGGTGAATCTCGAAGCGACGGTGGATGGGCCTGATGGTCTTTTCGAGCGCTTTGCGACGATCGCGGAGAGTGTATCTTGTCAGGTCACGCCCATTGAGATACAGGATATCAAAAACGCGAAACAAAGGCCTTGGCCCATTGGTGTAAGGGTTGCGCTGTTCCGCTAACGCGGCAGTCTTCAGCGTCCCAAATGGAACAGGGGCATCCTGTGTGGGATCCCAGGTAATCATCTCACCATCCAGAATGAGACTTTGTACACCATCAACAAAAGCATTCTTGAGGTGCCTTGTCAAAGCTCCGTTCTCGTCGTATATTCCATTCCCGTAGAGATATGTGTACTCCTTGGCTTTGCGAGACCAGAAGCCAAACCTGCGACCACCAGGTATTGACTCGTCGGGCGCCATGTGAAGCTGCATCCGCTCACCATCCATCTTCTCTTCGATCCAGAACACGGGGTCGTCATCTGTCGGTTGCATCCGCGAGATCATCCTCTCGAAGGAGTGCATCTGGAACTGGGCCAGTTGAGGCTGGAAGCATTGCATGAGTCCGATACCACGATCATCCTCCTCCAGTCGAATATTCGGGTCATGTAGCTCCCAGCAGACACGCCGTAGGCTACTGGAGATACTGTACAGATTCTCTGCGTCCGGATGCCAGACATCAAAGAATGTCCGCTCCGTAGCTCCAACTTTCATCTGCCGAAGGATGATACGGATGAGCCAGGCCAGCTCGTCAGGGTTCATACGTCGGTAGAACTCAGCCAAGATAGGTACCTGCTGGTCCTCCTTCGAAGCAGCAGAAAGCTTGTCTAGCTTCTCGTTGACTTCCTCGATTAACATGTCTCCCGGTTCAGTGCGCATGGGTCGCTTGGAGAGGACGTCGTAGCACCGCCCTGCAAAGTCGCCTGCCAGACGCGTCGTAGCATGGCCTGGTAGCTTCCAGTTCAGCAGGTTGTGTCCGTCCTCTGATTCCTTGTTGATCTTCATTATCTTGACCAACATTTTTCCGATGACTTTTTCCTTTATCCCATACATAGCTCTGTCTCTGTCTTTGTCTGGGAGAATCAGTCGAAAGGCTGGGTAGATGTCGTCGCCAACTTCTTTTCGCCATCGCGAGATGAATCGTGCGATCACATCGCGCCGAAGCTCGAACGGATTCAAGCTCGAGTTGTCTTTCCCTGCTGGCCCAACCTTTCGCTGGGCTGGAACTGGGCCCTTTGGCTTCTTCTTGATTTCACTGAGAGGGTTAAATAGGTTGAGATAGAGCTCGTGGAATCGTAGCGTTGGCGCGAAATTGTGGGGGCGGTTTGGGTACCTGGTTTTTCGGCTGTTAGCAGACGCAGAAGCGTAATGTTGAGCTTGAATTACTTTTCATCAAGATCCTCCTCAGCATCCAGCACTTGTTCGGGTACAACCTCGTCAGAATCCATGGTGAGGATAGCTCTGGTGAGCAAGCAGAGGTGGAAGTTCCCCGGATAATTTTAGGCAACGATAAGATAGGCATGGAAGATAGCGCGCATGTGACATCATCCAAGAACTATATCAAACACTGTAACTACAAGACGTGAGCGCCGTGCATATGCATTCGTGCTAATCCTCACTCACCCTCTATCACCCTGCTTGTCGGAAGGAAGCCATTTTTCGCTCCTCTGTTGACCGTTCTGCTTCCCTGATTTTCTATAAATATCGACCACCATGACCTCCGACCGACTATCCTCCCTCGCTCTCTAGCAACGTCCCTAAGCCCCGGGCTAGCTTTCTAACGGGTGATACTCTTAAAGTGAAATAGTATTAGTGTCGAGCATTCTCTCGTGTTTCGAATCACCTTCGCTCCTTGCTGCCCCCTATTCGATCCCACACTGCGTTCCGATGCTAAGAAATGGTTACGTATATGAAAGACACAAGTAGGTATGTATTATTGTGAGCAGAGAAACAAAATGGTTCGATCATCGCGAATGGTACGCGGGTATATGCCACTTTCAAGCATTTTTCTTAGGCCACTGACTTTGCTCCAACCAGTCTCCAAGAGATAAAATCCCCGGGTACTCTGCCCGCACGGCCGGAATATCCGCATCATATCCATCACTGGCGAACCAACGCATCATACTACCCACATCGTCCGACAGCCATAGCACAAGACGTACTAGGAATGTCATCGTTAATGGCACCCCATATCCTAGCTTCACTTTGAAGACATCATTGATCTGCGCATAGGTAAGCTCATCACCTGCGAGAGAGATGCTGCGGCCTGCAAACTCCTCTGGCCGCATCAGAGCTCGTGCTGCAAACCAGCCAATATCTTTCGTCGCAATGAGCTGTATTGGTTTCGTTCCAAGCAACATGCGCCATCCTGTTGCAACGAATTTCGCTCCATCCCAGGATTTAGATTTTCCATGAAGGCGACAGGACGGAGAATAGTCCATCTCATCCCTCGCGTACTGTTGTTACTCGTGCGAGCCAGTAGATGCCGCTCGATGTTATGCTTGCTTCTGAAGTGCGGCACGGGGGTTGGATTCGTTGGCGATTTAGCTTCTCCACCCCGATCGACTGACGAGTATACGAAGTAGTCCACGCTATTTGCTATAGCAGCATCAATAAGCGCTTTACCTTGAGCTTCTTCGTATTTTGGAGAAAGAGCCTTTGGGAACGAAAGTTTTGGTATGAGTAATGATCCTAGTTGAGTTGACATCGGACACGAGCGGTAATCGTACCTGAACGCTAAAAACACCCCAAATCTTAGCATCATTGCCCCCACCCAGTACCCTCTGCGCGTCTTTGAAGAGAGCAGAGCAATCGTTTAGATCTCCCTGGACTATTTTCACACCACGCGACTCGAGCTTTTTAGCGGCCCCTGATGTACGGTCTCGGGTGACGGCTAGGAGCACATGGTCCTTCAAAGCGCCATTCATAATCAACCAATCGACTGTTGCACCACCCTGTTTACCGGTGGCACCGGTCACGAGAATTGCTCGTTTGGACACTTCGTTGCTAGCCATGGCTCTAGTAGTCGACAATCTGCGCAGGTTGAAGCAATATGGGAGTCTAGGACACAGAGCTTAGTCTTGTATCAAGGTTAGGAGAGATAAAGGGGATAGAAAGAATGACTTGGAAGCTGAAGTATACACGGCGAAGCTTGATTGACGAGCAGAAAGACTGAAAACAGGTTTGCTTTGGCGCAGACTGGATCTCAGGATGCTGGCCATGACATGCAATACTTTCAGCTCGAAACGCCCAATGTATGTTAACCTGAGCCTTTTATACTTGGCCAATTCGAAAACCACTCCGGGATTGGGGGACTAGCCACCGGGCGATGGATTTTTCCCCAGGCGGACTTCGGAGTTCACTTCTACAAGGACTCCGCAATTTGCTGCGGAGTAGCTAGTAGGACAACGAGTGGGGCCGTATTAGGGACTGGCTAAGAATGGCGCTAGGGGTTTCTACATTTCTACATACATGCCGAAGCTTAAGGGTGGGGGCAATATAACTCATTGTAAGCATGCTTGCTTGGACCGTAGGACCTCTACCACCGCATCGCAACGTCGCACGTTGCATGCAATTGTGTGCGTTGTTATGCTTTAGTTCTATCCGTGGTCTTCTTGTTAGTACTTTTCCACATCATTCTATGGCGTACGCAGCTGCGAGCTGCAAATGGCGGCAATGGAGATGTAACTAGATTGTACGTGATCTAAACTGCCAGCGTGGTGTTACTCGCGCAAGTCCTATGGCCTCCTCTTTCCGCCCAGTTAATACTAAGGTGTAAAGGCGGCAACGAGTCTCGCTCCATCAAAGTATTCCCGGTACACCACGATCTTTCCACTCTTCACGCGTATATACAAAATGTAGTCCTGCTTATACACCTTGCCAGTCGGAATAACAGTACCAATAGCCGAGAATTCAGCGAATGCAGCTTCCCCCCCCCCCATCGACTCGATAAGTATGCTTTACGTCGATTTTGAAGTCGTTTTTAAACTGGCTGAAGAAGTTTGTGACACTCTCAACGATTCCGTCAACCCCTGTGACGGGGTTAGGAACGTGGGCCGGGGCAAATGGCATTTCCAGCGTAGCATCGCTGGCGAATAAATCGCGCCATGCTAGGGGGTCAACCCTAACCGTCCGAAAGTGCGCTTCTAACACATCCATTGCGTCCATCTTTAGAAACTGCTAGCGACTGTGCCAGAAAATGTGAGTGAGACTTTGTTGGGTGCTTAAGCCTACGGAGACGCTCACCTTGACTGAGAAGCATGAAACTGTGATTTGGCTCTGGACGCAGAGAAAATGTTTGCAGGGAACTTGAATGTTATAGGAAAACACGAATAATCTACGAGTTGATTTCTCACGCCGTCCATCTTGTATATATATATGTTAGTTGAAGCATATCCACTGGGCTATCGGAATTCGAATTCGTTCAGAATCCTGATTAATATGTAGCTTCGCGGACTTAGTTAACGTAATTCCTGGTCGTCCTGAACACCGGCCGTTCGGAACACCTACACCCATTACGAAATTTCAAATCAGCATATCCTAACCAACACCTATTAAAGCTAATAAAGTGATTTTTACATATATTAATCTTATGGCCAATCTCCCTACACCCACCACACCTCGACCGAGCCCTCGTTACCGGCTGATCTGCCTGAATAAGCAGTTTGCCCTGCGTGTGGGATACTACCTTGTTATCTTCAACTAGCTGGTTTAGCTGTTGAACTAGTTGTAGGGCCTCTTCGACAGTTAGACCTTCTTTAACTCCGTAGCGTGGAGCCGGCTAGCGAGTCAGAAGAAGGAATCATCTAGATGAGCGAATCAAAGGGCCTAATTTTACACAGGCTCCTAAGTAGATAGGGGTATACATGCCATGCATTCAAAACTATCGTACAGCCTGGAAAATATTTATCTCTTCATGAAATATCGAGAGGAAGTCAGCATCCATTATGCTCGATCCGTCGATCAGTCTCCACATCCGAGAATCTTCGCATCACATCAGCCAAACGAGTCAGAATGTCGACGAATCTCTTCGAGAGACCCCATGCTGTCAGATTCGACAGTACCTCACAGCCCAGCAGCAGGACCTTTTCTGGTGCCCCGCGGGCACAAATATCCCCCACTCCAGTCAAGTTCCCCCGCATGGCGTGACCTTCTCGAACAAAGAGCTGCACTGACTTATCATCACACGGCCTGTCTAACTGGATAGAACTTGACTCTCGCAACGGTGGAAGTCGAGACGTCTCGTCATGTGGACTCGAGGTCTGGCTATTCCAAGCGCCGCAGGAACCATATGCCCAGAGGATCAGCACGGCAAGGAACACCGTGACAGGCCCGTGGATCGCACTCGTCGAAAACCTTTGGACGTGCCAAAGCGTAGCACCGGCGTGGACGATCGAAAGACGAGCCTTATATTGGTCATGCTTGACCCAGCGCCAGATGTATTGCCACTCAAGTACTTCTTCTCGCTGGCTCCATTGTAGCTCGCCTGTGGTCAAGGAGGTCACAAGCGAGCGGATTTCGCGAAACGGCGCCAAAAGGAGAACTCTTGCCGCATGAAGATGGAGGACAGTTGGAGGTTCAAGTCCGGCAGCTTTGGAGATAGTGTCATTGGTTTTCCAATCCAAAATATCCAGGCAATCACAGGCGCTGTTGCGCCACTTGGAATAGGACGGGATCCCAGGTAGCCAGACCGAGCCAGTGGGGATGGCGGTGTCCCGGGGTTGCTTCTTCGCAGTTGGGTTCCAGAAAGACAGAGGCCGGCGAAAGTAATCGCCGACTTCCCACATTCGATGGTATAGGGCATGTATGAGTAAGATATGGCTGAAATCCCCAATTCCAGTAACGAGTCTTTTCTCAATGTACAGTATGTGTACAGCATGGTATAGCGATTCGTTTACTGGTAGAGTCAGTCAAGAGCTCACAAATGCTCTTTTAATGAAAAACGTACCGCTCGAGTGATTCCATAGCTGCCTCCAGGTTTGAGCATCACGGGCCTGCCACAAATCCTCGTGAGCAGGTAGTGGAGCTTGCCCATCATCAAGGGACAACAAGGGTCGGTTGTCAAAGTAGTATGCAAGCGAGCAATCCAACAGCTGTCACGTTTGTGTCAGACTCAAATTATGCGTTGTAGCAAGAGGCACTACATACCCAGATGCAGTACCCAGTTCGTCTTCTGCTTTCACCTTGAACCCACGCCATCCACATCGACTCTTCTGAAGGCCCGCGTAAGTCCGAATTTGACGCCGAGGCTAGCAGGCTTTCACGACTGGAAAGTGTCACGAGATCTTTGAACGTCCCCAAAGCCGCCAACTGGGACCCTTCGTCTTCAACATGAAGAAGTCCAATGCAATTGAAGAGCATTGCTTGTACAATATCGAGAGAAGGTCGAATGTGGCGAGACTTTTCTTTCTGTCGACGAATGAGAAACGTACTGTGAATCATGACAGATCATCCTACCTCACAAAATATGGCTCGCCGAGTGAATTCATGAAATGCGGCTGTACACTGCTCTGCCTCTCGAGCCTTTGAATAATGACAGCCAATTGCCACAATTGCCAATGTCAATATCCAATGGCATCGATTGGTGTCGAATGAGGGCAAATGGAGTAGAGGATATACGGCCTGAAATGAGCGAAAATAGCAGACAAGGTACCAATTGCATTCATCCACACTCGGAAAGGTTTCGGATTCGAATTTGTTGAAGAAGGGGTTGTCTTTGCGGCATAAGCCAAGAAAATTACGATAGATCTCATTATGAGTGAAGGCTTCGATGGGACGGACGGAGTGGATAAAACGGCTGGGGTTGTCTCCTATGTGTAGTCCATGTACACTTGGAAAGGCATAATGATGCACATAGCTTTCATCAGTAGTATGTTCAGAGCTGCCATTCGCTCCCGGGGTCGACCAATAGACTTGACTGTTGAGGTTTTTTGAGTTATGAACGCCGTCTTGATTGCCAGAATAGTCGGCTGGGCGCTTTCCGGAACCGGCAGGTCTATCTTGGTCAGAAGCCTCGCCGGTGACATGCGAGTATCGCCGGTGGTTGCGGAATTCAGTACCTGGCGAGAGATGTTGGGCGCTCATGAGAGAGACGCTCTCTGGAATCGAAGGGCTTGCCTGGCCGTTCTGAACTGATGACAGTTGCCATGGCATGCGAGTTGCGTGATTTTTCGTTCCCGCGGATTGAGCCCAGTCAGACTCGAATCCACGCTGAGCTTCTCCATGGGATGTGACGGGCAAGAACTCATCTGGAAGCCAATTGAGGGTAGAAAGCATGTTATGGTCAAACGGTGCGTGTCCAAAGTCGAGCGTCGCCACCGTGCCTCGCCCAACGCCTGAGCTTGACATGTCAAGGTTGAGGTTCGGCATGGTATTGTGCGGTTGCAGATGATTTGCGCTCGTAGAAGCCGTCACTGGTCCAGTACCAGAAGACCCTCCATGGGGTCGTATATCTGAAGCTCTCGTGATAGAGGCTTTCCTCTCGGAAGAATGGTGTGCTCCCGTGGTGAGCGGCCTCGGCTCGCTCATGCCACTCACCGAGAAGCTTATGATTTGGTGGGATGCAGCATGGTCTACGCTGAGCCGTGGCGAGAATCCTTGGACATTCTGCAATTTCTGCTCATGCATTTCCGCAGTAGATGGCCCCGGTACGGTTTCATTTCGAAGCTTCGCTTTCGATCGTCTCTTCGTAGGGTACTGGCACTCGAGCGAACGGGTTTCACACCGTCCGCAAGGGACGCCTCCACTGCATCGCACTCTCGCAGTAGCGCAGCTGAAGCATGCCCGAAATGTCTTGACTGTGATACGATGCGTACGATCATTACCGCCTTCACCAGGAGTATGATGACTGAGCTCGTGGCGATGGAGAGTATCACTGGCGGTAACCATGCATTAGTTCACTCTCAGAGGCCCTCTTCGCGTAGACATGAACATACGATCTGGAGAAATGTCGCCCGCATTGCGCGCACTCGAATGGCTTCTCTTTTGTATGGCTGCGCAGATGACGCTTCAGATGCTCAGGTCGACGAAATGCGGTGCCACACACCGAGCATTGAATGTGTGCTGTAGTCGTCTGTTCCACTCGGTCTTCACTGGGCCTCGGCTGATTTGAGTCTTTTCCCAGATCCGCGGGCATGGCTGCCCTCTCACCAGAGCCCGTATGGTCATCCTCTGACAGCATGACTTTGCCGGGGAAGCATCCAAGTGCCGAGCATCAGGGCTTGCTGGACGATGAACTAGCTTATCATTACAACCAGCCTCAAAGATGAGGGGTACCCTGAGAAGCAGAAATATCAAATTTGCGGAGAACCCCGCGGGGACGATGTTGCATTTAAACGGGCCAAAGGGGGAGGCTCGGTTAAATTGGAATCTGGGGATCCTTGGAGCTCGAGTCTCCGGTTGCACGGTGATGTCTTCGTAGTAGATCGATAAAATCTTGCCTTGGCTTCTGGTCAATTGGATGAACAGACATAATCTTCTCTCTGCTCTCTCCTGGAGTTAGTAATGTGCCAATATGTCCGTTCTTAGAAGTATTTACCCAGCAGTGATGAGTGCACGGTCGTTAGATCTGAAGTGGGCCTTAGTCTCGGCTCGCCTGCACCCTTCAGCGACCATGATCACCATCCCTCGTGGTGTGATCTGAGGAAAAGGCCCAAACTTTGTGGAGAGCTCATGCCATGAACGGTGAGATCGCCGGTTCGAACCAGCGTTTGACTATCCAAGACGACTCCGACTCCGCCGCGCGACAAGGTGCCGCCATTGCCTTCAACCACACTCCTCGCACCACGCCCCATGTGAACCCCCAACTATCGGCCGCTACTGCTGCTGCCCTCGCCAGTACAAGTGGAAACCGTCATGCAGAGCTCCGTCGAATGGACGGGGAATCTGAGCCTGGCCCCGAAGTGGGCTCCGTGAAGGATAAGATTGGGAAGCTGAACGCGACAAGCTCGCTCTCACCAGCGGGAGCAGTGAGTCGTGGTCGAAAGCCAGTGCCCTCTCTGTCACCAGCCCCAGAACAGATTGCAGCTCGCCTTGCTGCATCCAGATCTCCCGATAGAAAACCACAGACTGCATCCGATGCCGCCAAACTCGGTACCATCCGAAGTACAGGCAGAGCGCAGCCACAGGCCCCGGTCGAACGACACGAATTTCGCTCACCCACCCCCATCCGGCCGAATCCTACCAAAAATACTTCTATCGAAAGTGTCCTTCAGGACGACTCGACAATTACTGACCGAGATTCCGGGATTAGACGCTCCCCTTTCCAGCAGTCCAGAGCAGGGAGCGTCCGTGATCAAGCTCCGAGTCCTCATCCGTCTATCAGCACGCGACAACCTCCAACACCTCCCGATGAGACAAAACCGAAGCTCCCGCTACGGTCTACGGGCCCTCCGGCGCCCTCTACAAGGAAACCAGTGCCCACGGGACACCCTCTACGCGAGACGACACCGAGCATGGCCTCGATATCGGGTCAATCACATAATGGCAGCTCCAGCGCGGTGGATGAGTTGGGAGGCATGAGTGAGGAAGCTCTGTCCAACGCCATTGTGGCCTCCTCCCTCGCATCAGCGAGGGCATCGCCTGCAACAGTTATCCCTCCACCGCCTCCAACGCGACGACGGGCCCGGGCCCGGTCAATATTACATTTGACACACTCCCCCACAAGGGACCTATCACGAACACCCAGCCCACCCAAGGGAATGCCGCAGACACTGCGCGGCATGCCGAAGAATGATGATGATACAGACCCCCACCGACGACACCGGCTCCTTCATAAGCATCCGCACAAGCATCACGAGGGTGATCGAAAGAGATGGAGACAAGAGGTCACGGAGAAAGAACGCAAGCGCTATGAAGGTGTCTGGGCCTCTAACAAGGGCTTGTTCATCCCACCAGACCGAGGCAACCTGCGCGGCCCGAACGGAGCTGAGAAATGGCCGCCACCCAGTGAGTGCGTTTTGAACCTGGTAGTGCGCGACATCTGGTCCCGCAGCCGCCTGCCCCCCACGGTGCTGGGACAGATCTGGGATCTCGTGGATCACCGACAGATCGGACTCTTGACGAAAGAGGAATTTGTGGTTGGAATGTGGTTGATTGACCAGCAGCTGAAAGGACACAAACTGCCGGTCAAGGTCCCCGAGAGCGTTTGGGACAGCGTGCGGTATGTGACGGGCATCAAGCTCTCCTCGGTGACTCGTGAATAGGGTCTCTTTTGCATCTCCATATCTAGGAGCAGTGTCGATAGCTTATAGCTTTTCCAGGTGCATAGCAGCATGCATGACAATGTTGTTTAGGGCAAAGATTCACTTTAGTGGGGACTGTCTCCAAATTCTGGCTGTTTCTTGCCTTGTCGTTTATACAAATCAAACCAAACCAGGTCGATTTCTTCAGAACCCCTCGGAGCGGCGGAGATACCCATATGTAGTTCCTTGATCTTGACAGTTCTCTACTTCTCCAGTTCTCAATCTCAATCCCCCTTGGCCCCTCTCGGAATCCACTTTCACTGTACGGAGTATCAAATACTGGAGACTGGAGAGGTGGGAATCTGCCACGCTAATAGCAATGCTGATCTGCAGGTTGGTAGTTGGAGCAGTCGTGAACCCAGCAGAGAGGTAACTCATCTAGACTATCTCACTATTCGTGAACTATTCTTCGTACTGGGATAAAATACCTAGATCAATGGGGGATCTACCACGTGACCTGGTAAACATGCCACTGGCAAAAGAACCAAGAGACCATCGACTCATCGACTCATCGATTCATCGATTCATCGACCATCGAAGCCCCGTGGAAGAAAGGCAAAAGACCACATGCCGGAGATTATGATTCCTCATGTCCGCCATACCGTACATCTCCATTCCTTCCTCGGACGAGACTTCATTGCGTGACAAATTATTGAACCGCAAGCAAATCCCGAATCTCCACGTCTCGGGATTTGCAGCTCCAACGATCGAGCAATCAGCGCACCGTCTTTCTATATCACGGCTTTTCCCTTTTGACTCCCTGGATCATCGTATCCAGATCCATATGACGCAACTCTAGAGAGGGACTGAAAGAAAGTGGCAGAGCAAGAGGAAGAAAAGAGGCCAAAAACGCTGGCGGGAGACCTGCGGAGTATTCGCCCCATGTCCATGCCCATCCCGGCCGCGTGATTCGCCATGGTCGACACTTTTCAGAACGATAACGGGCTTGTCTCGACCCCTCGGCCGGTTCGCAAGAAGTTCGCCAAACCGCCTGTCAAAGTAGCTTGTTTGCCGTGGTGCGTTCGCTTGTCCTGAAGTGTCTATCGTGCTGACGTTCGCCACCAGTCGCGCATCGAGGACCCGATGCGGTGGGCAAGAGCCCTGCTCTAATGTATGTCCACGACTTCATGTCACGAACTGTGGCTTATGCCTATGTTGTGGCTTTCTTGATGGAGTTCATATCGGGATTCGAAGAACCTGCAGCCGCGATACTAATGTAATCCTTTTAGTGTGTGGCCAAAGGCCGAAAATGCTCGTACCTGCCCAGTAAACGCGGTGGGCCACGCAAGAAGAAGCAGAAGATCTCACCGTCGCCTGAGGATGACTCGCAACAGGAAACCGCCCCGTATGCGGTGGTTCCTTCAACGGAATTTGAAGAGCGTATGCAGACTCCTGCTGATACGATGGCGGTCAGTTACTGATGGTCTTATAGCGCCGGGCATGTTCAGCCAGATTGACGTGCTTTCTCTACCGGGTGCTGGGCTTCGACATTTGGACTTCCCTCAGGTGTCGTCCATGTTTCAAGGCTACTATTCTGGCGATGGAAGCTCGCCTCAGGTTAATCTAGAGCCGCTGCCTTCACCCTTGAGCGATACACAGTGCTGGGTGAGAATCTACGGGAGCGAGCCCGAAATGTAAGTCTCGCTTTCCTTGCAGGCTGACTTGATCATATTCTAACGCAGCAGCAAGTTTGAACGCTTATTATGACTTCATCCATACATACTTTCCAATCCTGCCGCCACGGGCATCACCACCCTGTCGAGATCGACCATTACAATGCCCGATGTCTTGCGCCAGTCCATCATCAGAACCCATCTTGATGTACCGGCCTCGCTCACCCTTGAGTCTCGCCATATCAGCCATTCTAGCTCTAATACCGCATCCTAGTGACCCAGAGCCGTCTTCGCCAGCGTCTATCATCCAGCGCAGGACATACGCGCATACATTCGCACAGCTAGCCAACACAATTGTCGAATCTGAGTGTGATCTTGAACTATCCTCCACCGATCCTGGCCAAGCACTGTCAAGTGGGCGACATCCCGTTCCTCGTGAGAGGCTTCATCCACGGACCCCTGAGGATCTCGAGACTCTCCTCACACTCCTCATCCTTTCAGTATACGAGTATTCGCAACGAGGGAATCTGCTCAAAATGAGGTATCGGGCCGGCCAGGCCTTGTCTTTAGCTCTCGATAAATCTCTCCACTCATATATGGACAATGACGAATTCTGCGAGGCTCGTCGGAGAGCATGGTGGATGACGGTTTGTCTGCCTCTGAAGATATTTGTGACTGCAGTCTAACTTGGCCAGTATTACTGTGTCATCCAAGGCTCCATCGTGAGCACAACCGTGCGTGTTCTACAAGACTTGCTCGGTTTGATCAATATCTGACATCTCGCAGCCGCCCACAATCGTCATCAATGACCCTCAATTCACAACACCATACCCACGGTTCTCCTCAGATGCTGAAGTGGGTTCCACTCCTCGCGAGAATAGTCTTCTTTCGATCAATACTCTAACCAGCTTCAGGGATGGTCGATTCTCATACAAGCACAACAAGTCTTGGTCTCAGCAGGGCAATTCATCGCCGACCTGAACAAGTGTCTCACCTCACAGTCGGGAATGCACTTTATGTTCGAGCGAATGCAGCAGCTCGACTCATGGGCCAGTTCCGTACTCGCACAGGCAGAAATTTTGCCCGTCATGTCCCCAGAGCCAGACTTCGGTGACCGCCACGAGACCATAACCGCCCAAGCCATTCGATCAATATCCCGCGTCAAATTGTCCAGGTATGATACATCCAACAGCTCAGTTCTCGAGTCCAAGTCTAACTTCATGCCAGTGCACAAATCAAAACCCACCGCTTCAGAGCCTTCTCCGACATTCCCATCTTCATCAAACGCCACTGCGACTTAACAGCCGCGAACCCAAACCACGCCCCAACCGATCTCAGCAACAAGCCTCCAATCCCAGGCTCCGGCATCAACAACATCTCTTGTCTCTGCAGCAATCTAGGCACCTTCCAACGAGCCCCCTCATCCGAATACATGACCCCCTCCGACTCCTCCACCTCATCCGACATCCACCCCTACAACCCCCAATACCCACAATACCCCTACGCCTCCGGCTTCCCCTACAGTCCACAACACTCAGCAAAAGTCTGCCTCCGCGCAGCACTAGTCATATCCCGCATGTTCGAGAGCCTCCCCTTCCCACACCCCTTCCCAACAAACCAGCAACAGCAACAAACCCGCCCACTACCGCGCACCATGCCCTCCTTCGCCTGCTGTCTCATGCAGAGCAGCTACGCGATGTTCATGATATTCTACAAGGCGCGCGTGGCGAAGCAGTTCTCGCCGGACTCGGGAAATGAACTTGCGCCGGACTCGACGGTCCAGCTTGTTGAGGAGTTGAGGCAGGGTCTGGAGCGGACTATTGCGGCTGTGTCGAATTACTCGCTTGCTTTTGAGGCGTTGGATGGGATGAGAGGTGAGTTCTTTTCTTCAATTCAACCTTGATTTCCGGTTGGTGGGATGTCGGTACTGACGCTTTGCAGACGAAATCCAAGGTGCATATCAAACGGCGTTTCCCGAGTCTGTCTAGTGGACCTTTTCTCCTTGCAATATAAGACGTTCCTTAGCGATACACGGTTTTAGGGTTTATTGACGTGGGTCTTCTCTTCTCCTACTATGCCACGACATGGCAACGAATGATTGTTCTTCGTGCAAATATTCCAAGTTTTATATCCGACCCCGTAGGTTGCTGAACGATTACACAGGTAATGCGGATCCCATCACGGACATGTAGCAAGTGGAGAAATGATATAGAAGCAAGCAAGTCGGTATTGTATATCTCTGATGAATCGCTAAACTGCACGCTAAGAAAAACCGAGATCAAAAACGCCTTGAGGCCCAGTAAAACCAAATAGACAGAAGCTAATCACAGCTTCGACCGAATACCCTCAAGTCGAAACTTGACATCCTTCAAGACCTTGCTCGACGGCTTCCACTCGTCGAACTGGCGCAAAAGCTCCATCGTCTCTTCATGCAACTCGCGACGGACATACTCCTCTTCCAGGAGGCCGCGCATGGCGAAAGGGAGAATGTAGGGGTTTGGAGAGATGGCGGGGGCGGACCGTTTGATGTCTAGTTTGGCGTCTTGGACGGAGGAGGTTTCTAGTGCGAATTGGATGGCCATGCTGAGGTAGATAGTGATTAGCATTCAGAGATGTGGCGAGCGTGAAATGAAAGGTAACGCACTAGTATACGGCTTCGTCGTCGTACAGGCGTGAATGGCCCTCGCCGGTATAGAGACTGCCAGCCAGTGGGGAACTGAGTTCACGAATGAGACCGTGGTCTGGGATGCCGAGGTTTCGGAGTTTCAGAGCGAAGCCGACGAGGTGGGAGAGACTGGAAGATATTAGCATGAAGATGGATTGAGATGATTCAGATGTGCTTACAAGCTCGGGGCATGGACCCTGCCGTCAACGAAGACGGATCGGAAGATGTATGGATGGGCTATTGGCGAGAAGAGCGAGGACTGTTACGGCGTTAGACCCTGACTCGGGTGTTTTCGACGGGTGTACATACCTCGAGGGAGACGAGCTGATCATCAATGCTTCCAATGTAAGAGATTCGAACGCCATAGTCAAGGGCGCATTTCAACGCAGCCTCGTAATCTTTCGAAACCTTGCTGAAAGGTATCTCGAAATCGAAGAGCTCTCCAGCGGATCCGCTGATCCATCGGGACCGGAAGGCAGAGAAAGGCCCCATATTCACGCCTGCCATGGCACAGACGCCTACTCGCGAGGCGTTGACGCAGCCAAAGGCTATCAGCTTGGCTACGAGCATGATCGATACTGGCACGCCTTGGCTGTGGCATGCCACCATGATGAAATCAGCTTTGCGGATCTCTTCCATCCAGTTCAGGAGTAGTTTCCAGAGCAGGTCAACCCGCTCAGCGATACGCCCCTCTCCTTCCAACGCGATCTTTTCGATATCGCATGTGTAGCCATGGTCTGCTGTCCATTTTCGAATGGCCTCCGCTGCCATGTTTGAGAATCGGATTGATGTACCCGTAGGTTGACCCAACACGCTCCGTATCAGTGGAGCAGGGAAGTAGCCATGAACGCCGATAGCGAGGGCACGTTTGATACGAGGCGGGTCTTTGACTCGAGATACATGCTTGTGTTCTGGGCCCTTGGTGTAATGTAGCAGTCGGCCGAGGGATTGTAAAAGGGAGGGTGACTCTTCCAAGTTGTATGTGTCTTCGAAGCGTGGAAGCACTTGGTTAGGAAGAATTCTTTGCAATTGTTTTGACGCAGTGACATCGGCTGGTCGGGGTTCTGCGGGTGGAGTAGATGGTGGAGAAGCTTCGACAGTTGGCACGGTTCCATCTTTGGTTCTCTTGTCCTTGACTTTGAGACTGCCTTTCTTGGTGATGTTCACATTTGCTTCTGTGTCTGGTTCCAGCGAGGTTGGCCGAGTCGGCGCATTCCGGGCCATCGACGCTTCAACTGCTTCAACTTCTTGGGGGTTCTCAGGGGTCCCTGTTCTTGAGGCATCCTTGCTCCAAAACGACCAGCCTGATGATTTTGTAGTTCCGACCGGGGTCTTCGACAGTCCAGCTGCTTCACACTGGTCTCCAGGTGGATCCTTCGGGGCCATGGTCACGTCTTCTGTCCTTGAGATTTGAGGATCTGCTGGAAGCGCTTTGGACGGTTCAATCGGGGCTTGCTCTCCTTGCTTAGTCGAAGCAGAACCGTACCACATTTGAAGCCACGACCGTTTCTGTGCCGTTGAAGTAGTCCCTGTAGCAGCCTCCGTTTGGGTTCCCTCCTGCTCTTGTGCTTGAGGCTCTTGCTGCTCGGTCGGTTCTTGTGTACTGGGCTGATTGTTTGCGTTCTCGATGATCTGCTTTTGATCGGCCTGCCGCCTATCTGCAGTTTCTGCAGATTCCGGGCCACTTGCAGCTTTCTTCTCCGAAGCACCTGATCTATAGAGCCATGAGAACCATCCGTTGAGTTCTACAGTATGTCCCGGGCGTGTTGTGTTCGGTTCAGCGCCAGGATTGTCTGCAACGGGCTCTGGCTCTTCAGCTGGTTTTTCCACCGCACTGGCAATGTCTTGTCCAGTCCCTTCTTTGGTCGGCGTTGATGATTCTGCAGCTTGGGGTCCTTCGAGCGAGTCTAGTGCCGTTGTCGAGGCTGAGCCATCTGATACAATGTTGACCCGAGTCGTAGTCACATCAGCGGGAAGAGATCGAGTCGAGGCGCCCGCCTTCTTCGTCAGCTGTATAGACGGGCTTCGATGTTGTCTAGAGGTGTCGACGAGGGAGATCGAGGAGTCCGCGACGGTGGATACTACGTTCTGGGCGACCGATATGCTCTCACGGGCAACCTCGGTAACTGGAGCTGCTTTAGACACTCGGGAGATGGCCGACCAGGACCCAGGATACCAGCTCTGGTAGAGAACAAACGGATGATTAGCTGCAATCTTGAATGACACCAGTTGCACAGCTACCATAGACTTACCGCTCGGCCTTGAGGCTGTGAGTCTGAGCGATCTCGGGCCGCATTGCTTGTTGACGCGGGGGACGGTGAGTCCGCGCCAGGAGGGCTGGGCTTCACTCTCTTGCGAGATCCCTTTGGTGTCATGGAAGCAACGGCAATCTCATCAGCGCTCAGTTCTCAAATTCAAACACGAATATGAAAGATCTATCGGACTACAAACGCCACGAACCGGGGTCTCTGATATCACGTCACATGGTGGGCTTTGGGTGCCTGGAACTGTATATTTCTGCCTGAGGCTAAGAAAGCCCAAAGGCGGTGAGCGATAATGCACTTTTTTTTTCTGCGGCATCGCTGGGGTAAAAGATAAACCACCTCTGATTGAGTTGCTTTCTTTCATTGTTGAGCGCAGTCAGGTCCTGGATCAGGCCAAACTTGCGTCAAGATGGCGATCCAGAAGAAGGTTCGTGATCAGCTATCCACCTCCCATCCATGCCTATACTAACATCTTCCAGCACGGAAAAGGTCGTTTGGATAAATGGTATCGCCTGGCGAAGGAAAAGGGATACCGTGCTCGTGCTGCGTTCAAATTGATTCAATTGAACAAGAAGTATGGATTTCTGGAGAAAAGCAAGGTCTTGCTGGATCTTTGTGCAGCGCCTGGTGTAAGTTCGACTTGCGAGATTCTGTTATTATTCCGCCGGCTTCGTCCCTAATCATGGAATAGTCATGGTGTCAAGTGGCTGCAGAATGCATGCCAGCACAGAGTATCATTGTCGGTGTTGATCTTGCCCCGATCAAACCTATCCCTCGAGTCATTTCGTTCCAAAGCGATATCACTACCGAGAAATGTCGTGCGACAATTCGGTCCCACCTCAAACACTGGAAGGCCGACACAGTCCTTCACGACGGTGCGCCCAACGTTGGTACAGCATGGATTCAGGATGCTTTCTCTCAGGCTGAGCTGGTCCTGCAATCTTTGAAGTTGGCTACGGAGTTTTTGGTGGAGGGCGGTAATTTCGTGACAAAGGTCTTCCGATCCAAGGACTACAACCCTCTCCTGTGGGTGTTCAAGCAACTTTTCACCTCGGTTGAGGCGACCAAGCCTCCCTCGTCCCGAAATGTCTCTGCAGAAATCTTCGTCGTCTGCCGTGGATACAAGGCTCCCAAGCGCATTGACCCCAAGTTCCTCGACCCCAAGCATGTATTCGCCGAGCTTGCAGACCCAACACCAAACAACGAAGCTAAGGTGTTCAATCCGGAAAAGAAGAAGCGCAAGCGTGAGGGTTACGAAGAGGGCGACTACACTCAGTTCAAGGAGATTCCCGTGACCGAATTCATCAACACCACTGACCCGATAGCTATCCTGGGTAACTACAACAAGCTCAGCTTTCAGCAGCCCCCAGGAGGCGACCTTGCCTTGTCCACCCTGGACCGATTGGAGGATACTACGGACGAGATTCGAACCTGCTGTGAGGATTTGAAGATTCTCGGCAAGAAGGAATTCCGCAATTTGCTTCGATGGCGCTTGAAGGTCCGCGAGAAGTTTGGTCTTGTCGTGAAAAAGAAGACACCACAAGAGGATGAGGGTGAGGAGGTCGCCGAGATCGCCCCAATGGACGAAGAGTTGGCTATCCAGGAGGAGCTCCAACGCATGCGGGAAAAAGAAAGTGCCCGCGATAAGAAAGAGAGGCGCAAGGAGAACGAGAAGAAGCGGAAGGAAATCGTCCGAATGCAAATGCACATGACTACACCCATGGATATCGGAATGGAGCAGATCGGGCCCGGCGGCGAGGACACCACCTTCTCTCTCAAAAAGGTTGATCGGGCCAATGCCCGGGACGCAGTCGTCAATGCCCGCGATATACCAGCTGAAAGCGAGAGCGAGGAAGAGTCTGAATCGGAGACTGAAGACGATGATGATGATGGCGATCGCCTCGAACGAGAACTCGATTCGATGTACGAGCAATACCAAGAGCGCATGGAGGACCGGGACTCGAAATTGCGCGCCAAGAAGGCCCGGAAAGAGTACGAGACTGATGAGTGGGAAGGTTTTTCTGATGAAAACAAGAGCGACGCTTCCGATGAGGAGGGTGAGGAATCCAAGTCTGCTGTTACCGCGGACATGGCTCCCAAGTCTGGTGGCCTCTCGAACAATGCGGCTCTATTTTTCGACCAAGATATCTTTCAAGGTGTAGCCGACGAGGATGAAGAGGATGATGACGAAGAGGAAGAAGGCGAGGAAGAGGAGGATGATAATGATGACGACGACCAGGAGATGGATGAAGAGAGCGACAACGAAACGGACGAAGAAGAGGACGTTCCAGCTCCTGTTACAAAGCAGACGAGCAAAAAAGATGCAAAGAAGAAAGAGTCCGAGTGGGTTGATGACTCTGAGGAAGAGGTAGAAGAGCCCGAGGATCCACGGAAGCCTAATGGCCAGCTTGGTAAGTCTCGTCTCGACTTTTGTCACACTCTAGCAGGTTGGGTTCTAACATCATGTCTACAGATATCGACATCATTACTGCAGAAGCTATGGCCTTGGCTCAACAGATGGCTACTGGTGAAAAGAAGTCCGCAGACGTGGTCGATGATGGCTTCCACCGCTATTCGTTCCGCGACGTGGATGGCCTCCCCGAGTGGTTCCTCGACGACGAGGGCAAGCACAGCAAGATCCAGCGCCCCATCACCAAGGCTGCTGCGGCTGCCATCAAGGAGAAGATGCGCGCCATCAATGCTCGTCCCATCAAGAAAGTCATGGAGGCCAAGGGCCGCAAGAAGTTCAAGGCCGCGCAGAAGCTGGAACGTCTGCGCAAGAAGTCTGCCCTGCTCGCTGACGACGAGGCTCTTAGTGAGCGGGACAAGTCTCAGGCCATCACAAAGCTGATGAGCAAGGCCACCAAAAAGAAGCCCAAGCAGCAGGTCAAGCTGGTGGTGGCCCGAGGTGCCAACCGGGGTATCTCCGGCCGTCCTCGTGGAGTCAAGGGCAAGTACAAGATTGTGGATTCGCGCATGAAGAAGGATATCCGGGCGCAGAAGAGACTGGCGAAGAAGAAGACCTAGATGTACATGGGCCCATAGAGCATATACAAATGATGATTGTGATACCCTCAGTCCCAAGTGCTCAAGCGGAGAGTTGCCAAGAACGGCAAAAGCTCGGGAAGGACAACCCGCAGTTTGCGCCGCGCTGAAGTGGCGCTGCGTTTATCGATCTTCTTTCTTCTTCTTCCACCCCACGCTCTGTGCAGCGGTCGTTGCTATATATCACTTAGACGCTCTTCATGTTCTTCCAGTGCATACCTTAGTCGTTATTCTTGCATTCTTCGCTCATTGCTCTTGTCTATACCTGTGCATTCCTTTTCTACCAATCCCCATGGGATTCTTCGACCACCTCCAGAAAGGAGGGGCCTTCTCGCTGCAGCCTCAGAAGACACAAGTCCGCAAAGTCGTTCAGGCACGACCAGCAGCCGCCACTGCAAAACCGGTGACTCGGACCCCCGACACACGTCCGCCTCAAGTCCAGTCCTCATCCGAACGGAGTCGCAAAACACACGCGCTCAAATCCCGATCGGTCTCGAGTGACCCGGATGCCCGCCCCTCCAAGCGCAGCACCCCAACACGCACACGAAAGCGACCAACTCCGGAGCAGCGGCTATCTAGTGATGACGATGTCAGCGACAGCGACACGTCTTTCGAGGTGCGCAAGCGTGCCCGCACGAGCGCCAGTGCTGAGCCCGATCCCGAGAGGCGGATCCGCTCAGTGAAGGCATTTTCGGAGGAAGGATCGAGGCCATTTAAGATGGTGCATGCTGCCGATATCACGTCTGGCCAGAAGGCAGGGAAGTTTAAGCCGGCGTTTGGGGCCGAGGGCAAGCCTACGGAGATACTTTTGCAGTATCCTAGTGCTTCACCAAGGGAAAGGTATGTGTCAAACGGTCAGAATCTCTAGGGAAATATATCTAACTCCAGTTTGACAGATTCGACTCCGTGGTTCCCAAAGATAACGATGACTTCCGGCCCATCGACGACATCGTTCAGGTGATCGAGACCGTTGCCGACAATTATGTGCCGGATGAAGAAGCCGAGGAGTTCAACCACGAGACTACCGGAATCAGGCGAAGGCTTCGTCGAGCTTTGGCTTTGGTGTCCGAGACCCAGTTCCGCCAGGCCGTCGACGATTACAACAAGGCGATCGTGCGGCTGAGAGACAGTGGTAGCCTCGCCAAGCATTTGGATTCCACGCAGCGTATGGGTTTGCCTTGGGTGGAGCGAATCCTGACCCAAATCTATGCGCGCACGGTATCTCCCCGAGTTGAATCACTCCGCCAATACGAGAACGGCACCGACAATGTCTACGGCGAGCTCCTTCCCCGGTTCATCAGCAACATCTTCAAGGAGACCAAATTGAAGTCCGGTCAGGTATTTGTTGACCTTGGCTCTGGCGTGGGCAATGTCGTTCTTCAAGCAGCGCTCGAGATTGGCTGCGAAAGTTGGGGTTGTGAGATGATGCAGAATGCGTGCGACCTGGCAGATTTGCAGCAGGCCGAGTTCAAGGCGCGTTGCCGACTTTGGGGCATTGCACCGGGCAAGACGCACCTCGTTCGAGGCGACTTCCTTGAGCAAGAGAGCATCATCAACGTCCTAAAGCGAGCAGACGTGGTGCTCATCAACAACCAGGCTTTCACGCCGCAGCTCAACAACGAGTTGATCAATCATTTCCTTGACATGAAGGAGGGTTGCAAGATCGTATCACTCAAGTCTTTCGTCCCTGCTGGTCACAAAATCCAGTCGCGCAATCTCAACTCTCCGATCAATCTTCTCCGGGTTCAGCAGAAGAACTATTGGTCAAATAGTGTCAGTTGGACTGACGTTGGCGGCACATATTTCATCGCGACCAAAGACAGTTCTCGGCTGAAGGCCTTCATGGACGGCTCGTTATAACGACTGTCGATCAACTCGAGCAGTCGCTCATGAAGTATATTTTACTTTCGGCGTCCTTCGATGTAAATTGTGTTTTTTTGGTTCTGTACATTATCATGCTTGCCTTCTGCATATATCTCCGTTTATTTGTATGATACCACCTCAACATGTACAAAGGATGTCAGAATTGACTGTGCCTCGATATACACTGGCGCGATTATAATGCTTTCGGTAGTTGTAGTTAAGCGACGGCGTCATTGATTATGAGAACTTGGATGCATTGTTCATGGCATCAGCCTCTTGTCCCATTCTCGCCATCCAACGATCGACAAGCTCCTGGTTCTCACGCTGCAGCTTGCTTGACTTTTCGTCAGCCATATTGAGCTGGAGATTCAATGTCGCTATCTCATCTTGGAAGTCCTGGAATGTTCAAGTCAGTGTCGATGAGCATAGCGTCATCTTAGCCAGATAGTCTTCCATAATAGACCTACCTCTAATAATTTGGCTTTCTGCCTGAGCTCTTCATCCCTGTCCTTCAGGCGCAGCTGTAATTGTAGCCTCTCGCTGTCCAAAGCATTGAGCCGCCGACTGTCTTGGGCGCTCTTCTTGCGAAGCTTCTCAAACTCCGCGTTGGTCCGGTTCAAGCGCTCTTGAAGCTCGGAACGAGATCGCTGTGCCTCTGACAAGTCTGCACGGGTAGTATTCAATAGGTCTGTCGCGGACGGTCCCGTCTCGCGTGATGGCTGTTTCTTTGAAGGTGTCACAGACGGAGACGAAACAGTACGCGAGGCTTCATTCAGACTAGACGGCCTCTGTCCGATGTCTGGACTAGCACTGGATGCTATGGGAGTTGCGAGTGTGGCTGTGCGATCTGCGAGCCGCGTATCTACGGCAGGAGAATATGTCAGTACCAAAACAGATCGGGTGCATCTATGAAGAAGTTGGAGACGAACAGGCATCGTAGAGTGCAGAGTTGGCCTTCTCCCTCTGGTCTCGTACGGCCAGTGCAGCCAAATACTCCTCTCTCCACTGGGCCATCGACCCCACGAGCGATCGATCGGGAACGAGGAATGTGTCGGATGCAATGATGTCGATGTCGACGCTATCTTGTTATCAGCCTTGTCCACCGCCCACCGCCCCCATCGACCGCCCGCGCCTTCATGCATCATCGAACCCGCTGCAACCCAACTTCAACTCCAACTCTCAACTACGCTCTCCCAATTTACACTCCTTGCTTCAGTCCGCCAGCTTGTACTCCTAGTTTTGATCTTGCCTCTGAAATTATCGCTGCTGGTCCGGCCACTTTCTCTCTGACTTTCGACTCACACCGCTACCATGGCGTCACGCAAGAAGGTTCTCCTCAAGGTACGATCTCCGCAGCAGCTCCGAACAGCTCACCAGAGTAGTTCCCGACATTCTGTTGCTGACACAAAGTTTTGCTCCTCTAGGTGATCATCCTTGGTGATAGCGGCGTCGGTAAAACGAGTTTGATGAACCAATATGTGTGTCCTTCCCCGACCCAGCTGCTAGCGTCGAGCCGTCCTTTCACCTCCTCATCTCGAGCTCACTGACACATCGGCGGGGATATAGGTCAACAAGAAGTTCAGCGGAAGCTACAAGGCAACCATCGGAGCCGATTTCCTGACCAAGGAAGTCCTTGTCGACGATCGGCTCGTGACCATGCAGGTAACGCATGCCTAGCAGAAACTCCCCACGTGGGCTTGCAACTGACTCGTCATATGCAGATTTGGGATACCGCCGGCCAAGAGAGGTTTCAATCGTTGGGTGTCGCCTTCTACCGAGGAGCTGACTGCTGCGTTCTGGTCTACGATGTCAACAACTCAAAGAGTTTTGAGGCACTTGACAGCTGGCGAGATGAGTTTCTGATCCAGGCCAGCCCTCGTGACCCCGAAAGCTTTCCCTTTGTGAGTTCACCCTGGCATTTTAAACGCCCGCACTTGAGCAAAAGGCTTTCATCTGACCAGAGGCATTCAATACTAATCTGAATTGTGCAGGTGGTCATCGGCAACAAGATCGACGTGGAAGAGAATAAGCGAATGATCTCATCGAAGCGTGCCATGACTTTCTGCCAGTCCAAGGGCAACATTCCATATTTCGAGACCAGCGCCAAGGAAGCTGTCAACGTTGAGCAGGCATTTGAGGGTGAGACTTGTAGCCTTCTCCGTGATGGTATCTTTCGTGCTAACAAGACCTCTAGTCATCGCCCGTAGTGCCCTCGCCCAGGAAGAGGCCGAGGAATTCAGTGGTGAATTCAGTGACCCGATCAACATCCATCTGGACAATGAGCGTGATGGCTGTGCCTGTTGATACCCTTGCCCGATATTCATGACGTTTGAGCGATTTCATTTCCTTTATACTTCAACATACCGTTGCTGGTGGTGCTCGTCCGGTGCTCGTCTTCGGTGCTCATCTTCCCTTGTGGGGTCTCCCCGTTAGAGAAGATCATTTGTTCTTTCCTTGAATTGTACTCGTGCTCTGTAGATGCCTTTGCTGTTCCATTATGGAGTCGAAGATGGGCTGGGCCTTCAGTGTGATCCCTTTTTGCCCTGTTAATGGTCACGCATGTTGTTGGTATTTATCGCAATAGTCCTTTGCAATCAGATGATACTTCGAGTCTCTTTGAAACTAAATTAGTTTGAATCCTTCAGAAGTTTCACTTGTGCGGAATGACCAGTCCCGTGATTTGGCTGCTGAAGGGTTGCCTTGCAATGCTATTTTAGGTAGGTACCTTGATATACCAAGGAGCTCAAAGACGGGACGAAATGAGGGACTTACCAAAGCGGAGACTACTAGCAGAAGCATCGGTAGCTCAGTTGGTAGAGCGTAAGATTGCAACTTCTTGCAAACTAAGATGTCCATCATCTTAAGGTCCCGTGTTCGAACCACGGTCGGTGCTTTCTCTTTTGGTCTTGTGTTTACCACCCCTTCTGAGAGGGAATGTTCGTTTTTGCACCAGAGAAATATATAGTTCAAAATATGTTTTGTTGGAATGGTAGCCCACCCAATATTTAGAAGATTAGAAGAGGGAGAGACTATGAGTCTATGCAGCTTGTGGTGAACCTCACTTTCCTAACGTTGCACACGCATCTTCAGACCACACCTAATGCTTACTCTTTCCCTCTTCTGGCCAAGAGCATTCCTAGACCACAATCAATAATTGGTCTCCTTTTTCTGCACTATTCGAAATGATACCATATCCATGTCCTCCGCAGGGTTTAAAAGCCCTGATAGCGCCTGACGTGCTTATCGCGGATCAACATCCGCTTGGCATCTCGCACCTCCGTCGGCCCCCTCGCCTCTCCATCCTTCCTGCTGGCCAGGGAGCGCCTCTTTCTTTTCAAGTGGAAACTAGTGCCGAAGACTCTCAGAAGTTCAACGAGCCGATGCCTTTGACCTGCGCAGCACATACTCCCTGGTGAACTCAGGTCTCCTCCGAATCTGAGGCACCTGAGTCCCTCTTTTCAATTGTCGCGCTTCCGCCTGATATCCAGCTCAGGCGCGTGAAGATGGCTACCGTGTCTGAGGCACAAGGTGCGACGGTAGCGGGCGTGGCCAGACGGACTGTAGGCATCGGCCTGCTTTTGCTGGTTGTGGTGCTGTGGACGGCCTCGAACTTCCTAGGCAGTGTATGTTATGAACATCCCATTGCATAGCGCATGGTCCTGCCCCTACAATCTCACGGATTGGATATACTGACATGAGGGACTAATACAGACAATCTTCGCCGACAAAACCTACCCCAAGCCCTTCTTCGTGACCTACATCAACACCTCGCTCTTCGTCCTGCCTCTCTTCACCATCCTGTTCACCCGGACATTTGGCCTATGGCGCACAAACAAGCTTTCACAGGTCACGTCTTTCCGGAGCCTGCTGCGGCATCTGGATTCGGAGGATCCGAAGGCCGAGGAGCAGCAGAGTATTCTGCGCGCTGGGTCATTTGATGATGAGTCGCACGGTACGCATGCCAATGAGGCTGAGCGCGTATATGTGCAGTCGCGAGTGGAGGATGCAAATGCCAAGCTGGGGTTGAGAGCAACGGCGAAATTGAGCCTTGAGTTCTGTCTTCTCTGGGTATGGACCTTACAACATTGAGTGAAGGAACGGGTGGCTAACCTTTGCAGTTTGTTGTATGTCATTCGCCAGGCCTTTGCTACTTTCGGCCATGGATGTCTCGTTACTAACCCTTGACTAGGCGAATTATTTTGCGATGGCCTGTCTGCAATTCACAACAGTAGGAAGCACGACCATCCTCACTTCTACAAGTGGTAAGTCGTCCGCTGTTCCACCCATGCAAATAATTCGTCTAATCCAACACCAACCGCATCACAGGCGTATGGACACTAATCTTCGGCGCAATAATGCGAATCGAGAAATTCACCGTCCGCAAATTCCTCGGCGTCATCGCCTCCCTAATCGGCATCATCTTGATCTCCCGCGTCGATCTCTCAAAACCAGACTCCGGCGACGTGACCCCAACCGTAGATGGCGGCAGCGAGGGGACATTCCCGCACAAGTCGCCTGCGGAAATTGCCCTCGGCGACGCCATGGCGGCTTTCAGCTCGATCATGTACGGCGTTTACACGATCGTCATGAAGAAGCAGGTGGGCGATGAGTCGCGTGTGAATATGCAGCTTTTCTTTGGGCTTGTCGGGTTCTTCAATCTCGTGTTGTTGTGGCCGGGGTTCTTCGTTTTGCATTGGACTGGCGTTGAGCTGTTTGAACTGCCGAGTACGAATCGAGTGTGGATGATTATCTTGGTATGTCTCGGTATCGTCGAAGTCTAGGTGGTGTCTTTGACTGACTTGCTCAGATCAACTCCCTCTCATCGTTCATCTCCGATATCGCCTGGGCCTACGCCATGCTCTTGACCACCCCCCTCGTTGTGACAGTCGGTCTCAGTCTAACCATCCCACTGTCACTGGTGGGCCAGATCGTTTTGCAATCGCAATACGCAAGCCCGCTATACTGGGTAGGAGCAGCAATCGTGTTCTTGTCGTTCCTGGTGGTCAACCACGAGAGCAAGACGCAGGAAGAGGTTGCTGTTGCTGCTCCGGTAGTAGCGGGTAGGTCGGCATCTGGCGAGTATCAGAGCATTCCTGGGGAAGAACTCCGGTAGTTGAGCGTTTATCTATCCTATTATTATCCCTTTTCGGCATTTTTATCTGCATCTTTGATAGATTGTTGATCTCGTGGCATCTCGTTCCAAGCCTGTCCATGATAAATTTTCGGGTTAGCGATATCAATAATAGGATCGTTGTTTGGATCGGACTGAATACAGGAGCATGTAGAATATTCTGATGTAGACAATTAATTGATGGATATTAGATAGCTGATTTCCCAATTAACAGGCCCATGAGATTAATGATACAGGATCAAGAAAAGGTTCGAAAAAGGTTATCCAGAATAACGAATGCAAGGTGGTAGATCAACAATCATGGACAACACACAAAGTCGCAACGCCTATCTGCTCCCTCAAAGACTCCGGAACTCATCCCCATTTATTAGCGTCGGAACCGTAAATGCGAAGCTATCAACAGAAGTAGCCTGGGTATATCCAAAATGACAATGTAAATGAGAGGCTCAGGTGGGAGCAGATGTTATGGTCGGAGGTGAATAGGAAACGGAATGTTGTAAAGTAGACGTGGGTAAAGTGTGTAAGAGGGAAGATGGGGAAAAAGGTGAGGAAGAGAAGGAGAAAGAGAGAGTCTATGTGGCCGTAGCAGGCGTAGCCTCAACCAGCTTCTTACGAGCAACGACAATGCTCTTCAAAGCACCCAACCAACGGGCCAGGGACTCTTCATCTGGAGCACAGAGCCGGTACGTCTTTTCCACGGCGATGATCTGCAGACAGAAGGTCTTGGACCTGGACATGGGATCGACCTCCGCGGCATCAATCACCTGGGACATGGGTATGATTTTGATGGCCGAATACTCCTGCTCATCCTTGTAGAAAGCCAAGCTCTTGGGCCGCAGCACAACCCAGAGCCGTTTCCACTGCCGCACGGTGCCCTTGATGCGCAGTCCCTGTAGGTATCCCTGGCAGACGACTCGTTCTGGGTCACGCAGGATGCCTAGCTCGGACTGGCGGCTCGTGTCGCGCGGCAATGCTGCTGCGGGTCTGTCCTCCGGGGCGGACAGGGATAATGTGTGGATGGAGGGCATAGAGCGAAGCCGGCTGTTTCGTGCGGGCGGTGGCCCATCCGATAATTCCGAGTAGGAGGTCACCTCGTTGCCTGAGTAGTCCTGGGTATAGGGGGGTTTGCGGCCGCTAGGGATTGGCGACAGAGTGCGGTTTAGCTCGGGAGAGCTGGCGCGGCCGGCGACGTCAAAATCGGAGTGGTCCGTTGTATCCTCGACCAGCTGTTTCTGGATTGCTGGTGTTTCTCTTCTCTTGGTGAGAGCCAGGAAAGCTTCCTCATCCGCATCACCCGGGATTTCCGCGCGGATGAGGTCAATCCAGTCATCGGCGTCGCGCTCCGACGGAGCCTCGAAGCGATAGTTCTTGGAGGGTGTGAAGATGCCAAAGACATGCTGGCGGTGCGAGCGGGGCGACTTGACGGGTGCAACGGCTGTCACTTCGGAGAGGGTGATGGAGACGCGGAGACGGGTGGTTTCTTCGTCCTTGTATACGGAAAGGAGATTTGGTCGGAGGACGAGGTAGGCCGGTTTCCAGGAGGCGCGGAAGACGTGTTTGTGCTTGACTCGGCGGGCGACTCGACCTGTCTTCAGGACGCGGTCGAACTCGAAGCTCCCGTTCTCGTTGACGGGCGAGAAGGTGTCCAGGTTGACTTGGCCATTGCGTGAGGGCGGCGCGGGGCGTAGATGGGACGGATGATCGGGGATGGGGACGGGGACTTGGATGGCGGGAGATCTGTTACTCTGCCCCTCGGTGGAGAGGGAGGGACGAGCGAGCACTGAATGCATGATGGCACTGCAGACATGGAAGAAGCACGCAAAAGGAGGGACAGGGTATGGAGATTAGATCAGAAGAAAAGGGGGGAGCCCCGCGGTGTTGTGGCCTCCATATGCAATTCGACGATCGTTGCCTGTCGACTGGTGATGAGAGAGGCCTGACCTAAAGCAGAGAGGAGGTTGAGACTGAGAGTCTGGTCACATCAATATCAAACCGTCATCTTCCGTCTGATGTCAAGTTGAGGGCGGGAGCGAGTCATGGTCCACGGGGTCACTTGTCTACACCACCATTGCCTCTATTTAGGCGGTAGTATATCTATAGTCTATAGAATCGATGCAATTGTTCATTCTATGAATTTTGATTATTTACATATCATCCCTAGTGATCCCTTCGAGTAAGCAAGCACACGAACAGGAGTAGTCCAGACCCGTCTGAAGGCCACCTCGCCCGTTCCAAGTGGAGCGTTGAAATTGGCAGGACCCTGTACTGGTACAGGATCTCCCACCTAATTTACTGGGCAAAAGAAGTTACTGTACCTCTGAACTATGAATTCACCTTTCCACCTCTATATCTCTGTGGTATACATACATTTGCTATTGGCCTAGCTATTTTGGCAATTTCGCTATAACGGCTGGTCCCTGAGACCCTCGATCAGCAGAGCTAGTTCCAGAATTGCGTCAGCTTCCAAGGAAGAAACGCGGGTGAGACAGACTGCATGCTTGCTGTAGGTACGAGGACCACTCAGCAGTGTCTTGATAAGAGAGTGCAGAATCAACAGGATTAGTACCCCGTAGACAGTTACTTGAATATCTAAACAGAATAGCTAGCAGTGAGAAGATCGCCCGGATCTCCATGATTTTACGCAAGCCTCCGTAGGGCCCAGAGCCAAGGCTAAAATTAATGTGTTAGGTAGCTTGACAGCCGCGTGTACAGTGCACAGTAGTAACAGTAGTAACGCTTCGAGTCTCACAGCGCTACGAGGCAATAGATACCGGGGTAATTCTAAAGTATCTGAAGATCGTCTCCAGAGAGATCATTCGACAATTCGCTATCTTGTAAGGCAAAATTCGGGAGAAAATGATCAAAACAGAAATAGAAATCGAATCGCCCTAAAATAAATTACATAAAATTACATTGTCAATACCATTTGACTGGGGTACTGCCCTGCAATAAGCATAAAATTACAGTTTTTCTGTGACACGCAGAGGCCACACTGCTTGCGCCTCCCTGGGCTTGGCAGCCACTTCGCATCAAACCTATCCCATCCCCCATCTTCCCCTTCTCTTTCTTCCCCCCTCCCCTCTCCATCTATCTTCATTGCTTCATGACATCGGGCCCTTCTCCTGTCCTCTTTTTCCTTCAGGACGGTCCTCTGCGTTGCTCCCGACGCCCTTCCCCTCCATCCTGGGTCTGAGAAGGATTCTCCGGGGGAGGAGAAAGGAGGCATTCCTCCGGCCACTCGTTTTTGTCTCGTGAGATCTGATCGTCACTCTCATCCTCATTGCAGAGTACTTGAGAGGCCTTGGCACTCTTCCTCTCCTATTTCCCTCTGACCTCCGCCGTTCCTGCATCGTCAACACCCCCTGATCGCAGCTGGGCTCCATCACGATTCCCTGACCCTATTGCTCGGGTCCGTTGACTTGGTCACCGTGGGGTCTTCGACGCGTGCCCCTATCGCACCCATGGGCTTCATTCAGCGCATCACCAAGCGGCTGCCCACCGCGCCGAGTCTTCCTTTGGACGATGTCTCCCGCGAAAAGGGCCACAGCTCGCCTCGGTTTGCCTTCTTCAGGCGGCGCATCCGCCTGAAGGGCAACTCATCCATTTCTATACCCCTGGGATTTGTCTTACTATTTCCATGCCTTGTAATTGTCTTCATTCTACTTCTCTTCGTCCGACACCCTTCGTCTCCCGGGGGGATCTTAATTCCAGCGGGCACGCCGCCCTCGATCCGGTTCGTGTTTCTTCTGCTCGTCACAAGATGTTTCAATGCTAACCACAGCACTCGGCTTAACAGGAAAATCAGCGAAAAGCATGACAAGGTCTTTGCGACTGGCTGCATGCCGATTGATCCCGCCGAAATCGCCAAGGCTCCTCGTGCCAACGCCGCTTTTGTCGTCCTCGCGAGAAACAAGGAGCTGGATGGCGTGATCCAGTCTCTCAAGTCGATTGAACGGCACTTCAACCGTTGGTACCACTATCCATATGTTTTCCTGAACGATGGCGACTTCGACGAGGAGTTCCAGGCCACCGTAAAGAACTATACCAGTGCTCCTGTGGAGTTTGGCAAGATTGACAACTCCATGTGGGGTTTCCCTGACTGGGTCGATCATGAGGTTGCCAAGGAAGGAATTCGGAAACAGGGTGACGCTGCCATTATGTACGGTGGAATGGAGAGCTATCACCACATGTGCCGATTCTACTCAGGGTGGGTTATCTTCGCAAGATCTGCCGATGCTTATGCTGACTCCGCCCTAGGTTCTTTTACAAGCACCCCCTCTTGCTGAAGTACGAATGGTACTGGCGTTTGGAGCCCGAGATCAAGTACTTCTGCGACATCACATAGTAAGTCCAGCCCTTTCAGGCAGCATCTTATACTGTTACTAACCTATTTTGCAGTGATCCTTTTATCAAGATGATTGAAGCCAACAAGACATACGGTTTCACTATCGCTGTCAAGGAACTTCGCGAAACCGTTCCCAACATCTTCCGTTATGCGTCCGCCTACAAGCGCAAGAACAACCTCAAGTCCAAGGGTCTGTGGGAGATGTTCCTGGAAACCCCACCGGAAGAGGAGGTTCCACCGGAAGGCGAGAAAAAGCAGGAGAAACTTCCTGAGGAGATTCTTCAGACCGAGCCGGGTGACAATGGCCTTGACGATATCGACCCCGAAGCGATGGAGGGCGAGAGCTATAACATGTGCCACTTTTGGAGCAATTTTGAAATCGCGCGCTTGGATTGGTTCCGCAGCAAGGAGTACGAAGACTTCTTCAACATGATGGACCGGAGCGGCGGATTCTGGATGGAACGGGTGAGTAATTAGCGGAGAGACTGATTCACTGGACCAAATGACTGACCATTTTTCGCAGTGGGGTGATGCTCCTATCCATTCTCTTGCGGCTGGCGCCCTCCTCGGTCCAAAAGACATCCATTACTTCCGCGATTTTGGCTACCGACACACCACCATTCAGCACTGCCCAGCCAATGCTCCCGCCCGCCAGCTGCCCCGTGAACCCTACCTTGAGAAGACTACCGAAGACGAAAAGAAGCGGATCGAAGAGGACGAGTACTGGGCTACCCCAGACCCGGTCAAAGAAAATGGTGTAGGCTGCCGCTGCCGCTGCGACACCGACATTGTTGACGTCGAGGGCAAGCAAGGTAGCTGCTTGGCCGAATGGGTGGAGGTTGCTGGTGGCTGGGCCTCGCCGTAGAGCATTATACCGAGTTTCGACCCTTTCCCCGCATCTTTCCTCATGAGCTGCTTCTCCATGCCTTTCCTTCCAGCTTCGAGCATGACTGGGGTTCGCCCTTGGGAGTTGTCTGCTGAAGCCTGCATATTATGCTGGCCGGGGTTCCTTTCTGGGTGGCGTTCAACGGATCTGACGGCTTTTTTATTTGGAAGATGGCGTGGCCATTTCCATCGTTCATGTTGGCATATTCATCTAGCGTGCTGTCTGCGTCATCGAGACTGGCTCTGTACGATTTCGTTGGTTCGATGAAGGGAGGCCATCGTCCGGTCACCAAGACTGCTGATCCCGCAGTGCTTCCGACAACCATTCGTCGAGGGTTATATTTACCTGCCGTGTTGCACTGGCAGTCACTGTCTCCCTATGCTCTCAACATCCTCCCGACGTTTCACTTTGGTTTGAGGAGTTCGCTCTGCGAGCACACCAGGACTGCTTGATCAGGTCAGTCTCGGTGACGGAGGAGATTCCACTGGTGCGTGGATTCCTGGGAAGAATGATGGCAGCGTAGCCGCTGTCTAGTGCTTTAGTTTCTTTCTGCTTTTCTTTCCTACTATCTGTCTCACTACCACATCTGTCCCTTGCCCTCTTCCCAGTCTTCCCAACCCTTACACCCGTGGTTTCCAGCATGCATTGACGAGATGTACATACCTTGTTTTCCTGCCTCCACATTCTGTCCCTGTGGTCAAATCTCACAGGCACCATCCCATCCCCTTCGCATTGCCTCACCGCCTCGCAAATACCAGATTTGAGCATGGTTGTCTATAGAGTATGGAATAATCACTCGGTGAATCACGCAGAGAAGCAGACCAGTATAATGCATCCTAGTGTTCTGTCTGTAGAGTTGGGGTGTTCAACTTGGGGGATGGGAGTTCAAAACCTCAATGATCTGAATAGGTAGCAGGCATGAGAGGCACCCACGAGACTGACTATATCTGTAGATCCTTTGAGAGTAACATCACAGTTGCCATGACGGACTCGACCACGGAAAGTAACATTGATATTCGCAAAGTTCAATCTACAGAGGACATAGAGGGTCTAACAGGATCGAGCAGAGGTGGATGTCGTAACCAGACGGGTCCGAAGGATCGTGGTAGTTGTTCACTTTGGATCTTGTAGTGATCAAGTAACTCCAGGATGCGACGTTCACTAGGGCAACCAGACCTCGCAACGTTGGAGAAGGAGGTGACATTGCAAGAGGGGAAGGTGAGGGGGACGAGGGGGTTGAGAGATATCAACTAAAAAGTAAACATTCCCCTTCCGTGGAAAATCGGACTCTCCACACCCCACATCGACCAAATGGCTTGGTTCATACTGTTCATACTGGGCCTTGCGTCTGCTTTCAACAATCCGCCTGATGTGGACATTTGGTGTGGCAAGGCTTACCGGTCTACGTGAGTAAATCCAACAACGTATGAAGGGGTGAAGCTGATCATGAATACAGGAATGCCTCGTTCGAACCTGGTGGATGGCTGGATAGGCCAGCTCAATCGACAGTCCCTCTCCTGGACTTACGGGTTCGTCCGCGCATGAATCTGTATATCCCAGGTGATAGCAATGGCTCGTTCATTGTCGATGCCGAGATCTCCTATATTCGCGGAGACCCCTTGGATCAATCAGGAGGACAAGAGTTGCAGGTGGTTATCTCCGTCGAGGACACTTCATTGCATCTTCGGCACGTGGTGGCTATCAACAGCTCGTCGAATGAGATCGACTTCCCTCTTCAAGGTCTCGCTCCCCGCTTCGAACCATACAGAGTAACCCTCAACGCTACTCGCTCAAATGGACGCCATGTGTATACTGCAACCACTGACCTGTACCATCTGCCAGAGCGGACAGACGGTGGCAGTGTGACCAAGCTTGACAGTCTCTACGGGGGTCTGATGGTCCAGAACAAAGACTCGTCATGGAGTCCGCTGTTGCCATACTCCTACTACGTCAGCTGGGACGGATGGTTGGAAAAGTCGCTGAGCAACGTGCAGAAATTCAAGGACCAGGGATACAACATCATCCACATTGTCCCGAATGCAGGGCTTCCAAATGAAGCATTCAATTTCACCGAGCTCAACCAGTTCCTCGACAAGTGCGATGAGATCGGACTGTGGGTGATGTACGACATGCGGTGGACGTACCTGAATCTCACCTCGGTACGGGACCAGGTCAACAAGTTGAAGGCGCGAAAGAGCATGTTGCTTTGGTACACGGGGGACGAACCAGATGGCCACGGTGATCCATTGAATGCTACCAGGATCGCGTACGATCTGATCAAATCTCTGGATCCCTGGCATCCTGTCTCCCTCTGTTTGAACTGCTTCAACTTCTACTACGAAGAGTATTCTGCCGGCGCGGACATCATCCTATCAGATGTGTACCCCATCGCAGTCAATACGAGCTGGTCAGAGGTTTACAGTACAGTCTGCAACACCACATATGGCTGCTGTGGATGCGACGACTGCCAGGGCAATATAGAAGACATTTCAGAGAGACTCGATCTTTTCGCAGAATACCAGTCCTGGATTGGAGGTGGTCCCAAAACGTTCTGGGGCGTACCGATGGCCTTTGGCAATGAGTCCTTCTGGCATCGATATCCAACGCCTGCCGAGGAAGTCACCATGACAATGCTGAGTCTGAATCATAATGCCAAGGGTATCGTGATGTGGGATTACCCAACCACCGTGGAGCTTTCGCGAGAGACGAGCAAGCTCAGTCGAGTCCTTGCGAGTGAAGAAATTGCGAGATTCCTTCTTGGTGCACCTACAGTTCCGCTGCAGGTAGAGGGTCATTCGAAGATGGACGCCGCTGGCTGGAGAGTCGGCAATCGCATACTGGTTAGCATTTTATCGCTCCAAACTCCGTCGTGGGAGTCGAGTGTGACGGTGAAGCTGCCGCGAGGTGCTCATACTATTGCGAAAGTGCCTTGGGGATCTGGCCAGTGGCGGCTGGATCATGGTCATCTTGTTAAAAGTGGTGGGCATGGACTGGAGACGGATTTGGTGGTTGTGGAATTTGGTACATAGGGCTTACAAGGCCATGATTGTGACTCGGAAATGAACAAACGGCAATTGTCAAACAACCTGCCACATGCAGTCCGATCTTTCCTGAGCAAACATTTTCTTTCGGCGCCGGGCTTCCTTTCACAACGTGCTTAGGCCATCACATCGACATCATTATCCTCAGCTTTCCCTATTCAGTCTCGGAGGAAGAGATTGCACCACCACCAAAGTGAGGTGTACTTAGCCCCAAGACAAAGCTTGAAACACTCGCTTTCAGGAAGAGAAAGCTGATTCTATCTCACAAAAAGGCATCTTCCGGCAAACTGAGTGCGCTCATATATATTCAAACGCAACTTCCATCTTCACCTGGCTACATCTCTGTTTTCTCTCACTATCCCTTCAGTACCATCTCACCATCTATCCAAAAGACATCCACTCATCCAAAGATGTCACTCCTCAAGCTCCCAAACGAACTCCTCCAGAATATCGCGGACCGCCTCGGCTCAGAAAAGAACATCAACGCCTTCGCCCGAACCAACAAACACCTCTACAGCCGCCTCAACGACTACCTCTACCTCCGCAACCTACGACAAGGCAGCACAGCCCTCTACTGGGCCATCCAAGAATGCAATCCCCAAACGGCCAAGCACATGCTGGAACTCGGCGCAGACGCCAACGCGCCCTACTTCAACGGCGGCGAGGAGATTCGTACTCTCCTCAGCATCGCCATTGACACGGGCCAGTTCGAGCTTGCCAAAGTGCTTCTTGCCCACGGAGCCGATGTCAATGGGCGAGATAGTTCGGGCCAGACGCCGCTGTTTGCTGCGGCGCGCAACGGGGATGTCTTCGCGGTCAATCTGTTGCTGGAGTTTGGGGCGGATCGGGAGGTTTATGATTATGGGGAGCCGCCTGAGACTCCGCTGGATCAGGCTTTTGGACAGGGACACCATACTGTGGCTTTTTTGCTGCTGGATAAGGGGGCGAAGACGAAGAAGGAGGAAAGGGTGGATTCTGGGGAGGGGAGGGTTCTCTTGGAGGCTTCTGAGTGAGGATGATTTGTTTTTTTCCGTCGCTGCGTAGATGGGCCTTGGGGATTTGATATGGCCTGGCGAAAATAGATACCCATTAAATATCAGCTTTTGACTGGATTATATGGAAGCAATCCTAGCAGTTTGCATTCGTATAGTGGAAAGTATACTATGAAGATGCCCAACAGGCATTCACTATAATGCCCCCAATGTACCCCCTCCCCTCCCCCCCAACGTACATTTAGTACTCCAGCTGTTATAGTTCTCTATACCCTAGTATTCATAGGGCTATATACCCTCGTATTTAACTGTTCATTATTGTTGATATCGTTGTGCCAAGCTTAGGGCGCGATGGAGATCGGTGGGGCCGAGTGGAGTGACTGAATCGACGTAATGACTACAACTATTTAGTAGAGAGAGAGAGAGAGATGAATATCGATCTGATTTACATAGAAGTCTAGTGTAGATATCTCTAGATAGATACAGTGAGTATACCTAGGTAGGTACTATTACTAAAAGGCACTTCCCGTAGTTATTGCTTTGTACCGAGCACTGTACTTCGACCCCGCCATCCATGATCTTATCATCACCTGCCAACGGCCCAACTAGTCACTCATCATCATCATCTCTCTTTCTTTCTGGCCCTCCCCCTGCTCCCCTGCTTCCGATCGTACCTGACCCGACAACAGTTTCCCTCGTGGCAGTTCGCATTTGACACTTGCACTTGCCCTGAGTCAAGAAACTCCCTGCCAAAACCACCTGACAGGCAACTCCCCGCAGACCCACCAGTCGGGGCACATGCCTGAATCCCGGATATCCCCATCTGCTTTGTATGATGCTCTTCCTTCCCTTTTCTAACTCGTCTCTTCTCCTTTCTTTCACTTCCCTCGCCCTATGTTTATTCACAAGACATGGCTGACGCTCCAGTGTCGCCCAGGCGTCCAGAGAGCGCCCAGGCTGCCTCCCACCTACAGTACCCGACCCTCCCGCCGCTCTCGGTCTCTGTCGAGCACTGGTTATCCCACTCGCGACCGACCAACAACATGACGTCAGATCGGCTTTCTGATGCACCCTCGAAGTCTCTCAGTGATAGTTGGGCCACTCTGAGTGTCTCCGATTTGCACTCGGAGGATGGAAGTCGCTCCGAGCAGACCGACACCGGTTCGTTGATCGACCAGACCACCTCCGACGACGTTGCCAGTCTCGATGAGCGGTACAGCAGCAGCGATGCCGGTGAGCCGGACGAGGAGGATCACCAGGAAGAGGGGGACGAAGAGGAAGGTGAACCGGACGGAGGACAAAGCACTTTGGGATCTCAGCAGTTCCCAACTCTTTATACTCCAGTGGGATCTTCGATCGATGACAGCGGCCTCACCGCCAGACCAGTCTTCCGTCAGTCATCCGAGTCCATCGAGTTTGTCGAACCGGAGAAATGGCCAGAGATGGAGAGAGTGGAGCTGAAGCATACCATCCGCATCTTTGATGGTCCCGTGGCATCAGAAATGAAGAGCCGACTACCTGCTACCACAGCCGATTCGCTTCTTATGGCAACCGTCCAGCAGACTATGACCAAGCAAAGCCTGGACTTGAACAAACCCTTCCGTGTGCTATACGTCGGGCAGCCTGAATACCGGAACATCATTCTTGACAAGATCGGTGACGTCTTGGTTTCGAGTTCATCCTCCGGCTCCCAAACGAGCTCTGCTGAATCCTCCCGGTACCATGTAGTACCAACCTCGTATGGAATTGGGGCTGTACCCAACTTTGCAGAACTACTTCCAATCCACGTTCAACTGGTGGTTGACGAGTGCATGGAGGCCTCCGCTGAGCCTGGCCAGAACCAGCCCAGCACGTTGCACCTAAATTTCAAGAATCGACCCGTATGTCGTTCATGGTGGGATGGGGCCAGGTACCGCGTTTCCTCTGCATCAGAATGGACTCTTCCTGACGTTGCGATTCTGTTTGTGTCTGGTCGCGATGATGCTGCCGCCGTGCAAACCCAGCGGCTGGCGCATACTTTCTTGAAGAGACACAGCATCCCGGCAATGGTGATCTCAGAAGAACCTCTGTGGGAATTGTCGAGCGATATCCTCCCACTCAATCATGACAGTCTTCATATGTGTCTGGAGTCTCGACACCCGCAGACTGGTGAAACTACAGTCCTACAACGCTATCCCATCGATCTGAAGACCTTTGAGAGCATCACGCCCGGTCAACTCAATAGGAATCTTGCTTCCCTCATGGAGTTGTATCCGAAAAAGGGACTCAAATCTTCTGCCGATACTTTGAAGCTTGATGAACAATACCCACTCCCTGACCTTGAGAAGTCTAAGCTCAACTGGATTCCATCTCATTATGCCACTCGTGCTCGCGAGCTGGCTCCGATGCTGCGTCTTGTTATGGTGGCTCTCATTTCTGGCATTGCCCTCTCGATGGGATATGTAGCCGTGAAGGCCGTTGTTCTCTTCCTGGTACAATGGGTGGCTGGATCCTCCTTGTCTCGCGCCTTCTCTCCAGTTACAACACCTATTCCGACGACTGTCATCGCCCTTAACAATGTGAAGCAGACTGCACTCTCCATCCGGCCATCGAGCAACATTGGACTGGTGCACACTCAATCCCCCAATTACTCGTTGATGGACCAAGTCGCCGATCTTGAGAATTCTGCCCCAAATGCATCGATCGGCCCAGACGACTTTGATATTCAAGTTGTTGGTGACTGCCATGTTATTGTCAAACCCCCTCGACACCTCATCACGTCCAAGAAGCAACCTAAATTCAACGTTAGCATTCAGCGATTCGATAGAGCTCTACCGTTCGAACTTTCCCGACTGTTTCACGATGTCTATGCACTAAGATTGGACCGCGAGGAAGCCTGGGGCGTGCTCAACGTGACGGTCACTGCCAAGTCGATGCCGGGCGTCAGCCAGACCACGATGGTTGACTTTGGAACCCCGTGGCTGAAGATTGCCAACTGGAGGCGGGCAGCTCGACTGGTCTCTTCACAATTTACAAAAGACCTGCAAATTGCGCAGACCGGCCTGACCGAAGTTTACGGCCGACTCTCCACCGATCTCCAGGTGATCATGGGGGACGTGGTGAAGCGCTCTCACTTCTTACGACACGACGCTGAGCGTCTTCACCAGGAGAGTATACTCGCCCGGGACACCGTCATGTCTCGATCCAAGCAGCTCTCACAATTCGTCACCCGCAACGCTATTCAACAATTCCGACGCGCCTCATCTGCGTTGCACCATCGCTCACTTTGGGTCAATAACCAGGCACATGAGCTGTTCAAAGATGCCTGGAGCCGCCTCGGGCAGTCAGCAGGGAAGATGGACCTTCGCTCTATGATGGATCGAGTGCGCAGCGCGAGATGTGCCACGCTGGATCTGGCTCAAAGCCGTGCACGGCATGTCGTGGGAAGGCGAGCTACAGGCTCGGATTGCTCAGAGTCTCACGGCTCTAAATGTTGAGATAGCCCTCGTTATTCTTTCTTTGCTTGTTCACGATATGATTTTGGCTAATGATGGAGGGACTTTGTTTACGGCGATCAGGCTGGAGGGCGGACACGGACTTGGACGGGGCTCACGCGAGTATTCCAATTCGGCGCAATACAACTCTTTTTAAACCTGTAGAGCTGCCTTCAGTATACGATTGAAGTGATTGAATTCCTCCTTTCCAAAGAAAATAACTGATAGTCCCACTTGTGAATTTGCCCCTCGCGTTCAAAAAGAGTCCCAGTACTAGTTGGGGCCCAAGGCGGTGGCGGCTTTCTGCCCACGCGCACCCAAACTATTAATTTTTCCCCCCTCATCGTCAACTCCCCTAATCAACAAACCCATTTCTTCCCCTGATTTCCCACTAAAACTCCTCTATCTACCACCTTTCACCTACTCTTCCGTTACCAAATCCACCGAGAACCCGTACATCTCTCTTTCCGCCATGTCTGACGCCGCGGAGACCAAGCCCGACCCCACCACTCAGGCTCCTGAGACCCAGAAGCCTGAGACCACCGCCACCGGTGAGGGTGAGAAGTCTACTACTGAGGCCGTTGCCGACACCGCAAAGCAGGCTGCCGACACTGCCAAGGACGCTGCTGCTAAGACCTCCGACAACGTTTTCTCCATGTTCGGCGGTGGTCCCAAGAAGGAGAAGAAGGAGGAGACTGAGGAGGGTGCTGACGAGCCTTCTGGCTCTTCCAAGGCCCAGAAGGAGGGCGAGGTGAGTTTTGCTTTCTTTCTTGATGGGATTGATATGGGTTGTGGCCCTGGGATGTGTATGGCGACCAGCCACCGCGGGGGCGGGGTTGTTCTTGTCTCTGCGTCTATTTTGGGCACGACTGATATTTGACGCATTGTAACCTATTTCCTGAGATCTGGGCAGTATGGACTAACATTTTTTTGATTTGCAGGAGGAGGAAGCCCCCGAATCCCCTGAAGTGCACTTCGAGCCCGTCATTCGCCTGACCGAGAAGGTTGAGACCAAGACCAACGAGGAGCTCGAGGAGCAGGTATTCAAGATGCGCGCCAAGCTGTTCAAGTTCGACCGTGAGAGCAAGGAGTGGAAGGAGCGTGGCACTGGTGACGTGCGTTTGTTGAAGCACAAGGAGAACCAGAAGACCCGCCTCGTCATGCGCCGGGATAAGACCCTGAAGGTCTGCGCCAACCACTACAGTGAGTCGATCATGTGCGAGTTTGAGGGCGTTTGCAATCTCTGACTGTGTACATCAGTTGTCCCCGACATGAAGTTGAGCCCCAACGTCGGCAGTGACCGCAGCTGGGTTTGGAACGCCGCCGCCGATGTCAGCGAGGGCGAGCCCGAGGCTCAGACTCTGGCTATCCGCTTTGCCAACAGCGAGAGTGAGTGATCTCCCCACGAACCAATTGTATACTGGGACTAACCATTGCAGACGCCAACCTTTTCAAGGAGGCTTTCGAGAAGGCTCAGCAGGAGAACGAGAAGCTCTTCGGTGCCGGCGAGCAGTAAATCTGCGACACATCCCAACAATCCTCGTCCCTTTAGCTCTAGCAGGGCCTGAGGACTCACGACCTTGACGCGCTCGTCGCCGACAGCCGTTACTTTGTGGACCAGGAGCTTGCTCAGAAAGAAACCCCTTCTCGCCAACCACCCAAATCCCCAGCACCCTATGCCATTTCACCCCAGATCCCCATCCATCCTACCCCTACCCCCACGACGCGACGAGCGAGGCAGCAATGATGATGAAGCTGTTCGCACAGCTATCGTGATGTGACTACGAATTGGAGGGCAGTTTCCTGATGTCTTTGGTCCCCGCAGTCGGCAGTAGATAGAAATTTCCCCTCGAATATACACCCTGCACCATCTACACCCCCAGCATTGGCATGTCATTTGAGAGCTGTAGAGAGATACATCACGTAAAGAACACGCTGTTGATGGAAGAGCTGTCTTGTAAAGAATCCTCGTGGAGCGAATCCCGCTAAGCAGAAGACAAACCCAAGTCAATAATACAATTGACAGATTCTTCTTCTAAATCGCATCCAAATTAGATGCAATCGTGAAGATTATCCCATTCACTTCGTGGTGGTTGCCAAACAGGTGGCCCTCAGCTAATCCCCTCGCCTCGTCCATTCTCCCCGTCGACCTCATTCCTCCCCACTCCCGCCTACCTGCCTTCTTTCTCCCTTCACTACTACTCTCCAGTGAATGCCCGGCGCCATTCACAGTATATACAGTTGAAACATCCTGTCACTCTATTCGACAGTCTCTTTTTCGCCCCTTCACTCCACCCACAACGGACCGAGAAACCTGTCTGCTCCCGGCGATCCTCCACCGCGAAGCTGCGCAAACTGCCTACCGAATCCACACCTTCGAATCTTCGCGCGTACTCCTTTTCTCAGAAGATCTGAAAGCATTGTGACGGGATAATCCCCTCGAAGAACTCAACATGCCTGACGTGAGTTTTTGAAGCCTGGGCCTTGTCTCTCCGAGGCAGCTCCGCTTGTTGCGCGGGTACGGAAGTGCTGGCGCCTCTTCGCGACTTCACTTTGCGCTCGCTTGACGTGGCAGCCTCGGACTTGGATTTGTGTCTCTTGCCCTTGGTGTCGAGGCTTGTGCTGACTTGCTTTCTCTGGTATAGGTCAAGCGCACCGTCCGTCTCGTTACGCAGCAGCACATTATGTATGTGATCGGCACCCTGCCTTCCCTCCTTTCAGGTCATAAGCTTGATCGAAAATTGGGTGTGGTGTACTCTGCATCTCAATTTGCATTCCCTTTGGAGCTTTTTTTTTTTTTTTTTTTTTTTTTTGATGTGAAGACTGAGAGCGGGCCGCAAGATGAGCGTGTTGTGCGCTTGTCGCCCTTCACTCGCGATCTGGAACACCTACCACATACACCCACACAGTGGAGAAGGCATGTGCTCTGGCTGACATGACTGCTCTGCTACAGCGACAAGCCGTCGGAGGTTGAGGGCTTCCCACAACGTGAGTGGTCGATCGAGGTGTACCTCCTCAACGACAAGGGTGAGCAGGTACCCGCCACTCTCTTCGACAAGGTCACCTACCACCTGCACCCGAGCTTCGGATCCCGCGCCGTTCAGTGTAAGTTTTCGAAAAGGGCTGATGCCCTGTGGTCTGCACTTGTTTCTGGAAGAGGGTAGTGACTGACATATTGGTTGATCAGCCTTCACCAAGCCGCCATTCCGCATCTCAGAAGAGGGATGGGGTGAATTCGACATGCAGATTGAGTTCACTGCGGACAAGGCACACTTCATCCAGCACGACTTGAACTTTGCCCAGGAGCGGTACGAGTCTAAGCATGTCCTTGTAAGTCATCTTTTAGTCCGATGTGCTATCGAAGGTATCTGACCCGATGGGTTTCCTTGTTTTAGACCTTCAAGAACCCGAAGCCCGCTTTCCTGGCCGCATTGCGCGAGACTGGCCCGGTCCCAGGCGATGAGAATGGAGTCAAGTCCAAGCGTGGCGCTACCGGCGAGGAGAGCGCGAAGAAGAAGAAGCGCACTGACAAGAATGTAAGATCTATCAGTTCGGGATGTCTGTCAGAGCTGAAGCTAATGTCACCAGGTGGACATGGACAAGCTGGCCGATGGCCTTCAAAAACTCAACGAGGATGACCTCTTGCAGGTTGTGCAGATGGTGCATGACAACAAGGCACCGGATTCATATACCAAGAACGATGTCGAGAGTACGTGTCCCATCGCTCTTCATCCCTAATCCAGAATACTAACGAATCCAACACAGTGGGCGAATTCCACGTCGACCTGTATACCCTCCCCGATACCTTGATCAAGATGCTGTGGGATTTCACAGCAGAGCGCGGCGCTCTCTAAGCAGCACTGGAAGAGCGCTACCGGCTCCAGCATCACCATCACCGTGACCAATCTCGTACCAATCTCTGTCCTGAAGCTTGTTTCTTTCCCTGTCTGCTTCCTTGCAATCTTTCTTTTTTCTTTGCCTCGAAACCCTGGGAGTTAGTGGCCCTCAAAGGAATTGGCTGGGTCTGTTACGTTGCCCTCTTTATTCTTCCATTTCGTCGTAGATTCTGATACCGGATGTGGAATGCTATTGTTTGAGAACCGGCGTCATCGTAGCTGGGTAGGCTAATGTAGAATGGCTATGGCATCACAGTACAAGCCAAATCTCAGTCGGGTGTCACTGCACTGAAGGTTGTGACGGACATTCCGAGCAGCTAGCAAAAGTGACCATCTAGTAAGATGCAGAAAACAAAATGGGATATCTCAACTAGTCAAAACCAAACTGAGGACTAAGTAGGAAAGAAAAGTCCGACCAGCCAGACACGGTCGAGTCCCAGCAGACCAAGAAGGGAACAACAGTACGCAAGGAAATCGGAGTCGCAGTAGACACAGTATGCGGTAAACACGTTGAAACATCGAGGAAAGGAGCGCATGAACAGAACTAAGCAGAAGACAAGAGAGGAGACAGAACTGAGCAGAGCGCATGAAACAAACCGTAATGCAAATTTCCAACCCTGTGCCGCGCGTCTAGTCCTCCAACGCCGTTTAGATTGCCGCCTTTCTTTTCTTGATGAGATTGCGTTTTCTTTTGTTTGGCATTTGGTGTGTGAGATGTTGAAATGAGATAGGAAGACATGTTTAGAAGGAGAGGGAGAGAGAAGGAAAGGAATGATGGGATATCACTGTCCAGATATGAGACCATGACGCCTGCTGTGCGAGGATGAGTTAGGAAAGACGTTCAATGCTGTGGGTGCTGTTCAAAGCACGCGGTTCCTGGGTCCAGTTAGCATCGAGGCACTGGTTTGAGTAAGTGACAGTGCGGGACGTACATCTTCAACAGCTCCTCGAGACTGTCGGCGCTGCAGCTCCGGCCCTTGGGGATATTCCGGAGGACGTCGACAATCGTCGCGAAGACATCGCTGTCGCGGTAGGCCAGGAGGGCTGGAGCCTGGATGTGGTCCATTTCGGCGATCTCGTGGTGCAGCTTGACGAAGCGGGTGGTTGGTTGGCGGCGGGCGATGGTGACGAGGCATTCTTCGACGATGGCGCTGTCGTCGGACTAGCAGGTAGGTCAGCATGAGGAAGACATCTCAAGAGGGACGGAGATCGAGTATATCTCCAGTTGCAGTTGATACATACCTGAGGATCATAAATGCAAACCACCACCACCGTATCAGAAGTCACCTTCTCAATCGCATCCAGATACCCCGCCGCATCCACCGTCTCCACAGACCCATAATGCCTGCCACGCGGCGACGGCCTCCGCATCCCCTTATGCGACAGCTCCTGCATCCTGGACGCGCGCCACTTCCGCATAAACCGCTCCTCGTCGTCCTCGCTCCCCGACGAACCCTCGTTCACCGGAGCCGGCGGCACCTCGTCCCGGGTGCCCTTGCCAGAGCCAAAGACAGTGCCATTGGGATCGAACCCGGCCGCGCTGAGCAGGGTCTTGCGGAAGGACTTCTTGCGGGCGCGCTCGAAGGCTTGCGCGTCGGCGATGACGCCCTTGGGCCCGGTGTTGGCGTCGAAGACCGTGTTGGGGATGTGGTAGCTTGCTCCGCGAGAGGAGACCATGTTGGATGTTCTTTCTTGCTCGGAGTCTTCGTCTGAGGAGTCGGCGGCGAGGCGACCTTGGCGGAGGGTGCGGGGGGCGAGGTCGTTGTCGTCGTCAGAGAAGTGGAGAGTGTCGTGGGTATCTTCAGGGTGGGAGGAGGATTGAGCGCGGTTGTTATTCACCAGCTGGTTGAATTCTTCCTGGGCGGACATAATGGGAAAAGAAGAGAAGTAGGAATTGGGGGGCAGGTGGGATTTGTATAGGGAAAGTGGTGGTGCTGAAGACTGGGGGCCGGGCAAGTCTTGGGCGCTTGGAATCGTATCGGGTACGCGCTCTGGGCTTGGGTCTGCTCGGGAATACTCCGTTGCGGCACGAGGATTGGCTGGTCTGTGAGAGTCGAGGTCAAGCAGCCCCTGAGGACGTTAGACGAGATGTGATGGGTGATGGGGGTTTGAAGCTGGGAGATGCAAGTTGGCGGAGATGGGGCTGAGCTGGGAAGAGATCGCCAGGGTGAAACGGCGTGGAAGCCCCTTTTCGGCTTTTTTTCCCTCGAGTTTCGGCGTCTCAGGAATTGACCCACTGAACGCCCGAAGAACTTCTTCTTGAGATCATAGTATGATCATTCTGATAGACATAGTGTATATGCAATGGAATATGGTCAATATGTCTATAGTAGACTTAGTATAGAATGAAGCATGCACCACGTGGAAGGAACCTACTAAGATCCCCACGAGGACGAAGGTTGAAGATGATGACGATCACCTTCTCACCATCTCATCACCAAGGCACATCCCATCCATTCCCAACTTCCCAGTTTCACTCCAGCCCAATCCTTCACGCTCAAACTTCCAAAACTCTGAAACTCTTCCTCACACGACAACCCCCAGTCTCCAGTCTCCAGACTGGGATCATGCAGATCCCTGACTCGATCCACTGCATCCCGTTCGAGAATCGACCCTCGTGCTAAACACCCCCCACGCTCGTCTAGGAAACACGGACCGGGCCAATTGTTCGCATCGGCAGAGGGTTGTCTCGAGCTGCCGGTGAATTGTTCAGTCTTGACAGGGCTGGATGGCAGTGGATGCGCTAGACTCGGCCGCATTCCTTGAGGCTTGTGGCACCTCGGAGGTGGAGCGATTGGGGATCTGCTTCTGCTCCACTGCGTTGAGGGATGGATTCTGATATCGGTTGGATTGGTTGAGGGCACGGAGTACTCGTCCAGCGGTGTGTTTGGGCGTTGTCGATGAACTTCGATTGTAAGGCGTGATGTTTGAGCCTCCTCTTTTAGCTTTCGATGATGAGGATCTTCAGATCCTTCCGGTCTGATAGTTTGACTACTGTGGCAGATACGCCACCAATTCCCCTGGATGGCCTAACTAGTCCACGTTAATGTTGGCTGTGTTCTCGAAGTCGAGGATCTGCTGTCTTGGTCAGGCTTCAACTTTGTAGTTTGGCTGAGAAGAACAAGAACCCTGGAAGTGATTCACAGCTGCATCGCCACGTTGTACGCCGTGTCAACACTACTCAAGTGTTCAGTGCCAGGGCCATATCAGTTGCTCATGTCAGGATGGCAAGATGTGGCATATGCAGGCTGACTGATGCCCGTTCAGCGCAAGGGCAGCACGTCCACCAGGTGACCCGGTTGATACTGGTCTCTTCCTCAATTGGTGACTATGGCTTTCTACCACACTGACTCAAGGCTCGAATGGATACACGTCTGACGCTCACGTCCATCCATACCCAGCCCCATTGCTGTCCACTACCGTCGGCACAACTGAAATCACAAATGGAAATTGGAGCTGCTCAAAGAATCCCACGGGGGACTCTGCCACAAAATCAGACAATAGTTACATGCTCACTCTTTCTCGAGGACACAAAGAAATCAAAGGGGGAACGGAGATGACGCGGGAACGCAGGGAGAGAGGGAGAAAAACGATAGATCATGGCCAAATCCAACAAACCGGTCCTTTCCTTTCCGCCAGTGAGAAAATACATACCGAGACCGATGCGGGAGAGGCAATCCAGAACGAAGAGGGGTAGTAGAAAAGGGAGAAAAGAGAATCAGAGAAGGAGAAAAAAAGCATCATCCAGCAGGAGGGACAAGAGGAACGGGAAGCCACGAAGAGGATGAGGGCAGATCACTCAACCCAAGACCATCCCAGCGGCAGCGCTCTCGTCATGTCCAAACATTTGTGTCGTCGCTTTCGTGTCTTCCCCGTTGCGCTCGCCTCCACCACCCAGCACTTTCCGTATCGCATACGACGGACCGATGTCTGCGCCGTCATTATCGCGAGAACCCTAGAGTCTCCCGGTAACTGATTATTATCGTACAATGGCGGAGATTCGACCCGTCGAACCAGTAAAAATTCCGAATAAGAGCATTGCAAATGATCGACACGGGGGGTATCTTGCGTTTGTTTTCTTTTTTTGAGGATTACCAGGCCCAGACCTTGAGCTGTATGGGGGAGGGCAGTTAGCAAAGATCAACTGTCGGGGGATATAGGGAATACTGACAAGAGAATCCCAGGACCCAGTGCACAAACTGATGCCGTCGTTGCTGACACCCAGGCAGCTCACACGGTTGTCGTGGCCGCTCAGTGAGCCAATCTTGTCGCCGCGAAGAACATCCCAGACCTGATGTAGTCAGCAGAATTCTCACTACCCATTGGAATCGGAATGTAAGTACCTTGCACTCGAAATCGTCGTATCCTGCGAAGAGTAACCGGCCGGAGACGGAGAATGCGACCGAAGTGATACCACACAGAACTTGCTCGCTCTGCAGGAGAATTAGTTTCGTGTCAATTGAGTGAATATCGTGGTAACGAACCTGGTAGATGTTGAGCTCGCGGTCGGCACGAATGTCGAACAGACGGCAAGAAGTGTCGTCGGAACCAGTGCCAAAGGCGTTACCATCGGGAAAGAACTGAATGGCGTTGATGTCGGACTCGTGACCAGCAAAAGTCTGCACAGCCTTGCCGGTACGGATATCCCACAGCTTGGCGAAAGCGTCGCAGGCACCGGAAACGAAAATGTTCTGGTTGGTCGGGTTGATGCTGATCGACATCACATCACCCAAATGGTCGGCAAACTCGGTGACCTTGGATCCGGACTCGATATCCCACAGCATGCAGGTCATGTCGCCAGAGGAGGTGATGATGCGGCGGTCATTGATGAAGCGGCAGCACGAGAGATAGCCCGAGTGGCCGGAGAGCTCACGCGCAACACGGGTCGGACCTTCGCGCGAGGACAGGTTGTAGATGGAACAGATGTTGTCCAGACCACCGCAAGCAACGTAGTTTCCGCTCGGCGCATAGGCACAGGTCATGACCCAGGACGATCGCAAGGGGATGGCGTGAACTTTGTTGGTGGTGTAGGCATCCCAGATAATGAGCTTTCCGTCCTGCGAGGCGGACACGAGATGGCGGCGGTCGGTGGACCAGTGCATGGCGTAGATCTTCGCAAGGTGGCCTTTGAGTGTTCGGCGCGGCTTCATGCCAATTCGTGGGAGAGCATCGGTCTGGTCCTGCGCAACTTGACGGACTATGGACAGGGGGGTCAGCAATTGTTCAGGGATTCGACTTCATGGACGGCAATAGGGGTGTTTTCGGAGGGAATATCCGGGGGAGGAGCAGCGTGTTGCGTGTTTGAGGGGGGAGTCGTACGGGAGGTGTCGGCCAATTCATCCTTGCGACGCTTGATCTTGTCCTTCAAACCCTCGGCCTCGCGCCTGGCAGCGGTAATTTTGGCCTGCATCTGTTCGCCGGTCATGTCGGCTGCCATTTTGACGAATTGGGGCCCCTAGAAGCAGCTGTTGAGATGGAGGGGAAGCTTGGGGATCAACCAGAGGGGGGTTGGATGGTTGAAAGGTCGGGGGGAAGAGTGGGAGGGGAGGGAGAGTCTGGGACGAGGGGGCTGAAAGTGGAGCGAAGAGGACAGAGAGGCGGAAGCGACCAAGTGAGGCCTCACGCAGTGATCATAATACACAGACAATGGATCGGGAGGGAGGTGTGAGAGAAGAGAGGGTGTACAAGACCACCACGAGGAGAGAAGAAGGTGACGAGGTAGGAGTCTCGAGGAAGAAGCAGAGAAGCAAAGAACAGAGAGCAGAACAGGGGGTGAGGACTTGAGGTGAGGTGAGCGGTATTGTACGGTATGGTCATGTATCGTTGTTGATTTCCGCTGCCAGGTCCAACTACACACATTCCACACGTCAATTGATCTGATGATCTACCTTCTTTGAATATCTGTGGATTGAACCGAGTCAGAGAATGGTGAATCTCATGATGGTGATGTGGTTTGGTCTCCTCGGAGGACAGTGTATCCCTATACACCGTCAACGATACAGGGGGCCCTTGGCGGGTACCTGAGCAGCCTCCTCTTCCTTTCCTTCTTCCATGTACGTGCATCTCACACTACTGACGGTTGGTGCAGCAAGACAATGGACCAATTCTCGATTCTACCGGCTTTCGATTATCTCCTCATCTCCGGGGGAATAACACGATGAAGGGTACAAAGTGCCACACCCTAGACGGTCTGTCATTGACGCTATCATATAGTCAAGACTCTATACTCCGTATGATCTCAAAGTCAATAATCCATACTACCAGTACTTCTAGTAGGTGTCATGATATAGCATTATGATCACAGTATCACCCGGTCATCCTCATGTATCGCACTATTGCGGAGTAACAACCGGAACGATGGGTCAGGCACTTCCCACTTCTCTGCGAACCCCTGTACTTTCTTCTCTCTTCTCCACGTCGCTCTCATCTTAAGAACTCACTCTTCTTCAACACCGCTTACTGTCAGTAGAACATGCTCTCCTTCGCCATGGACAATTCCAACCTGGGACCACTCTCCCTGGCGTCATGTTGCGAAGATCATCACCCGGTTACGCGCGGTGGATTCGGGGCAAATACCAACATGTCTCCGTAACTCACGCCGGTAGACGCCAAAGCGGAGATTGGCCTCTTCGCTCGGCCTCTTTGCCCCCCGTTCCACGCAGTCCCTATTTCAACGACTCTGCGAGCATATGTTGCGGTGCGGTCTCTGTCCCTCAGCTCGGGGCTGTTGTATCACCCAGCCACCAGCAGTCCAGCAGAATCACCAGAATCAGCAGGTCCAAGCTCTCGCCCTGGTGAAGAGCAGTCAGTTCACTTGGACTGGTTCTATCAGACCCCGTACTACCAGTGTGCCTTCAGAAGAGAGTTGTGGCTCTATATTCCATGGATCTTCCCAGTCAACAGCTGACTACCCTAAGAAGGTAGCATTAATTCTTCAGAAGAAAGAAGCACCAGCTTCCCGAGGTCGAACTATGAGGCTTTCGGCAGTCTTTTTAACCGGAGGCCCATATTTGATGAATATTGTGGCGGGTCCAGGCCGTTGGATCCTGCCAAAGACCCTGCAATTTCAATAAAGTGGCCGCTGGGTGAGCGACTTATTAATGTGAAATGGGCCCGCGCTCAAGAGTCAAGAGTCAAGAATCAAGACTGTCGTGCCTAATGAAGATGAGTCTCCACTGGAAGTAAGAGGGGTCTCTGCCCCTGATCTTGTTGAATTGTGTTTTGCCGTTAACGCTCAACGCAATGCTCTACGGCTAATCGGGTCGATCATCATTTGCAGCTCCAAATCGCAGTGGGATGAGATGTGCACAGGTTTATTTTCGTATGGTTGTCCTCGTTATATCGAACCCCTATCTCCTGTCAGTAAAGCACGGCCACTTACTATGCGCCACTATGTACGGGGTACGTTAGAACTTGGAACTGTTCTTCTATTCTTCACTTCTTGCAAGTTCTTGATCTCTTTTTGACCGGCCCACCGATACTCAGCTCGAAGTCTCCCCACTAGAACTCCACTGGAGGATCTACAGGCGTTGAAGATACATAACTGTAATAATGTGCCCTCCTCGGGATGTGTTCTATGTACGACATACTCAATATCGGGTCCACGTCATGCCCAACCAGTGGTGAGACAGAACAATTGCAGCTGAGTCAAGCGATCGCGAACTGATGGCTTGAGTACACTGCGGAAAACTTATCAATCGGCCAAACTCGTGCTCATTTGCAACTAAGCGTCCATATATCCCTCCTACCCGCAGTGGTAGTGTATGTATTCCGAGCTCTGGTGGTCGGCTTCGGCCCGAATGGTTCAAGACCGAAATAATGCCATAAAATATGCCGTCCGCTTCAGCGAAAAAGGGGCTGTTCAGGGTCTCATTCGGCTGGATCACGCTGTTCATCATCCAGGGGAATACCTTTGCAAGCGGGGATTGGATACCTTGGACAGCACTCTGCTCTATGTTCTTTCTGGTCTGACCCTCAGCGTTGTGGCGATAGCTTTGAGAACCGAAGAGACTGACTCTTGGTATATCAGCCTTGAACTCAAGCATTGATATTGCCGTAGAAACGCCCCGAAGTCGCGGATCTACAACCAGTCACTGCGTGTACCTAGTAAGAGTCAGATGCCGAGTTGAGTATCAAGTAGGCTACCGACCTTGGTTGTCTCCCCTGAATCATGTTTTTTATTGTGATTGACAATCATCTATGTCCTTGTGAACGGTGATGACGATCCTAGCTCCATGCCATATACTAGTTAGCCAATATACTAGAGACAAGACAGCCCTAGAACACAGCCGTCTATATGGTGACTTGAGGGATCTATAAAGCGAAGGATCAAGACTGCAAAAGGAAAAGGCTTCCACGGTGGGACAAGTCACCAAGTGATACACTATCGGATCCCCTGATAGCCCTCTAAAGAAGATCCAGACAATCCAGTTCTTCATCTCCCATGACGCGCTCGGCCCTTAGTTGTCCCTCATCGTAATCCCGTTGTGACTAGTCCCGCTGCGGCTGCCGCCACGAGGGATCTCGGATGGGCTGCACGGTGGCAATCGATCTCGTCGCAACATCTGAGGGTAAGCTACATCTGAGAATCAGATCAGATCATCTTTCAACGAGAATTGCCCATAATCTTGCTCTTGCTTGCTCTGCAGCGTGTGCCACCGCGACTTATAAATAGAGCGAGGGCCTTCTGGTTGTTCAGGGTGGCGGGAGCCAATCCTCGGGCGGAGACCGTAATATTAAGGAGGCACCTGACGCCTCTCCGCTTTCGCCCTCAAAGGCTTTTCATCCTCCTCGCCATCCCATCCTCACCCAACGACCCTTCTGCATTCGGCTTCAGACTGTATTCCTCTCTCTCTGCTCACTTTCTTCACTCTCGTGACTCACCACCTTCCAGATACGCCGTCCCGCTGACCTTTCGGCCACGGTCTTCGCTCGGTCTCCCTGTCGCCCTACCGGTCTGCGTGGAGTCATCGAGACCGTCGTCAATATAATCGCCGTGCGCCCTACATATATCCGTCCAGGTGTCCCTGATGTCACTGGCTTAATCAACCACACGACTGCGAGACTCGTTTGATCTCGTTGCTGTGGGCACCATCCCCGTCTGGTTAGGGGGCTAAAATCCTACGCCTAGGCATTGACAAGGTCCTCGCCATCTACCTTGTTCATCTCGATCCTGGATGTCATATCATTGGATACAACACACTTCTTCTTAGTTCTCTTTCATCTTTTCTCGCAGCGCCTCCTCGTTCATCATGCGGGAAGTCAATTTCAGCATTCCGAATGTGAATAAGGCCTCGGTCAACATCACCACTACTCTCTATGACCGCCGTGCCCTTGACTGCACATCGACACTTCCGCTCATCAACTCGTTGAATCATCTTGCATACCTTACAACCTCTTCCGCTCGCATTCGCGACATCCTCACCGTCGATGGCGGCATCGAACGACTCGTGTGCATCCTGAAGGAGGGCAGGAGCAAGGACTTGATGGAAATGTGGAAATGGAGTCTCGCGTTCCAGTGTGTCGTGAACATCGGCGTGCGGGGCTCGGAGAGCGTGCGGACTAGGGTGGTGGAAGCCGACATGGTTCCGGTGATCGCCACTATCCTGGATAATTACATTAAAGTTGTGGACAAGGTGCGGGCTCGCGGCGAATCTGAGCCTCACAAGCACTCGTCGAGCCGCCAGGCCAGCAAGGTCAGCTCCTCTACTCGCGAGATTGCCACACACACCACTATCCCTGACTCCACTACACACGACGAATCACGCCCCTCCCGCCGCCAGCCACCTCCCACCAGCATCGACATCCCCCAGTACTTCCCGGATCACCAGCCGACCGACTCCGATCCAATGGACATTACCTCTCCCCCGCGTGCACCTTTGACCTCGCCGCCCGAACGAAGCACATTCCGACCGGACGCCCCTAATCACCGGTCCCACGAAGCCCGGTTCTCCCGTGCCAGTCATCGGGTGCGGACTATGCAGCCTCTCGCTACCGCAGTTCCTCACATGGATAATACCGAAGGATTTGGCCTGCGTCCTGTGCGTGATGCGGAACGCCTCCCGAGCATGGTTATTGGTTACCAGAACGGCGTGATTTCACAACCCGATTCTCCCACTACGCCCAGCGGTCCTCTACACTCCCAAGCTCGCGGGGTCCAGCCTCCCCCGACAAGGCAGCGACCCACCAGCCGTCAGCAGCAGTCCGCATCGGGCGAGTCGGATGATGCCAATGGGGAGGATTTGGCAATGGGAGACGATGGACAAACCAATGAACCCATTGTTGGCCTTTCCAATCAGATGGAGATTGACAGTGTCGACGAACGCCAGACGACGATGATTGAGGATGTGTCGACTAACCATGGTCTTACGGTGACCGACCCCTCCGAGGAGGGACAGGAAGCCGAGACCTTCAATATCGCGCATCGTTCCACTGTTGACGGCAGCATTATCAACAACAACGGCACCACACAAACCAATGGTGGCCTAGGTCTTTCTCCAACTCAGGCTACGAATAATCCCAACTCTCCCACTCTTGCCCCCAGCCCCTACGCCTTGTACCTCCGCGAACGGAATACCCCTGCGACTCAGAACGTCTTGACCACTATGCCTCGCGACGAGGACGTGTTGATGTCGTTACAGCTTTTGGCATACGTATCCAAGTACTGCAACCTTCGCTCGTACTTCCAGCGCTCTCACCTTGTGCCTAAGCTGAAGATCGACCGTGAATTGCACCTTCTCGATGACAACGCGGAGCCGTCTTCGCCGATTGAGGCACCGGAGGATGAAGACGAATACCTGCTTCCCGATGATGTCAACATCTTCCCCCTTGTGGAGAAGTTTACCGTTCGACACCACTCGAAGGACATGCAGTACTGGGCATGCGTGGTCATGAGAAACCTCTGCCGCAAGGACGAGTCGCGAGGAGGCATCCGTCAATGTGCCTACTACAAATGTGGCAAGTGGGAAGAGTTCCAGCGGCAGTTTGCCAAATGCCGCCGGTGCCGGCGCACCAAGTACTGCAGCAAAGATTGTCAGAAGGCCGCGTGGGTTTACCACCGTCACTGGTGCCACACGACCCCCTGATACGACCCCCGATGACCTCGGAGTTTCATTCTTGATTTCCAATGCATACTGGCTCGCATAGCGTCATCCATGATATCCGTCACCCCTCCCCTACATTTTGTTTCAAGGTCTTACGTCTCACTCGCGCATGGCATTGCAAAATTTGGCGGCGTTTCCCATTTGACCCCCGAAGATACCTCTTTTAACATGTCGTCCGACTTCTTTCTTTCCTCGCACAGCTTGCCTTTATCATTCCCCATGTTGTTTCATGGACGTCTGGCCCGTCCTCGAGGCTTTTCCTTGGCTCATACATCTCCCCCGCTTTCACGAGTGTACATCCCCTCATATCTCTATCATGCTGACCCGCCGCTCCCATTTGTCTTCTCTCGAGTCCAGTGATTTGCTCATTCATACTTAATCGTGCTCTTTGCTCTCACGAGTTTCCTATCTCCGTAGATGGGCACCATCCCCGACATGACCTGATCTTCATGGTCTCTCGCATACTCCTCGCAGTCCCATCTACGATGTCACTTCACGCTCGGTGGATTCGTCTACTTTCTTGCACTTGGCCACCCGGCACCGGCGTTTTCCTTTCTTTGGCAGTATCGTTTCATGAATGAACACACTTGCATCTGACAGCTTCTCAGTAACCTTGTAACTCCGATTCCCAATCTAGATACCTATTTCTCCTTCCTAAACTCATACGTAGCCGCCAACCTCGACTCCAAATGCTCCGCAGCCGTCAACGGCCTCTTCCCCGGCTCCAAAGTACCCGCACCACCCCCAAACCCAACAACACCCACACCCCCCGCCTGCTCCCGATGCCTCTTCACAATCTCACTAGGAACAGGCACCAGCTCCGTCTCATCAACAGGATGACAGAAATAAACAAGCGTATACCGATCCTGCGGATCCGGCCTCCGCTGCTCCTCCACCGGAAACACAACTCGGTGCACAGTACTCTTCAACAACCCGTCCGTCCAATAACTCAACAAATCGCCAATATTCACCAGAATAGGCGGGAACGGAAACGCCTCTGGTTCAGCACCCGGTATAATGGGCACAGGTGCCCAGGAACCCTCTGCCGTCCGGATCTCCAGTCCCGGTTGGCCCGGCCGCTGGAAGAGGAGGGTGATACTCCCGTAATCGGAGTGTGCGCCTGCTCGGACGTCTTTGTCGTGCTTGTAGGATGCTGTTGCTGGGGAGGAGATAGAGGGGTAGTAGAGGAAGCGGAGGATGCTTCCTGTGGACCCTGTGTTTGGGTCGTGCCGGGAGGTGAAGAAGTCTGGAGGGATGTCCAGGCCTAGGGCTAGGAGGGTGAGGATTCGGGAGCAGGTCTTTGTGCAGAGGGTGGCGAAGTTGGAGATTTGGGATTCGTGGGGGACTAGGGAGGGGGGGAGTGGTTGTTGGGCTTTGCCTTGTTTGAATTCGCCGAAGTTCATGGCTCTGCTCGGTTTGTTAGTGGTGGTTATGGTGGACGGGTGGGTGTTGTACTACGTACTCTTTGAAATCGCCTGTCTGTATGAGGTTGTTAGATTGAATTATTATGTCAGAGATAGGCATGACATACTCGCTGGTGTTCAGGATCGAGGGTCTCTGTATGCATCCCAGACCAGCCCCGATTCTATAGAGTCAGTTTGACCGCGACAGGCAGGCACTCGTTTGACCACGAACATTCGGGGTAATGCGACAAGTCTCCTTCTCGGCTGCCGGAGACGCAAAGAACTTCTTGGACTATGACAAGGTCAGCATGGCGGTTCATGGTACAAGAAGCAAGCCCATACCAGTCCAAAAGCATGGTCTACATCCTCCGCGGTGAAGTCGGTTCCCTTGCTGTTGACATATAAGAACCCATACTTGGCAGCTGCATCCAGCATTGCCTTTCCCACCGCTGGGTCATGGGGATTGGAGATGTCAATGACAGGGAGCTCGATTGGGGCTGTGACGTCGGACATGTTGGTGATATTGTTCAGATGTTGGAGAGAGGAGTAGATGGGTGGAGGTGGGACGGAGCGGGAGATATAGATATAGATTTTGAGAGATATCGGCTCCAGCCGATCACAGAGCCGTCTATCAACTACCCCTCGTTCTAGGCGAGGTCCGATACTGAAGCTATGGGCTAGTTATACTACAGAGCTTACTTATCGTGATGGGATAGTTATAGACGGGCGATTTTGATCTCCGAGCCTCCGATGAGGAGATCCCTGCATCTGAGCATTTCCCAGTCTAGGCTGATACTATACTGTTCATACGAGTATACTTCAAATAATCATCAGATCAAATTGACGAGACAGGATCAATGACTGTCTTTGTTCTCTCTTAGTTGACCGTGGAGATAGTCCTCTGCATGCGATCAGTTGCCTCAAGTTAAGCAGTTAAGCTCAAATCTGGAATTGGGTCGTCGAACGGGGGCTAGAACTATTCTCCAGCACAATCATCCATTCGTGAATTATTCTCCAAGAGCAAAGGGATTTCAACCCTTCACGGGCAAGGTATCCTCAGTGCTTTTGTTGAAGAAAGGTGTTGTTCTCAGAAAGAAAAGCCCAAGCAAAGAAAAAGCAGTGGCAGCTGCAACTCCGCTTTCCCCCTCGTTCGCAACTCGCAACATCGCGCGACTTGACCTCAAGTCACCCGCTCTCCAACTTCACCCTCACCTTTCCCCTCCTCTCCCCACCGACTCGCCCGCTGCTCCCTCGAGCTTCAATGCTCGGCATCTAGCTGCACTCTTCGCTAGTCAGCTCAGTCCCACTATGCCGAGTGAGTGTTCGCGCTCTCCCGCCAGGTCCAAGCTAGCTCCCTTTCATCCTAACATCTGATTCCTCCTAGTCCGCGCTTTCGACGACTGGGTCAATGGCCGCGCCCAATCCCTTCCCCTCTCCGCTCTGAAGGGCGCGGTCGTCGGTATCGACGCCTCGTTCTATATCTCCCAACACCTGGTCAACCATGCAACCCGTGAGGCGCTGCTGGGTGCCCTGGGTGGCTTCCCGTTCGCTCTGAAGAACAACATCGAGAAAGAGCTCCAAACCTTTAAGAACCTCGGGGTCGGCTGCGTCTTTGTCTTCAATGGCCTGGAATTCGGCAAGAAGGAGTACCGCACCCAGACTCAGCAGACCTCGGTGCGCTCCTTCGAGCAGGCCTGGGACCTTTACGACCAACAGCAAGCCGACCAGGTTGTCGATGCCTTCAGCAATGCCGGTATGGTTTTTTATAGTTCTCCTCAGTTCTCACCTCGCTCGCCGACTTCTCTGCCGGCGCTTCACGCCTATCGGTCGCCCCCGCCAATCCCACCAACTCACGCTGACCCGTATCACCCCTCAGGGACCCCGCCTCCGGAAACCCTCTATAAGTTCCTACAGCGTATTCTTACTCAGAACGGAATCTCTTTCATCGTGGCGCCTTACTGCGCGGCAGCCCAGGTCAGTCTCGAGAGTCGACCCACAGTCTGGCCAAGGAGCTTTGGAGATTGACAGACATACTCGAACAGCTTGCCTACCTCAGCCGTGGTCCCAGCCCCGTCGTCGACGCCGTCTACGGACCATCGGAGATACTTATGTTTGATCTGGAAAAGCTAGTGACCAAGATCGAGACCGAGCCGGCGCAATTCTTCTGGATTACGAAACAGACCTGCCAGGAAGAACTTGGACGCCTGAACAATGACCAGTTCCTCGACTTCTGCCTTCTTCTGGGCTCGCCTTTCCTGCGACCCTTCCCACTCTTCGAGAACACCAGCTTCCCCGGTAAACTACCCTCCGTCCGCGATGCCTTGCCCATGTTCAATGCAGCTGGACGAAGCGCTTTGACCCTGTGCGCCCAATTCGAGACCGAAAGCCGTATACGCGAGTACCAGTACGCCGATCGTTATAAGCAGGCATGGATGATTGTCAAGCACCATGTGTACATGGACATTGACGGGCGAGTCGGTCCCTTGAACCCGGAGACCGTTTCTTCAGATATGCACGAGCTCATTGGCCAGCGGCTTCCTGAGGAGCTATACTTCTACCTGTCTCGAGGCGTGCTGGGTCCAGACATTCCTAACCAGTTGACCTCGGGCGAAGTGCGCATCTCGCTGCCTCTGGGCGCAGAGGACACGGAAGTCTACCGTCACCTTGTCGCTGACACCCTCACCCCAATTCGTACACAATCCATCGGCCTGTTGGCAAATTCTCTCCACCGATTCTACCAGACGAAGGTAATCCGCATTCGTCCATGGTTTGATGAGAATTCGGAGAGGACGATCAATCTCAAAACCACACCATCGGTCAAAGAGACTATTCAACCCTGGAGAATCTCCAGCAGCCAATTCCCAGAGGATGTTCAGAAATTGCAGGCCCCGCGTGGGTCCATCAAGTTTGCTATTCAGAGCTTGAGCAACCAGGACTTCTCATCAAAAACCTTTGCTGGCAAAGATACACCCGTACGTTCACTGCAGGTGTCGTCCATCTTCAAAGCTAATAGCAACCAGATCCTCTCGACGCAGGAAGATATACTCTCTAACGTGATGTGGCGCTTCTTGCAACTGCGCGGATATATTGACGACAAGCACAAGCCGACTGCTTGGGGTCAGTGCCTAGAACAAGCGCTGTCGGCCATCGATCCTGCCGACAACCTCGAGGATGCGGTCTTCATTGCCGTTGAGATGCTGCGTATGGACCTTCTCAACACCAAGCACTGGTTCTCACACGTATCCGGAGGACCCATGAGAGGATCAGGTAGGTTTCGCTATCCCAGAACATGCGTTGTGATGTGCCTAACAACTTGCAGAGGAGGACAAGGAATTCAATCTGCTCGTCTCCCGAGTTGCATGTATTGCCAAGTTGCAGCACAAGCCCATTGGCTATTCCGGTCCCTTGAGCCGGCAGCTTCTCTGCTACCGCTCTCTGATTTCTGAAGTGCGCTCTGCACTGCGGAACTTGATTGAGGTGGTGCTTGCTGGGCTGTTGCTGAGCGGGGATGCTGAGCGGGATCGCAAGGACTGGGCCGAACTAGGAATTAAGTATGTGACCCCAGAAAAAGACGAGACTGCGGGGCTTTTCTCATCCTTGCTGCAGGCTGCCTTTTATTGACGATAACGACTGCGGCCTCGGCATTGCCGTGCGCACCTATCTGGATGACCTGCCCCTGCAAGCGGACCCTACATCGCCCAAGGCTCGAGACGAAGTGAAGGCCAAGGGCAAGGAATGGTTCCAGCATAGCGAGAGCTTCACTGGTAACCTGGACCTGGCCTTCAAGCTCTGGGATGCGGTAAGTTTATGGTCCATACGGGAGCCACAGTCCAGCTAATACATCGTGTAGGTCTACAAGGGAACACAGAACGCTGGCAAAGAATTCAAGGACAAGAAGAAGTGGGATGAAGCCAATAAGTGGCTGTCGGAGCGGCGATGATCAGATTTCATCGAACTATCGTCAAGAGGATTTCGGGCCAATATCACTTACACGGTCACTGTCGAGGCTATGTCTATCAACGACCTATTTGCAGGAATGTGGCGGGGACTCTCAGGCAACTGTATTACTATCTAGTAGTAAGAAACGAAAGGAAAATGACCACACATCGATGGGCCTGTCACACAGAGTCGTAGTGCACATGCAATTCTGAACCTGCGTACACTTTCATCACGGATGATCTGCGGAGCTGCGGAGGAACCAAGTGGCCCCTTTGTTGTTTTGTCATCAACCTCGACTCCTCGCCATCCTAAGGTTCTCTCTTCAAATCTCATCTTCGAAGTCACTCATACCCCCATACATCGAATTCCACCATCACTCATCAACAATGGCTCGTCTGAGCTTCCTGCTGGTGAGCACCCTCACCGTGCTCAGCGGCTTCGCCAACGCCAGCTCCGCCGTCGTCGACCTAATCCCCAAGAACTTTGACAACGTCGTCCTGAAATCCGGCAAGCCCGCACTGGTCGAATTCTTCGCTCCCTGGTGCGGTCACTGCAAGACCCTCGCCCCTGTCTACGAGGAGCTGGCCGCTGCCTTCGCCTTCGCCGAGGACAAGGTCACCGTCGCCAAGGTCGACGCCGATGCCAACCGCGACCTGGGCAAGCGGTTCGGCGTCCAGGGGTTCCCGACAATCAAGTGGTTTGATGGGAAGAGCGATAAGCCGGAGGAGTATAAGGGTGGTCGCGATTTGGAGAGCTTGTCTTCTTTCATCACTGAGAAGACGGGTATTAAGCCCCGTGGGGCGCAGAAGGAGCCTAGCAAGGTTGAGATGCTGAATGATGCTTCGTTCAAGACGGCTGTTGGTGGTGACAAGGATGTGCTTGTTGCTTTTACTGCGCCGTGGTGTGGTCGTAAGTGACACTTCTTCTATCTTCATTGCATAACCTTGAGGTGTGCTAACCACTCGTTCTACCTTCTAGACTGCAAGACCCTCGCTCCGATCTGGGAAACCCTCGCCAATGACTTCGCCCTGGAGTCGAACATCGTGATCGCCAAGGTTGACGCCGAAGCCGAGAACGCCCGCGCCCTGGCCAAGGAGCAGGGCATCACCGGCTACCCGACCATCAAGTTCTTCCCGAAGGGGTCGACCGAGCCGGTGCCCTACGCCGGTGCCCGCTCAGAGGAGGCCTTCATCGAGTTCCTGAACGAGAAGACGGGCTCCAACCGCGCCGTCGGCGGCAAGCTGAACGAGAAGGCCGGCACCATTGCCGCGCTGGACAAGATCGTGGCCGAGTACGTGCCCACTCACAAGTTCGACAAGCTCGCTGCCGAGGTCAAGAAGGCGGCCAAGGGTCTGCAGGACAAGTACGCCCAGTACTATGTCAAGGTTGCGGAGAAGCTGAGCCAGAACGAGGAGTATGCTACTAAGGAGTGGAACCGGCTGCTCAAGGTCCTGGGTAAGGGTGGCTCGGCTCCGGAGAAGGTTGATGACCTTGTTTCGCGGAGTAACATCTTGCGTGTCTTCGCTGGCGAGGACAAGGAAGCTGGTAAGAAGGATGAGCTGTGAGCTTGTCGTTGCTTGCTTTGGGTGGAATGAGCCGCAGATATAGTGGCACTTTCTATCAATTTGATGAGTCGCTGGTCTGTGAGATCTCCGAAAATGTTGGCGTCATGCTGTATTGTACGAGTTCGGAATGAATTGGGGCCTTGGGCTCCCCTGCCTCCTTGATGCGAGGCCCGAGTACATGTATACGAAAATGGCTTTGCGTTTGTATTCGTTGCATAACATGTCTTCTTCGACGTAGGGTATCTCGATAAAATTAAAAACAAAGCGCAATATATGCGCGGTAAGCCGTTGCGAGAACGGATGTATGAACTTGATCAAGCAGCACGCAAACCCGGGTTCACGACGGCGCTGAATTGTCCAAAGCCATGGGACATCTCGCGGCTCCACTGTACACTTAATGACAGGGAAATATCAATTCGGATCACTTTGTGGGAGTAGCGGAGGCTGATTCATTGTTCGATGCAGACAAAGAGGCCTCGAGTTCGTCCAGACGGCGGGTCATGTCATCCACTAGAGGTGGTCAGCGGTGGCTATTGCAGATGCGAGCACGGTAATCCCAGGCCCAGTGATTCGGACAAAACTTACATTTCCCAAAGATCTCCTTGGAGACATAGTCAAACTTGCTCTGGAGTTGGTTGAGGAGCTCGTCGACTGCCGCTGTGAGTTGGCCTTGAGCGTCGGAGTTCTGGGACGGGTCAGTATGAGATTCGATGGTGAAAACTGCAAGTAAACCCACTGGTTGCGAGAGGAGAGACTCGTCCGCAGGAGCCTTCTCAGCAGAGGGTTTCTCAGCCATGGTAGACAACTGAAGATTGGAGATGTTTACTTGGTTCGCATGCAACTGGCTACCCTCGATAAGCCCGGATCATCAGTATCTCCCACCCCGAGCGCACGCTAACCATACTGGGCGCTTATCGCCCGCGCTAACCGTATCAGGCTTGGCCCGCGTTCAAAAAAATCCCGTAGCATGTCCAGCTGCTCTTCTCACTGCGAAGTGACAAACCCCAATTCACGCCGCCCAGCAAAAATGGTGAAACGAAGCAAGCTGCTTCAGGCGCTCGACGCCCACAAGGGCCGAGACTATGAGGCTGAGAAGCAGAAGAAGATGGTTAAGGCTGCGGAGAAGCGCAAAGGCGTGAAGAAGGGTCCGACCAGCGCTGAAGGCAGTAAGGAGCCCGAGAAAGATGAGGAGGAAGAGGCTGGCAGCCCTGAAGCTGAGGAGGAGGATGGGGAGAACTCAGAGGACAAAGGCGCCGAGAATGAGGACGACGAGGCCGCCGAGGGCGAAGAAGACGAAGAGGGGGACGACGACGAAGAAGATATCCCGCTATCAGATCTTGAAGACGACGAGCGTGAAGATGTCATTCCTCACCAACGCCTGACAATCAACAACTCCGCCGCCATCACCTCCTCTCTCAAGCGCATTTCTTTCATCACCCCGCAGACTCCCTTCTCCGAGCACAACTCCTTAGTCTCGCAAGAGCCCATCGACGTGCCAGACCCGAATGACGACTTGAACCGTGAGCTCGCTTTCTACAAGGTTTGCCAGGCTGCAGCGGTCTCGGCACGGGCCTTGCTGAAGAAGGAGGGTGTTCCGTTCACTCGTCCTGGTGACTACTTTGCTGAGATGGTCAAGAATGATGAGCACATGGACAAGATCAAGAAGAAGCTTTATGAGGAGGCTGCTGGCAAGAAGGCTGCTGCTGAGGCTCGCCGCCAGCGTGACCTTAAGAAGTTCGGCAAGCAGGTGCAGGTCGCCAAGTTGCAGCAGAGACAGAAGGAGAAGCGAGAGACTTTAGACAAGATCAATGCTTTGAAGAAGAGTATGTGATTTCTACGATCTTGCTCGAATTCCACTTGCTAACACAGTTGCTACAGAGCGCAAGGCCGACTCTTCTGCACCCACCGACGATGCCAATGACCTCTTCGATGTCGCTATCGAGGACGCCGGCAAACCCGAGAACCGCAAGCGTGGCCGCGGTGGCGGCGACGGCGCCCCCAACATGAAGCGCCAAAAGAAAGACCAGAAATTTGGATTCGGCGGTAAGAAGCGGTTCTCAAAGAGCGGTGATGCCGCCTCCAGCGCGGACCTCCGCGGCTTCTCTACAAAGAAGATGAAGGCTGGTGGATCGAAGCGGCCCGGTAAGAGCAAGCGGGCGAAGGGACGGCTGTAAGAGTTTCAGTCGCGGAAGTTTGTGAGAGCTATCCAGTTGAGGAGTGAGGGCGCAAGAGGGCGCAGCAAAATTTCACGAGTGGGCGTCCACTGTTGCTTTCTGTAATAACTAGAATCTTACCCTGCATTTGCACATGGTCAATCGAGTTACTTTTCATGGCATTGATTCTCGGCCTCTTGATATCAAGTAGAAGTCATGTCGACGACGTTCAAGTAGTTTCATCAGCGTCTTATATGACTGTGGATCAGATTGATACTATCTTCATGAACCATTGACTTTATTGTAAGGCTATTGCTGAGCCTGAGCTTCAGCTTCAGCCTTCGCAGCCCTCTTATTCTCCCAATCTTCAAGGAACTTCTTCACCTTGGGCCCCCAGACCTCCTCGCCCGCTTCCAGATCCTTGTACTCCAGGATCTTGTCAGGATGGAGCTCAAAGTCAGCCTGTCGGCTGCGCACAAGCTCGCTCATCAGGCCACAGCTGCCGACAGCCTTTCCCAGGTCGTGTGCTAGTGAGCGAACGTAGAAACCAGATGTGACAGTCATGCTGATCTTCACTGCTGGCGGCGATGGCTGCGGCTGCTCCGTCTTCGTGGTAGGCGCCTCCACAGTAGCTGGCTCCGGAGCGACAGGTTCAGGTGCCGGTGCTTGGGCTGCACCGTCCTCTGAAACCTTTTGCTTTTTACTGGTTTCCTTGTCTTCCTTCTTGAGAGATTCTGCCGGTGGCGACGGCTTGCGCTTGGTAGATAGCTGTGCTTCCGAGTCTTCGTTCGCAGCTTCACCCTCCGCCGAGGGGGCCACTGGCAACTCGGCGTCCTTGTCGAGAAGCTTCTCCGCAATGACCTTCTCGTCACCTGCCATCTCCTGCTCCGGCCACTTATACTCGTGCGTACCGGGCTCATACCACTCCACAACATCCATGCTAACGACCTCGACCGGCCGAGCCTTGATCTCGACCGGCGGCATTTTGCCCTCACGCGCGTACTCGTACAGCTTCTTGCCGTCCACCCTGAGCGCGGAGAATATAGGCGGGCGCTGCATGATCTTCCCGCGGAATTGCTTCAGCGCCTTCTCGACCTTCTCGCGCGTGACATGCTCGTACGGACCCCGACGTACAATTTTTCCCAGTCGATCGTAGGTATCCGTCTCAGCGCCGAAGAGTACAACTGTCTCGTACGATTTGGTACATCCCAAGAAGTCATTGAGCGACTTTGTGCCTTTGCCCACACCAGCAACGAGCACACCTGTCGCGAGCGGGTCCAGCGTTCCGCCATGTCCAATCTTGACTTCACACCTTTGGTGGCGGCGACGTTTTTTCTGGAATTGAGATTCGCGCTTCCGGCGGGCGCGCTCTTCCTCTAGCCATGGCCTGAAGGTCTCGGACTTATTGAAGTGTTTCTGTAGGTCGCGGAGCACGTCGGCGGAGGTGATGCCCTGGGGCTTGTGGACGGCTGCAAAGTCAGAGAAAGCAGTGCATTGAGAGTAGTCAATGACATACCGAAGACGCCTTCGAGGATCTTCTCACCCGACATTGTCTGGCGAAATAGTCGGAAGCCTCGCGGAAATCCCATCTGCAGCTGAGAGAGTTGCTGGAAGAAAAGAAAAGCTTCGGCGTTGTCATCGGCCCCAGGCGTAATTTATCGGGTATCAGCGAATCGATAAGGTATCGGTAAGTTACCGGCCATCAATCATGTACGAACGGGCTCGCTTGACTTGTTGACGTTGGAGATTCCAACCTGCGCTCTCTTGCCTCTTCCATGCAACCTCGACCTCGACCTCGACCGCTCACACCTCTCCATCCCTCTTGCGATCCGCCATGCCGCGTCCACAGCCATGACAGCCCGCGAAGAAACCGTCCTTCCTCCCATCGATCCTTCCATCACCGATGAGAATGATTGGTGGGAGTTCACCTTGACCGATGTCAAGGTCCTGAAGCCTGGCAAGATGCTATATGCGAACGTCCTCGAGGCCTCCGACGAGAACCCAGTGCAAGTGATCGGCTGCTTGGAGCTCAAGAAGAACCAGGAACGCCTCGGTGCGTACTCAATTACCGTGACGCTTATCGTACGCGTCTATCAAAGGAAGTGTGGTTGCTTATTCTCGCATTCTCTAGTGCTCGATCCGGACAACGCCTCGAAGCGCATTATCATCGACGATGTCACGCATTATGCCTACGGTCAAACTGAAGATCGCAGCGTTGAGATATGGGTTGCTGGCAAGGCTGGCTGGTACAACATCTCGCCCGCGAAGGGTTATCTGCCTACCTTCAATCGCATGGTCCAGGCGGTCGATATGTTGTACTTCTTGATGGACAGACACCTTACGCGCAGGAAACAGCTCAATCCCACGTTCAAGAGCTTGTGTGAGCAGGTAAGCATAGTTTTTCCGCTCGGATGTCTCCCGCTAACTCCGAGCAGTACGTCTTCCACACTCACGGTGATTGCGAGACTGGTGAACAATCCGCGGAGGTATTCGCCGAGCATGCGCCTTTCTTGCTTCGATGCATGCTCGAAGACGACGACGACGTGGACTGGAAGAAGACCAATGTGTTTGTGCATTTGCGTCGACTTGCTCCCGTGAGTATACATCACAGGCCATACTTGTCCATGTACTGAGATGAGTTGATAGGACGCATACAAAAAGCTTATCGCTCAACAATCGCCCAAGTCTGAAGATGATGAGGAAGAAGAGGAACTAGTTGTAACAACGCCTCGACATGATCCTGCCGCAATTGCGAAATCACAGACCGATGCCGTGTACCAGCTTATTCACGACCTCAAAGACGAAGGCCACCTGGCTAAGCGCCGCTTACATCTTGATCTTCTGACAGAGCGTCTATCTCAGCGATATTCATTCAGCAACGAGGATGCTCAAAAGATCATTGCTGCCCGTGCGAACGCCGTACTGGAAAAACTGGATGAAGAAGACGACTCCAGGTGGTCTCGCTATGTCATCCATCGAGAACTCAAACACGCTGCATCGAAACATACATCCCTCCCGCCCGCACTCCTGACGCCCTTACGACCGCTAGAAGACTCCGACGATGAGGAAGCTCTGGGCCGGACTCAGAAATCCGTGCTTCGGCCCAAGATCGCCTCTGTCTCAAATAAGCTCATGGGCAAGCGAAATCGCAATACAGTTGCCAATCACCAGACTGAAGAGCCTGTTGGCGATGATGAACAAGATGAAGATGACACTCAAATGGAAGATGTCGATACGCCCAGCAAGAGTCGCGGTCATGAGCTGATCCGGACTCCGTTGACTTCAGCAAAACAACGAAAGATAGACCCTTCAAACAAACAGTCTGCCGCCGCCTCTCTCTTGAAAAGCGTGCTCTCTGCAGAAGTTCCGCAGACACCAGCGACTACTGCGCCCGGCGTGAATCACTGGACCTCGGAAGTTAGCGTGGGACAACCGTCCAATGAGTCTGAAACTTGGACCTGTCGAATGCCTGGTTGCTCGAAAGTTCTCACCAGCAAGGGCGAGCAGCGCCGAAAGGAGATTGAAGACCACGCCGGGGAACACGATTGGGAAGTGCAGATGCGTGTTGAGCTTGTCGAATCCGAGCGCCGCATGCACTCCACATTACCAGTCAGCAACCTGATGAAATATTTGGTCGATCAGCATTTCCAGCAGAAACGGACGGCGTTTCCTGAGCTCTACCCGGTTGAGAATGGGACTACAAATGGAAACGGACACCCGAATGGAGTGGTCGACGCCGCTATTGCTGAAGACACTGTATCTTCACCGACTCAACCTGTGAATGGCCATACGACTTGAGATGTTCGAATCTTTGACGATCATGATGCTGCATGGATTTTACGGATACACGGACATGGCGTCACAAGCGCGATTTGCTAGGCTTTTTGCTGGCTTGAACAGGTAAGTATCTCGCATACCGATTGTGAGAGAAGTTGGGTCCTAATATCTTACTGCAGAGGCCTTGAAATTTGCTACCAAAGAAGGATTTGATATGACGGCCCTAGGCTCAAAATCTCCCCTATGCTCGCATACTGAACTGGTTGAGGCCTCTCCTCGACCGCAATACCGATGTACTACATCCGACATGAAGCATGAGGAGACCATGTATCTACTCGCTATCATAAGCATGAACCCAAAGTCAGGGACATATGAGCAATGAAACAAAGAACAAACCTTCTCCATCTCCAACCCAGCAACCTCTCCCCTATAACTCCATAGACACAAACAGCGATCTAGCTATACTTAACCCTCAAACCGTATTAACATCAATACTCAAAACCCCAACCCAAACACACCTCTCCCTAACCCCAGCCTCCGGCTCCAACATACAAATCCAACTCGGATTGACCCTATACGCCGAAACCACACTCGTCCCCTTCTCAGTAGCATTCACCCTTCCCACAACCAGCGCGAAATTCTCAATATTCCCAATCCCATAGCGGAAACCGAACTCGAAGTTCCCTCGTGCACAGGGATTAGGTTCTAGGCCTGGTTGGACGGGGGCTGTTGTGTTCCTGTTGAGCGTGATGCTAATTAGAGCTGAGCTATGGTTAGGTTAGAGAGGAGGTGGGTGTTTACCATGTTATATTGCACTCGTCACTTAGATTTGTCCCTGCTTGTTGTATGGTGAAGTGGAGTGTGCCTTCGCTCGTGCTGGAGGACTGGCTTGCGGAGAAGTTCTGGATTTGGAGTGTTTGGACCCGTTTGATGTTGATGGTGTTGGCGGGGATTGTATTGGCTAGAGCCAGGAGTGAGATGGCGATGGGTATTTTCATGATTGGGGTTCTTGGTGGGTTTTATTCGATTTTGTGAGAGGTGATGATAAGTATATGCGGAGTATACAGATGTAACTTGGTGCGGGAATTGACTGTCGAATGGAATAGACGGGTAAGACTTCGTTTGTGTTGATTCTGAACTCAACTAGCAACTAGATCTCCGTTTGAAGGTGATTATAAGGGATGATCGCATGATGAAGGAGAGACTTTATACCAGAGAAATCTAGATGACGTTCCCGTGTTCCTCCCGCTTCGGGCTCGACGTCTGACTGACGCACTCTATTTCAGGACAAGAGAATGATTCGGTTGTACCTTTTGGCTAGTGAACTCGGGTCTGACATCAAGGTTGTATGGTACAAGGGTTCTCGTTATCTTTTGTTGCTCAGATAAAGAACGTTCAACAGGTGGTGTCTACCGTGCGGCATATACTGCCCTGCAGGTGTACGTTAGTGTGTTCCTGGCAGGACAGTTCATATTGTCAGGGTTGTGTGACTAGTGATGCTTGTTTGGATGACAAGGGTCTAGGGGTTTCATCAGTGCGTAACCATTGTTCAACCAGTCAGGGTTGTGCTTGATATCGCAGAATGGGGCTTTACATGGTAAGGTACACGAAGAACATGCACAATGACATCGGCATCTATGCAGGGTCTTTGGAGGTAAATGGCATAGATATAGGTTATCCTGGTTCGAAGACCATTGACCATCTCGTGGAACCCATGATTGAACGGTACAGTCCTTGTTCCTATGTGCAACAAACACCAAGCCCCTGATAGTGATCTCATCGAGACACCCCCTTCCAAACACCGGAATTTTGAAAGCCAGGACAAGCGGCCGTCATGAGAGGAAAGGTCAAACAAAATGCAAGAAGCCTTGTGCATGCAATGCGGAGCTGAAAGAAGAAGACTACCTCACACAAAGTCTAAGCTTCTGGGAAGCCACATCGAAGCAAAATGCTGGAGCTAAAGCACTGCCATCCCCTGTACATGAAGAAGTTCAAAAAAGGAAAAAAGGAATTTTTGACTTGGGGTATAACCACGGAACATGCCACGTATATCACAGAAATCAAGGAAGAGTGCGGGAGATGACGAGGGTGGGAGCATTGACGCTTGCAAGGATTCAGTGTGAATGCGAGCTTCGCTGGGAAAGGTAATAGGAAAGTGTACATCGAGTAGGTCGGGTGTGTGCGCGTGGATAAGTACAGCTCAAATATGAGACAATAGAAATATGTATGGGAGGCCGTAAGGAGAGAAGCCTGTTCTCGAGCCGACAGAGGCTTATTGTTGGTGGGCGTTGTATGCATCGACGAGAGCTGTTCCACTAGTTAGCATCATGACTCTGAGGAAAGAATTCAAAAACTTACTCTGAAGGGCAGCATACTGTCCCTGCCGCGACTCACAAGCACACTGCAGGGTGCTGCCATCCAAAAGGTCCAGCAGAATACTGTTGGGCAGTTCCTGCATGTCCTCATCGGGAAGGCAGGGCGTCCGAAACTCGGTCAGGTGATAGCGCTTCGTCATGTTGCGCGCACTGGCGTCGTTGGTGCCCGGCGTGAGGACCAGGAACCCGTCCTCGTCGATACGCATGAACCGGCGCTTCCACAAAAGTGTCTCCGGGAACTGGACGTTGACTTCACCAATATCGATGGGCTTGGCTTTAAATGAGCGGGATGATTGCGAGACGGTCGACTCGTTTACTGGATTGGCATCTTCCTCCTTCACTGGAGAACTGAAAGTGCCAATGATGCTGCGTCGGGAAGTTGAGGTGATGGATGACATGCGGCGCATCAGACGCGAAGCCCGAGATTCCTTCTTCTCTTCAGCGGTCGGGGTCGTGTTAACGGTCTCATCGGTCTTGGAGCGCGAGGAAAGCGAAAGTCGGCTGCCCGGGCGAGATGCAGGGGCAGTCGGCCGGCCGGATCCAGTAGACGACACCGACATACTTCGGTCCTCCGAGTGGTTAGTCGGCTCAACAGGCTCGCCGTTGACTGAAGGCTCCTCTGCAGACTGATGCTCCACTGTCAACGGGCTAGCCTGCAGGTTGAGAACATCGGACTCTGATGGCTCAATATCGTTGGATCCCGGGGAGACCCCTGGGTCACGGACGATCCGGGCTGTGACAGAGATTGAGTTCGTTCGTCGTGCTCCATTGAGTGTCGGACGCGAATCGACCTGATTGATGCCGGACGCTCGCGAGAAAGCCTCGGGGCTGGCATAAGAGACAGAAGCACGCTTGCGGAGATTCTCGAAAGAAGAGGAGGCCGATGGACCAGTCACAGTGTGACTTCCGCTTGAAGGAGTTCCCTCCCGGCTTGAGAACTTCTCAAGAGCCTTAATGCGGTTCGAGATTCCGGAGGAGACATTGATCTTCTTAGCCATGAGTACCGGTGTCGGGGGTACATTGTCGGGGTACGAGCTGGACACAGACCGGCCCGCTGCCATCGACTGCATGGCTGACGGAGACGCCATGTGTGGGCTCGATACAGCGCGCGAGCCACCCCAGGAATCACCACCATTGGGAGTCTTGACCGAGACCGGTCTTGCCTCTTGCACGGTAGCTGACCTCAGCTCCTCCATGAAGGAATCGTCTGACAGGAGATTGTCGTCGTCTGAGTATTCTGGGGTTGGCACTTGGATCGGCTCCAAGTGAATCCTGCGCCGTTGATCCAAGGGGAGGAGATTTTGCTTCTCGACTGGGGGCTCGTCGGTAGCTCCCTCATCCACGGGGGCAGGTTCAATGGAAACTGACACGGGGGCGAGCGCAGGCTCCTCCCCAGGGGTCACGTCCGCAGGCGGCGTGACAGGGAATTGGGCGGGCTCAGGGGCTTCGGCAGGGACGGGGTCTACAGTGGCAGGCTCTGTGTGCTCGGGATCGGTCGAAATAACCTCTGGTTGATGTGCATTTGAAGCATCTTCTGTTGGCGGAGTCGCGTCTGGGATTTCAGTCGACTCCTTGTCAAGTGGAACCTCGCCATTTGCGCTAGGTGGGACTAGGTTGTCCTTAGTCTCGTTTTGGTCAAGGACAGCGGAGTCGATGGTCTCGGCGCGCGTTTCATCCTCAGGGACTGCCTGAGGCGTCTCAGACTGCCCACTCCCCAAACTTGTCTCGATCTTTTCGGTAGAAGTTGAGACCTCGGGGATAGGGGCTGCCACAGAGACAGATGACGGCTCGGCTTCAGGAGCAGACACAGACGTATCAGCGGTAATTTCTGGCTTGGTCTCAACTGCAGGAATTGGTGCTTCATCGGCTTTATGTTGTAGTTCAGGTTCATTTTCGGGCTCCGGCTCCGGCTTGGAAGGTTCAGGTTCAGGTTCAGGTTGAGGCTCGGGCTCGGGCTGTGACTGGGATTGGGCCTCGGGTTGCAGCTCAGGTGCAGGTTCGGTCTCGGCATCAGGTGTAGGCGTAGGTGCAGGTTCATGTTGAGGCTCTACAGGAATCTCGTCCTTTGGTGGTTCTGCAGCAGGCAATGGTGGTTCCGGAATCGACTCAACCTCGGGCTGTTGCTGCGGCTTCTCTGACTCCGGTTCCGCTGGCTGAGCCGCCAAGTTGATGTTCTCCTTGTTCTCCTCCTGGCTTTTGACTGTCTTCGTTTCCAGTCCGGGCTCTTCAGCGATGGTCTGCTTCTTCTTTGTCCCCTCGGCTCGTTTCGCCATTTGCTTCTTCCTCTGCTGCAGCGCTTTCATCAACCGTTCTTTTTCGGGAGTCAGGCCGGATGACGTTGATATTGCACCCAATGACTTAGCACCAGGAGACAACTGCGGGCGAGAGATAGGGATGGATGGTGGAGGGACCAATAATGGCGGAATCGGCGGTGCTCGACTGTTCGGTCTGGACGCGAAAGAGCTTCCTTGTGATCGGGGGCGGGGAACTTCGACATTGTTGGATCGCCGTATCGAGGAGGGACGCATTCCTGCTGGTAATGAGGCGACAGGCCGCTGATCTGGGTTTCGTGAAGTTCCTGAAGTACGTGGCCGTCCACTCTGATCGACAGATGGACGGGGTCCCACCTTGATTTTCGGTTGAACGCCAGCTGCTCGTTCCAGGTCCCGCAGCGAGGGCCTTGCAGACTGAGTCGACATGCGCACTTCTTCAGATGGCCGAGGGAACTCGTCCAGAATGTTTCGGTATCTTGAACGCTCTGAACTGGAATCAGGAGATTTGGGAGACATGGTGCTGGTGTGCGACAAGCTGGGGCTTCCTCGAGATGGTGCGCGGGAACTCCCTCGTGAGGGCGGTGGTCGAAGATCGGGGGAGGGTCGAAGGATAGGCGAGGGCTTCTCAGCTTCTGGGGACGTACTTGGCGGCACAATGGTAGCCTCTGACATCTGGCTGCCAGATCTCTGCCTTGGCTCTGATCGGGGTGGAAGCGGCGGCTCCTTTGTTTCCTCCTTTGATTCTTCCTTCGTGCCGTTCTCTTCAGCATCCTCGGTAATTTCCCTCAGACGACGGCGACGGAGAGAACTTGACGAGGAGGTGATCGATCCGGATGCAGTGTGGAGAAGACAAGCAGAAGACAAGGCACTCTCATTGAGATCCGAGGCCTGGGTCATGGGCAGCACGGTGTCATTCGGGGTGAATTTCTCGGTGACGGACTGAAATTGGACATTGCTTCGGGCTGAGACAAGAAAGTCAGAATCGCGGTGACCTTTGCACTGAGATGGAGTATAATCCTGCAGGTCTTACCTTGAATTAGTCGCGACATACCCTCGGGCATATATCGCAGGATGACCTTCCTCCGCCGGTACTGCAGGAAGCCGTACAACGGGGAGGTCTCCTCGTACTTTTCGATGGCATTGCGCACCTCGGGCACCCCGCCAGTGCCTCGATCGAGTAAGGCGACCTCATCCCTTGCGGTGTAGTGTAGAAGAAACCTGGAGATGGCAGGGCAGTACGTTAGCAGCTGGGGTAGGTGGGTGATCGCCGCATTCCTGGGCGATTGGCGCAAAAGGGGGTTTGGCAACTCACCATCCACCCGCATCGGCAAGGGCACTCTGGTAGGCTTCGATGATGGCGGGATGATCTAGCCCATTGAGAGACATGGCGCGAACGACATGGAGGCTGGACAGGAGCGACGATAGCAAACGAGCGGATGGAAACGATCGAAGAAGGGAAGAGGAGGAAGAGGGGAGGATGGGGTCTGGACAGCTCAGGCGGGTCGGGATCAGGCTTGGGCCACCTTCTCGAACGATCCCGAGAAGGAATAGGGCATTGGAGAATATCAAATCCGATCTCTGCGACTTTCAAGATCGAGAATTTGTGTTTCTGACAGAAGTTTCCCGAAGATGATAGGCTGGCGGCGATGGATACCGTGAACTCCTGAGGACATCTTCAGGGGCAATCGCAGTCCCATTCGCCAGCCAACTCCACTTGCGGCTATCCCAATTTCTCGCGTCGTTTCTGAAACGCTCGTTCGAAGTGTTTTTGGCGGCCTCGTGGTGCTTGATTTACCAAGAGTCTGGGGAACAACGTCGAGGATTGTACGGAGTAGTTGTAGGGACTTGATGTAGATATCTGAAGTGGAAGGAGTTGCGAAGTATAGACTGCAACCTGAGACGGGGATGGATTGGAATGGCTGTTGGTGAACAGTGCCATCCTGGCAGTCCAGACCAGATCTGAATCATATCCATCGACTCGATCTCGATCAGTGATGTCCATCTAGTTATACTGTGAGAGTCAATAGAATGATCAAGACACTCCCGAGTCGGCGACCTCCGAAGACCGAGATGTCGACTACAACTACTTAACACCGTCCAACTTCCTCAGACTCTGAACGATATGTGAACGCTTTTCAACATTGACACTCCTCCATCCTCCTCGCAACCATGGCCGATCTCCCTGCTCTCTCCTCGCTCCCCTCCCTCCCCCAAGAATCCCAGCTCCGGGTGCTGGACACCCTCTTCGAACCATCGCCCGAACTCCACCAGTTGATGATCCCTCTACTTGCCAACCAGACCTTCTCCTCATACAGTGCTCTCATCGATGCCGTGGGCACGCGCATGTCTGCCCTTTCCGCACCCAACTCCTCAGATCGGACCGTGCTATTCGGCATCTTGGGCTCGCATCCACGACTGGGCCGCGCCCCCGCTAATCCGGAACACCTGAGCGAATTAAGCAAGAAGGAACAGGCACAATTGAATACCGGGGCAGAGGAACAAGCAGAGAAACTGCGCGCCTTGAACGCAGAGTACGAGGCCAAGTTCCCCGGCCTGCGATTCGTGACGTTTGTCAACGGCCGGAGCAGAGAGGTCATAATGGTCGAAATGCGCCAGCGCATTGACCGGGGCGATATGGAACGGGAGATCGCAGAGACCATTCAGGTATGCCTTTCTCTCCTCGAAGTTCGTTTCAAAAGTATCAGGACTCGACTGACAGCTACAGGCAATGTGTGACATTGCTAAGGACCGCGCACGCAAGCTGCAGGCTCATATCTAGATGAATCTCACGAATATACAAAAGCCTACTAGTAGCCTTGCAAGAATCTAGATCATTGATAGAATGTTTTTCTCATTGACCTTGTCGATAGACGGCGAACAGACAGGGTCACTGGCTCCACTTGAATTTGATGTCATCAATGTCATCTTCTCCGGCCATTGCCGCTTAGCCTATCGGTCATTTTTCTTCCTTTGATTTCGTCGACCAATTTCTGCCATTAAAATACTTTCACTTACCTTCGCTTCTTGTACATCTTTCTTCCACCCATGCCATTGACACGGTATCATGGAGCCCGCCGACTCTGTCGCAGTGCCACGGGCGTCGACGATCCCCGCGAGTACTGGTGATGCTAAGCCCGCGCCGCTCAGAGCCTCGACGTTCCCCGCTGGTACGTTTCAAATTTGGATTTGGTCTGGATGTTTTTGCAATTCATCTCTGCAAGACTCCATCTTGTGAACTGCCACGAATAATTATGATGCCACATCCTAGGGCTTGTGCTGACTGGTATTGATAGGTTCGGCCGCTTCGGACGTCGCGTCGGGCTCCAGCAATAGCCAACAAGATGGCCAGCGCAATACTCGTCGGCCCCAGCCCATTGGTAGTCCGCTGGCGAGGAACTCGACCTCGCAGACACTGCAGGAAACCCGCGCTGAAACGAGTGCCATCGACCCGTTGTCCCAGGTAAGCACTGCTTATGTGGACGATCGAGGGTCTATAAGGCATATACTAAGGCGCGACTTGTCGTAGCACATCCTCCAGCGCACAAATACACAAAAGTCTATCCCCCTGAAGCTACTGGGACGAGCCTCGTACGAGGCCGAAGCTGGCAGCTCCGAGGGCCTGTCGGAGCAGAGCGCGGCTCGGGGCGATGCATCGCCCAACTCAAAGGTCTCCAGAGAGAAAAAGTGAGTGAGTGACATATCGCGCGTCGCGTGTGATCCCCGCATGGCCCTTGATTCAATTCCTCGGGTTCCGGCCTCGTTCGAAACCGTGTGACTTACCTTTTGCCCTTCCTCTGCTTGTGTGGCTATAGAAAAGGCGTCTCCTTCCTCAGTCGGATCATAGGCTCCAAGAAGAAGGATATCCCGTCCGAAGCGGAAGATGACATCTCGGAGCCAGAGGCAAGCCGCATGTCTGTCGACACGTCGCATCCGATAGGTTTCATCCCCCGTCACCCTGCACCGGCTCGGTACTTGAGGGTTCGCGCGCATAACAAGAAGGACAAGACGTTCAATCGTGTGTTCCTGGCGCAGGAGTTAGGGGGCACTGGTGTGCTGCAAAAGACTGCAGAGAGACGGGGATCATCATCGACTAGTATCAAACATGAGGATACTACTGGCAAGGCTATCTGGGCCCTGGCGTTCTCTGAGGATGGCAAGTATTTGGCTGCTGCTGGGCAGGACAAGAAGGTCAGAGTGTGGGCTGTCATATCCACTCCAGAGGAGCGGGAGACTGCCACTCGAGATGAAGAACGGGTTTCTTTGGAGGATGAGAAGCCTGCGAGGTTAAAGGCACCGGTCTTTCACTCTAAGCCAGTTCAAGTCTTTGAAGGACACACTGGTAGCATATTGGATTTGAGTTGGAGTAAAGTACGCACCCGGCAGTTCTCTGGAGAAAATCATGCGCTTACACTTCGGACAGAACAACTTCATCCTTTCCTCGTCGATGGACAAAACAGTTCGGTTGTGGCATATCAGCCGGCCTGAATGTCTCTGCTGTTTCCAGCACAGCGACTTTGTCACATCCATCCAATTCCATCCTCGGGACGACCGATTCTTCCTGGCGGGGTCGCTCGATACCAAGTTGCGATTGTGGAGTATTCCGGACAAGAGTGTCGCCTTTGTAACAAGCGTCCCCGATATGATCACGGCGGTGGCATTCACCCCGGATGGTCGATACTCAATGGCTGGATGTCTGAATGGGATGCTCAACATTTACGATACGGAAGGTCTGAAGGTATCGGGTCAAATTCACGTTCGTTCAGCTCGGGGCCGCAACTCAAAAGGCAACAAAATTACCGGAATTGATACGATGGTTGTTCCGAACAATGACGCTAACGGTGATATCAAGTTGCTGGTCACGAGCAATGATTCTCGGATACGGCTTTATGATTTCAGAGAGCGCACCTTGGAGGCCAAGTTCCGGGGCAACGAGAACACCTGCAGCCAGATTCGAGCATCGTTCACCGACGACGGCAAACATGTCATCTGTGGAAGCGAGGATCGCAGGGCCTATGTTTGGCCCATCGGCTCAGTAGAACGAGACACTGACAAGCGGGCTGTCGAGGTCTTTGAAACGCAGTCTTCCATGGTCACCGTCGCTATCACAGCACCAACAAAGACTAAACAGGTCTTGGGGTTATCTGATGACCCTATCTACGACATCTGCAACCCCCCTCCTGTGGCTCTGCTGAGTCCAGAAGAGTCCAGCAAGCAGGAAGACTCTTCGAAAGAGAATGGCACGCATCACAAACGATCCGCATCAGCACACCGGCTATCCATCGTCAGCAAAATGGCCCACGAGTCGCCATCGTACCTCTCTCGATCCACACATCCAGACGGTAACATCATCGTCATCGCCGATTACTCCGGAAAGATCAAAGTTCTGCGACAAGACTGTGCATACCACAAGCGGCGCTACGAGAACTGGGACGCCAACTCAGCAATCTCTCGCAAGATACTTCGACGCTCCAACTCCGCCCGCCAAAGCATCGCTTCCTCAGTTGGCAAAGACTCAAACCACAAAACTCCCTCAGAGCGCATCATCTCCTGGCGCAACTCCGTCATCCGCCACGGCCGCACCAGCACCGACGGCTCCCGCTCAGGACTGCGAACTCGAAGCCCCTCTCCCCAGCACCGGTCAGCAACCTTCCGCCTCTCCTCATCACGACCATCAAGTCTCGCCCCGAACGAGTCCCTTTCCGCGATCACAATATCCCCACCGCCATCACCGCGTCGATCCCGTGTGGACAGCGGTCAGTCAACCGAGGAACTCAAACAACAAAACGGACATGAACCGCCATCAGCACCCTACACCGACCCCCGAAACCTCCCAGAAACCTCAGCAGACCTCATCGCCAGCGGCAAAGAAAAAGACAACCCCCTCTGGCTACAGGGCGATCACAGCTACGCATACTGGAACAAGATCACGCACGATGCGCTGGCCGCGAAATCCCGTTCGCGCAAATCGAACGATTTTCTCAGTCCTAATCGAATCCCGTCACATGAGCGGAAGTTGAGCACGACCGGGAGCATGCTGAGCAGTGACTATGCCTCATCTAATGGCGGCGAGGCGGACGATGATATCCTCAAGTGTGAGCACTGTGGCGGCGCGAATTTCCGGGGTGTCAGGGGGAGAGATGGGAAGCAGAAGCTTATTTGTGTTCAGTGTCATCGGGCTGTTTCATGATTTTCTGGTTTTGAGTTATGACGCTTATGATTGATGATCTTGTGCAATTTTCATGGTGCGTTGGTGTTGTATCATCGGAAAGGTAGGTAGTGATGGTTTGCATTTCGCGTTTTAGCACTGAACATTCATTTCTCGACTTGTACGATATTGAGTGTCATCACATGCCAAAGGAATCTAGATATCTTGAACTGCTTCCTTATGAGGTTAAGGTCTCTCGGAACTTCCATACTAATAGACCGTGGCCATCTCTCACCCGTCACGCTCTTAAAAAAAGCATGACACCTCCCTCACTTTTCTCCTCTTTCTCTTTCCTTCCACCTCCGCACAGCCAACGATACTTGGCTGACCCTGATCCAAACCGGGGCGAGGCCGCCGCTCGCGTCCAGAAGACCAAAAAGACCTCCACCAAGGGCAAGAACCTGCGCTCTGGCACATTCTGGGAGACGCTGCGAAAGACTCATGCCGTCCGTCTGCGACGGACACCTTCAATCTAGACCGTCCAGGCGCCATCTCCATCGCATGTTGCGTCCCCTGCTAGGTCGCCATTCACTTCAATGCCCTCTCCCGTCTAGGTCGCCCGCCTAAAGCGACATTATTCCATGATCCGATGTCTTCTCGCATTATCAAAGCCCGGGGCGGGAGATCGCGAAAACCATGGGTGCTAGGCATGCGGTCATGGTGGTCCGGACTCGATTGCTGCCAGGTCATCACCAACGAAGACCTATAGGGCTTCGCCAACATGACTGCTGGTTCGAAGGGGAGATAACAGTCTTCTGGGTTGTTGTGAGTGGCACCTATCATGAGAAACAACTATGGAATCTCCATCACTCTATAGCCTCCTGATAATACCGCTGACTTGAGCGTTTCGAACAGGGTATAGAACCAAGGCTACTACAATCAGAAATGAGGGCAACAAGAATCACTCAAGTCTTAGTGAAACCTCACTAAAATCTTATTTCCTCATCTGAAATACTATTGATTTGACTCACTTCAAAATGACCCTTCGAAGCATAATCAAACACACCGGACGCAAGACTTTACCGATGTTGTGAACGTGAAGTGTCGTGAACTGGATTTCTCAAAACTCGAAAAGAAGGGGCACATCGAGGATCAAAAGAAGGGATTTCTTTGATCAGATGGGCCCGGATAGTATAGTGGTAGTACGTATGACTCGTAATCATAAGAGCGTGGTTCGATTCCGCGTCTGGGCAGTTTTTATCATTTTGAATGAATTCAGCTAAATGGCTTTACTTTTTTATACTTGGCTGATGGCTACAAGCATAAATATCTTGAAGGAATTTTGCAAGTCATTTAGTCCCAAGTTCTGCCAATTCATTGTCAGACTTCATCTTAGTTATGGCAGCCGCCACGTAATGGATGCTGGAAAATATATGGTAATTCGCTCTTAGAAGGGACAGATGAGCTGTGCCACATTCTAGTTTCCATTTAACAAATCACTTTTCTATCAAAGCTAAGTAGAAATATGTTACTTGTAGGAAACTATGAAGCCCAAATGCTCAACCTCGAGGAGTCCAGCCAACGCCAAGACTGGAAAACTTCCGGCGCTGATAGCTGCGGCCCATTTCTATTTCACCCCAGACTCCTCAACCACCACCCATCTCGACTCCTCCCACGCCCGGCGAGACTGACATTCCAACCTCCAGGCTGATCCTTTGTCTCAAGCGAGACCATTCGGGTTATCTACTGTTGGCGCATCAATCACCAACCCCACTTTCCACACACTCGAACTCAACCACCACCACGAAAGCGAGACTGGTTCTCGCTTGCTACCACCATGCCCGAACTCCCAACCTCCCAGTCCTTCCTGGAGCAGTCTGCTCTCCTCCTCGAAGCGTATCCAGACACGGTATGGCCAAACGCATCCCTCAATTCCAGCGCCAAGCACGCGAAGTCAATACACTCAACACACAACCCAAATCAAATCAACCACAGCCCCAGAACAAAGCTAACCAAGCCACACCAAAACAGCGCATAACAACAAAATACAGCTTCCCAACAACAACCCCCACCGCAAAACGCAAGCGCGCAAAATCCGCCGCCCGCAAAGCCGCAAACCCACCCACCACCACCACCACAACCACAGAGACCCCCTCCTCCACACCCGCACCACCAGCAGGAGCACCAATCGCCTCCCTAGTCTTCAAAACATACAATCCAACTGCAGGCATCTGCCTCAAGTACCGCACGAACAAGGTGGCCGAGGTGAGCCGGTTGATGACGGGGTTGGGTAAGTTGGCTTCTGGGGCGGACGTGGCTAGTTTGGGGTTGTCCGGGACGGCGGGTGCGGGCACGGGGGATGTGGAGATGGTTGATGTTGGTGCTGTTGAGCAGGAGGGTGTGTCTGCTGCTGCTGCTGGGGCGGCGGGGCAAGGGAAGGGTCAGGGACAGACTCAGGGTCAAGGGCAGGGGCAGGGTGGAAAGGGGAAGAAGAAGGGTGGGAAGGGGAAGCGATGAGGGTCATTCATTATTTGTTACTTCTGTTGAGGGTGCATTAGACGGTGTGGTCATGAGCCTAGAAAATAATGACTTGTTATGGTCCATCGAGTCGGTCTATAAGGATGGAGATAAGTACGGCGTAGACTATTGGAACTGGAGGTAGATCGGGAACATTCGCAATGCATGATCTGCCGACTCGTACTTGTCTACTGGGACAGAATACACATAAAGTGATTGAACTCTAGGTACACAAAACCGCCATCCATCCCATATTAGACATCGCGGTAGCCAAGGACAGACCGACCTCGGGAGAAAAGAACAACGAAACGCCTAACCATGCGTAGCCATCAAAAGATCCGTCAATCAATAAAGCACAAAAACACACAGCGTGATATCATGTGGAAAAGGGTGTGAGACAAGCCCCACAACGATGGGTATAAAACGAAAAGGGGAGAGGGATAAGGAGAGGGGAGATGAGATGACAGGAGCTTAAAAGTCCTCGTCAAAGCTGAGACCGCTGTCGTTGTTGGAGGTCTGCTCGCCCTCGGAGGCGCTGGCGTCCTTCTTGGTTGAGGCCATGACACCGGCCTTCTGGTAGTCGCCAACACGCTTCTCGAAGAAGTTGGTCTTGCCAGCCAGGGAGATGGACTCCATGAAGTCAAAGGGGTTGGTGGCATTGTAGTACTTCTTGTTACCGAGGGAAACCAGGAGACGGTCAGCGACGAACTCGATGTACTGGCACATCAGCTTGGAGTTCATGCCGAGCAGGGCAACAGGCAGAGCGTCAGTGAGGAACTCCTGCTCGATGCCAACAGCCTCGACGATGATGTCCTCAACAACCTGCTTGCTGGGGCGGTTGTTCAAGTGGGAGAAGAGCAGACAGGCGAAGTCAGTGTGGAGACCCTCGTCACGAGAGATCAGCTCGTTGGAGAAGGTGAGACCAGGCATCAGACCACGCTTCTTCAACCAGAAGATAGAGGCAAAAGAGCCGGAGAAGAAGATACCCTCGACGGCAGCAAAAGCGACCAGACGCTGGGCAAAGGTAGACTCGCGGTCCTGGATCCACTTAATAGCCCAGTCGGCCTTCTTGGCAATGCAGGGGACTAGAGGGGCCGATTAGATGTGGTTTCAGCCATGAGAAGAGAGAAGCTTACTGGTGTCAATGGCATCAAAGAGGTAGGTGCGCTGCTTGGGCTCCTTGATGTAGGTGTCAATGAGCAGAGAGTAGGTCTCGGAGTGGATGTTCTCCATCATGATCTGGAAACCGTAGAAGCAGCGAGCCTCGGGGACCTGGACCTCGCCGCTGAAACGCTCAACCAAGTTCTCGTTGACAATGCCGTCAGAGGCAGCGAAGAAGGCAAGGACGTGGGAGATGAAGTAGCGCTCGTCATCGTTCAGGCGGTTGTGCCAGTCGTGCAGATCCTTGGACAGATCAATCTCTTCGGCGGTCCAGAACGAGGCCTCGGCCTTCTTGTACATTTGCCAGATCTGTAGACAAGAATCGGTATTAGCCGCGTGTTCGTCTGATGTTTGCTGCGCGGGGTCCTTCGCGTCCCACCACTTTACGCGTGGACGCGTCGGCGACGTGACATACCTCGTGGTACTTGATGGGGAAGAGGACGAAACGGTGAGGGTTCTCCTGCAGGAGAGGCTCATTGGCCTCGGTCTCCTTGATACCAGGAGCCACCTTGGGGCCCTCGACGGGCTTCTCGCCCAGCTTGTCCACAGGCGCGTCGACGGGCTTGGTCGACGCGATGTTCTCCTTGCCAGCGGACTCGAAGTCGAGCTTCTTGACGGGCGAGTCACTCATCTTGAGGTTCTCGAGAGAGGAAGCAGTCTGAAGATGGAGAGAAGTCAGCTTCTGTACTGTTCACGACGCGTCTGTCGCGAGAGGACGGTAGTGACATCACGTACCTGCTTTGAGGGAGTGATTTGAGTAGCCATTGGAAGATGTGTCTGAAGACTGTGGCAGTGAAACAACAATTGGATGCAATGCAGACACAACAAAAGAGTAAAGTCAGAGGCTTGAGAGGGAAGAAGAAGGTTGGGAATGAGAGGAGGAAGAATGGATTAAGTAGTTGGCAGGCGTGAATCTTTTAGCGCGACGAGCTAAGTCACGTCGCACGTGACCGCGCGACTGGTTAGTCAGCATGCAAGGCGCGTCTCGAAGAAGTGGAATTCCAACTTCTCCCCTCATGCCTCATGCCTCATGCCACTCTCTTCCAGCAACATCCGACGCTAGGGCAGTCGATCCATGGCCGTGCCTGCGGTAGCCCCTTCGACTGGGTTGACATGAGCTGGCACATTTTACTGAGATTATCTCTGGACTGCCTTGCATCTAGGATCTGATCACCTCGATTCAGTGTTTAATCTACAATAATGATGATGATTTCTCTTCAGCTTGATACTATAAGATTCCCAATAAACAACACGCTTTCTGACAGACGCGTCAATTCCCTAGTTCTCAGCTCGACGTAATGAGGTCCACCAGCAATCCACTAACAAGCGAAAACCAGCTGAATCCAGCTGAATCACGATCAGATAAGCCAGTCGATCGTGGACCACGCGCTAGACCGACGCGACAGTTCCCAATATCGGATTTACGGATCTAATTGAGGATCTCATTGGCATCGAGACCGTCCTAGCAGGAATTTAGTCCCCGCTGGACGCGTCTTTGATAGTTTCATAGCTGTTAGCTCGGTTTATTATTGTTTCCACGCCCAGCCTCCACCAAAGCTGGTAATTGAATTCAATCGCTAAAGACAAGCATCATTAATCATGATGGATTTCTATGCAGTACAGCCAGATCCAAGATCATTCTGCCAGATCCTGTCAGATCCTGCAGACCCTGCTCTAGAAGGAATGAAAGACCTGGGATCGCATACAGAAACTTCGGCGAGTGGAGTCGACCCTCTCGCGTCGGAGAATGTGCCGATCAGAATCGACTAGCTCGCGTGCTCAGTCTCACGTTCGACAGGATCAAACACTCAGAAGTGGCTGCTGGGCAGATTCAGGAATTTCCCGATCTGAGCATGCTTTATCCCCTTTCGAGTTGCTCGACGCGTTGCTCCACCTGCCAGCGCGAGGTACTGGGCAACCCTGCATATCCGCGTTTCGGGTTTAATCAGTAGGGCTGCATTCTGTACATTTAGACAATCTAATGAGATCGAATCACAGGAAACATGGAATTAATTCAGATGAAAAGATCTTCTGGGGAAGTCTTGATGGGCTTCTTGGCTAGTTGTAGCCTGTGGATCATCGCATGTCAATGCGAGGATATCCTTTGATGCTTGATTGATGGCGAATGGCTTCTACTTTCATAAAACGATCAACTAGTCCCCACGAGTCAACTTAGGACTGTTCCCAAGCGCATCATTCGGCGCAAACATCGGCATCGAGTCCTCCCAGATACTATCACTCCACACAGTCTTGTTCGACCCATCAGAATTCATAATCACAATCTGCCCATATGGCTGGAACGTCTGATCGTACAGCGCACACTCATACTAGAACCCGAACATGATACCTACCCCTATCTACTACTTAGGAAGCTGTGTAAAATTAGGCCCTCTGATTAATATTCGCCCATCTAGATGATTCCTTCTTCTTTATGCTACTTGCTTTCTGTTTAGCCTTGGCATTCTGTCCTCTCGCCTTACTATTACTGCTACTATTATTGTTTCTGTTTTTCCTACTGTTTTTCCTACTGTTCTTCCACTGCTTCCTGCTACTGCTTCTGCTCTATCCTCCTTTACAGTCACCTTTATATTATCTTTAGCGTATATGATCAGTAATAGAAAGCTATAATAGTAGTAGTATATCTTCCTAACTCTAGGGCTCGAGTGCGCGCGGCGCTCAAGTCTTATAAAGACAGGCGGAGGAAGCGGAGGTTGAAGTGCCAAGTCAACGCTGAGCGAGATGGCCAGTGGGGGCGCTGAAAGGCACGGATAATGATCAGTTGGAGTGGTGGGGCAAAACAGCATCGAGGAGCGAATCTTGTATTCCTCTCAAACAGGCCGAGTCGGACTTTTCCGTGCGGTCAAAATTACCGAACTCAGCAGGAAGGCTTTGCACATCATCAGTGTGGAGGTACGGGGAAACGTCCGCACCAGTAGGGAATACTGCCAGGTACCAAGTGAACGATATCATGCACATTCTGCTGTTGGAATTGACATTTGCAAACAGACAACATGGAGCAACACGACGACGGTGTCAACCAAGAAGACTAGTTTACATTTCAACTCCTATCCCGATCTTCGAACAAGCCATGATCCACGACCAATAACAATACTTTAGAACACCACACCCCTCACCTGCTTGATCTTTTTCAGATCGATGTTCTTAATCAAAATGGTCCAAACGAAAGCCAGAACCATGACACCCAACCCTGCAGATAGCATTCTCACCTGCGCATAGGCGTACGCATGCTGGATAGCGAGCCTGGTGGTGCTACCAGGAGGATAGCTCATCTGTGTGTCGACGTCTTCGTATATCTTTTCCAGATTCCACATGGCAGATTCAGGAAGATACCGTACCAAAGCCGGTCTGTAGGTGTTTGTCCAAATCGCCGTGCTGATAGTCAAACCCGCAGAATCACCTATCGTACCGACGACATTGAGCAGAGCGAGGGCCGTGGCGACGTGCTGGTGGTCAACGGCAGCGAGGATAGCCAGCTGCTCGACAATGATGAAGATCGAACCGCCGATGGAGATGAAGATTTGACACATAACCTGGTAACCAACGCTTTGACCGGGCTTCCGGAAGTAAATCATCAAACCCTGGGCGAAAATGTAAAGGGGGACGGAAATGTATAAGAGCCACTTGAAGCGGCCAGTCTTGCGAATCGCCCAACCGACACCTAGCAGAAGGACTCCCGACACCACATCAAAGGTGTTCACGATGTATCCGGACTCGGCGATCGTGAGGTCGTCGACCACTTGCAAGAAGTTTTGAAAGTAGTTGTTCCAGCAGTAATTGGAAAGCTGGTATGTTGCATCCAAGAGGCATGCACCGATCACGGTCCGGTTGGTGAGAAAACTATAGTCAAGCAGAGGCGTTGGTGCTAGATACTTCTCCCAGAGCGCGAAGAAGAAGAGCATCGAGAAACCGACCACGATCATCGCAATGATATATCCAGTGCCCCAGCCATTTGGGGCTTCACTAGCGATGTCAAATGGAAGCTCGAACAGCACTAGGCCAGCAGTGAACACGAAGACCCCAATGACTTAAAAGGCATTAGTATCCGAAATATCCGAAACAGTGACAACGGAAATGTGAAACTCACGATCAAATTCTTTTGTCCAATACCACATGCTTTGTAGGAAGTTGCGGTTACTTTTCTCCCGGACCAAATGTCCTTCCTTTTGGGCTTTCCGAAGATTGAACTTGAGCATGACGAATAGCGGAGCCGCCACGATCGGGAAGATAATAGCCCAAGTACCATATCCCCAGCGCCAGCTGAGTTCGTAATAGAACCTGTCTGCAACCTTGGGACCAGCGAAAGCTGTAATGATATAAGGGCTCGATGTGAAAGCGTATGCGAGTCCTCGGTTTTTCAGTTGGGAGGCGTCGGCCGTGACCACGTCCACAGCATATTCCATACCCGTGAAGCCGATGAGGTAAAATACCTAGAGATCAGCGAGTCAGCAGTGAAGAAGCTGTTGTATGTGCCTGAGACCAACATTTGCAGCGCAGTAGATGGCAAAGCTGTTACAGGAAGCCATGAGGATAAGGCCAATCGTTGCACACGTGGACATCAAGAGAAAGCCTTCGGCACGGCCCCAGGTATCCATCAGCTTTCCCACCGGGAGAAAAGTTGCAGCTGCAAAGGCATCGGCCATTGCGGTGGGGAGACCAGAAAGGGAATGTTGTTGAAAGGAGCTGGCGACATAGGAGCTGAGGCTGCTGTTGACTGAGGATGTGAAGGCATAGACGAAGTACAGGAGCCAAATACTATTGGGACATCGCGTTAGCGCACGCCCATATTTAGTACTGACAGAAAGGTGCAAATTGCTTACTTGATGAAGACCGCAATCAGTGTTGCTCTTGACCAGGTTTGTGTGACCGCTTCGACATCCTTGACACCGTGCTGAAGCTCTTCTGGAGACACTCCCGGCAGTTCTGCTCCATTGTTGGGTAGAGCTTCTTCCGGAGAGCTTGCTTGAGCGAAGCCGTCTCGCTTGTTTTCCTCCACCGTGGTTGTGCCGACTTCGACTGAGGAGCTTGTAGCCTTATCGGAGTCGGTCTTCATCCGATGAAAGACCGCTCGGGCCCTTCGAACCAAGGGACGGATGGCCATTGGAAGGGTATTTGAACAGTTGCAGACAGAGAGTCAAGTACTATTGCAGGATTCCAGCCCTTATAGAATACAAGCACCGAAGTCGGATGCTCGAAGGAGATCAAAACGGCACGCGCCGAGACACGCGCACGAAAAAACCGGGGTTGTTCGCTTCAATGTGAGGCCCCATTTGCTTATACAAGCAAAAGCGAAACGATGAAAATCTTTTGCCCCCAACGCTACGTATGAGCCCACTGTCGCTCCACGGGGCCCGGGAAAAAGCCGGACCAGGCCAATGCTGAGATCTAATCAGATGCGCGGCTGATCTTATCTAGCGGGAATCTACGCGCGGGATAAACTCCTTTCAGTAAGGCTCATCTGCGGGACATCCACACCAAGCATCGGATTCGTTCGCCTCAAGCTTTAGCCAAATTGCTAGAATGTCAATGGGAAATGAATTGTGGGACTTTGACTCATCTCAGACAACGGAATTTACTCGGCTCCCGCACAAAAGACCGCGGAACGTGTCATCAAAGTGACTCTGGTTGTTATCAGATCTTTCTAGCTGAGGGTTCAACTTCGGATCAGGTAACCCAGATCAGCCTTGGGAGATCCGCTCGAGGGCACTCGACCCCGTTGCCTAGTATTTCCCACCTTGACCCATTATTCATCGACTACTAGTAGGGCTAGGCCTGGAGCTGGGTATCATCTCAAGTGCCAAGGCTGGCCTGACAGTAGTGCATCAGGCTACCGGTATGGAAAACATGTATCAGTAAAGGTGTACTACAATGCACACAGACGGTACGTTACCAGGTACGGTCGTATGTACACTCAATGCTTGAACTGAGCTGCTGATTCTCCGAAGCTCTTTCTGGCAGGGTGCAGCCTCCCCAACTGGGCCTCGTCCTATTTGGACCGTGGGAGATGGCAGACGGTCCGCTGCGACAACCTCTAGCTCAGTACCCGCTCATGCCGGAGAACTACCAGGCCACAATGAAGTTTCCCGAGGAGCGTGTATATCCTCGTCACCCAACCCGTCGACCCAAGCCGCATCCCGGATCTATCGTCTACAGCCGATACATCCCAGACATCAACGAGCATTTCTACTGGAAGTGGTTAACTGGTAAGGCGAGGATCACTTGAGACTCTTCAACCTCTGGCAAAATGACCCGCGCGTTGCGAAGGGTTGGAATGAGACTGGGACTTTGGAGCAACGAAGGCAATATCTTCGCAAGCTGCACTTTGACCCTCATGTCCTTTGCCTGTTCGGACGCTTCGACAAAGCTCGCTTCGCTTATTTTGAGCTGTACTGGGCCAAGGTGATTCGGCACCAGATAACCGATTGCCTTTCTATCTGGATACTGACATGGCTCTCTAGGAGGACCACTATGGCGCCCACTAGGACGCTGGAGACTACGACCGAGGACGCCACTCGCTCGTTGGAGACGTGTCATTCCGAGGCTCACACCGCGTAAACGCATGGTATTCCAGCTGCATCCACTATTGCTTCTTGGATGATCCACGGACCGTGAACGTCGTCGGGGAGCCCAAGGCTACTGGATCCACCATTCTCTTGTATGAGAACTCGCAGGGTCTGACCATCGGCAAATACGTTGACCTTAGTCACAAGCGCTCGGTACATTCCGTCTGCAGTCGAGAAAAATGGTTCCAGCTGTGCCCCCTATCCTGGGATGGAAGAGAGCGGCCTTTGGAGTCTGCGGATTGTGCAGTGTGGAACGCCAAGCTGTAGTTTTGAAGCTTTCTCTCGGAGCCAGGGCGCTAGGGCGCTATGTCCACTTGTGTTCAAATATCAAGAACAAGACTTGAGCGTAGCTAGGAAGATGTAATACTACTATTATAGTTTTCTATTACTGATCAGATAAACTATAAAGAATATGAAGGCGACCATAAAGCGTCATAAGGAGGATAGAGCAGAAGCAGTAGCAGAAGCAATAGAAAAACATTAAGAAAGACATTAGGAAAAACACTAGGAAAAACATTGGGAAAAATAGAAACAATAATAGCATCTAGTAGTAATAGTAAGAGCGAGAGGACAGAATGCCAAGGCTAAACAGAAAGCAAGTAGCATTTAGAAGGAATCATCTAGATAAGCGAATCAGGCGGCTTAATTTTACACAAATTCCTAACTAGATGGGGGTATAGAATAATTTCCGACTATAAATAGATCGATGTAGCTAGGTACATTTCTTTCAGGGTGCTGCGGAAGCAAGACAACACAACTTCTCTACAACCTAAAGGCCGAGACAGTTGCATCTGTATGTCTCGAAAGTTTACAGTACTCGAAACGATGAAACACGTATTTCCAGGGGCCCACTTGTCTCGCGTCACGAAATCAGATAAGTTCCGCCTCTTCAAGCGAGAGTGTGGGGTCCTTTTTATCTGATTTTTATCAGATTCGGAGCTCTCAGTCTCCGGTTGGGAGCGATGTCGCCAGATTCCCCTCTAATCCATTCTTGGCTCCCTCTGGGGCTTTTCTCGAATTTCCGAGCTCTTCACGCAGGTTGTCTGCGAGCTCTAATCTTCTGGATTTTGTACTCGTCGGCAATACACCCGAGGTCTATTGGGTAGGTCTGAAGAGCAAGGATCCTGAGGCGGCACGTTTGTTGTGCGTTCTTGCAGTGTCATTGGAGACCAAGTCAGCGGCAGGTACGTGAGCTTCAAGTTCCCAGTGGGCCACTTAAGGAAAAATTCTCATAGTTTGAACAGAGAAGCTGCCTGGCCTCTGCTGCCATGCAACTCTTCAGGAAGCTGGCGGGATATCCCCGCCTACTTCTGGCTGGCAATCCCTCGAAGATTGACCTAATCATGCTGGTATGCGGCATCGTCTGCGCAATCGCATCCGGTGTTCCATTCCCAATCATTGGAATCATCTTCGGTCAACTTCTTGACGATTTCAACTCCGTGACATGCGATACCAACAGGACCACAAGTGCGGATGAACACTACCAATCGAGCATCAATGGAGAAATCCTGCTCATTTTCTACCTTGCTATTGCGCAATTTGTTCTGATCTACGCACATTTGACCTGCTGGACAATGTACGGAGCTCGACTGGCACAACGTCTTCGGGAAAATTACCTGTCAAATCTACTCCGGCAAGAGCCGTCACACTTTGATGAATTGCCTTCTGGCGAGGTTGCCTCGCGACTGAGCGGAGACATTCAGACTATCCGCTCTGGGACATCTGAGAAAGCTGGAATTGTTCTAGCAAGCTTGTCGTTCTTTGTCACGGCTTATATTGTGGCTTTCATCAAAGACTGGGAGCTCGCCGCTATTTTGATCTCGCTCATTCCCGCCTATTTCTTGATGTCCTTTGTTGGTAGCTACTATATCGAGAAATACTCTGGGCTCATGTCTGATTATGCCGCTACAGCTGCATCGATCGCATCAGAGGCACTTTCAAATATTGTCGTTGTGCAGGCATTTGGAGCCAACGCGCGACTGGAGGACAAATTCTCTGACGCTCTCAAGTCTTCTGAGCGCGAGGGCCTCAGGAAGGCTGCAGCAGTTGGAATTCAGTCTGGTGTGCTATACTTCATCGCCTATGGAGCAAATGGTCTGGCGTTCTGGCAAGGCAGCCAAAAGATCGCTGATTCAGTTGCAAATAGCACTTCGGGCACAACTGTTGGCGCTGTTTTCACAGTGATTTTTATTTTGATTGAGGGTGAGTCGCGTTCAATTGTGTTTACCCGACCCGCGTATACTGAAAAAGGTCATAGCTACCCTACTTCTGAGCCAAGTTGCTCCGTTCCTCCACCTCTTTGTCGCCGCTGTCGCCTCCTTTGAGAAAATCCGCGAGGACCTTGATCGCAACTCCTTGATCGATGGAACCAGCACCGCAGGCCGTCGCATCGCACAGGCAGAGGGCGGCTTCGAGTTCAGAGATGTTTCATTCACCTATCCATCCCGACCGGAAGTTACAGTTCTGGACCGCATCAACCTTAGCATACCCGCCAACAAGCACACTGCTCTTGTCGGTCTCTCGGGAAGTGGCAAGTCAACCATCGCCGGGCTAGTTACGCGACTCTACGATCCGACGGAGGGAAACATCACCTTTGATAGCCACAATATCAGTGATCTGAATGTCCGTGACTTGCGAGGCTTCCTGAGTCTCGTCCAACAAGAACCCTCTCTTCTTGACCGTTCTCTCCTGGAAAATATTGCGCATGGCTTGATCAACTCGAGAAACCCAAGCCATGAACATCTGAAACAAACTCTGTTGAGCACTGACCTTGCTGATCTAGCAAGTGAAGTCAGAGAGGGTAAAGACCTGATGACTGCAGCCCAGGATCGTGGTCCAAATGTCGTCGAGATTGTCACTCTGGTCCAGAATGCTGCCCGACTTGCAGATGCCGATTCGTTCATTGCCAAGCTCCAGCATGGCTACGGCACAAGCGTGGGCTCGAGTGGACGACTTATCAGCGGTGGTCAGAAACAGCGGGTAGCCCTGGCTCGGGCACTGGTCAAGGATCCTGCAGTCCTCATCTTGGATGAAGCGACGGCTTCCTTGGATTCCAGAAGCGAGCAACGAATCCAAAAGGCAATCGGGAACATCACAAGTGGGAGGACAGTGATCACTATTGCTCATCGTCTCTCCACAATCACCAACGCGGACAACATCATTGTCATGCACAAGGGGCATATTGTGGAGCAAGGCGATCATGCAACGCTGATGGCCAAGAATGGAGCATATGCTGATTTGGTGAAGTTGCAGACACTTAGCTCTGCGGCTGGCAACAATGAAGTTGGATCTAGCAAAGACAGTATCAGCAGGTCCGATTCAACCTCTTTGACTGAGTCCGATCCGGAGAAAACCAGTCTTTTGAACCATGACCTGGGCAAAACTGAGGAGATCAAGCTCTCTGCCACCGAAGAGCCAGCCGCTGTTTCCGACAACTCTGCAGATCAGGAAGAAGAAGCAGAGACCCCAAAGAAATCCTTGTGGGCTCTAGCAAAGGGCTACGCTCCGGCCCTCAGACCACACCTGCTAATGATCTGCCTTGCACTGATCGGCGCGAGCATTGTTGGCGGTGCCTTTTCTGGCGAGGCCGTGATTTTTGGGAATACTGTTGGGAGTTTGAATCCATGCAAAAGCGCATCCAGCATTCAGCATCGTGGTGACTTCTTTGGCCTCATGTTCTTCGTTCTCGCAATCATCGAGTTCTTTGCCAACGTCGCCAGCTGGGCTGGATTCGGCTGGGTTTCTGAGAAAATCGTTTACTCGGTCAGGGTCCTGTCGTTTCGATCTCTTTTCGAACAAGACTTGCAATGGCATCAGTCAAGAGGCCGCACTCCTGCTCTGCTACTTTCCTATATTACTCGGGATGGTAATGCCTTGGCTGGTTTGAGTGGCTCTGTCATCGGCTCGCTCTTCTCAATTTCTGTCAACCTCATCGCTGCAATTATCCTGACACACATCATTGCTTGGAAGATTGCACTGGTGTGTCTGTCGCTTGTTCCGCTTCTGCTCGGCGCAGGACTCATGGAGCTCCTGGTCCTCGGCAAGTTCGAAGAACGTCATGAAAATGCATACACCAAGTCTGTCGACATCGGCACCGAGGCTATCACGTCAATCAAAACCATCGCCTCTCTTTCACTGGAAGAAGAGACCCTTGAAACATATCGACGCTCATTGAAAGGCCCTCGTCAGGAGACGTTCAAAGTGACTCTGCAAGCGAGTTTTTGGCAGGCCATCACCTACTTCCTCGGTAACTGCGTGAACGCGCTGGCTTACTGGTGGGGTGCTAAGCAAATCATTGCCAGTAACTATACACAAACCCAGTTCCTGATCGTGGTCTTCTCTCTCCTTGTCAGTGCACTGCTATGGAGTCAAATGTTCGCGCTGGCACCGGAGCTTTCTGCAGCACGAAATGCAATGGCACGGATATTAGGACTGATTGAGATTGGTTCAGACAAAATGCAAGGACATGTTCCTAGTCAGTCAATTTCCAGTCATCCGACGGAGAAAGATCTCGAAGCGTCAGATGAATTGAAGACCTCTTCATCGACCACCCAAGCCTCAAGTGTTCAATTCCGCGATGTACATTTCTCATATCCCGCTCGACCGGACGTCAAAGTCTTGAGCGGCTTGACTCTCGACATTCGCCCCGGGAAATTCTGCGCTCTTGTTGGTCCAAGTGGTGCTGGAAAGTCAACCATTATCTCACTGGTGGAACGCCTATACACACCACAATCGGGATCAATCATCATCAACAGCATTGACGTGACAAAGCACCGTGATGTGGCCTTCCGAGAATCCATCGCCCTCGTACCACAAGAGAGCGTCCTCTTCGAAGGAAGCATCAAGTTCAACGTTGGCCTTGGCGCAAAATCTGGACACGAAGCAACCATGGAAGAAATTGAAGAGGCTTGCAAACTCGCCAACATCCACGATGTTATCACATCACTACCGGATGGCTACGATACTCTCTGCGGACCGAACGGAAGCCAGTTCTCCGGAGGTCAGAAGCAGCGATTGTCCATTGCTCGCGCCCTTGTGCGAAAGCCGAAGTTGTTGATCCTTGATGAATCGACCAGTGCCCTGGATGCTGAGTCGGAGAAGTTGTTGCAAGATGGCCTTGAAAAGGCTGCAAGGGGGATCACTGTCATTGCTATTGCTCATAGACTTCACACTATCCGGAAGGCGGACACGATCTTCTTGATTGAAGCAGGCCGCTGTGTTGATCATGGATCCCATGAGGAATTGCTGGAGAGGTCGGATAGTTATCGGTCGAATGTTATGCACCAGACGGTGGCAGAGTAGTGGTGCTTGATGTATAGATAGTCCTTGTTCATACATACACATAATAATTGACCAATAGTCAGTAAACTGGTACCTAAACGTTCTTCCAAACGGTTTTCATCCCAGAAAACTACCGCTTTCTAATATCGTGCATAATAGGCTGCAGAGAAAGCTGGAATTCTATACTACTGCACATAATATATGAGGGAAACTATTGTGTACTGTCTAGGTAACAGGGTGTGCATATAGACAGAGGCGTCGATGTAGTACATCTCAACAAGTATGTTGATGATCAAGATACACACCGGTTTGAAAATTCGTACATGGAAATTTTACCCTCCGCTAATATGTTTTGGTGAATACCAAGCTTCAATATCATGGGAATTGTGAAGATAAACTCCAGTTACAACCACTTAGGATCTCCTACATGGAGGGTGCACGAGATTGAGACTGCATGTAAGAATGCTCAAGTTGAATTTTCCTGGTAAGATTTGACAAATGATTCGAGTGTTTGAAGTTGTCTCAGACAAAGCAATCTAATCAGATGTTCTTTTTCATCTAATCAGATCCTCGCGTGGCCACCTCAATCTAATCGATCCGTCCGATTGAATTCGCCTCAACAATCTTACTTTCAGAACCTCTCATCCAGGTCATTGTGGGTCGGTCTTTGCGCAATAGAATCCATCCTAAGCGAAATGGTAGTTTCACCTTGGTGGATTCCGATTCCACGGTTTGGCAGATGGAGACAGCTAACTCGGTCTCATCTAGCATAAACCGAACAAATTGCGGACCTGCAGTTCGAGCTTCCAGGCAGTCAACATCTTTCTCAATCAATTGCAACAATTTTAGCACCACAAGTGCCACGGGAGACGAGCCCCAGCACAGTTACTCATAGATAGTGAGCCATAACTGGCAAAGCCGTGGTCTGGTACAAAGCCCGTCGCCTGGCGAGACCTTCTGATCTAGCGTCTCGACGGCATCTCTCTTTGGCTTAAGGAACAAACCCCCGATCCAACACGTACTCGAAGTTTTGACCCAAAGGTGGCCTTCCCGGAATTTTGCATCACTATGTAAGTTGTCCTCCTATTCCCTAACGAGGCTCAAACATATCTGACAATATTCACTTGCTAAAGACAGAGGCGCTGGTCACGTTCGAATTATTCACATAGCTCGACAACTTCACAGTCTCCTTTTCGTCATTGAGCTAGGAGATGGCCTTGCGACAACATTTTACATATGTGACCTCGCGCGCCCTACAATCCACAGAATGGTCGCTCTTCACCCTAAACCTCACATCTTCCTACACAGCGTGGGGCCTTGAATATCTCGATCGAGACACGAACCAGATTGCCCAATGTGTACAATACATCAAAGAGTACAAAACAGAGAAATTTGGCAGTGCCAAGATCGTTCTCATGGGCCATTCAACCGGCAGTCAATGCGTCCTGCGTTACCTATCTCGTCCGAATGCCCACACCAGCACTCCCGCATTTGACTCTCTGCTCGAACACGTTAAACGACCACCACTGGATATGGCAATCATGCAAGCTCCTGTCTCAGACAGGGAAACTATTCAATAAATATTGAAGTGGGGGTTTTGCGGTAGGTCGCGGAGTGAGATCCGGCTTGTTTATAAGCAAGCTGTTGCTTTAGCAAAAGAGATAGTTCAAAAGGAGTCTTCATTTGACACTCTGCTTCCTTTATAGATGACATCAAAGATCTGCTACCCGTCCAATACACCGATCAGTGCTCGAAGATTCTTGAGTCTTGTCAGTCCGGAGAGTCCACATTCACCAGGTGAAGACGACCTATTCAGCCATGACTTAAGCGATGAGCAGTGGGGCAGGACATTTGGCATGATCAAGGCAAGGGTCTTCTAAGGCATAAATTGATGGTATTGTTTTCGGAGGCTGATCAAGCGGTTCCTGACTAGGTCGATAAAGATAAGTCGATGTCGACATGGAAGGAGGCCACAAATCTTGGTGGGGAGGCACAAAATTTGGGATGATGACCAAGGTGAGCCGCCGAGGTTTCTACTTGACAAGGTGCTCGGGTATTTGCGGGCTACAGAGAGCATTTGAAGCAGTGAAATAGATTCGAGTTCGGGATCCAGCATGCAGCTGTCCTAACCAGAGAAATCCCAAACAGTAGCACTTCTCCCAATACAGCGCAATCCAAAGCATAGCTTGTAAACTCATATTTGACAAGGTCTAGAGTGAACCGAGAGCGCAAATGAAGAACTATATACAAAGATTTCTCGGTCCAATGATAACCCAATGAGCCATAGGCCCATGAAAACGCCAGATCTATATACAAAATTGGTATCGCAAAAAGTCTGATGCCACAACAAGCGCCCAGACACATCCAAGACAAGAAACAGATCTGCACAATGAAAGAATTGCCTCAGATGCAATGAGATGGCTTGGAAAATGCTGAAAATGATACATGCTGACTGCTTTTATGCTGTCAGAGCTTTTCACGGATAGTGTCAGGCAGCAGACGGTCCTCAACACGCCGCATGAGCTTGTTGGTCTGCTCAGCCAAACTAAGGGTCAGGATCTAGAGCCTGGAGTCAGCATACTGAGTAATGAGACCTTAAGTCTGAGTGAAACTCACAGTGTGAGGCAAGATACGAGCCAAATGAGCAAAGAAGCCCTTGTAGATGGCCAGAACACCTTCTGTGCGGATGGTCTTGAACAAGCAATCAAAGACACCTTGGTAAAGATTACCAGTCTGATTGTACATGCGGGCCATGATGGTGTCTGCAGAATTGGGTTAGCTAAAAAGTGCTGTCTCTGCCCTTGATGACCATGGAACGTACCAGGAGGGTGCATGAAGCAGCACACCACAAAGCCAGAGGCGGAACTACTGGCCAAATGCAGAGCAGGACCCTCTTGCATGCCAAGGTGCCGGGTCAGGCGACGCTTGGCAAAGAAGTATGTTGGGAGTTGGACAGCACTGCCAAAGCTAGTACGGATCATAGCAGCACCCACACCACGGTACACGCCCTTGACACCTTCACTCTTGTAGATCTTGCTCAGCCCATCAAACGAGTTCTTGTAGTTGTGCTGGGTGCCGACGGGAAGGAACGGTGAGTAAGATTGCAAGCGTGTCTTGACAAGGAAAAAAGGAGATCCGGCCGCGGCACCGATGACACCTGACGCAGCGCCTGCAAAAACGTTGGCTCCAAGGGACTGGACTTTGGGGTCGCTATAGACGGCCGATGTGACGTTGGAGCGGATGGGCTCATAGAAGCCAAGACGGCAGCCGTTCAGTAGGACCTGGTAAATGTACTGGAAAGAAAAAGGTTTAGTCAATGACAAAGCACAGAAGAATATACTCGAACATACTGCAGACCCAATACCCCGGAACAGACCCCGCGGGCCTTCATTTTGGAGAATAACCTTGACACCATGCAAGACGCCGCGATACTTCTTCACGCCCTCGTTCTTCGCCTGCAATTCACCTTGCAGTTGTAACCTTCAACATGTAAGCACCTGATCATATTCAACCAGGCCAAGCTCAGCATACCGAATCTTAACAGTCTCGAAACTGTGAGTAACAGTCACGGCACCGCAAGCCGCGATACCACCTGCGATGAAGGCTCTGTTGTAGCGCAAGAAGGGTTAGCGTGAGAAAACACATAGTACTGCTCTTGGTGACACCTTACCCTGTAGTGGTAGACATGACGCCTAATCCCAGAGCCAGATATGCCGCGGATGTGAAAATGTGCAGGACCGTCGGAGATCGGAGAGGGATCGGAGAAGTCTGCGGAGGCGATACCGGCAAGGGGGAGTAGGACCCTGATCAGCCCGAAACAGAGAGTTTCTCGTGTATGCTGATACAACACCGCACTGGGATGGGAGTAAGTATCCAGGGTCAAGTCTCCAAAGTCAGGCGTCTGGGGGAGATGGTCAGGGCTGAAATGAACTGCACATCAAAAGCTTACTTACGGTTATCGATGGCCCCAACCCATGATGCTTGATTGGTCAATGGTTCCTGGCGACCTCCGAGGGTCGGGGGCGGTGAGGCGGATTATTGTTTGTCCGGGACGCGAAAAAAGAAGGCGGAAAGCTCCGCCTACCTCAATTGGGAAAGAGCAACTTGGACATCCTTGGAGCTTCACCTCACTTTCTTTCTGCTTGACATTCTTCATCTCCACCTTTTGATGACCATGGCAGAGGGACAACCCATGTCAGCGCCCACACCAGTGGGCCAAGCTCCTCAGCAGCCCCAGAAATTGCCCGATGTCATTCGTGGGTTCCGTCCTTGCAAGGTTAGCTGGACAGGAGATACTTCAATGGCATCAGACTCACATATTCTTGTAGGCATTCCGGAGTTCCAAGCAAGACTCTTCCAACTATGTGACTTCCCTCGATTTCGATGACCAAGGCGACTACCTAGTCGCTGCCGGTGACGACGAGACTATCCAGGTATTCGACATCAAAGAAGGCAAGAGCACCAAGTCAGTTCCCAGCAAGAAATACGGCGTCCACTTAGCGAGATTTACCCATCACTCTCGCCAGGTGCTTCATGCGAGTACAAAAGTCGACCGTAGGTGATCCGGGAATCTCTGTCCACTGATCGTGTGACTTACACTTCAACAGATTCTTTGCGGTTGCTAGACCTACACAACGAAGGATACGTGCGTTACTTCTCGGGCCACACAGACAAAGTGACCTGCTTGGCAGTTTCTCCCGGCAGTGACTCGTTCCTCTCTTGCTCAAAGGATAACACGGTCACGGTTTGGGACCTGGGCTCGCGGAACCCGCAGGGCAAGCTGAATCTCGCAACCCCGTACTTGGCTGCGTTTGACCCATCCGCTTCAGTCATTGCAATCGCATCGCAATCAACATCCTCCATCGCTCTCTTTGATTTCCGAAATTACGACAAGCCTCCTTTCACGACATTTGATCTTGCTCCCTTTGAAGAAATGTACACACCATCAACACGAGCACGCGCATGGACCAAACTTGAATTTTCCAATGATGGGAAATACCTGATGGTCGGAACCGACTATCATGGACATTATATCTTGGATGCGTTCGACGGTTCGGTGAAGGCCTTCTTGACCGGCAAGAGTGGATCGGCAGGTCGCGCTGCCCCCGTGTCTACCACAGGGAAGCCCCTAGGACAGGGCGACGCATGCTTCACACCCGATGGACGCTATGTCATTGGAGGCAATGGAGACCAACATGATGTCCTGGTATGGGACCTGCAGCAGGAGCGAGAACCGAACAACTTCTTGCAGCCTATGTGCAGACTGCCACACCGTGGCCGGACTGCGATCATCGAGTACAACCCTCGGTACAACATGATTGCCAGTGCCGATAAGGACACTGTTTTCTGGCTCCCAGACGAGCCACCAAAATCGGAGAAATAGGCATCTGGATACTGGTTCATCTACTCCTGAGTGGCCATGCTCCAAGATCAGGGGTCTCATTTGCTCCAGATGAACCTCGACAGAACTCTATGACGGCTATGCCTAATATCTATTACCCGAACATATTGAATGCACACATGTGCCGACACACCTATGTTTTGCGATCTTTGTCTTTCCCGACCAAGCTTCGCGCTGTGTCGCATATCCAGACCACGGGTCCTTGGAGATCATCATCACCTTGTCGATGCTTCTCGATCGTGGTCTCGATTTGTTTGTCGATGGTCCGATTGCTCGAAATGGTCGTCATCCCAGTAACCCAGCCATACATGAACACGCTGTGGTTTATGTCCGACAGGCCTCTCGCAACTTCCTCCGCCACGGAAGGGAGCTTCCCCTGTGCCACTGCAGCGTTGATCTCTGGCTGCGCATCAACCACCCTGACAGGAATCTTCCAATCTGCAGGGACCTGATAATCTGACAAGTCTCCAAATTTCTGGATCAGTGTCTGACGATCTAGCCCATCATATGGCGCATCGCCCATCATTATCTTCGTTCGAGTCTGCTCTGTGTCCGTCCCGATAGTGTTCACTATCTCACGCATCCTTGTCGCAGCCTCAATCGTGCAAACAAGTTCGTGACTGCCCATGGCTGGCCAAAGCTCAGCTGGAAGCAGGGGTTGCTCGTTTTCAACTTCTATCTGCCGATTGATGGCTCTGTGGTAACTTGGCGAGGGAGGAATATCTTTGACGTGAGAAAGATCAGACACCATGGCGAGGAGCAGGGTGCAATCGACATTCAACGTGGGTGTGAAGTTCTTGAATGGTTGGGGAAGGAGGCGCCTTAGATCCGCGCCAGTTGCATCAACCAGAGTCTCCTGGCACTGGACCTGAACACCGTAGCTTCGCATCTCTCTGAGAATATCGTCAATCTCAGGCACATTTCCTTCCTCGATCTTTGGTAGAACCACTCGCAATCGAGGATGTCTATACCTGACCCGCGTAGCATTGGCCGCTTTCCTCAAATCCCGTGCCAACTTGATCAGCTCCAGTTCATCATCGTCGTCGTCACCGTCACTCCCATTATCCTTTCCGTCCGAATTCCGTAGACCGGTCCTCTTAACGGATCCATCACCACCTTCATCGGACAAATACTCATCCTCACTATCCCGCTCCCATCCTTTCTTCGCCATCTCAAACAGCAACCTGCTCTCCGAGATAGTCGACACCTTCACCCACTCCTCCCCATCACTCGCCAAAATATCCACAAAAACGCTCTTGCGTTTATCCTTGCTCGGCTTCTTCTCCCCACCACCAGGAACCCCCTCCTTCCCCTTGGCAGTTTTCTTCCTGAACTCAGCCATCCTAGCCTCACTATCCCAATAAAACCGCTTCCCCAGCGCCACAAGCCCCTCACAAGACCCCTTCGCAACATTCCACACAGCCTGGTAAAACGGCAGATTCGACGACCGCATCGCGTGTCTGAGCCGTTTCTCCAGCTCCGGATCACCGTCCTGAGTATCACCGGTCCCAGCTGTCTGTACACTGCTCTGCATCCGCTGCTCGAGTTTCTGGAGCATCTTCAACTCCGAGTTGACGTTTGACCGGAACTGCCGTACCTCCACGAGCTGGGGATTGCGGAGCGTGCGCTTCAGTAGGGACTGGAACTCGTCTAGCTCTGCGAGTAGAGTGATGCATTGCTGGTGAAGGTCTGCCGAGATTGGTGTGATTGCGGTTGTATGCTCAGGTGTGGGTTTGTCTTCGTTGTGTTCGGCTTGAGTTGCGGGTTCGCCGCGCTCGGGCGTCATTGCGGATATGCGGATGAAGATGCGGAGGGTTGTGCGTGTTATATGCCTTGCCCTGTATAAAATCTGGTCATATACATGGGCGAGGGGCGTCGATTCCGTGTTGAGCTGAGGTTTTGAAGCTGTCACGAGCTCCGCGGGTTCGTGGCCTTTTTCTTTACGGGGCGAGGCGGGGCAGATGCGATATGCGTTTCCTATCGGGTCGCGTGAAGGGCCGAAGGGAGTTATTGCAATGCAGAAGCCATTGATAAATATAGGGAGACCAAGGTGAAGTATTCGGTGAAGGTCATCAGTGATGGTGTTGACAGGGAAAATGAGGCTCCGCATGAGTCAAAAAGTGATCCACCTACAGTCTTCGCGGTTCTGCGGGGTTCGATGTTCATACTCCGAACATGATCCATCAGTCTCGCCCGTGATATCTACAAAGCTTTCAAAGGATCAATCTGACTATAGTTTCCAAGTTACAAGCTGTTGAGGGGACTTAATGTCATTGCGAATAGCTAGTCCAATACATATACTTGAGTCAAGATACAAGCGAAGTAGAATGTGCTTCACGAGAATAAGTTGTAAATCAACCAACGCCATGACATGCTTGTAATCCTCGACCTGCGCGTGCCTTGTGCAGCATAACACTATTCAAGCACACAGCTCGATCCTCAATCAGCGATTAAGATTCAATGGTTGCTCAAATATTTTGAACAACCCTAAATATTGGAACATCGAAGAGATAGAGCTTTAGTGGGTGAGTCTCTGCCTCTCGCTAGAGTTACGAGGGGACTCGTCATCATCGGACCATCTGTCTCCATCTTCACCCACGGCAAAGATGGTCTCCTCGTCGAGAGACGGGCGCTGCGGCTGGCTCGAGGAGACGGGCTTGGGAGGCACGGGCGAAAGATCACGGCGGCCCTCGGCTGCCGAGCTGCCAGGGTACTCTGGAGGAGCATCCAGGGGGTCCTCTTCATCCAGGCCACTGCCGAAGGACCGAATCTCAAAACCATCGTCATCTTGGGCGAGCTGAAGAAAATGTCAGTATGAGGTTCTGTCTAAATTCACAAAAGGATAACACCATACCTCATCGCTCATGGCGAAACGTCGGTTATTGGCGGTCGGTCGCCACAGGTAGGCGACAAAGCAAATGTCAAACAAGTACACCAGGTTGAGCCAGCCATCCAGCACGAACCATCGCGCTTTCCAGTGCTCGGGCACAAAGCTGGCGTCAGTGCGGCCGGCAAAGGCGAAGGAGTTGAGGAAGAAGAAGCCAAAGATGACAATGATGCTGATGAGAATGCACCACCAGAGCTTCTTGTACATCAGCGCCTTGGTCTTTTGCTTCCGATCAATGAGATCCTTCATTGTCGCATTGAGAGAGTTCAAAGTCCACACGTAGAAGGCGGTCAATGTTCCGGCGAGAGGGAGAACGATCAGAAGGACGAGGGGTCCGGCGCTGTCTGGGGTAATCGAAAGACTGGCAATTGAATAGACGACAGCAAAGACAAAGTGAGCAATTGCCAGGATGCGGACATAGACCATAGTGCGGCCCAACGAGGGCTTGACCACACCGTAGCCCATGCAGACAATCAGCAAGAGGAAGAACGAGAAAGCGTTGCGACCTGCATTCAAGATGGCTACAAGGACCATGAGAGCCTTCGCCATTGCGTTCAGTCCATGTCGATTTTGATAATCTGTGCATTGTCAGTCAATCAACCGAGGAGACAGACAGCCGAGGACCTACCATAGAATCCCCACGTCATAAGCTGCTCGACGATCAAGAAAACGAGAATGGCCGTAATGTAGTTCTGGACGGGCACTGTTGCTTGTTAGCACTGTATGACGCTGGAAAAGCCGTTGCCTTACAGATGTCGAATCGATTCTGTGCATAGAGGAAAGCCCAGAAACTAAACTCCCGTATTAGTATATATTCCCAAGCATATCCCGAGTTTCTCGATATTGGGAGAACGTACACTCCAACGACGGCGTACACAATGGTCAAAGCTCCGTAGAAAGGAAGCTTGGCAATTTGTGCAGCCGGAAGCTCGCCGTACGAGTTCCGAAAAGTAACCACTGCCTTGTAATCCACCCCGTCGAATGCATAGGTGCTCACGCAGTAGAAGCCCGTCTTCCGTACAGGGTAGTTGATGGCACCGGGGTCGTTCAGGTGGACAGCTACGGAAGTGATAGGATTCCGGGAGACATCGCTTGCGTTCTTGGTCAGAAGGAAGGAGCCGATTTGGTCTTTCGTGCAAAGCTTCGCGTCGACATTCGCTTGGTCGCAGATAGTTTCCTTGATCTGAGAATTGTTCGTCAGTTCAGACGACCTCGACTCGGAAATTTGAATGCCGCAAATGTACCTGGTCCTCGGGGTTTCGGTACTCCCCAATCAATTCCTCATCGTTCCATTCAAAGATAACCAAACTGGCCTTTGGATCGCCCTCGACGTTATTGACCTTGGAGAATTTCACCAGGATAAAGGGGTCGACACTTCCTCCCCAAGCTTTGCGGCTGTACATCCCTGAACATCGTTGGCGGTGCGCTTCGTCGGATTTCTTTGGGTGTAACGTTAGCATACAAGACCGACAAGGTTCACAAAGGCTCGAACGCGAAACACTTACTAGTTCAACTTCATTGGCAAGCACATGGCCGGCTAACAGGGCCGTCAGGCCTAGAGTGCGGAGCCAGCCCTTCATCGCGACTGTGACGCGGAAGACGCAGAAGCAAGAGAGGCTCCAGAATTCAAAAGTAAGAGCTGATCAACACGGCGCCACATCCAATGACAAAAGGCGCGAGATGTTGAAAAGGAGTTGTCTCAGGAGCTCGATTGTGATCATCAAGCTCACTGCGTGGCCTCAGACCGGGGAAGCCGCGCGTGGGCCCGCATTATCTAAGCCGCCGCCGCACTTGGGGCAGATCCGTCACTACTTTTTTTCTCTAGATCTTCGGGCAAGATACAGCAAGATACTCGAGCGAAGATGCCAGCTAAAGAGCTTTCTCGTCCTTGCATGGACTGCAAGGATGAGGAAGCGGTCCTGACGGTGCGGAAGAGACACCTGTGCAGGTCCGCGCGCCCTCAACAATGCTTCTTACTCGGATTTGCTAACACTGTCCTAGATCCTGTTTCCAGATATTCTTGAGATATAAGGTGTTCCGACGCATGGAGCACCATAAACCACCTCGGGATCAAGGAGCTGCACCACCGACGCTACTTCTTCCATTATCTCTCGGCGTCTCCTCTTCCGTTCTTTTACACATGTTGGACACCGAACTTAAACGCTTACTCGCCAAAGCATACGCAAGAGTGCCATACCGCCTCCATGTCCTTGTTATCGAGCCCTCTACCTTCCGAGAAGCAAGTTCTCCTTTTGATACAAACTACGAGGAGCTTCAAAAAGCGTTCCCAATGCATACATTTAGCCGACTACCGTTTCACAGCGTCTTCGAATATGTCCCCGAGATGCAAGATATCATGACTGAGTATGCGGGGTCTCAATTCACCGAAGATAACACCAAGTCAAACGAAAACCGCCTTGCTGCTTTTCGGGCTTGCGTTTCATCTGCAACGTCAAAGACCGACCTCGATTACGTTCTGTTGACCCGTTTGGTCGTCGCATTTGCCAAAAACTCCGGCTGTGAGACTATTCTATGGGGCGACTCGGACAGCCGACTTGCGGCCAAGACCCTCGCTGGCACTGCTAAGGGCCGTGGAGCGTCTCTCACTTGGCAAGTATCTGATGGACTGTCTCCGTGGGGAGTAAGATTTGAGTTCCCTTTGCGGGATCTGTCCAAGTCAGAACTCCTCCAATATGAGAGCGTCTGTCCTGAATTGTCCAACATTGTCATCCCCGACGAACCCTTGCCAGATAATGTTCTGACAAAGAATCTTTCTATTGACGACCTTATGATGCGATACGTTCAGACCCAGGGTGAGAAGTATCGTGGTGTCATGGCCAACGTGGCGAGAACCGCGAACAAACTCGAGTCCTCCGTGTCTGATGATTCTCCATCGTGCTCTCTGTGTGGAGGTGTCGTTGGGAATGTCAAGGGCAATACCGGAGTAACTGTCTCCAGCCAGTCTGGCGAAAGCGAAAGTTCTCGATTCTGCTACGGATGCTTAAGATCTCGACCAGAAGCCAATTCAAATTGAAGTCTACCACAAATTGCGCAAAGGTATTTCCACACAGATGAGCCGATCAAAAGCAAAAACAACAAGCGCCATCCGAGAACATCATAAGCAAAATTAGAAGGGGTATCTGAAATCACAACTGAGAAGGCACCATTTTCATGCGCCTCGCTCCAAATCCTCCTCGGGACGACTCGCCCCACCAAACCACCTGCCGAAGGAGCGATTTCCACGGGCCTGTTTCGCAGGAGGAGGCCTCCTCGGTTGCGTGGCCGCATTACCAGCTTGCCCACCGTTCGATGGTCCCGACTCTTCATACGTTGGAGGCGAGTTGTCCACAACGCCAGTCTCCTGTTTGTCCCATTCCTCTGGAAGACTGTGGTCGACATCGTCCTGGATTTCTTGAATTCGTGGATGTTGGCCTGCTTGTGGTCCCTGCGGCCTGGGTTGTTTCTTGAGTGATTTGGCACCCTTTTCACGGAGATGCTTCTCCAGAATGACCGCATTTCTGGTGTTGCACTTGTACACTGCATCTGCAATATCACCAATGAAGGGGACCAGACCGATGATAAAGTCAATGATCACATTGATCATCATCATGGTGCGCAGGCGAGACGGAAGACCACCCTCAATATTTTCACAGTTCTTCACCACCATCATCGCCAATGCAGCGTCGCCAGCATCACCAATGCTGTGGCCGAGTCAGTCATGAAATCAACAAACCGGAGAGCACACTGGAAACTTACAATGGCACGATTCCAATCACACTGCCCCATCCAAAGCGAACACCGCACAAGTTGAAGAGAGCATAATCCAGCCGGTAGGCTCTGCGCTTGACTTGAGTGAGGACTTTGGCATCGTGTTCCGACAGGCCTGGTGGGATGGCCTTGCGACGCTTCCGAGTTTTCTTGCCAAAGGCGCGACCGAGACGTGACGCGGGGACTTCTTCGAAGTAGGGGTCCTGTATGACAGCCATTATGTTAGCCATGAAATTTGCAGCTCTTTGTCTAGGAAGCTCACTTACCTCTTGACCGAAGTGGTTTCTCGCAGATTCGGCAAGAATTCGCTTCCCAATCATAGAAGCAACTAGCTGCGACATTGTTGACGTGAGGAGAGGAGTTGTGCTATAGGGCTCGTGATGGAGGACGGAGGCGGGAGAGTGTCCCCTTTAAAAAGACTGAAAGATATAAACTTTCAAGGGATACAAAAATAGAGGTGTAGCGATGTGCCCTGGTCTGGCGTAGCGCCCACGGTTTCAAGGAGCAGTCCAATTAGCTCTCTGGGAAACTAGGAGTGCAAAGCGTGAAAGAAATGCACACAGGATATGAAACAGATGTGTGGAAGAAAAGTTGTTGTGAAAGAACGTCCCACCACGTCATTGGGCTCCCGTCTCTCTTTATTTACGACGATGACGACGATGATTGAATCTGGCCGATCAACTGTGGCGGTGCACAGCCACACCATCAATGCACCAGCCACAGCTGACTCAGCCGATCGTCGCGGGCGGGCTCGCTGGGCAGTTCCCGCTTGAGAGCTCCTCTTCCCAATCTGGCACCTTGTCTCTCTGCTTCTCCCTCTACATTGTCTGACGTTCGATAAGTCTTACTTTCTTCTCTACAACCTCTGCTTTGCCACTTACCTTTCCATTCATCCTTTTAACCTGCTCTCCCTTGGCGGAGACCTGTCGCGTTCGCGACTTGCACGAACGCCTGCTTTCGGTTGTCCGTGCTGAAATGCTAAGCTTCGATCACCATGACAGATTCAAAGATGCAGTTAGAAGATTGTAAGTTACTTGGCTTTGGCTGTGGACTCAATAATGACAGTGTGGCTGCTGGGCCGCGATAGGGCTAGATGACTTGTGCGTCCGCTTCATCATCAATCTGCCTCGCGAGGAGCTCGAATCAGTGGAGCGCATCTGCTTTCAGGTTGAAGAGGCACAATGGTTTTACGAGGATTTCATCCGTCCACTCGACCCGGCATTGCCGTCACTCTCCCTGAAAGCATTCGCGCTCCGTATCTTCCAACATTGCCCTCTGATGTCGCAATGGTCCCACTACCACCACATGGCCGCGTTCTCAGAGTTCCTCGCCTACAAGACTCGAGTCCCCGTTCGCGGTGCCATCCTGCTCAATGAAGAGATGGATGAGGTCGTCCTGGTCAAGGGCTGGAAGAAAGGGGCCAACTGGAGCTTCCCTCGAGGGAAGATCAATAAGGGCGAGAAAGACTTGGATTGTGCGATACGTGAAGTCTACGAAGAAACCGGATTCGATGTGCGCGCAGCCGGTCTGGTCCCGAAGGATGAACAAGTGAAGGCGATTGAAATCACCATGCGAGAGCAGCACATGCAGCTGTTTGTCTTCACCGGCGTCCCTCGTGACACCCATTTTGAGCCCCGTACTCGCAAGGAGATTAGCAAGATCGAGTGGTATAAGCTGTCCGAGTTGCCAACGCTGAAGAAAAACAAACAGCATGACGAAGGCATGGCTGTGGCCAATGCCAACAAGTTCTACATGGTTGCGCCGTTCCTCCATCCGCTCAAGAAATGGATTGCACAGCAGAGGAAGATCGCGTCCAAGGCTCAGGCTGGTGCGAAACTGGCCGAGGGCTATGTTTCCATGGAAGAAAACTACCACCAAATCAATGGCACCCCGGCTCTTCATCCTGCCACCGAGCTGGCGGCTCCGAGTGATCTTCCGGAGGTTGCCGCAGTGGCTGACGCTTCGTCTCATCTCAAGCGGCTGTTGAACATAGGCGCTTCGACGCCTACCGAAGCACCCGTGCAAGCTCCGGCCCCTCCTTCTGTTGATCAGAGCAAATCTGATGCGCTGCTCGATCTGCTGAGGAAGGGTGCACAACAACAGACTCTACCGCCTCCGATTTCACCTCATCCTGGCGCTCAACCTGCAGGGCAACCAGCACACTTGGCGCCGAACTTCTTCCCTGGCTTCCCCCAGCCACAACAGCATATGGCGCCAAGTTCTATGCAACAAACCTCCACGCACCTGTCGCAGGGACCTCCGCAGTCGAATGCGCAACTTCAGAATTTCGCTCGTCATCCGACCGACAACGGCCTCCATGCTCGTCAACATGAGCTCTCCGGATCCGCGGCAGTCCAACCTCTCACTCAAATGCCTGCACCGAATTACCCCACTGGTCTTCGTCAATCCTCACCTTCCAACGCGATGCCCCAAAGGCAGGCTGCTCCATTTCAGCAGACCGGGGATCCTCAATTCTCTCATCAAACTCAGCCAGCTCAAGTTATCGGCGCTAGGATCCCCCCTGCGAGCAAATTGCCTCCGCCAAAGCTTACGAGCCATTCCCTGAAGCTCCTCGACGTTTTCAAGGGTGATTCCAAAGTTGCCCAACGTCCGCAAAATGCAGCGTCAGCCACACCGGGACCAGGGCCCCAGATTGCACGCACGACGTCTCAACATCAGGACAGCTTGCTGGGTCTCTTCAAGGGCCCGCGCACGGCAGCTTCACCTCAGCCGGTCGAATTGGGAGGACATCCTGTGCCATCAAATGCTGCTGCAGCGAAGCAAATTCTCCAGAGGCCCTCACAGCAAATGGACTCAAATGTTCAGCGTGGAGGTGTATCCGGCGCCCCCACGAGCTCTTACCAGGCCTCGGTGACTGGGTCTGCCCCCGTGCAAATAGCGCAGCGTGAAATGGGGCCAAAGTCGACGCCTCAGGGGCCCGCAAATGGAATTAACCGGAGGAGCAATTCAGGTCGGCGAGAGCAGGCACAGCCGCAGCCGCTCTCTTCACCAATTACCATTTTGCCGCGCCCGCAGAGTGCAAAACGTGACGCATCTATCTCCCGACCCCAGGTGCAAGCCACTCCTTTACCTTCACAATACCAGGCTCCCAAACCAGCGGCTCCTGAGCCGGTCAAGCCCTTCCAACCTCAAATCTTACGCCGTCCTGACAGGCCAAGTTCCGAGAAAGTGCTTACGGCCACTCCTGATATGGAAAATGTGGATCAGAAACCTACCTTGGCTGGTCTACAGACAAATGCGTCCGAACTAGCGCCACAGAAAAGCTTCGATCGTCGTCCCAGTCAGACTGTTGCTCAAAAAGAAGCACTTTTGTCTCTGTTCGGCAAGGCACCTGTTTCTCCATCCCCCACCTCCGCAGCGCAAATCGACTCACGGGCTGCGAATCAACAACCATCCACTATTTCTGGTCTGGTGAGCCCACTATCATCCCTTCACTTCCCCAGCAGTGGGGATTCAATCTCTCGTCACGGTACCCCTTCCGAGGCTGAAGTGACTTCGAATCGTATTGCATCACCAACGAACAAGGAGTTCTTGCTTGGTTATCTTCAGGGAGTTGCCAAGGGGAACAAATGATTTTCTCATCCGCATGGCATGCAGTTTTGCTTCCGCTTGACTATGATATTTGCGTGTTTAGAAGAACATAATTCAGATGATTCATCAGTCCATTATCATTGTATCACGTCCGTCTCATTGGCACTATTTCCAACCCTATTCGCATGCGTCGCTATATTGAATCTGCATTGAGCGTAAATTAGAGGTTTTGATTCTGACAGGTTTCAATGCCAGACCTTTCATGATATCACAGGCCAGATGATCAAATACTTGAGACTCTCACAGTCATGAGCAAGATGATGAATTCCTGCGTGCTAAAAGAAGCTAAGTTGCCGACTGAGGAAGGTAATGAGAATCACGAAAACAGCAAGATTAGAAATCCTTCAACTCCCATCCACCAACAGTCCAGGTTTTAGCAAAATCTCAACATGGCTTTCTCCTTTCAGTACACCCTACCCCTACCATAGCTTCGGCCTCGTCGAAAGATATTCAATCATTCAATCAAAACCGGGCCTGGGGCTATTCATATACTCATCAGCTTCAGCCCGTCAGAAAGATGCCTCACTAGGAGAGGACGAGGCGAGATTATAACATCGCTGTCGGATTCTGAACCGTATCTCTCACGCGTTCTGGATCTTCGTTCAGCTTGCAGGTGGGCTCTTTCTTGCCATGCTCTTTCTTGACGTGCTCTGTTAGCCTCGGCATGCTCCTTGATCCCTCGTATAAGTGGCCAACAGATTTGGCACATAACTAGAGATTTCCCCTTTTCTGAGGCGCCCTCTCTGAATTCCCGATATCTCAAGCAGATAACGTATCGTTTCCCCCCAATAGTGATGACATGGCCAGGGGCGTATCGATTAGTGCCTGGGCGCGGGTTGAGACCACAGTCCACACACCACCGTTGGCTTGCGTTACATCCAAACTTCTCCTTTGTCCTTTTCACCATTTTATCCCCAAATTCAGCCCTTGGTCGTAATCTCAGACATTCTCGACAGGCGTACAGAGCTTTCTGGATACCGAAATCACTGGTTTCCGCTTCTCTCATCTCCGGGTGAGTAGGAGGCGGTATTGTTCCACGAAAGCGCCGGCAGGAACGTTGCAGCCGGATACGACTGAACGCATCAAGATGACCTGCTATTATGAACAGGATCTCGGTTGGGAGAGCACAGATAGGGGAGGTTGGTGCCATTATCGCAGTGCTTGTTGTATGTAGCCGAGTTGGACAAATAGGAGTCGCGAGAACAAGTGGGTCTGATCGATCATAGCTCCTATTCTGCCACCAGACACCGCCCAACGTCATCGTCTGATCCTCGGCGAAAAGAAATAGACCGCTTCATATTGGTCATCCTGCTCACCCTCAACCATGATGCGCCCTCGCCTCTCAGTCTGCAACCGCTGTCTCGCACACAACCGACTTTTTTCTACAACAACACCCCAGGCCGAGCGAGCCCACCATGCACCATCTCTCCCGCCGCAAACCGGGTACGCCCGTCTCACGAACCGCGGCCTCATCTCAATCACCGGCGTGGATAGCGCAACCTTCCTGCAAGGCCTCATTACCCAGAACATGTTGGTTGCAAATGACCCGAGCCGAAGCATCCGGCGCACAGGCACCTACACAGCCTTTCTCAATTCCCAAGGCCGCGTCCTGAACGACGCCTTCATCTACCCACTCCCGAACCCCGCCGGCAATGACCTCGAGCGCGAATGGTTGGTCGAAGTGGACAAAAGCGAAGTGGCGAGTTTGATAAAGCACCTGAAGAAACACAAGCTGCGTGCAAAGTTGAAGCTTCGCGCTCTCGAGGACGGCGAGCGGACCGTCTGGTCATCTTGGAAGAACCACTCTGAGCCGCGATGGGCCGCGTATAACCTGGAATCAGAGGCAGCATCGCCCTTCTCCCCGGACTCGAACATTGTTGGATGCATTGACTCCCGCGCTCCGGGTTTTGGATCTCGCATTGTCACCCCAGGCTCCGAGGACCTTCGAACCTATCTTCCGGAGGAGTCGCAGGTCGCCGGGTCGGAGGTGGAACTAGATTCATACACGGTACGCCGGATGTTGCACGGTGTCGCTGAAGGCCAGACTGAGATTGTCCGCGAGTCGGCGCTGCCGATGGAATGTAATATGGATCTGGCGCGGGGTATTGATTTCCGTAAGGGTTGCTACGTCGGCCAGGAATTGACGATCCGCACTCATCACACTGGCGTGGTGCGAAAGCGTATCCTCCCAGTGCAGCTCTACACCCAGGACCTGTCTTCAGAGAGCAGCCCTGTCTATGATCCCTCCGTTGAGGTATCCCTACCGCCGAGCGGATCGAATATCAGCAAGGCTGGTGGCCGTCGTGGCCGCAGTGCTGGGAAGTTCCTGAATGGCGTGGGCAACATCGGTCTGGCGCTTTGTCGGCTGGAAATGATGACCGATATTGCACTTACCAGTGAAGGCACGCAGTATACTCCTGGGAGTGAATTTAAGGTCTCATGGACGGACGAGGCAGGGCAGTCGTCGGAGGTTAAGGTACAAGCTTTCATCCCGTCTTGGACCAAGGACTTCATTCTTTCTGGTGGAGCTCGGAAGCCGGCCCCTCAAGCTGCTGAGAATGATGGCACACGAGCACGAGGCTTTGTCGAGCAGTTGGAAGAGGAAGAGGCGCAACGACGGACTGAGTGATAGCATGTCTATCGCATGTACAATATGATGGGTTGATGTAAATAGCACACATGTATCTCTATCCATGCTGAACAAAGGCCTTCGAGACCGGGTATCTCTAACTAAGCAAAAGACAATCGTATATCAGAATGCTGGGTATCATGAGGGGCCGTCAGACGCCATTGGCCTTCGCCTCAGCGGCGTCTGCAGCTTCATCTTCTCGCGCAAGCTGCTCCTCGAGGGCCTTGCGCTCCTTCTCTCGTTGAGCGTTCTTCAATCGCATCAGAGTCAGTTCCTCCATGCTGGGTGTGCTCGGAGACGAGGTGAAAGATGAGGCTTTTGGAGCATTCGAGGCTGCAGCAGCTGAAGCGAATGAGCCGAACGATGGTGCTTTTCCGGAGTTGGGTGCTGAGTTTAGTCCAGGGAATTTGAACGACGGAGTAGCAGATGGCGTAGGAGTGTCTGTAGACTGTTGGAATGGCTTTGATGCGGTGGTTCCATCCACTTTTGATGCAGCCGCAGCAGGCTTCTCCATGCTCGTCCCAAGATCAGGCTGGCTGCCCGATGCCCAGGCGACAGAGTCGATGATGGCCCATTCGCCCTCTGCGTGACGAATCTTCTTCTCGCTGTCCAACACAGCCGCATGGGCGCTCACAATCGACGCAAAGACAACAACACCAGTCGCAAAGGTGACCTTGCCCTTCTTGCCCTCCACCCTCGCACGCTTATCCTTCAGCATAAACGTATTCTCGACCTTCCCAAATCCTCCAAAAAGATTCTTCAACCACTCCGCACCAAGCTCCGTCCCAAGTCCCTCCCGCACCCAACGCACCTTCACAGTCCGATCAAGCTCCGAAACACTCCCCTCCTTCGACCGATCCACACGCTGCGAACTCCGATCCGCCGCCCTCCTCGCCTCTTCCTCTTCCTCCTTCATCTTCCTCTCCTCCTCATCCAACTCCCTTTTCAACTTCTCCTCCGCCTCCCGCCTCCGCCGCCGCCCATCCTCCGCAATCCGCTCAATCTCCCGCTGCAACTTCGCCTCCGCATCATCATCCGCCGCAGCCATCCACGACCGCTTAACACCCTGCGTAGCACCAACACCACCCATAGCCGCAGCGCCAGCCCGTTCGCGCGCTTCCAGATCCTCGCGCATCTTCCGCTTCGCGGCGTCCATCATGTCCCGCTCGCGCTGCTTGCGCATGCGCGCCTCTCGCGCGTTATCGTAGAGCTGGCGCACTGATGGGTCGGAGAGAACATCGTAGGCGATTTGGAGGGTGTGGAACTTGTCGATGTCTGCTGGGGTTGGGTTGGCGATTTTGTCCGGGTGGTATTTCAGCGCTGTTCGGCGGTAGGCGCGTCGGATTTCGGATTCATTTGCGGCTTGGGGGATGTCGAGCAGCGCGTAGAAGTCTTGGTTGGAGGCCGCGTGCGCCTTGAGGTCCTCTGTTGACATTTTGGTAGTGTCCTTCTGTCAGGACGGTGGGTGGTAGCTTGAAATGTCGGTGGTTGTTGGAGTTGGAGATTCGGGGAAATTTGATCTCGGAGACGCCACCGCCTGAGCTTGTCAGCCCTAAATCGGGCTGCTTTGCACTGCATTATATTCATCGCTATCGAACAAAAAAGGTCTGATAGACAGAACAGCTCAGTACGTCAGTATAGCTGTAACCTTTTCTCAATCACCGTTTCGATCTGGGTATGCTGCGTTTCTCAGCCTTTGCACCATAACATGCATGATGAAGCCACTATATATCTCCGACAGTGTCCGACATTGTCACCGAAATTCATGTCCAATTTCGAGGATCAGTAACAGCTCAATGTAGGATCAATCTAATACTTCAAGCCAAGTGAATCATGGACGCCCTGTTGTAATGCGTGTTAAGATTGGGAGGCCACAGCACGTGCCTGAAGTCTATCTCAACGTTCTCCCTCACGCACTTCTTTCGACCACCAACCATGGCGTCTACAATGGAAAGTATCAGGATCATTGGCCCTCCAAAACTTCACTTTGCAGTGGCATTGGCAATTGTCAACCAAAATACGACTGACAGGCCAGTCAAAGGTACGTTCTCAAAACCCAGATCTCCGCTGTAACCCATTATATAAAGCCAGATATTGACATGACTGTTCCCAGACTACATCCTGCAGATTCGAGGTCTTATCAAGAAAGTCAAGGAGTGCAATGTTGTCTTTGATGACAAATTCTTTGACAGTACTCGTTTCTGGCAGTCGGCATTCGAGAAGTCTCAAGCAGAACAGACCAAGTTGACGGACAAGATCTATGAATTGGAACAACGCAACCAGGCTCTTCTTGTCAAAGCGCACGGGAGCCCGACCATTGACACCAAAAGTCCAAGTTCGACAAAACGAAAGGCCGCTGGCATTGAAGAAGATGGGACATGCACAGAAGCGGCGAAGAAAAGATCCCGAGGTCGCAAGACAGAGGTCCGATCGCCTACAGATTTGAGATCCAAACGGGATGAAGCAGACCCGGATTCCCCTGGAATAGAGCGTAAGTGACACTTGACGAGCGTCTTCATCGATTCGGGCTAAACTCTGACTAGCGCTCTCGCTCATGAGACCATTATACACACTGCAGCGTGCACTTCAAAACAAACGTAGCAACGCGACACTGGCCATGGATGCCGTAACACTGTGCAAAGCAGCAGAAAGAGAGCTCTTGGCTGCTGTGATCGTCAAAAATGGCAATGGGGTTGAGCCCAGCAAGGAAAAGACGAAGGAGCCCGGACTGATGGTGATTGTCCAAGGCATCGAGCTTGCCTTCCAGCTGGTACATCGAGCACTGCATAGAGTGACGGGCGCCAAAAGCGACACTCAACTCAAAGGACAAATCACATACTACCTCGTGTGTTTGTTCGAGTCAACCATGACGACTCTTACTCAACATTGCGCTGGCATGGCCAGATCAGTCCTTTCCAGTGGGAGCCAATCTGTGACAGACGATGCAGCAAAGACAGCGCAGAGTCTGACCAACTTGCTGTGCACAATGGCACTGTCTCTGGAACTCACACGACCGGAGGATAAGGAGGTCATGGAGGGCTTCCTCTTCGTTGCCCTCGACCGCGTGGGCAAGTTGCTTGCGCTGTTCACGTTTTCTGACTGGCGCTCACCTTCCAATATCTGTCCCAACATGCGGCCAGGTGGTCTGGCTGCCATTGAAAAGGAGAATCTATCACCTGATAACGCCCAAGTCGAAGCTAAGCATCTTCTCATCTTCTTGGAGAAGGTCTTGACCCGCGAGTCGAGTATTTCGGATGTTAAAACTCGACTGATCCACTCCCTAAAAGACCGCCTTCGTAAGAGTCTGCTGCAGGCAGTTTTTGGAGATGACGACCCTTTCTTCAAAGAAAGCTTGACACGGCCAGCGACTCCCCCTCCGCAGACCTGCGAAAACCGACAGGCGGACGAGAATGATTTCTCAGAGTGGTTTATCCAAGGGCTCTGGCGTCTGGTAGGCTGGGATATGTTGAGCTCCTTGGTTAGCACACGCTGAAACATTCTACTACTGTCATTATTCATACTCATGACCGTTTCACTCGCTGTTCTTCACGAAAGCGTCCAAGACCCATTGTTCTTACAGATATATATGAGATAACTTTGCGACACGAGAAACCCACAAGACTAGATTCTTGATGTTAACTACTGCAAATTAAGAATACGAACCGCATTCCCACCCAAAATTGCAGCCACCGCATCTTTGTCCTCCTTAAATACACCGTCTATGGCTTGATAATTGGTAGTAACGCTTGGCCATCGCCCATCCTTCTCCTTCAGTGGCGGAAAGAAAGGATGATCAGTCCCTAGAAACACATGAGCATACATAATCCTTATTTGAATATACGGAACTTACCAAAAAGAAGACGATCCGAGCCGCCAGCCTCGACAGCCGCTTTCAGGCCCGCAGTACCATAAACCACAGCATCAAGCCAAACATTCGTCTTCAGAACATCCCAGATACTCCTCTGCGGCCCAGGAGTAGATCCACCATTCGCAACGAATGTCCTTTCATGTGCGATGCAGCTCTCTAAACGGCCAGCGAGGAACGGCAGCGTTCCACCCGAATGAGCCAGCAAGACCCGGAGCTGTGGGAACCGATCAAACACACCAGAGAGGAGCATGCGTGCCACGGCAATGGTCGTCTCGAGTGGGAAGCCCAGGGCAAGTGGTAAGATGTGGCCGTATCGGTTCAATGCCTCGGATCCTCCGAATGCTTCGTCTGGAAGACCGTAGTGTGGATGCAGGAATAGCATCAGTTGTGTTTGTTCCAGTGCTGCCCAGACTGGGTCCAAACGGGGATTGTCGAGCCCATTACCGAGTCCTGATGTACCCATGATCACGCCTTTGATGTGGGGTAGGGTCTTCAGTCTCTTGATCTCGTTTGAAATAATCTCTGGGCTGGGAGCGCTGAGGGGCAATGCACCAAAGGCAAAGAGCGGCTTTGGCTTGGATGATGACGAGGGGTCTGCGGAGATTGTGCTGCTGTTAACCTGCGCACAAGTTGACTCGAGATCATCGTTGATCTTCCGAGCCCATTGTTCAGCTTCGTCTGGGGCAAGGAAATCTAGCCAAGGATTCGCGAGGGAGATGACGCTACAGTCGATGCCGTGCTGTTGCATGAAGGCAAGCTTGACGTTGATGTCGGAGTAGGAGGAATCAACGGGACGACCTCGCTGGTCGATTGGGATTGTGTGGTCCTCATCGGATGACAGTATTATCAACCGTGGCGATGCACCATCAGCGGGATCGTAGATTCGAGGCACGCTCTTGCGCGAGCGCAGGAGCGCCATATATGCCGGTGGGTAGACATGAGTGTGGACGTCGACGACGGAATGCTTGGACATGGTGATAGTGAGGAGAGGGTGAAGAGGAGGGACGCTGGTGAGTTGGATGAGGAGAAGATAAGACCTGCAGCTGCGGGGATCACACCCAAGCAAGCCCCTTGCACTTATCGTACATCTTTTGCATGCATAGATACTCCCATGTCATGATCATAGACAGTGTAATGATGCAAATGCTAAGGCAAAAAAAAAAAAAAAAAAAAAAGGTGGGTGTCTTGTGTCTAAAGCTGTACATCCTCATCCTCGTCACATGGAGCAGCTTCTTGATCTCGGTCTTTTACCTAGGGTGGTCAACACTCTAGATAGGATCAGGTACAGTGCTTCATCATAATATTCACTGTATCAACGCAACTAGTCTATCTTATGAACTTGACAGACTGTAGACCCAAGTCCCTGTCCCGCAATTCCTCGTGCCTGGGAGATCTGCAGATCGACTATGGTCAGGACCCCGCACCTCAAACACAACAGGGCAAGCAGAGTGACATACCGTTCAACATCAGGATCCCAATCTAGAGACCAACACCAGCCATAGTGATGGGCTGCTTGTTGGTGAAGTTCGGAATATCCGCAAAGATCTTCGCAGCGTCTGGGTCCTGCAGGGCGTTCTGCAGGGCCTCCTCACTCTCCCACTCCAGCTTGGCGGCAATCAGGTAGGCGGGCTTGCCACCGTCGAGAGCCTTGGAGTACTCGGTGACCTGCCAGCTAATCAGGCCGTACTTCTTCCAGATGTTCTCAACCAGGGGCATGTGGGTTGCCATGTAGTATTGACGATCGAAGTGGATGTCGTCGTCGTTGGGGTACATCACTGTCGCGTGGAATTTGGCCATGGTTGCGGTGTTGAGATGATGTGGTTCTGAGAAGGGGATGGAAGTGAGTAGTTGAGAAGAAGAAGATGAAGAGGTCAAGGGGACGAAAGAGGGGCAGCTCTGTGTTTACTTGATCAAGAGGGCCCTGATCGGCATCTGAGTCGCCGAGGTTCAACTGCAGGTGGGGCCGATTAACGTGTCCGCGGTGGAGTTGAATACCAGTTGTGATATGAACTCGTATGTAGAGGGCCATCTTCAAGTCTAAGTAGAAATGAAAGCTATACATTATATAGAATGGGCTGGTATGCTGACGAGGTTCTGGCTACATAAAGGAGTACTCCCACACTGATACATTATCTTCTAGCAATACTCCAGAAGCTACACTCGATTGGCACAAGCTCATGGTATTTGCTACGCAGTATATGATGTGTTTCTATATTGCCCTCCGACTGTTTTCCATTGAGGGCAGGTCCATTAGATAATTCCAAATTTGCTGGGGTAGTAAGTCAGGTGTACACATAGCTTCATCAGAACGATCCAAACCTCGGAAACTGATTGAGTAATCCAGTATCCTCAAAAACATTGTTCGAGACACTTTATAGTCCATATAAAAAAGAGCTATTGAGGAATCGATCACAGAATGCGTTATCGTGCCAACGCCACATACATCGTGCCCCGCGGTCTGAGCCTCTGCAGAGCTTATCACTTATCTCGGACGCTTATCTGGAGCTTTATCACTCAAGACTCTCCCCTTCAGCTTCACATCTGATCTTCTCCTTCTATCCCTGACAGTTACTTGAGCTTCTTTCTAGTTGTCCTCTTGTACATTCTCCCCCGATCGCATTGCCTGTCATTATACCGCCCACAATGCAAGAGATCAACCCCGCATCCACCGCAGTGGAGAAGCCGGAGGATGATCTACGAATTCCTGTGAGCAGACTCCACCAAGGCTCCATGATGTACAAAGCCCACTCATGAACTCCAGCTCATCGACTTTGGTCCATTCTTCGATGGGACACCGTCAGACAAACATTCAGTCGCCCTTGCCATTACCAATGCATTCCAGACCTCAGGCTTCCTCTACCTCAAAGCCCACGGCATTCCGCCCTCGGTGGTGTCCAAAGTGTTTGCGTCCTCTGCTAAATTCTTCAGTCGACCGCAGAGCGAGAAGGACAGCTTAAGCTGGACGACTCCACAAGCCAATCGTGGCTATGTGTCAGTAGGCAGAGAGAAGCTAGCTACTCTCGACGAGACAAGTGAGATCCACACTAGACGAGCGTCCATGCCTGATCTGAAAGAGACGATGGAGATCGGCCGCGAGGGAGTCGATAGTTTGCCCAACCGCTGGCCGGATCATCTAGACGACGAAGGGAAAGAGTTCAAAGAGACCATGCTCTCGTTTTTCGACATGTGCAAGACACTGCACAGCCAGATTATGAGTGCCATCGCACTAGGCATGAATCTGCCCGAACACTTCTTCGACAGCTCCGTCAGTGAAGCCAATAATACACTGAGACTGCTTCATTATCCGGAGATTGGCAAAGAGACCTTCCAGAACAATCCCGGCCAGGTTCGTGCTGGCGAGCATAGCGACTACGGCTCGATCACACTGCTCTTCCAGGACCGACATGGCGGGCTGCAGGTGCGCAGTCCTAAGGGGACGTTCGTGGACGTTATTCCCATTCCCGATACAATTGTCGTGAATGCTGGCGATCTGCTCGCACGCTGGTCCAATGATACCATCAAGAGTACCCGACACCGGGTCATTGAACCTCCTAGAGTGGCAGGTGATGACTCTGAGCCTGATTCATCTGAGACGTATCCCTCTCGCTACAGCATTGCTTATTTTTGCAATCCGAATACCGACAAATTGATTGAGGCATTGCCTGGTACATATGAAGAAGATAATCAGGCGTCGAAGAAGTATGAAGGCATCACTGCAGGGGACTATTTGGTTTCACGATTGACTGCGACCTATTGATTCTGTTCAGCATTATGTTGCAGATGACACTTTGCGTACAGCCTACGTTTACCGATATTGATCTTTTCAACTCATGCACATTTTGCTATCTCGAACTTCATGTTAAGCGATATTGACACGACTAGCCATTGATGATGTTTCAATGATATACTCTAATATCTATGAATGCAATGGCACAATCACCACTGCCAGCATAGACCTACCTGTCAAAGCCTCAATATGTGGCTGGAACAGAGGCGAGGCGACCACCATCCGTCAGCATAATAGCACCATTGACATAGCCGCCAGAGTTACTGGCCAACCACACAACCAAGCCAGCCATATCCTCCTCGCTCCCTCCACGCGTCAACGGGATCAACGAGCGCGGGAATGATCCATGGGAGACACCATTCCCCTCAACGCCTTGATTCCGATAGACTGCCTCCGCCATTTCCGAGTAATACAGACCCGGCGCGATGCCATTGACGCGGATATCGTAGTCAGCAAAGGTGGTCGAAAGCATCTTGACCAGATGTGTCGTCGCAGCCTTGGACGCGTTGTAGGCGTAGCTGAATGGCACTTTGCGGTTGAACCCGGCAATCGAGCTGGTGATCACAACTTGCGCGGTGGGTGGAGCTAGGACTCCAGTCTGCGGAGCAGGACGCCGCTTGTTCGCATGTTCAAGGAGTGGTAGAAAGGCAAGGAATGTATAGTAAGCGCCTGTCACATTCACGTCCATGACCTTGGTGAAATCCTCCATCGGGATGGAGAACAGCGTGTCACGAATTTCGGTCAAAGAAGGGGGAGATCCATCGGCTTTTGGCTGGAATGGACGTGCTTCAGCACCCATGATACCGCTGTTGGCGAAGAGGACATCGACGTGAGTCGTCTGCGCTGCGACGGCCTCGTATGCGGCCTGCAGTGACTCCTTGGAAGAGACATCGCACTTGATTGGGATGATGACACCGTTGTTTGGAACCTGGGAGGCTGTCTCCCGGAGAGCGTCTTCACGACGACCGAGGACAAAGATCTTCGAGGCGCCATTCACCGCGAGAGCGCGGGCCATAACGCGGCCGAGACCTGGTGAGTTGGATACTCATTAGCGTGTGCAAGCCCTCTAGCTCCATGGATTGATGCTTACCGCTGCCTCCACCGGTGATGACGACCACCCGGTCCTGGACGGAAAACAAATTGGAGGCCTGTAGGTTCGACATTGTGTAGTTTGTAGAGTGGTCGTTGAGTGTTTGTCAATTATCAGTAAGAGCGAGAGGTGACGATATGAAGAGACTCCCCCCGCCGATTGCGATATCGTTCTTCCCCACTCATCGGCCCCGGTCCGATCTCTTCAATGACTCTTCTCTTTGCGCCGACATCGCACGCAGAACAGTGACACGAGGTGTTACCAGGAGTGACTCCTCCAATCGGGCCATTAGAACGATCCTGAGAGGCATGTTTTGTCGTACGAGAAACTTCCGCTGGCAATGCGCTGTGCCGCGGCAAAGCAGTGAATTATTATGACGGCCGGACGAACCCCGAGAGCGAACATGCAATGAAGCGATACCGAGGGGATCACGAAGGGCAAAGAATAGCTTCAAAACAAACAGACGTCCTTTTGCAGCCAGGAAACCTGGCGTCCCACTTGGACCGTGCCTCTTGACAGGGGATCGTCTAACCTCACTCTGACGGACTTAGATCGCACCTCTGCTGCTCCTGCTTATTGTGCATTCATCATCTCCATGCTCGGCTCATACGAGATCCTCTTTCCATGGTATCCAGATATCCGGCATATCCGGGGGTGGCGGATGTGATTTCCAGCTCCAGAATGATTCATGGAAGGAACTCGACGTCATCGCCAGACTGGACAGCCCTACCGGATCTGCACAAGCTAGATGGAGAGCAACAACCGTGATCAAAACGTTCAATGCTTCAAAAGAGTGCACGATCGCCTCGTTCATGAAATAGCTACAGATCAGGCCGACAGAAGTGGCTCCACATCCGATCAGTATGTTCGGTCCAACACATCTGTCACTTCTGATCCTCGTCGGTCGAAGCAAGATTCGTTAAGCTATCCGTTTGGTCCCGCAGGCAACAGAGGGTGTCTATCTCACGCCACTCTGCAAACCTCCCGTCTACGCGAAGCCAATGTATGACAGCATTGCGGAGATTGCTTCCCTCTCAAACCAATAGCGCTGGAGGCTTCTCCTGCAAGCGTCTAATACCTTTATAATCTCGGTTGACGCGGCCAGTCGACCGGTTCGGAATACACTCCGCGCGTGCCCTGCCCATGGCCGGCCACTGACTTCAACCATCCCTGTTGCTCAACCTCGTCTTTTGCAAGCTGCCCGACTCATTGGATATGTCCAGCCATGTCGTTGACTTCATCGGATCCATATTCCCATAACATTCTGAATCCTGGTCCGCCGGGCAGTGCCGACGCTGAATGGAACAGACTTGCTGCTTTCGTGCCTAGACGACCAGTCAGAGGGGCAGCCAAACCGGATTGACTGGCTCGATCATCTCTTGCGTCAGTACATGGCTCATTACCTTGCTGACGAAGCTTGACTGGCGTCTTATATGTACTATCGACGATGGCCGAACTTCTGTGAGACTGATCATCGCGCTCAACGTCGAGCCTCGTCATAGAAAACAAACTTGACGACTTACGCGAGAGGAGAAGCATTTACTGTCTGATAACCATGTTGAACGCTCTGCTGATGCTGAGTGCGTTGGGCTCACTGCCCTTCACCTCGGCATCCCCTCTCGAAGCCCGCGACACTTCAGTCTCGGCAGCACCAACTGTTAGCTTCCTGACTTCTCAGCCGCACACTTCATTCACCGGAACGCCATCAACTACTGGTGCCTTAACCGCAACTTCGGTTGGAACTAGTATCACTGAGGCAGCCAGCGTCTCTCCAGTGCAGACCGCTTACCCCGCGAACGGACGCCTTAACCAGTCTGAGCCGGCTCCGTTTGTTCCGGCTGGAGGGGTTGGCACTAATGGATCGATTCCCGTCTACAACACAAAGAGTGACTTCGATTATGAATCTCTGGTAAGCAACGTCTGCGTTCAATACTGAGATAGACCCGTGGCTAATGGTATTCTGTAGGCCCTCGCTCTCTACCAGGAATGGGTTGAACTTGACTTGTTCCAGGATGGTCTGCGTCGGTTCACTGCCGAGGATTTCAAGGCGGCTGGTCTCAACGACGCTGATCGAGACTTGATCCAATTCATGGCCGATCAGGAGATAGGACACGCCACTATGCTTAGCAATATCCTCGGACCTGCCGCGCCCAAGCAGTGCCAGTACAACTATCCATACACAACTGTGCTGGAATTCCTCGATTTCTGCCAGAAGCTCACTCGTTCTGGCGAGTCCGGGGTATACGGTTTCCTTCCTCATCTCGATAGTCGCGAGGCGGCCGCTCTGTTGACCCAGACCGTAGCCACTGAGGGGCGCCAGCAAATGATTTTCCGCCAATTCTCGGGTCTCTTCCCCATGCCCGTGTGGTTCGAGGTTGGTGTGCCGCAGTCTTGGGCTTGGACCCTCCTTGCGCCGTACATCGCCTCCTGCCCTAGCAATCAGACCCGTTTGATTTGGCAGAACTTCCCTGCGCTGAGAATACTCGGCCAGCCTAGTCTCTACGGCACCGGCCGTGGTAGCAACAGTTCGAACTTGAACAACACCATCGGGCCTGGCACGAATGTCGTCAAGTCACCGACGAACGCGACCACCAACTCCACCACCAGTGGCTGCGGTGTTGGTGTGACACCTGACAAGTACACGCGTCTTTCGTTCCCTGGCCGTCAAGTCTCTCTGCAGTGGGATGCGCCAGGCCAGCCAGTTGGTCCCAACAACAGCTACGTCACGTCTACCCAGGCTGGAAAGCCCAAGTTTGTGGCTTGGGTCTCGCAGTTGAACATCACATACACGCCTTTGCGTGTTGCCGGTAACCGGGGGTTCACTATTCAGCCTGATTTGGAGACATATCAAGGTGATCCGGCGATCAATGGCACCATTTTCCTTGCTGTGACCGATGACGATCCCTTTGTGAGTCCGTTCAACATCAGTATGCTGAACCCGCACGTCGTGGCGGGTCCTGCCCTCTACCAGGCTGGATGAGGAAGGTCGAGAGGGGAGTATTTTTGATTTCGGTGTATGATATATGTTGAGATTTACGGGGTAATGAGAGAGTCTGCAGTATGAAAAGCTTTGAGTGCAAATCCGTGAATTGAATTCGGTACAACTTTTAAAAGCGAGGGACTTGCCTTAGAAGTCAGCTCTATACAGTGAGGAATCATATAGTTGCGGCCTAGACAGATGTTCACCTCGGTTTTTGCAGTGATTCACTTCGCTTGTAAGAATTAGAATGAGGAAAGCAACGAATAGCTAATGTAGAGATATTTATATGTGTCTATAACCATGATCCCTTATGAAGTGGAAGACAGCGTCAACTTCGAAGAAGTGAGTGAGAAGGCTGAAGCACAAGTGTCAACGGAGCCCTCGAGGCACGAATGCCTCCTTATAAAAGTCTTATCAATAGAGCTATAGGCCAAAGGGTCACTATATAGAGCCCTTGATCCCCAAAAATTATTCTTCCTCCTACACTACCTCTCGCCTAAAATCTGGTCGTGGAGGGCCTGGAGGAGCGCGCCCTCCTCCAGGCCCTCGTTTTGACCCTTACACTCGCGAGGTAAGCACAGATCAATGATCGGTGAAGGAGAAGACTCTTATTAATGCCCTTTATAGCCTCGGACAGGTCTTACCTGTTTCGACTAGGTGGCAGATCGCACAGTAAGCTCTACCTAATACACATGCGCTTTATGCGATACTAACCATATAATAGCCGCCAGCAGCATCCATTGCCCATACATTCAGCAGCAACTTGGTTTGATCAAAGATCGGACCATTAATAAGTTTTCAAGATCTCTCTAGACTTTTTCTCACCATAACGATATAGTGGGTGTCTCATCAGCGATGCTAGCAAGCTAAGTCTCCTTAAAATATATAGTCTCTTGCCATATGAGAATAATTGCTTAAAGTTCTAAGGTGTAATTTCCTCTAGTGAGGGTTATGATATTGTTTTCGAGCGTAGTCAAATATCTATCAATATATCAAAATTAATAGTCGTTATGAGCTTGTCTTTCATATACATAGCACGAGTCGACCATTTTTGATTTAGTAGAAGGATATTGTAAACGCTATATCATAATAGAAGAATACTAGCGACAAATAGACAAATATTGCGTTAATGAGGAGCAATGCTTGTTTTGTTCGATCATTGATTGAACTCGATGGTTCTTCACTAACGTGATACTTTTTATAGAGTGCACGGACCTTAACCCCGATTTAACGCCGTCCACAGGTCGATCCTCTGCTTTCCCTCATCTCATCCTCTCCTCCATTCTCCTCGCTCTCAATCCCCCGCAACACACTCATGGCCTCAAGGAACCGCAAGCAGCGTCGAGCTGCCGCAGGTGCAGCTCACTCTGCCTCGCCTGAACCCGAAATCCCCCTCCGCACGCCTCCGCGCGACGACCAGTCGAAAACGACCCGGGAGCGAACACTATACGACATCATCGCGGAGCGCCAAAAAGAGCTGCTTGGACAGGCAGCCGCCTCAGAGAACACACTTCCATCGCCAGTCAGCAATGGACTACCCGCACAGCCGAAGGGAACACGCTTCGTGACCGTCGACGCGTCAGGACAATTAGTGGACACGGATGGCGATCTCGACAGCCAGATCCCAGTGAACGTGCGCTCCGAGAGACCTAGCAAAGGCAACAGAACTCGGAATACCGACGAAATCGAGAATGACAAGCCCCTCCCACCGTTCCTCGACACAATCCTCCTATCCCTCCCTCTTACCTTCCTTCATTTCACACTTGCGTATCTCGCTGCACACCAATACGCAGAATCGATCGATTTTCCACGACTCTTGAAAGAGTCGATCACAATTACATTACCCCTCCTCACATTCCTCGTCCACTTCGCACACGGCCACGTGGTTTCCTTCCGGCTACCTCGAAGATTAAGCTCTGTTCTCGCGAATACCCAGCCTGTCTCCATTTTGCCATTGACGCGGGAGAAATTGAGCCTTTCTTTTCTCCGACGCTTGCTATTCCCGCCTTCGTTGCGCACGATTGTGTTTCTTCCTATATCAGCAGTGCTAGGCGCACATCTGGTCTCTATCACGAATGGAGAGCCATACTATGCTGTGATGAAGAAGGCGCCTGCGGTTGGGACTATTTGGATATGGTGTATTCTGGAGATGTCTGTTGGGGCTGCATTCCTTGGGGCTGTAGGGCCGTTGGTTTGGGGGGTCTGGTGGATGGGCTATGGGATTGTCTAAGGAGGCTACGGATACCGCTGCGACGCCGACTCATTCGTCCAGAATCGACTTTATGCAGCAGATATTGAGCGATCCAGCTTCGTCACACGATCCGTAGAAGTCTGAATTCTTCCCGTGATGAAGCCGAGACAGCTTCAATTTTCTGCGATGAATCTGTCTCTGGACTAGGGGCTTCTCTGATCTAAATCAAAAAGGAGGAGGGTTCAGGTCCATTCCCTCGATTGCCAGTTTGAAGGAGTCATTCCTTGAATAGCTTCCGGCAACGTCCATGTCGAGTCTGCCTCGCTCGCAATCCTCCAAATCGATCTCATGAACCAACAGTCCATCCATCTCGGATTGGCCGCTGTTACTCGACTGTTCGAGGGCGTCGTTCGTGCAGGTTTCCCAGGTTGGGCCAGCGAGAACCTCTCCAAGGGGCCCAACAATGCATGATCCACCTCTGGAGATATACTCCTTTCTTGCTTCTGTCACCAATTAATATCCGTCTTTGCAAGTCGATGATAACCAGAGTCGACGCTTGAACGGACATACCTTCCGAAACACCCTGAGCGTGGTCCGTGATCCACGATGGCAACTCATTGTATCGAACACATTGGTTAGAAGACAAGACGAATGTACGGCCCTCGCCGGCGACGGGGCGCATGAGAGGAAGCCAAGTGTCCCGACTATCAGCCGTCGGCGCAAGATAAATGTTCACATTCTGTGAATAGAGATTTTGACGAAGTAAGGGCATGAAATTCTCCCAGCAAATGGCGGCAGCGATAGTGAGCTTGACTCCGTCGATCTCAGTCGTAACTACCCTAAGTGTTGACGGCGAACCCTGGCCCCAGATTGGGATCCTATGAAAGAAGCCACAATACTTAGAGCATAGTCTATGTGGACGACTGGTATCACCGTCACTAGCCGTCTTCTAGCTATGACCTCTGCCATTTGGGCAAGCAAGGGTCGCCTGAGATGTTCTTCTGCGGCATCGCTAGGACCCTCTGATGATTTCCATAACGGGGGACATTAGCGACTCGACCATGGTGATAGATTCAAGCGGGATACAACACGATATGTTGATGTCAGACACCTAATCAGAGGAGTCTCTTTGACGGGATCAAAAACGTCGCGCAATGGCTCAGCTTAGGCCTAGCGTCCTGTGAGAAGTGTCAACGGCGTTGAACACATCTTCACTGACCATTCTCTATGCTGACAGTTGATGATATCTGGAATCCATTTCGAATTCAAGATGGCCTTTGATTATAGTCTTCCATATGCTTCATGGCAATAGTTTAGAAAGGTGGTGGTTAACAGTCATCTTTGGGAAAGGAGCCAGCCCCGTCGGTGAACTGGATACTGACGAAGCATAGTGCAAGCCTTCGCTATGGATTATTCGATCCAATGTTCTCATTGATATCGGCTACATTATTCAATTCCACTCGATTCTGTCTATCAATCCAATTTCTACCATAGACAAAGAGCTCCTCACATTATGACAGACACCACAAAGAAATCCACAAAGACCAACATCCAGCTATCCCTCAACCAGAGCCTCAAGCGCAACAGAAGACCCAACCAGATCCAATCCCAACCTGCATCTCACCCACATAATAAGTACAAGGCTCGCACGAACGACAGCGTCAGCGCTGCATCTCGTCGAGAACCCGCATGCACCGACGCAGCGCTTATGTATGCGTCCTGCGTCCTGCAGTCTGCACCTGCCACATCACATCGCGTTCTCAGTGGAACTCGGATCCTTGAGATCAGTGCTTCCCAGGGACTTGGTATGCTAAGACTAGAGTGCAGGATATGTGCATGGTAGCCTCGTGCGTCAGTCTCGTGCGGACAACTGTCACCAGTCACCACTGATTTTGCTCTGTTATCTCACATCATGACAGGTTACCCCTCTTTCAGATTGGCTCAGCCTCGTGAGCGAGCCTTGTCCTCATATCAACATGGGCATGAATGTGAATCTGGTTGTAAGCGAGGCTCGCACTGACAATCACCCTATCCCTGTCAGATCAGGCTGAGGCTGCATCTCATGCCCACAGACGTCACGCCAGCCGCTTTCTAGACGCCGACGGAATGACCTCAACAGGGATCAAGGAGCCAGTCCTAGCCTTGTGGCACTTAGCCATCTATCATGCATCCATGTCAGCGTAGTCCGATATCAGGCTGTGTGAGAGAAGGATCTGGTCCTCTGTTCTCTGAATTGCGCAATATGCATCTGCCGTTGTCTCCACTAGACAAACACTATGTCAAGGTGGGACAGTCGCGGTGAGAGAATTGCTTGCTTTTCCCAAGGCTATTACCAATTTCGATGGGAACCCATTTTTGAGTCTTGCTGGGCCATGTTCATTTGAATTATTGCATTTGTGATAATGTGCGTATATCTCGTAAATAATGAATGGTAAATGTAAATTGTAAATCAGAGACCCGCCACATGCAAAGAGCGATCGTGAGAAAATGGCAAGTCGTCAACGTCACCAGCCCAACCTAGTCCAAGTATAAGCCAAACGCCAATATCACAACGCCAGCCTCCCAAACATACGCAGAGACCAGAACAGTATAACCCAAAATAGGAAAAGAAAACACTCAACGCCCCTGCAGCCTCATCTCAGCTAAACCGTAACCCGTCCCTCCGGTGCAGCCACACCGACCGGGGGGATATCTGCGCTAGAAGGCAAAGCCCGACCAGCAGGCACAGCAGTAGCGGCAGCAGGATTACTCCCCTCAAAGCCCGACAAGAGCGAGGCAACCATCTCCCGGTACGAGTTCATCTGGGACAGCTTGAAGCGCTGGATCTTCCCGCTCGCCGTGCGGGGGATCTCCTCCACAAAGACCACACCGCCATCTAGCGATTTGTAGCTGGCCAGCCGCTGGCGCGCGAATTTGTACACCTCTTCGGCGGTGACCCGGTTGATCGCGGAGTCGCGGGCCCGCACGACGAAGGCGCGGGGCACCTCGCCCGTCCCGTCTTTCAGGTTTACGCCCGTCACCGCCGCGTCGACGATGGCGGGGTGCTGGAGGAGGACGGCCTCGATCTCGGCGGGGGCCACTTGCCAGCTAGAGCGCAAAAATCAGTACATCAATTCAATTATCAGATAAGCGAGGGGCAGGGGTGGAGGAAAGAGATGTGGGGGGGGTTCACTAGTGGACTTACCCTCGAACCTTAATGAGTTCCTTGGTTCGACCGACGATGAAGTAATACCCGTTCTTGACGTACGCGACATCGCCAGTGCGGAACCACCCCTGCGCATCTTTGGCATCGTCGCGGCCCTTGTACGCCATGAGCAGGCCCGGCCCGCGGACGTACATCTCGCCGGCGCGGTCGTCGCCGCGCACGATCTTGCCCTCGTGATCCACCAGTCGCACCTCGTACCCCCTCAGCTTGGTGCCGATGCTGCCTGCGTCGCCGCGCTGGCCGTATCGAGTTTGGAAGATGACTCCCACCTCGGTCATCCCCCATAGCTGGCAGGCGTATGCCAGCGGAGACAGGCGCTCGCGGAACTGCAGCATGGAGGGCCCGTCGATCGGGGCGCCTGCCACGCCGACATAGCGCAGCGAGGAGAGGTACTCTGCCACTGGTAGGGCGGAACGGTTGATGGAGTGGATGATGGCAGGGACGAGGTAGGTCTCCGAGATCTGGAATTGGTGGACGGTAGCCAGGAACTGGGTCAGTTCGAAGCGCGACAGCACAAAGAGCGGCTGGCCGTAGCGCACGGGGAAGATGTGTGTCCACAGCGCGCCGAACAGGTGGAACATGGGCAGGGACATCAGGCGGCTGACGTGGTAGGGGGTGTCATATTGGATGGCGCGGTGGTGGGAGATGATGGCATGGTGGGACAGGATGGCCGCCTTGGGCAGGCCGCCTGTGCCGCTGGTCGAGAACATGGCGGCGGGGGTATTCTGCGCGGTGACGGGGTCGGAGAACATGAGCCAGTCGCGTTCGCCGTAGCAGAGGAGATGGGCGAAATTGAGGTGGCGGGCGTCGCCGCCGCTCATGGCGAAGAACTCGGCCCCAGCTGGGAATCCTAGCTCGTACCACAGGAAGAGCTGGGCGCAGTGGTCAATTGCGCGCTCGTCGACCAGGCAGACCTGGGCTGGGTGGATGCCCCGGCCGGCGGCGACGTCCAGGACGGTTGGGAGGGCGTCGCGGGTGGTGAGGATCATTTTGGGCTCGGCGAGGCTGATGATGTGGTCCAGTTCTTGCGGGTGGCTGCGGGGATTGGATCCCATGTATACACCGCCGGCGCCGATGATGCTGAAGAAGAGGGCAGGGTAGAGGATCTACAAGCAACAGATACGCGTTAGTCTTTGTCTCGAGTACTGTCTCAGTCTCGAGTACTCACGCTGTTCCCCAAATGCAGCAGGACACAATCACCCTGCTGGACATTATGCGCTTTGAAACCGGCAATCAGGGTTCGGACCAGCTGTCGGAACTGGGCGGCGGTGATTGCTCTGGAGGGATCTTCGGCATCGACGAAGATGGGCTGATACTGGTTGTATGGGGCGGGACCACAGAAGGTAAAGGTCAACAGGTCGGTGTAGATGTCTTGGTGGAGGAGGGGGTCGACCGAGCCGGGCATCATGGCCATGGAGTTCCAGTAGCGCATGATGCTGGACTGGGGATGATGGATGATAGTAGAATGTGTCTATATGTAGGTATAGGTATAGCAGAGGAGAAGATGGTAGATGACTTTAAGTAGATGCTCTCAGGGCAAGGGCAAGGGAGTATAGTAATTGTTATATAGGGATACGCACCCTACTTCTACTTGTATAGCTAGGTAGTAATTTGATTTCTTTGTCGGTGGAGGATAAGGGAATTTGGAATACTCTTCTTTAGCTGACTCAGGCGCTAAGTCTCCACTGATATTCTATTTCATTTTTATTTCTTTTGATCCTGTTCATCCACATGCAACCAAAGTCACGATCTCGACTCCGAGTCCTGCCGCATGCAGAGTGTATGTGTCATGAGACAATTATTGAATATTCTCAGTCTCTGAGTTTACAAGATTGACAATTCACACGAACAGAACAGTTCGTGGGTCCCCGAACCGGTTCACGCTAAGAACTAGCTACATGATTAGTACATTAGCTACAGGCGTGGCTGAGGAGATGCTCTTGTGATTGATCTGATTTGATGTCAATCATCACCGACTGAGCCACAATCTCGGATCATGCTAGGATTGAAAGGGCTAGTCGTGACAATTCCAAAAAGAAAAAACACTGTCAATCGGATCGACACGATCTCCCACGGTCGCCCTCGCCGAGTCTCCATCCTAAAGATACTCCATCTACTCCATAACCTAATGTCCCATCACTCAACTTACCAAGTCTTCTCCCCATCAGTTAGCAGTGAACCTCGGTATGTGATCACCAACAGTCCTTCTACGCATTCTCATTGGCACATGTCCATGAACTCCACGAGCTGAACATGGATCTGGATCCGATCTGATGCCAGGGATGCGTTGCCGCTGGTTCCCCGGCGCGGACCTTGCACCTTACAGGTGTCTATCAACTATGATGTAGCCACGGCTGACACTGACACCTCCCTCGCTGATGTCGAACACGATCCAAACTCACCTGTACAGCTGCTCGTGTCTCCACTCGTGTCTCTCTGCCTGACGTCCCGTTGCCAACACCTAGAATCCAGCTCAACCCGTCCTTCCTCCTCCTTCCTTGATTCGAACCCTCATCTGAGTTCACATCTCAGATATTGAGTTGATCAATAACTTACCCCTCTATTGCTCCTCCCCATCAAAGACAATTGCACCATCTTAGCCCAACTGTCCCGCACTAAGTGGACCCGCCCATTACCCACTTGATCGATTTTCCCCCTCCCTTCCATGAATAACCCAAATCGCGGTCTGTAGTTCGACCACTGCGCACAGGACCACCAGCCCTAGATCGCGATCGACTAGCGATAATCTGACGCCATGTTCATGCACCTCGCCCTCTCTGTCCAACACGGCGGTGTTGAGATTGCAGGAAGGATCCACTTCGCCCATTGCATTCCTCGCCTCTCGCTGGCTGGGAAAACTGGACATCGGTGGGTTCCTGTGCGCTGGCAGTTCAGCGGGCCGAAATTCCTGATCTCTCACAACCCCTCCACGGCACACGTCCATGTACCCCGCTGCAAGGAATGATCGACTGCACAGAGGGAAAGAAGGTAGCTGTAACCACACAGACAGCACAGGGATCGTACATACGCATGCACGGGGACCGATAGCTGCCACTGCCACGTTCAGGAACCGCATGCCATTGTCCAGCGGGTGGCTGATCTCATCCCTGCTGAACACTGGCAGAGTGGCAGCAACGGAGATGGGCGAAAAAAAAAAAAAAAAAGAGAGGCGGCATCCCTTGGCTCCGATGGTCCGGATATTGGTCTTGCCCTCCTAGTGTGTATTATTGGATTCCTCCTGCACCCTGGGCCGATCTCCTCCGGTCCTCGCTTGGATGCACGATGGCACGATGGAGCCCGTAGGAAGGAATCCAATCCTAGTGGCACGCTGCAGTAGTAGTCAATCCCGCCAGAGCATAAAAAAATGCGAGAAAATGAGAAACAAACTTCTCGTCTCGTTGGGCGTCGCGGTCTCGGTCGACGATCGTTGAGGAGCTGACGGATCTGACGTGCTGATTGGGTTACATTCCAATCCATGAACGATGGGTCTCTCCCGCTGTCCTGGCATCGCTTGCCTTTTCCGGACTATCCCGTCCTTCCTGAACACCCTGTGTCCACTTTGGACGCTATCTGGACTCAGCTTCTGGGCCCATGGGATCTCCATCCGGAGCGCCATGTTCCTTGGACGGTCACCCGGAAAGCTGAAAATGTAAGGGTGGAGGAGCTCCGATGGGATATCCTGATATCCTCATTGGCACCCATCTGTCTTTCCCATCCTTCCACTAGTCTGCCGGGATCTGGACCCCGGTGATAGTGTCATACACTCCCCAACATTGTGGGAATGAAACGGATCATCAGGTAGCAAAAGTCAAAAAACAAATCAGAAAGAAAACAGGCATTGGCCAAGGCTGTTCCGGACAAGGCTGCACGGACAAGGCTTGCCCACTTGGGCAATGTGATGGACGCAACTCCATCGGTTCGGGAAGGAGTCCTGCTGGGGGGGACGGGATAGTCATTGGCAAGTCAAGGAAACACACGGGATCCAGCTCAGATGGGATCAAGGGTTGCGAGTGGGGAAACCAGGATGGAGGAGAGGGTGTTGTTGATGACCCTCGGGGCGTGGCCTCGTCACTCAAAACCACGAGCCCTGGCCCCATGAGAAGGCATCATCCCAGTCAAGTTGTCAACACTTCCTCGCCCGTTCGGTCATCTTTTGAACTTCCACGACCTTCGTCCCTCTGCAAGGCCTTCCCTAACCATGTCGGTCTCGGAGAAAAGCCCTATAACACCACCAATGCCCGTGGCATTGCGGGCACCTCACTCCCCCAACCCGAGTGAGTCCACTCTCACCGAGGGGGAGCGGTCCTCGACAGAGATGGGATCCATCGATATCCCGTATCAGAAAGAAATTGACCTCGAGGCCCAGACGCCACTGCCGGAGCCCAAGCGCCTGGCATGGCTGCGGTATACCATTGGAACCATCTACCGCAGGCTGTTCACGCTGGTGTTTTTGGCCAACATTGGCGTGCTGGTATATGTGATGGTCTCGGACCGCAAACTCATCGCGCTGGTGAATGCAACCGCCGCCAATCTGCTGGCCTGTGGTCTGGCCCGCCAGCCGTTGGTGGTGAACTCCATCTTCCGGGTCGTGTGCTCAGTGCCCCGGTCAGCACCGTTTTTCTTCCGCAAATGGGTGGCCAAAGTGTACCACTATGGAGGCGTCCATAGCGGCTGCGGAATCGCAGCACTCGCTTGGTACATGGGATTCATGGGCCTGCTCTCCTATCAGTATTGGTCACCCTCCGCAGCAGCTGCAGTCAGCTTCTCCGCCGCGCCTGTCAGCGTCGCTTACATCATCCTCGTTCTGCTGATGGCGATCGCCGTTGTGGCACACCCCACGTTCCGCATGAAGCGGCATGACTATTTCGAATCCATCCACCGTTTCTCGGGGTGGCTTGTCGTGGCCCTGTTTGTGGTGTTGCTCATGCTGTTTGCCCACGAGATTAGCCAGGCCGAAAACCAATACCTCGGTCATTTCCTGGTCACTTTACCTGCATTCTGGTTTTTGATGGTCACTGTGGCCGCCATCATTCACCCGTGGCTGCTGCTGCGGAAGGTCCCCGTGCGGGCCGAAACCTTGTCCACCCATGCCGTGCGTCTGCACTTCGACCACGCGACCACCACCTTTGGCAAAGGCACCCAACTGGCCAAGCACCCTCTGCGCGACTGGCACGGGTTTGCGACTTTCCCCGACCTCGCCGCGGCTGGACCGCGGGGAGACAAGCCCAGTTTCTCATGCCTGGTCTCCAAAGCAGGAGACTGGACCGCCGAGACAATCCGCGAACCGCCCACACATCTCTGGAAGCGTGGGGTGCTGCTGTACGGCTTTGCATATGCCATGCGCGTGTTCAAGCGGGTCATCATCGTCACGACTGGCTCTGGCATTGGCCCGTGCCTGTCATTCCTGGGCGATGAGAACCGCCCCGAGCTGCGGGTTCTATGGCAGACCCGCGCACCCCTGAAGACGTACGGTCAGGAGGTGCTGGACCTGGTGCACCGGATGGATGCCAACCCCATCATCATGGACACCGACAAGATGGGCCGTGTTGACATGGTTCCCATCATTCAGCGCCAGCTTCGAGAGTTCGAGGCTGAGGCGGTGTGCGTGATCAGTAACCCCGTGGTGACTGGCAAGATCGTGTTTGAACTTGAGTCACGGGGGGTCCCGGCGTACGGTCCAATTTTTGATTCTTGATTTTGATTTCATTTGGAGTGGTTGGGTCAGGGGACCCTGTCTGTTCGGCGTATTCTGCATTTGCTTTTCAGCTATATATCCTGGTTAGATCACTGGGGCGTTTGGGACTGGTTTGCTTTGGAGTACCTTTGATACCATATTTCGGGCTTGGCTTGTTCATGTTGTTGTCTTTGTTATTCTTCAGGGGTGTCATTCAGGGGTTCCTCGGTTGTTTGATTCATCGTTGTTCCATAGGTAGACTCAGGAGAGATAGTTGTCTGCACATACAAGAGTCGTTACCTGGGAGTTCCAAAGATGCAAGTTCATTCAGGAGATGAAAGAAGAGAGAACAAAGAATAGGGGGCGGGCCTAGTGGAAAACGCGCTCGTGCAAACATAGTCCAACCATAGTAGACTTTGTGATGGTCCCGTCAATTCCAAATCGTCCGACTCCACACGATCACGGAAAAGTGGTTCTGCCTCGATCTGATTGGCTGCCCAGCACGCGCCCAATTTGCGGCCTGCCAAGACTTTCGGGGTCTCGAGTTGCCTGATTGCCTGAACTACAGTATACTCACTCACTTACTGCGTACAATTCTATCATGAAGGACCATGGCAATGAGCCATAGATGGTCTGTGACCTAGCACTAATGCCTCACATCACTATCAGCCCGTCACCTGGGCACACATCCCCAAGAGCACCCCCTCGACGCGATAACGCTGAAAAACAAACACAACGTGGAGACCATCGTGCCCTGCCAGTGGGTATCCGCCTAGCGGTTGCCTCTCAGGAACAAGACGGACAAAGTCTCCGATCCCAGAGGCCCCGTCCCATTTGCCAGGCAGGAGCTTTCTCCATTCTGGCACCAAATAGTAGCTATCACGCTGCATTAGCTCTTCTCCTGAGGATATTGCGGAGAGTTTGATTCGTCTGTTCCTGGAGCTCATGTGAAATTATGCCATTTAGGTGCCTCGGCGGGCGGCCTGAGGGTTGTACGGAGCAATGTATGTACATGCTGTGGCCGTGCGGATGGATACATGTGCAAAGGGGTCCTCGCTTCTCGAAGGGTTGGCTTGTGCTTCGGTGTTTGGTCTTGATCTTGCTGCTGCTTGGGCCGCTGAGGAGACCGTGTTAGTCGATCATTAGCATGAGGAGGAAATCCGATCTCTGGAGCTGCCAGAATCTGCCCACATAGTTCGTTGGCTGATAGATATTTCCATCAGAGTTTAAGTCACTACGAAGTTGAAGAAATGCTAGAGATTATCTATACGATCAAGATGTAGCATATAATATATTCTGCAGTGATTTGACCATTGTCTTCTATTATCAAATGCTATCCAGCTCAAATCTATTCACCATCGGTGATTCATCTGACAGCGCCGATAGTAACCCTTGCAGTAGGCTGTTACAAGGCCCGCGTCTACACGTTAGTCTCTCTTATCTACAATGGTTGACACCCGCATATTCCAAGAGAAGAGAGAGGTATAGACAATTGCCCTACAACCAATTCAGACATCATCTGAAAAAAGGAAAGTGATATCCGACTAAGGCGCATTCTATGATTAGCAGACATCACCGGCAAGAAGGCAACCAGGTCCATCATCCAGGTGGGCCTCAGGCATCCCAGCTTCTACGCCACAATAAGCAAACAAGCCTCGCACGTACCTGACATCCCATGCATTGTCTACATATGCACTATCCCGAAGCCACGCTGCTCAGAGATGCGATTGCCATTCTGCCTAGCGGTTCCTGTTTTCTACACCGACTCGACGTCTACAACTGGGCCGGGGCATGAGAGACGTGGCTCGAGGCTGATACTGCAGTCTTCGAGGGTCTTTCTAGTCAATCCCTAGGCGGTATACGGCCAATACTGGTGATCCGGTAGTCGGCAGGCTTCACAACTTAGATGCAATTGGCCAAGAGGTCACAGGTAAGATGGGATGAATTAAAGGCCATTCTTCTGGACACTATGTGCTTAGGTGACATTGACAGAGAGGCTCCTAAACAGGCATACAAGGAAAAGAAACCAAAAAGAGAACCCGCTTACCTCTCTAGTCTCCTGAGAGAGGGTGGATTAACTATATACAACTGCTTACAGAGCAAAGATATCAACCTGATCACACCACGACGGATAAACCGGAGGAATATAGAAACTAAGCACAGCTCGATGAATCTATAAATCTACCAGTTACAATTGGATTCAAGTTCTTTCCTGATACCTTGACCTACTTTCGCAGTGACTGCCATGCCTCATTTAAGCTTCATAGATATTTGCCCGCTGTGGCCCTTATCATTGGCTGCTTCGAGGCAGACTCCACATCTGGACCCACCCGTCAATAGCCTCAACTGGAGTTGGCAATGGTTTTTGATGCTTGTTTATGTAGTAAGTGGTACTTGTGGTAATATGTTCTGCCATCTAGAATTATCATAGATATTACAGTCCAGGCTTTTAGGTTTCGAATATGGATGGATGGCTTGGTGTGATGGTTCGGGTGCTCTGATGTATTTATCTCAGAGTGATCGATAAATTACTACCGCTGCATAAACACATGCCCCCTTTCAGCATTCCACAAAGAGGCTTTCTCCCTCTATATCTTCTTGATCGTTTGTCAATTCCTATTAATCAAGCTAAAGGGGTTCCTTGTTCTATCTTCTTTGCATTCAGTCTCGGTGGATTCATGGATAGTATCTCTTCGAATGAGATAATCCATTGACTTTCCCTTACCCTTGTTGATTAATGTGAACTAAATTCCTCTTGTAAATAGCATAGAGTAAAAGTGAATAACGATAATCACAGAATTGGTCCTCTCGGTCCTTTCAATCCTCTAACCACCACAGAAACAGGATCCAAGTACTCCGGCTTCAGAGCCGGAAGATCCTTGTCCGCCGCTATAACCTCCTTCTGGCGATAAAGAAGCCATTGCGAGGATCCAATTTCTGGCGGATGTTCTTGCTCGGGGTATACCGGCTTGCCTCCAACCTGTTGCAAGTCTCTGGCTGTCGGACTGACAAAAAAGTGCTGGCGCATTTCCAAAGTTGTCCAGATATCCCCAGGGCTGTCCCAGGTATCTCCAGGTCCATGTCCATTGCATCTGAGGGGCCCGGGGCCGGGAGTGGTCTGGGTGTAAGGTGCTTCCGCTGTTCGCATCCTGACCTAGCATCAAAGTCCAATCTGAGTTAAGCTCGCGGCTTTCGGATTTCGGGGCTTGCAAGCGTTTCCCAGCCTGGTCAAGGTAACGTTGAAAGCAAAGGAGCTCGACGATCCCATAACAGAGAGCGAAAATAACAGGATCGCCAAGCTTGTAACAATAAAGATCCAAAGCGGCGTCTTTGTACCGTTCAGCTCAGAAATGTTGACGCTGAAGAACGAGCTGGCAAGACTGAGAGGGGAAAAGACAAAACCGAGATATGAGAGCCTTTTCAGATCTCGGGCCTCGTACATGGAAATCCTTGACTCGTGAAGTGCGAGCTCGGCGACTTGTTGTTCGAGGAATTGATCACATGGAGCTGAGTTGAAAAATGTTCAAAGTAGGCAATGAGTGCTTGGAGGTGTGACTGAGATAGTGTCTCTCGGCTACCGTCTTTTGAAGTGCGCAGGTGTTTCAGGTGCTCAAGTGTCCACTGTGAATAACGTAGGTGGAGAGCGTAGTCTTTGGCGAGAGTGTGCACTCTATCCAGACGCGCAGGGGATCCGTAAACCATAGACAGCTTTGCATAGGGTTCAAAGCAAATGTCCCATTCGCGACGATACAGCTCCAAATGCTCGGAAAAGCAGACAGCCATTGCGCTCGCATACATCCAGACCAGGCGATCAGGTCCGGAAATGATTTTGTCGCATTCGCGGTCTGGTAGGGACTTCAATCTCTCTGCGAAGGAGTGGAAGGGGGTCGCTCGTGGCTTTCCACTGAAACCAGGGATCTGGTCAAGCGTTGTCGTAGTGGAGTTGAAATCAATACCTTATCCTCGCTGGTAATCATTACCACTGGCGAGAATTAGGTGAATTTCCTTTCTGATACTGCGTTTCGGGTCACTCTTACCAAGTCGCGGAGTTGACTGAACCGACCCGTGTATGGGGAACCTGGGTTTTGTCGATGAGAGTCGTTATATGGTTTTCAGGGTTGAAAGGGCCCGGGGGCTTGTTTGTTCAGTCTGTGTCGGGAAATTGATATCTTCATGATCGTTGAGCTGGGCAATCTCGGGATGGTAAATCAAGTGCGCACGTTGGTCTAGATGCCGAGCCAGCGTGGTACGACCGATATTCGTAGAAGTTAAGGCCTCTTGTAAGAAGTGGGCTTCAGGAAGAAAAGATCGATGCTCTCGAATAGGATGTGAACCAGGTTGGCCTGCAATACGGGACTTGGTGATTATCGGCTGTTCTTCTCGCCTTGGTGTGGCCTTGGATGAGACTTTTGAGACATGCTAAAGAAGCCCATTTTTTCAGTATGGAATTACCAAGTAGTTTCTATCTGACCTGAATTTTGGAGGAATTTTCCAACTTTTTGCCTAAGTGCTTCTGGAACATCGCTGATACTACCTATCAGTAGTAAGCGAAGTTAAGCCCTTGAAGGGCTATTGAGAGCATCACGCAGTTTCGAACTCTCTTCAAAGGGTTGCAATGATACCCGTTGGATGTCCTTTGAAGAAATCTGCAATGATGGCTCTAGTGCTTCCCTGTGAAACAGGATGAAGGTAGTTTTGAAGAAAGGCGCGTTCGCTTTCTAGGTACCGTCGAAGCCAGTCAGCCATGTTAGGCTGCTCAGCAAGCGGCAAGCTCTTGCGAGGTCTATTGGATGCCAAAGACGCGGCAGTTTGTAGGGTTAGTGCCGGCTTTAAGAATCATGGCTACGAGGATCAGCGGGGGCTGTCTTTGAGTTCGATGCAGCTGATAATGCATCGTTATCACAGCCCTCGATCGAATGATGGTGGCAGTGCTCTCAGATACGGAGAACGGTGAATGCAATAGAAGTGTCGGGAGTATGTTGGTTTTGCGCTGCTATTCCCCTCTATACCGTAATGTCGCTCATAGAGTATTCTAGTAGTGTTACGTACGAGACAGTCTTCAAATGTGAAGAAACTATGTGAAACTTAATAAATTAAGAATCATGTAGAGTAGAGAACCAAGATAAACTACCTACATAGAACGATAATGGTGTTGAGACAAGATGGGAGTTGACAATGTGGGAAATAGAAAGAAGTGGTATCGAGAAGCGAAAGAGGGTATCATGCAGGAACCCATCCGCCAGAGCAAGGATGCGTAAATGCGACAGAGCAAGCTATCCGTTTCCTTTTTTCATGCCTCGAATCCGAGAACAAGCGCCTTCCATCAAATGGTATCATCAACGCCGCTGAACAGAACCATGGAAGTAATGATGGAGGTCATGAGTCATGATCGTCCTCCGGAGAGTTTTGATTGTCGTGAAGTGTGAAATGTTGAATTAGAAAGCTGTAGCTGGGAATATGCTGTCGTGAAAATCGTAACGTCATGGCCGGAGAAAAAGGAGGAGGTAAGGTATGGTTATTGGCGGGAGGAGTCGACTGATGGTGCCCGTGAGGCGGGGCGGGAGGCAGGGGCGGAGGGAGGAGGAGTGCGTTCCGTGATCAGGTCATCAGCTGTGAAGCGGACACGTCCTCGAGAAGAGGAATGAGCAGAGGAATGTGTCGAGTCGCTGTCCAGACGGAGGGACTCCATCCGGTCGAGCTCGTCGTAATCCGGTAGAGGCAGAGGCGAGCCTCGGTAGTCCTCCATCACGCTGCGTGTGTCGTCGAGCTTGGTATACCCAGGCGGACTGGCGGGGACATCCTCGTAGATGGGTGGCATCTCCTCATCCCAGCTGATGCCGAGGCCGCTGCGCTCAGTAACGTGGAGATTGAATTGCATGCGCAGGACGCGCGCGGCGCCAGTCGGCGTGATCAAACGGGTGTTGCGGTTCGGGCAGAACTCTTCGGCCACGATGAGCTCGATGACCAGGTTGTGCTTCACCTCCAGCCCGCCGGGGGCTTCCATGTCGCACACGGGGTTGGTGGTCGGGTTGATGCTGGCCTCGAACTGCATGCCGATTTCACCGCCCGCTGTGTCAAAGTCGGTCTTCCAGCCGCTCTTTTCTTCGTTGTGGCCGATGATACGGGTCTCCTGGTGGAGGACCCCCTTGCCTTCGCCGCCAATCTTGTGCGCGTGCTTCTGGCAGGCGGTCGAGACGATCTTCTGGTGCTCCTCGATGCGCCACATCATCTTGCGCAGGCGCCACCGAGTCTGGGTCTCGTCGCCCTTGTCCACCACGCCGCTCAATGTCATTTCGACAGGGAATTGGCCGATGGGGTGGACCACGGAGGGCAAGACAACGCGGCCAGTCAGGTTGGTGGGAGGGAAGATGCGAATAGATGACTTGTCGTTTCCGGGAAGCAACGCGCGGCGGAGGTTCAGAGGCATCTTGAGGTTGAACTCTTCCCCGGCAGTGCTCTTGGCGTGAGCCATCAAGAAATACTCCACCTTCCCCAGCGAGCCATCGCACGAGGCAGGCAGGTGACCGGGGAACAAGTAGCTGAAAGGAAAGTCGTGGTCTCCAGTCTTCAAGGCGAGGTTCTCAGTCAGGAAGTTCCAGCGAGTGAGCTCATCAGTGCGAGTGGCGCAGTTGGGGCAGTGGCTCGAGACGGGCTTCTTGGTGCTAGTCTTCGAAATGAGGCGGACATCGAACTGGTTCAGGACCACTTCGCCCGCCAGCTCAGAGACGGCGACACGGAGGCGACCCGAGAACAGGGCGCCGGTGGAGTTGGTTGGGTTGCCGTAGCAGACCAGCGGGGGAGATTCAACCAGGACATCGAGCTTTGCGGATGGCAGAGCCAGCTCTTCCTTGCTGTGGCGCTCCTTGGAGCGGCCCGCCCGTCCCAAGCTCTTGCGCTTTTCCTTGTCCTTGCTATGGTCCCGGTGGGGGTGGATCAGGTGGTCCATGGAGAAGGAGAGGCGGCGTTCCGGCGAGCGAGCACGGTCTGGGGTGGCGTGTGCCGACTTCGATTTCTTTCCCATGGCGTGAGCTGGAATGTCATTGACGGAGGCAGTGGACGAGGAGTTGGAGTGAATTGGGGTTGAGGCACTCGAGGAGTGGTGGGAGCCAGCACCCCGAATCAAGTTGGGGAGCAGGCGGCCCGGCATCTTGAATCCTTGGTGGTCCGGTATGGTGAGGGATGTTGATGGATGATGTAGCGGTAGGTGTAGAATGTGATGTAAGGGCTTCGGGTGGTGAGGTGTGAAGTAGAGTCGGTCCAAAATATCGTAGGGCCAGAAAGAGGGAAACGGGGCCTTATGAACAGTGAATCATGTGGTTGAGCCCAAGGCCGAAACCGTGGAAAGAGAAAAATCTCTTTCTAGCAGGTTCCCACTTGCGGCCAGGTACCATCTTCTGCTGGTTCTGGCCACTTCCTGACTTTCAAGCAAAAAATAGAATCAAAATGGAAATTTTCCAAGGAGCGGGCAAAGCGTCATAGTGGAGACTGACTGTATCATACACTTCCATGACTTGACCATTACACCAGGTTCTCACCACTCGCTGTATACACTCCTACAATAAGGATCACTACCAAGGTATGCTATGTTGATTGCTAATACTCGTGTTGAGCACCTCATCGTGTTGATTGCTAATGATATCATTTATCATAACCTGCCATCACAACATCTTTGTCCTATACCCTCTTCACGAATTTCACCCTCGCCCACGGCAACCGGCTCTGGTGCCGGCACTGCCAGCCAACAGAAAGATCGCGAAAGGGCGTGGATCGGAGATCGCCTGATGCCAACCTTCAACTTTGAAGTGATGGTCCCCCACATCTTCCCTCTCATCACTTTGGCCTGGGCACTGTGGGCATCATACTGCGATCACCGCCCGCCCTAGTCCCCTTTAGGGTAAACAGAGGAAGCACCTGATGCCAACTCTATCCATATGTAATCCATCCACCTTCCACCCTCCTGCCCGTGCGCCCATGACTCACGGTCGGCTCAGACCCCGGATATCGGATACGGTTGCGATCAACTCCTGTGCGATCGTGCTTGGAAGTTTGGACTCGGCCCATGCTGGCATGTGGTCTCGGCGCGGCGGGGTACGGCCGAGAGGCTGCTTCTGCTCTCTGTGATGCATGTTCCTAGTACTTACCCCGGATGATAGTCCATGCCGCGGGGGCTTGTCCGATCAGGTGAGTGTTTCCCCGGCTTTCTGTGCCATGTGTCCTCAATGGTTTGCCATAGCGCCTCTAGATGGTTCCCTCGACCAAAATAGTATGCTTTCTAGGTTCTCCGTCGACCCCCTAAAGAAGAAGAAGCCGAGTGTCGGACACATCAGCTGCCAGCATCACGTGGCGCCATCAGAGGCGAGCAGAGTTTGGTCATGACGATGGTATCAATACACACCGCTGACCATACGAATACCACGCTAACGGCAGATCTTTTCCACTGGCGCTTTCCCGCTTCGGGCAATACAAACGCGCCCAGAATCCACTCGAAAAATTCTCCCGCCTTCGTCGTCAACTGTCCGCTTTGAGGCTAGCCCTTTCCAATGTCCGTCATCTCAAACCCCGCACTGTAGGGCACGCACGCCATTTTGCGGGGGGGGGGGGGGGGGCCTCGCTTGGACATCCTGATCACATCAGATCAGAGATGGTCTGCAAGGCGATTGATAATCAGAACAAAAGCTTCATGATCACCGCCGACAAACCTACCAATCTAGCCCTGGAGCTGTCAAGATGTGCTCTGTGCTCATTCAGGCACATCGAGCGAATCATCAATGGCCCTGGAGGCACTAATTACCTAACAGATTGCTCCGAATCCCTGATCATCCTGCCTCGTTCGTTTTAAGCACCGGTCCATGCCCAGGTGCAGCAGCTGAGCTCGGGAAACAATACTTCGTCGCAGCTGCGTCTCATGGCCAAGCAATTCTCATGCAGGACACGTCCTGAAGATGCCCTCTGCGACGGCTCGTGCGCACCGGCTTGACGGCACCACGGGAGTCCTATTATTGACTCATCCTCCGCGGAGCACGCTTCACGCATCCTGCGGTGAGACCCCGATCACGCCATGAGACGAGACACAGCATGTCGCATCGTCAACTTGGGATCATGCGGTCCAGTCTGCTCAGATCCGTCGATCCATAGCCCCTCTTTCCGAGGCCGTGTAGAGTAGCCAGTTCTGTAGACATATCAGTCATACCTGACTTCTATATTGACATATCAGCGAGCCACGCGGTAGAAAAAAGCCTGATCTAGAAACACATGGTGTTCCATCGGGCCATCGAGCCAATAATGGCTGTCTGTGACAAGCCGTGAAGCGTCGGCCTCCAGCGAACTTCCTCTTCGGGTCGATCTCGGCGTGGCCATCCGAGCAGGTCATCGATGTCATCCAACCCTATGCTTATTACTTGTCCGATCTGATATCACCATCACAGAAACTATAGCAATCCATACATCAACATTTACAACAATTGTCTAATCAATTCCCAGTCTCATACAATTGCAGTAGCAATTGCGCCATTCTCATCTCAAACTACAAGCGGAAAACTCCCCGCCAGCAGCAGAAAATTTCTGCTTTTTCCGGCCGGCTATGGAAACGTCCCCACCACGAAGTTTATACTCGGCCCGCGCCCGCGCAACGTGCTCCAAATACACTTGGATCAGAATTCAACATCGCCGCAGACCCGCCCTGAGGCTGGTGGTCCCTGGTTCTCGATTCTGTTTCAAGACTGACCGCTGGGTCAATGGTGGGTGTGGCTATACTCCCGTGACGGGGCCGTATGTCTCATACTTGGATGTCGGAAACCCCTGGTGCTATCGTCGTTGGCCGTCGGGAAACGGTGGGTGCAGGGGGTGATTTCTGTTACGTTGCCCGGGCCGGTTGGAGTCGGTTTACCGTGTTGAATTGGCAGTGCGGCCGGGATGATCGTTGTGGTTTGTGGGTTTTGGTGCTTCTAGATTCTTGCGTGAGTTACTGTTAGTCATGATGGTACTTTGTCCACGACGATGAAACGATCGGTATGTGAAGGACTGTCGTTGTTCGTGGCATGATCTTTGCAAGTTGTTGCTCTGGTTTCTGGTTTGATAATCTTCTCAGGCGGTTGACCTGACAGAGTCAGTCGCTTGAGTGTCGCCTTCTTCTGGTGAGTGACGGATTCGGTAGGTACATGCGATGCTTGTGAAGAAACATGTAGAGATGTACAGGGTGCCGTCGAGGATTCTGATCATGTTTGATTTATTTGCAGGATTTGCATTGCTCTAGTATACAACCTCTTTCATCTAATCTTCGTATTTGGCCTGATCATGTCTGATGTAATGTTGACGCTGGCCCTACATTGAACAACGTGCAAAACATGCAGTCACCAAGCCGATATCGCGTGTCTCCAATTGACATGACTTCAAGTATTGACGTATATCCAAGCCTGTCATAGCACATCTTATCCATCAGAACATCAAAGACCACGAGCAGATCGAAAAATAAAGTCAGGATGCATGAACCCCTGACACGTGACCGATTCTGGGGGATCGCCAGCAGAACCTCATCCGAGCTTCCCCTTTTCCGGACGACTTTCCTGCCACCGTGTCTTCTTTCTCGCGTCGACAATGGATGAGTGAATGCCCGTTTGACCGAACCTGACAGCCATGGGACTTGAGTCTGCTCGACTGAACCCCTAACTCACCAGTCTGCTCCAGTTGTCTGCCCTCGAAGCTTCCGGTCACCCGTCGAGCTGCATTGAAAGCCTCCGAGTGGGAGGGATGTCCGCTGCGCATTCCCCACCGTGCCATGTCGACTGCCCGCATACTCTGATCCACTAAGACAACCCAATTCATTTTGCGCCTCCGAATCACGACACCAAGAAGAAAGCTGCTGAGGATACAACCTGCTACGGGATAGCTACACCTTGAGCTTCGAGAGAAAAAGAGACGGGCTGAACCCTCGAATTGCCTCATAAGCGCAATCGGTTCAATCGGCTCGCGCAGCCATGGCATCATTCGATTGGACGGCCGCCGTGGTTGCCCTCGCCGCAGTCGTCGTCTTCTGGACTCTCTCCTCGACTTCCTCCTCGCCCTTCACACGGTCCTTCCCCCGGCTCTCAAACAAGCGGATCTGCCTTTTGATCGCCCATCCTGATGACGAGGCCATGTTCTTCGCGCCGGCCGTGCTGGCACTTACCAGGCCAGAGCTGGGCAACCACCTCAAGATCCTCTGTTTCAGTACGGGTACGTCGAAATCTCATACAATGCATTGACCCAACTATCCTACCCAATTGACAAGGCTAACGCATCCCCCTCTCAACAGGCGACGCAGACGGCCTCGGCGAAACCCGCAAGAAAGAGCTCCAAAAAAGTGCCCTTCAACTCGGCATCCGCGACGAGACCGACGTCTTCGTCGTCGATGACCCCAACCGCTTCCCAGACAGCATGACCACCAACTGGAAAGAAGAAGAGATCACCTCTCTCCTCGCATCCGCCTTCGCGCCCGACCTAGCAGCAACCCTATCCAAAAACAAAACCGGCACAACCAAGAAATCCAAAGACGACAACAAAGCCCCCACGGCCACAATCGACGTTCTCCTCACCTTCGACCAACACGGCGTCAGCAACCACCCCAACCACCGCTCGCTATATCACGGCGCTGTGCACTTCCTGCGCGTGCTGATGAAGGGTAAAACGGGGTTTATGTGTCCCGTCACGCTGTACACGCTCACCTCCGTTCCTATCTACCGCAAATACGCTGGTATCCTCGATGCACCCATCTCGATGGTCCAAGGCGCGTGGAGTAATATCCGGTCTGAATTGAGCGGAGCCAAGAAGAAGGATACGGGTGTTGGGCCTGCAAGGTTATTGTTTGTTAGTTCCCTGGGCGAGTGGATGACTGCGCAGGCGGCTATGGTCCGTGGTCATCAGAGCCAGATGGTCTGGTTCCGTTGGGGCTGGATTACGCTTGGGAGGTATATGATTGTTAATGACCTCAAGCGGGAGAAGGTCTAGACTGGGTCGATGACTCATTTGGGAGATTCGTGGATCTTGACTTTTCATGTCATGTCTGTATATGATCTAGCTTGAGTCTATGACTCTGTATACAGTGTCGGCGGGGGTGCCGTCGGGATTAATGCACATATCCTCAACATGCCATAATAATGGAATTGCTTCCCAGAAGGAACCATCTACAAGTCCAATACACAAAGTTGGTGAATCAGTCGATGGGTATCAATATAATCTCAACATGCCACAACTCAAACCCAAGACACATCATCTAGAAGATACACACTCCGCTCCTTCGGCTTCAACATCCCCAACGCCGCCAATCGCCCATAGAACCCACCGCTGGGGTTATTCTTCGTCGCCTGCGGATGATCCTCGGGATACTCAACCCAAGTATTCCTCAACTTCTCCAACATCCCCTCAAACTGCGGCGAAGGCGGCAACTCAAAGGAAAACAGCCTATTCACCGGCGCAACATCCGTCTCCAAAGCCGGATACTTTTTCGCAAAAGCCTGCCACCTCTCCGTATCCTCCCAGACCCGCCGCTCAGCAGGTTCAAACAGGGTCTTCCCGTCCGTTTTCCGTCGAACGGGGATATGTCTCTTCGAACCCCAGCGTCGGTCTTTGAACCCCGTTGGCCCGCGCATGTCGACGATGTCCTCGTCGTAGAAGAGGCGTTTCCGGGCCGGGTGGAAATCCCACCATTCTTCTTGCATCTTGGGCCGTTCTTGGTAGAGCCAGTTCTTGTCTGGGGTGTCCTTCCAGTGTGGGACGCGGAGTAGCACCCATAACGTGCGTTGGATGAGGTAGACCTGTTGGTAGACTTGGAGGCGGAGGATGTCGTAGGCGTGGATTGCTTCGGCGAGGATGGGGGATTGGAAGAGCGATGGGTCTGGCTTGGCTCCTGTTCGTTGTGCGTGGGTTTTCGCCTCCACGGCTGGTACGAGACATCTCAGGACGACGGTCCGGGCTTCTTCTTGTTCCGCGCGCGAGTCTTGGAGGAGGCTGTATGCTTCGTCTAGGTAGTATTTGCAGTCCTCGAGGCTGCCGTTGTCGATGCTGATGTTGATCATACAGCGGAGGATCTGTACGGTGGGTTTGATGTTGTAGGGCGCGGAAGTCATGGTGTCGAAGAGCGATCGCACCAAGTCCATGGAGACTTTCCCGATTTCGCTGGAAGTTTGCTCTCGGACTGTCTGTGTGGTGCGATGTCTGCACAGTACGTATGCACGCTCGAATAGTTCGTGCCAGACCTTTGGTGGAATGGGAATGTCGTAGGAGGTTGAGATGAATTCGACCGTCCGCACCGCACCGGCAATGTCATTGTTGGTGCCCAATGCATGGGCGACGGCGAAAAGAAGGTTCTCCGTTGGATACAGAGCGGACCAAGGGTCGTAGGGAGTCGGCGACGGCAGTTTCGTGTTATCGTGTTGCTGTTTGAGAGCATTGATATCGATGTTCCACACCGTTTGCAGGACGTGCCGCACGCCTGGCTTGTGGCCGACTCGGGCGGATGCAAGAATCACGTTGATGTAGGCGCGCTCGTCGGCAAGGTGGCCAGCCTCGGTCATTTGCCGGAAGAGTCCCATCACTTCTTTGCGGACACTTTGTCCTGCTGTGCCGAAACCCTTCCATCCCACATTACGGTCGTCCATGCGGCGCTTCCTATAGTGAAAAGGCAACATTCGCAGCCGATATGCCTCTTGTCCGGTGTAGCAGTGATTCCAGACTTTCGCTTCCATATAATGATTGTAGCACAATCCATCTGGCAATATCTCCTCTTGCTGCATGGAATCCCATAATTGACTGGCCAGTACCTCATTGCCCATCGATCGCGCACAGTCGAGGAGATGTCTATATTCATCCAGCTGCAATGAATGACCCGCGGCCATTCGGTACCGTGTGATTGTCAACAAACTTCCAACAAATTCATCAAAGATCTCTTCCACTCGTTTTACACCATTCTTCAGGACTGCCCACGCGTGCAGTGGATGGTGGAGGTCTCGGAAGGGCTCCACAAAATGGGCGGGTGATAGCCTGTGGAGCGCCTCGATGAAGACAGTCTGGGGTAGCGACCCAACCAGCCCGGCCGACCGTGAATCAGTCAATGCACTCATGATCTGGTCTGGCTGGCCATTCTGAAGGGCGCGGTAGAAACCCTCGGCATATTCAACCTCTTCTTCTGGGGAGTTCCATTTTGGGAGCGTAACCTCGTCAAATTCATGCGTTGGGGTTTGTATCGCTTCGGGGGCGGCCACGTCGATGTCAGGGTCCTTGCTCGTTGTGTTAAACTCTCTAATTAAGCTGTGCCGATGGAATTCGTGCTTTCTGTAAGGAGAGCCATCCCATTGTCGCGGCCTGGATGGGCTGAGCGACGAGGCCTGTCTGGTGTGTGCAGTGAAATTGACGGAGAATAACCCTTGGGGGCTGTAGAGACAGTTTTCGGTAGCGCCTGGTCGCGTGAGTGTTAACCGATGAGAGGATAGTCTCTCACCAGCAGAGACAATTCTGCGCATGGAGGAGGGAAGGAGGAACAGAAATGAAAAAAGAATGCAATGACAGGAATAATTCAGGAGAAGGAGGAAGCACCAGAAGGGAAAATGAGGGGGTGCGCATCGACGGCGCTAGTCGAGGTCCTTGGGACTTTGGGGGTGACATTGTTTCGCGGGGCGACGGTCAGACCTTCGAGGTACCAGTGACCTGCAGCTAGAGCCTAGCGAGTATCAGGCAGTTACATGGGGGTTTTCGGTCCTAGTTTTTCCAAGCCCTTCATATATCTATGGCACTCTTTTGATAGATCTCCCCATTTATTTCCATCTCATGCTCTTAAGGATACCATCGCCTTAAACAAGTGGAGTGCGGGTAACTCCATCGGATGCCCCATAGTTGACACCTGGTTCCTCAGGCATAAACTGGGGTAACAACGCTGACTCATCCGGACTGCGCTAGTCCTCTTTGGGAAACCGGCAGAGCTCTCGCTGAAGACGCTCCGCCCGACGGTCTGCTGCGCTGTGTCGATTCCCAGCTCCATTCGTTCACGCAACTCAAGATGGCCGACACCGAGGAGACAGGTACTACTGTCTCGGAGCCTCTGGATCTCGTCCGCCTCTCCCTTGATGAGATTGTCTTTGTGAAGCTGCGCGGTGACCGCGAACTCAAGGGCCGCCTCCACGTGAGCCCAGTCTCTCATGCGATATTCTTGCACTGTGACTAACTGTGATGACTCTTCAGGCCTACGATAGCCACTGCAACCTTGTTCTCGGTGACGTGGAGGAGACCATCTACGTGGTGGAGGAAGACGAAAACGAACAAGAGACCACAAGGGTAGGACACTTTGGCACGGTGTTGGAGGGACTTGAATGGCTAACGAGGAGTATTTGTTGGAGCAGACAATTAAGAAGCAAGAGGAAATGCTTTTTGTGCGAGGTGAGCCTACCGTTTCTGCTATTATTCAATCGCTGGATCAATTGCTAATGCGCTTCTAGGCGATTCCGTCGTTTTGATCTCTCCCCAGGCTTGATTGAGCCGCGTCACGATTTGATAGAGGATACGGCGTCTGGCGAGCAGCCTCATTGGGAGGAACAGAGATACCATCCACATAACATCCAGTCGCATAGAAATGAGACCATGAAATGGTTCTGATAAGCCAAAGCGTTCCCGCACGATGCCCTTCGGCAGAGCCGCAAGGCTAAACCACCCCACTGGTCGTGCCACTGTTAGTCACTGTGATTCTATAACACTAGCTAGTTTATGCAGAAGATAGCGAGTCATGCGTGGCGCAGCAAAATGATCAAAGCAGATGATGTAGCGCAGGCGTAGCGGACGATGACTCAAAGCGCGAGTGACTGGACTAAGGTTATCGATAAAGCTGTCCCCAGCTGCCCTTCCTTTTCCCTCTCCTTCCATACTCACTCAAACCCCATCATCTTTCAATCAGTCACAGTCTTTCAGCCCTTTGAAGACAGAACAAAGCGATGATCACCCGAATACAAGTCTGAATTGCGCCAGAGCAAAGGCGATCTACCCCATCCGACCGTAACGTCACCGTTCTAAAGGACCGATCCGCCAGCATCCCACCCGTCTTGACTTCCCCACGCCACGGAACCATGACACCAAACAAACAAAGAATGATCGCAGAGGAGCGGAGACGAGGCGAGGTCGTATGTGCTCGGCTCCTATCACGCAGTGGTCTTCCTACTCACGCATTCAACCCCAGGCTCTCAGCGAGTTCGCCGAGTACGCCGATAAGCAACATACACAGCGCTCCAAATACGTTGCGCCTAGCGATAGCGGATATTCCACCGGGACACCCAGCGTTTCGCGGGACGTTGAGGACCATGCCGAGCTGGAGATCTTGGACCAGCTCGGGCTGTCCGATGCCCCGCGCCCCGTCAAGTTAAAAGAGCTCTTGCTGGGCACGGGAGATGCGATCGAGGATAGCATACAGGAGCTCGCTGGAACATTACAGGCACGAATAGATGAAGGTCTCGGAGAGACCGTCTTCGACCTCGGACTCGAGGATGGTGGTGAATCGATGGGCTTCGATCTTTCGCAGTGGGAGACGGCGCTCTGCCGCCTGCGCGAGGCTGCCGAGACCATCCCCGCACACTGCCGCATCCTATTGACTTACAATGTTGGCGGAGACCAGGAATCGCCCGTGAAAAACGAACGCATCACTGGCGCATGGGGCAAGGTCCTCATCCGCCAGGATGCACCTAACGTGGAGGAAATGGCGGAGATCCGCATCGCAGTCGTGGGTAATGTGGACGCGGGCAAGAGTACCATGCTAGGAGTGTTGGTCAAGGGTGGCCTGGATGATGGCCGAGGTCGTGCACGAGTCAACCTCTTTCGCCACAAGCATGAGATCGAGAGCGGGCGCACCAGCTCTGTGGGCATGGAAATCATGGGCTTTGACAGCCGTGGCGAGATCGTAACCAACGCGCAAGGGAGAAAGCTGTCTTGGGAAGAAATTGGGAAGCGTTCTGCGAAGGTGATCACCTTCTCTGACCTAGCGGGCCATGAGCGCTACCTGCGGACTACCGTCTTTGGTATGCTGAGCAGCAGCCCCAACTACTGCTTGCTGATGGTCGCGGCCAACAATGGCTTGATTGGCATGAGCAGAGAGCACCTGGGGATTGCTCTGGCTCTCAACGTGCCTGTCATGGTCATCGTGACCAAAATTGATATCTGCCCGCCCCATATCCTCCAGGAGACCCTGTCTCAATTATCCAAGATTCTCAAGTCGCCAGGCGCACGGAAGATCCCGATCTTTATCAAGGACATGGAGGAGACCATCAACACTGCTACTCAATTTGTCAGCCAGCGCATCTGCCCCATCTTCCAAGTGTCCAATGTCACTGGTCAGAACCTGGACCTTGTTCGGACATTCCTTAACATCCTTCCCTACCGCGGCCATTATGACCAGGCGGGCCCCTTCGAGTTTGTGGTCAACGACATTTTCTCCGTGCCACACGTGGGCACTGTGATCTCTGGTGTGGTCAAGTCCGGTGTCATCCATGCCGGTGATCAGGTTGTGGTTGGACCAGACTCCCTCGGTCAATTCACGACAACCACTATCAAGTCCATTGAACGCAAGCGGATACAGGTCAATGCTTGCTTTGCGGGTCAGTCGGGGTCTTTTGCTTTGAAGCGTGTTCGCCGCAAAGAGGTGCGCAAAGGAATGGTCGTTTTAAAGAAAATGGACGATCCTCCCAAGGTATACCGGGAGTTTGTTGCTGAGGGTGAGTCATCTACATATTTTACCTATCGACATGTAACTAACGTAGCTCTAGTTCTGATCCTATCGCACGCGACCACCATCAAGCCCCGATACCAAGCTATGCTCCACGTTGGGGCTGTCAGCCAGACCTGTGCCGTGATTGACATTGACCGACCCTTCATCCGAACCGGTGACCGAGCACTTGTCGCTTTCAGATTCATTCAAAGACCTGAATTCCTGGCTCCGGGCGACCGAGTACTTTTCCGTGAGGGCAAGACAAAAGGCCTCGGAATTGTGAAAAGCATTGGCTACGACCCGGCCCACCCGTTGAGCGCGCCTACAAAAGGCGACAGCGAGACGACAGGGTGAATTGCTTTTGACATACATATTGTTATCATATTGTTACTACGGTGTTTTGCTCTTCTGTCATTTCCTATGAGCTTCATGATGTACATGACGTCATATGATGCCATCCGCCGATCTCTTTAGATTAACTCGCCAGAAAACGATCAAGTGCATTCCAACAACTTGCTGTCCATGTGTCCTCCACTGACGTAGTGAGTGACAGGGGAGAATAAGACTGCGTTAGCCTCTTCTCTTACCGCAGATTCATCACTTAAGTACTATACGACCTCCCTGCTCCCAAGCCTTCGGTATACTTCTTCACTCATACATCATCCACATCTTGTACTACCATCGTCCCTTCTTGAAGTCTGACCTTATCTTGACTCGGTCCAATCATACTATACCATCATCACCAGCAAGCAACATGGAAACTGTGAACAAGGTCATCAACACAGCCTCGAACGCCATCTGGGGCGAGAGCAATGCTCAAACGCAGAACACTGCAACCCAGGAGCACAACGAGCCCATCTCCGGTGTGCAGGGCAGAGGTTCTGCCAGTGATCCTTATGATGCTGGCAACCGCGAGGGTAAGTCATGCTCATCCTTCCAATTCCACCAATATATCCCACATAAACCTCCCTCCGCCGTCTTCACCATGACGACATATTGTCGTCGATGCTTCGGTGATGTATAAATGCTACAAGTTCCCCAAGGCCCCAGAATCCCAGCATCAGGCCACCTACTTCCTGAGCTACAAGCTCCATCACACACAGAAACCAACCAGCTAACCACATCACCCACCACCAACAACAGAACAAACCGACGCCCCCGCAACAGACTCCAACACCGCGCCCCAAGACCCCAAGCTGGACGGCCAGCCCAAGAATGCCAGCTCAGCCGATGCAGTAACCGGCTCCACAACCGACAAGTCCATTCCCAACCTAGCAGCAGCTGGATCGACATCGACCAGCTCGAGCTCCCCGTCAGCCTCTAGCTCTGCCGGGTCAAGGAGCGCGACCAACTCAGCGTCGAAAAGCGAGGGCAAGGAACAGCGTAGTACGCAGTCGGAAGGTGATAGTGTCCAGGCTGTGATGGAGCAGCATCATGTGTCTAAGGAGGCGTTGCAGGGCCCGCAGGGTCCGGCGCCGCGGCGGGCGGAGGATTTTGAAGGGGATTTAGGGAAACTTGCTAATGATGTGCAGGAGAGGGAGGAAGGTAGGTTCTCCCTCCGTGGTTGATTTGTGGATGTCTTGCTAACATGGGGTTTGTTAGCTGGTGCTAGGGGTGCTGAGAGGGCTCACCCCGGTGGTCATGGCAAGACTAGTCCCATGTCGAAGATGAAGGAGACGCTGAACAAGGTTACGCACGCGCGTCACGGGAAGTAGTAGGATGAGTCGAAGATGATTGGATTGTTTCCATTTTCGGGTTGTTGTTCTATGTATTAGTACCCAATGGACATTGCATTTAGCTTGATTCTTTTAACAATTCAAAGACATGATATCCTTCCAGAGGCGTTCATTCACAGAGTGTATATGCAATCTGCTATTGGAGCACATAGATCTAGACTAGAAAACAAAGTAACAACCAAACATGAGTAGCTCCAGCAGTCCAATTCCATCTCATGAGGCCGGAGCCGGGTATCGCAAATAGACAGCAGCCCAGAGTATCAACTCGATCTACTCAAAGAGCATCTTCAACTCCGCAATCCTCTCCTTCCGTTTGTCTTCCTCCGTCTCGTCACCACCAACCCGCAACCCAAGTGAGCCAGCAATGTTCATCTTGCGCTCCTGCACCCGCAGCATTCGTCCCTCAATGGAATCTTTGACCACGAACCGCGTCACCGAGACGTCGCGCGTTTGACCCATGCGATGCACGCGGTCAATGGCTTGCGCCTCGATGGCAAAACTCCACCATGGATCCATGAGGAAGACGTTGCTTGCAGTGGTGAGGTTGAGACCTACACCGCCGGCTCGGAGAGAGATGAGGAGAACTGTTGGCGGGGGTTCAGAAGTTGCCTTTGAAATTGATGGACCTTTCTGAGCTGGAGTATCTTCTTCCGTGTCGATGATATCGTCGTCGTAGGTCTCGGTCTTGCTGAATTGAGCCAGTACAGCCGCGCGCGCCTTTTGAGGCATCGATCCATCGAGGCGGAGGTGAGAGATGCCCACTTTTGAGAGCTGAGGACCGATGAGATCAAGGAAGGAGGTAAATTGGGAGAACACGACGGATTTGGTGCCTGGGGGGACCCGTGAAAGGTGATTGATAAGCGCATGAATTTTGGCAGAGGTGTGTGCAGACGGGGACAGAGGGTTAATTCGGCGAAGGGATATACGAGGCGCAGGCTGTGAGCTGCTCGGGGGCGTGTCGTTCGTGTCGTCCTCCATAGGTGTAGCGTGATTTGAAGGGTGCTTCACTACTTCGAAGATGTCCTTGGCATCTACTGGCGCACGGCAGGAGAAACACCGAGCCTGGACACCCTTGTTCGTTTGGTGTCGAACAAAGTCTTCTAAACACTTTTTGCAGGCACTATGCCAACATGCCGTTACCGCTGGTTCAACCATCGGCTCCTCGCAACAGATCGGACACTCGCCGCTGGATTCGGTCTGAATCTGCCGGAGAGCGTGGGCAGTGAACTTGACTGATCGATCTTCCGTTTCGGCATTCTCCGTGGTAGCAGTAAACTGATTGATCAGTTCTTGTAAATCCATGTCATCCTTGAGTTCGTTGGCTGCGTCTAGAGCAGCTGCCGCCGTCTCTTCGTCCGCTACGATGGCCTTGTTGCGGGTCAGGATTGGATGACAACATGTTTGACGAAGGCGTAGAATCTGGGCAAAAATGGTGGAGTAGGACTGCAGTAGAGTACCGGCTTCCATATTGTCATTGTATGTCCTCTTGGCACGGGTGAAGATGCAGTCATAGATCTCCCGTTCTTGCTCAGACAAGTCGACTTCCTCGATTGTGATGGTCCTTTTCGGCAAGGGGACCAAGGGTTCACCCTCTGGAGTTTTCATCATCTTGGTTCGCCGCAGCACGAGAGGTTCCAAAACACTCTGCACTACGTTGAGAGCACGGACATAGTCCTTGGATTCGAACGGCACGGTGATGAATGTCTTCCAGAAGGAGAAGTTGCTCCAGGGCTCCACTTTCAAGAATCGGACCAGGCTGAACAGATCCTCCAAGCGGTTCACAATAGGCGTGCCCGTGAGAACCCACCGGTGAATCGCTTTGAGCTCGTAGCAGGCCCTAGCAGACTTGGAGCGGCGGTTCTTGATCAAATGAGCCTCATCGAGAATGACACGGAAGAAATCAACGGAGAACAGTCCGCGGTGATTCGCCATGAGAGCCTGGGAGGCAAGCTGACGGAACTCGGATAACACGACACCATAGCTAGTCACGATGAGATGAGGAGCTGAGGCATGTTTGGCTTCGCAGCACAAATCTTGGAGGTTGACAGCCTTGTCAGCTCCATAATACATCAGCACTCGCATCGTTCCAGCTTCAGAGGCTTTCATAGCTTCACTTTCCCATTGTGAGAGCAATGAAGTAGGCGCAACGACCAATGTTGTATATGGCGCAGAGACGACGCCAGCAGAATTCGGCATTCGGGTTAGTTCGTTGACAGAACTGATCCCATTCGACGCATGGGGGCTCGGCTCTGTTTTGTGGGAGTGTATCAGACTCAGCATTTCAATAGTCTTTCCCAGTCCCATCTCGTCCGCCAGGATACCACCCAAGCAACGCTGCTCTTGAGCTGGGAAGTCCACGCTCAGGTCGCCGGAGTATGGGTTGACGTAGAAATGATCGATCCCCTCGACAATGGGAAGGTCTTTATCATCCACGTCCTTTGTCGGCCAAGTATATTCCTCCCAAAGTGGATGCATGGACCGTTCTCGTGCCTCTTTCTTGTCCTTTTCCTTAGATAGCATCCAATAAAGAGCCTGTTTCTGGTACTTGCGCAGGTCCATGTTGAAGGTCGAAGGTGGATCGGCCTCAGGCATGCTGAAGTCAAAAGACTGTGCCTTGCGATATAGAGTATCGAGTTGATCCTCTTCCAGCTCAGCCGTTTCTTCTTCCGACTCGTCGTCGTTCGAATCCTTGTTAGACTTGCTCTTTTCCTTTTTTGCGCCATCGTATTGCTCGGCCATTTCAGCAGCTCGGAGCAGACCGTCTCGTTTGTGCTTTTCTGTTGTGGGGTTTATTGAGGTTGGTTGCAGGCCAATCTCATGGAAAAGTTTCACGAGAGCAACTTGACGAAGACGAAGATTCTTTTCCTCCGTGCTCTCCTTCTCTTCAAACAGACCAGTCGATCTGTTGTCGTCCATACTAGAGCCAATGAATGGCCCCCGCTGGAAAGCCTCACTCCGAAAATAACATCGTAGTTGCAGATAGATGGTATCGTTTACGCGAACTCTGTCGGGTATATAGACGCACACACCTTCGAATAGGCAGAGTTTCTGGTCGATCAATGTTGAAACCCAGCCGGCAGTCTCATGGGGCAGCCGCCCGATTTCCTGACCTTCGGCATTCGTGAACCTCGTCAAGATATCACCTTTATTATTGGTAAAAAGCTTGCCGTTTCGTCCTCGCTTCGTGGTCGGCTGGGATCTAGCCCGTTCGATCTTGACAATATCTCCATGTTTGAGCAACGCTGGCCCGCTCCTTGTCGCCCAGCCACCCACGCCAAATACCCCTATATACCTCGACGACGGTTGCTTTCGTAGGAGTGATGGCTGCTCCGCCGGCAAACTGTCGTTGGCTGCCTGGGAGGGTGTGGTGGGTGCTGCAACGTTTGAAGTTGATTGTATCGGAAGTGCTGTCCGAAAGCTCGAGCTGAGCGTGCCATTCGCTTTCACGGGCTTCTTCCAGGATCCATCGAAATAGATGTTCACCGCTCGTTCGACGTTATTGGAGGCGGCGGATCGGATGGTCTGAATAGAGTCGACAGGCAACTGTTCTCCGATGATGTTGGTGAATAGCTCAACATCAAATCCGTCAGAAGCTGGAGGTTGTGACGTCGGGTTTGGGGGTTCCATTTCGCGAGGGCCTGGCTGTGGGTCATTTTGAGTCTGAGGTTCTTGCTCTAGTCCGTCTGCTGGCCGGGGCTCTGTCGTTTCTGTTGTCGGGAGAGGCGTTTCAGAGTGATAGGCGATATCATGGTCGACCTGAGCACTCCCAGGAGGCGGCGCCTGGGGTACATCGCACTCCTGCTGCAGGTTCTTTCCCTCTAACCCAGGGACATGGCGAGGTAGAGACGCGTCGCTACTGCCCGCATCGAGAATATGTGGAGACGCAGGTTCATCGACGAAGAAGCGTTGTCTTTTCGCGGGCCGCTGGTCCAGATCCTCGCTCATACTCGTGGTTGCAACATTGGGCTCGTAAGAAGAGGAAGGAAAGCTGAGGCGTGGGAAGACGCGCCGAGAAACGCGAAACGGGACGATCGACGTCAGCGATCAAAAAGTTCACTTAAGCACCACACCCTTTCCCTTAAGCTCATCTGGCTATATTTGAATTGGATTCGGATCACATTTAAGTGACAAGGCAATCATTCGTTCCTCACCTATTCTCAAGTCTCCTAGTCTGCCCAGGTGCGCTCCAAGTATTCGACGTGCTGACAAAGATCGAAGGCTGCCAGCTGCGAGCCAATGCTTTTAAGTGGATTACACCTTTCTCCGCATCGCAACTGAATCTACAACCTCCAATTCTGGTCATGTCTTTGTTCAAAAAGACCGCGAGGCCGTGTCAAGCGAGCAGAGCATGCTTTTCTTGGAGAAGCAGTGGCCTCCAACAACGACTGTTCAGTCAAAGCCGAGCAGTCGGCGCACCCATCACTCCGGAGGAAGTTCAAGGCGCACACCAATACTGCGTCTCTCTACTCTCGTACGCCATCTATTGTCCTACTCGGCATTGACTTTAAGTCCGCAATCCGCAAGCTAACATAGCATTCTCTATAGAAAATATGACCGTCCCTCCTACACCCTGAGCAGCTTCATTCCACCGCACGCCCGATCCTTCTACATCGCCCTCCGAGCATTGAATGTCTCCCTCTCCACAATCCCCGACACAACCTCCTCACACACCATCGGCCTAATGCGCCTCCAATTCTGGCGAGATTCCATAACCAAGATCCTCTCCGGGTCGCCACCCAAAGAACCCGTCGCTATTTTGCTAGCCTCCGCCATCTCAGAGCTCAACGAGCGTACCGAAGGTCGAGCAAGAATACCAAAAGGCTGGTTAACACGCTTGATCAACGTGCGCGAGCAAACTCTCACAAATGACCCGTACCCGAATATCGCGGCACTTGAGTCCTATGCCGAGAACACCTATTCCACGCTCATGTACCTCACACTAGCGGCGTTGCCGATGGCATCCGTAACAGCGGACCATGTAGCTTCACATATCGGGAAAGCAGCGGGCATTGCTGCGGTGCTGCGCGGGCTGCCGTTGGTCGCTTTCCCGGCGCCGGCGCCCAAGTCGCCCAGTAGCAATGTTGCGAATGCCGGTCTAGGTGGTGGGTCGAAGCCTGGGGCGGTGATGCTGCCTCTGGATGTGATGGCACAGGCTGGTGTGAAGGAGGAGGAAGTGCTTCGCCGAGGAGCGGATGCGGAGGGGCTGCGCGATGCGGTCTTCACCGTTGCTACTCGGGCAAGTGACCACCTGATTACTGTGCAGCAAATGCTGAGCAATCTTCGTGCTGGCAAGGACGTCGGTCATGAGTTTGAGCATCAGGGAGAAGAAGGGCATGAATATGATGCTGTGGGTGTTGGTGCGCCTCGAGGCGAATCTTCTCTTGACGAGATCAACCGGGCTTTTGGTGTCTTCATGCCGGCTGTCGCTACGCGGCTGTGGCTTGATCGGCTGCAGCGGTATGATTTTGATGTCTTTCGACCGGAACTGCTCCGTTCGGACTGGAAGCTTCCGTGGAAGGCCTATATGGCTTTTCAACGGAAGAGTCTGTGAAGGAAAGCCACACGGATCTGTATGAATACATGTACTATATAGAAGCCAGACCACATAGAAAGTTGGTCGTCCGGATGAATGTACAGAAAGCATTGATTCACTCCAACTCCAAGTCGCCAAGAAGAATGTACAGGGGGATATGATACAACAAGAAAAGCTAACGCTCCTTCCTCTCTCGTCTTTGCTTCCTGGAGCTTACGATAAGGCGTCGCTGCGCAAGCATAACTGCGTAGCGCTGGAGTTTGTCCCGCCTAAAGATGAAAGTCAGTATCGTTATGCCTGAGGAGGACAAGAGTCTGCACTTACATCAGGAAAAGAGTTGTGACAATGACAAATGGTACTGCAATCTTCCAGAAGTATCTGATATTGTATCAGTACGAGACAGGATATCAGCGTGGGTCCCAGTTTATCACTCACGAATCGCTGTGTTTGATACCTTCAAAGTCCGTGAAGTTCATTCCAAAGTAGCCCTAGCATTCATATTAGATCCTGGAGCACCAATGGGTCATGTATCTTGCATACCGTCAAGAAAGTCATCGGAAGGTACAGGCAAGTGACAATAGTCAACTGCTTCATACTCTCGTTCTGATAGGCACCTGTGATGCGATCAGTCTTGGTCGAGCAAGAAGGGCGACAAGCTCACCGATTGTATTGAAGATCAGATCAATCATGTTGTCCGCGGCGCGCCGCATTTGATCGTATCCTTCAACGATGGTAATACAGTGGTCCAAAACATCACCCAGGTAGGTGTGACACATGGAGCTGATTGTGACGCTGGAGCCGCCTAGGCTCTTCAGGTTCGGTGTGATGGTACCAAAGTGCTGCCGATGATCTTGCTCCGCGGGGGTGCTGGATGGGCTGAAAGGGGTATTGCGCAAGATTCCAAGGCCAGGCGTGCCAACAGGCTCAGACCGATGATCACGGAGCGCATTGATGACGGCCACCATGGGCTGCATTGAATTGCGCAAGACCGCGATTTCAGAGGTCAATATGTACAAACTCTTCGACTGGTCAATGTCCGGGTCGGTCAAGACCTCGAGCTCCAAGTCTCCAATTGCGTCTTGATAGGCCATTGTGACTGGAATCGCAAGATCAATGACGGCGTCGAGAATGGCCTGCGTGAGCATGCTGGCATCGCATGACTGTCGAAGGACTGTCTCGGGTGAACTGAGACGCCGTACGATGGGTGCCTCGATATCATCGGCACTTGTTTCGAAGAACGACGTCACGGTATTGTCAGCATGTAGAAAGATTGAGACCTGCTCCAGCGTAACACATAGACCCTTAGATGCCAGCGAAGCATGACGTTCCATGAACTCGATTCGGTCCTCATTCGGACCACCACGATAGCGCTGAAGGGTCCGAGCCGTAGAACTTGCAGAACGCGCCACGTCCCCGAATTGCGTGGCACGCTGTGATGAGAACGTAGTAGGCCCAGGGCGAACGCTAGATCCGACAGTTGCCTTGTCCATCTCCTGACGATTAGACCGTCGATCGATTCGAAAAATATCCTTCAGGGCCTCAAGAATGACATGTCGCTTGGTTCGCCGCTTCACAGACACCGAGCTCTTGTCGCTTGCAATCGAAGTCTTTCTTTCATCGGGATGCTGCCCATGTTCTTCATCTTCTTCATCTTCGGAGTCACTGCTTTCCTGATGAAGTTTGACGAGTTTCTGTAAGGTCAAGACGATGAAGGCATGGTCCGAGTACCAATCAGCCTTGATGCGATTCGTTGTATGCAGAATGTCCTCAATCGCTAGTCGATGCAGCCTTTTGTGATTCCCGAGAATCTTGATGACGTCCCAGCTGAGTCCATTGACATTGATCCAGCGGCATTGGGCCCAAGGTTCTCGCTCCCGCTCCAGAAATTGCTCGAGGGTATCATTATCGAGTTCGTATTGCCGCATTTCATGCTGCGAAAAGTCCACTACCGTGATTTCGCATTGTCGCTGAAGGTCTCCTGGCACATTGGACGCCCACTCCGAGCTGTAGAAAGGAAGTGGTTTGGAGGGGTCGATACCGGGTTCCGTCCCAGGCTGCCAGTTAGAGGCATCGTGTATGAAGCCCTCGGGGTGGTAAGAACGAGCTGTGTTCGACCGTCGAGTTCGGCGTTTGGTCGTGTCGTTGGACGTAGTTCTTGCTGCCGATGTGAACGCGTCGTTTACTGAACCCCCTTCCTTCGGAGAAATGGTTGACTTTGGCGACTGTCCCCCAGCTTCCAAGTCGACATGTAGTGAGTCATTTGCAGGCGCGTCGCGCTGCGCGTAGTCGAGCGACCGGATGCTCATTTTAGCTGGTGATAAGGGCCGCTTGCACCCTTGTATCGGCCGCTAACGCACACTCATCGACCCTAATTTGAGATGCTTTTTTTACTAGATAAAACCGAGAGAGAGAACTCATCAAGCATGTGCAAATTGAAAGTCGTCAGTGGGCGATAAGATCGACGCGCAGGTCACCGAGATTCGAAAAGCTGCGGCAGGAAGTATCCTGGAAGAGACCGCGGGGAAATGACGTTAAGAGACGATCATCCGCCCCCTTAAAGTGAAGCCCGAACTTAAAGGCACAGAGCTGCTTGCTGAGATTTCGAACCCTGAAAAGGAGAAACAGCAGAACTGGAAGAAACTGGGAAGACGAAGTTCCAAGGACTGCACGCGCACAGGACACCGCCTGTGCCTTGGTTCGCTCATCCACGGTTTTGATCACCATGGTGCCTCAACCCGAGATGAATAGCTTCATCATGCTTCTGAAGTCAGTGATGTCTCCCATCTGAATGTATGATGGTGCTGCATTCTAAGAGCTGCATATCTATATACTTCAGAACTGCACCAAATCCTTCACCTGAACGACTTGCCCTGTCCTGATGGCTTTATTAGCCGCAATCCCAGTTAAAATAGACATGGCTCCATCAACATGGGATGCAGCTCGATGCAATCTGTCAGGTGCAGGCGTACCAAAGAGATCATTCAGTAGGACAGGGTCTCCGCCACCATGGGCCCCTTCGCCCTTAACAACAGGCACTTCATAAGGTGGTGCAAACATGGGATGAACAGTGATCTTTGTATGCGCCACAGCACCTTCTTTGGCCTGCTCTCCGCCTGCATTGACATATGACTCCTCGAGAATATCCATCTCAAGCCGACCCCCAGTGCCATTGAAGCACACCCGGAATCCTTCCCACGGACAGTAGGCCACTAGACTGTAGGGTCATTATTGCACCTGATTGATAACTGACCAAGACGCCCATTGTGTCTTCGATACTGATCCCATCGCCAAAAACACTCTGATCTCGATAGTACCCATCTTCATGCTCTGCATCAAGGTACATTGCCTTGAGCTGTGGGTGGTCCTTCATGTGCAGAGCAAAAGGATCATTCGCAGCAGCAGGGCTTCCGTGGGCACGAGAGTAGAAATTGGTCTCCCCTCGAAGCTCCGCATTCTCTTTGCCATAGAACTTGAGGCCACCTTGGGCAAAGACAGTGACTGGCTTGCTGCCCAGCCAGAAGTTGACCAGGTCGAAATGATGTGTGGACTTATGCACCAGCAGGCCACCGCTATTGCACTTGTCTCTGTGCCAGCGACGGAAGTAGTCAGCTCCATGTCTGGTGTTGAGCATCCATTCAAAGTGTACTGATGTCACTTGGCCGATAGCACCATCCATCAACAACTCGCGGACTCTGGTATTGTGAGGCTCATCTCGGTAGTTGAAAGTGACTCGCAGCTAACATTGGTTGCCTTGACAGCATCGAGGATCATCTGGCATTTGGTCTCGTCCACTGTCATTGGCTTTTCACTGGGCACGTTGCGACCCAACTCCATAGCGCGGGCTATATAGACATGATGAGCTCGATCGATGGTTGAAAATAGGCACACTTCGAGACAAGAAAGTCAAAGGGGATAGAGTCAGAGATCTGAGGATATTCTTTGATGGGGTTGTCAGTCCTCTGTCCACAGGAGAGTGCGGGATAGTTATAGGTAGGGCATCACACTTTTCCCAGCATGAAAGAACAAAGAAGTCAGCCATTGCCAACTCGCTTAGGCAAACGTTCCCGAGGGCCATTTTTTTTCAACCTGTCACTTCCATCTACCCACCTCAGTGAGCCCAAATTTGCGATGCACTAACGCCCGCCGGCGGTTCTGTCTTCTTTGTCTGCCATCTGACGTTCAGGAAATCTCGGGCGATCTCAGACGGAACAGATATGGGATTCGACTCGTGATATCTCGCTATTATTGGCCCACCTGGCCAGAGAGAGCAGGGGGCCTACGGAGTCTAGAGCTTCCCCAGAAAATAGAAACTCAATCTCCACAATCCGGGGATGCCGAGACAGCTGAGGCCCGTGATCACTGTTAACACCGCAGGATGCAAAGGAAGCTTCAAGAATCCACGAGGAAAGGATGGCACAACATTTTCTTGAACAGCTTAAAGGTTGATCATTCATCCGTTTCCGCGACCTGCTTTTGCTTGTCAAAATGGCGGAACACCAGGAAGACATTACAGATCGCATGACGACGACAGTCGTACGCGAGAAGGATGAAGAACAGTACGCTTCTGCTAGCGATACACTCAAAGGTGCGCGGAGAGCCACCGAAGAAGAACATGCCATGGGGCTGCGAGAGGGCATTCGAAAATACCCTCGAGCAGTCTTCTGGTCCACCTGGTTCCCTTCAGCTCTCATAATGGAGGGCTTTGACCATGTTTTAGTGAGCGCTTTCTTCGCTTTACCAGCCTTTCAGGAACGGTATGGGCGAGCTTCAGGTCGACGGAAGTTACCAAGTTCCTGCAGACCTCCAATCGGCCGTCAGTAATGGTGTCGGTGCTGGCGAGATCGTCGGCCTACTGCTGAACGGACTGGTTGCGGACTGGTTTGGCTATCGCTGGGTGATGATCGGCTGTCTCATTCTCATGGTGGTTTTTATCTTCCTGCAATTCTTTGCAACCAGCATCTACATGTATCTCGTCGCTGAGATTCCGCTGGGTATTCCATTGGGTGTTTTTCAGACACTGACGACTACTTACGCCGCCGAGGTGTGCCCCAATGTCCTGCGACCATATCTCACTATGCTGGTGTCCTTGTGCTGGAGTATTGGCTATCTGGTCGGAACCGGTGTCTTACGTGCTTTCCTCTTATGGGAAGGACAATGGGCCTATCGGATCCCCTTTGCACTGCAGTGGGTATTGCCGATTCCACTGGCCATTGGTATCTTCCTCGCTCCGGAATCACCATGGTGGCTCGTTCGGAAAGGCCGCATTGCGAATGCTGGCAAGGTCTTGCATTGACTTCGTTCGAAGGACAGCTCGGAAGATGAGATTGCAGATACCCTTGCCATGATGGAGACAGTCAAGATTGAAAATTAGATGAGGGCTTCCAGCAGCTACTGGGATCTCTTCAAGGGGGTCAATCGTACGGAGATTACCGTCTTCACCTATCTCATCCAGGAATTATGTGCATCACTCGTTGCCTATATTGTCTACTTCCTGGAGCAGTCAGGCCTTCCATCTGCAGCGTCATTCGACTTTGGAATGGGAGAGTACGCCCTGGCAATTCTTAGTGTCTTCGTGGCATGGTATCTGGTGCCCAAAACAGGTCGACGCACCTTGTTGCTCGTGGGCACCGCGTTCATGACTGGCACAACCTACTTCGTGATTGGCCTCATGGGCATTCCGAGTCCAAGCACACATCCCAATATTGGATACGGAATCGGCAGTATTCTACTCATCGAATACTTTGTCTTTTTCATCACGATTGGCCCAATCATCTATACCACCGTGACTGAGATCCCATCGAACTTCTTGCGAAAGGAGAGTGTTGTTCTTGCCCGCAAAGCCTACAACGTCGCTGTGCTGGTCTACGGTCAGCTAGTGCCTCATATGGTGCAGACGGTGTCCTGGAACTGGGTCAATGGCGGTATCATGGCCATCGGTCTCGTTTGGGCTTATTTCCGTCTTCCAAAGACCAGGAAGGGGACTTTTGCTGAGATGGATATTCCTTTCAAGAACAAGGCACGGGACTTTTCGAAGACCAAGGTCGACATTGGCTCTGAGACTGTCTCCCATGACCTCACGCTATCTACCCAGCCTGTCAGGAGCTATTGCACTATCCTGATTGGAGATAACATGGACAGAGCAACAGGTTTAGGGGATTGTTCTATCTGAGTGCTGCGCAAAACGGATTTCTGACGCTGAACAGCATGTTTCAAGCGGTCCAAGTTTGATATCGGTTGATGGTTGATGTATATTCGAAGAGCTATCAAAGAGATACTTGGAAATTTGAGTCTTGCCGAGAATGAGATCTTGACATGCGCCGTAGGATATTTGTGTACATATCTGCCCGAAGGATATGGTAAATTGACGGTCTTGTTTGCTATCTCGGTATATGTAAAACTCATACAGAATACATAGCAGGTCTATAGTTCTACCTAAAGTCCATCTTTAACATAATCGCAGGCAGAGGCCATTAGTTCAAAGGAGGTTTGTAAAAAAATCTTTCCACTCGTTTACCTACTGGGAGTAGAATATCTTTTGGAATTGCTAAGACGTCACTGGCAAGAAGATGTGTTTCTATGCACATAGAATTCGGACTTCTGTAGTACATCGCTATTATGCTATATCACATATACCAGGCCATGCTTAACAAGGTAGCGGGGTATTAATTTAGTTAATACAGGTGTCGATTTCGTATATACCCTGCCCGGAAGGTCAAGGATTATTAAACTCTGTTTGATAGATCTCTTGGCCCATCTGTAGGTGGGTCCGGGACAACTTATATAGAGTGATCTATAGACCATGCCGAGATCTACTATCAGCTATCCCTGGGGCCAGTGCAGTAGGCAGATAAGGGATGCTCGTATTTTACAATGGAGCTCAGTGCAGCCAGTTCAGCCGCAGAAGGCACCAATGAAAAACGAATCGAATTAATTATTCTCGATCTATTTTCGAGGGCCATCGGAGCTAATGCACTTCAGCGGCTCACCTATTACCTGCCCGGGTGATATATTCTTCAAGCGCCCATGTCAGCCTCCAAACCCCTCTTCAAACCCGGCGCTGCACTTTTCAGCATGGAATACACGATTCACTAGGGAGGGTTGGCATCGCATCAGGTGCCTGCATGCATAAGGGTGGGGTTGATAGAGCTCGCGCCTCCCCTCTTCTCAGCCTTCAATGAGCCTGCCACGAAGCACTTAGTCACGCGACTCACTGGTGCAAAGATGGCCTCCGAATCCTACAACACACTCTGTAACGAAGTTTCCAAGCATGTATTGAAACGGCTGGAGAAGAATCATGAAAAGGACTACTACTTTGCTCCTGACGGAACCGCGAAGGAGGTGTTGGACAATGACACTCTACGGCGCGTCTTTCGGAGCCTGGGTTTACAGTCCAATCTCACCGAGGATGAACTGGCTTCCCGTGTGGACGCAAGAGACCTGCATAGCTTCCTCGCCGTCCTCATGTTTACAGGTTGCAGCATCGAGGCAGCCCGCACGTTTACCACCCAGCTCGTGGTGAAGGACCCCTGGCCTCAGGACTTCTGGTCTCTGCCGGTGGCGCATGAAAAGCTTCTCAGCCTTTTTGGCGAGAAAGTCACACCACACAAGATCATGGGACAGCAGGCATGCTTTTGTCCGGTGGTGATTCACAAGGGAGTGCAACTCGAAGTCTCGAGCCCGAAAGGGCGTCTGCCTTACTTGGAGCAGAAGCGTCGGGCTGAAGGATCTTTCGGCAAGGTGTACGAAGTCAAGATTGCCAGGGGTCACTTTCACGATCCTCAAACCGGACTTTCCAACCGCGAGCCGATGACCTTGGCGCGGAAAGACTACACAACTACTCCCGAGTTCTCCGGAGAGGTCGACCATGAGATTATGAAGCAGATTCTCTCATGCAAGCGAACGTGCAATAACATTGTTGAAAACTACGGTGTCCTGGTAACCGGGTCGACATACAGCCTGTTCATGCCTCTTGCAATCTGTGACCTCAGCGCCTACATGATGAAACACCATCGAACTCCGCCAACTACTACTGCAGAGAAAGCCAAGATCATTCTCTCTGCCCAAGGATTAGCTAGCGGGCTACACTTTCTTCATAACTGCATGAAAACGCCCACTGGTGACGAACTGGTCTGCTATCACATGGACCTCAAGCCCAGCAACATCCTTATCTTCCGAGAGACAATTGATGGCCAAGAGCAGTATGTGTGGAAAATCAGCGACTTTGGCATGTCTCGTGTGAGGATCAGACATCGTGAACGTGGCAGTGAGAATGAGAGAGATTTCAACCTCTGGTTCCTCCGAAAGCCTCCACCGGCTCCGACTCTAGAGCCGACTCGAGCTCTGCACGGGGAAGGCACCTACCTGGCGCCGGAATCGATCTCTGCGATTCCGAGCATGAAGACAAGCAGCGATGTCTGGTCCCTCGGTTGTGTTCTCAGTGTTGTGTTTGTCTACCTCGAAGAGGGCAGTGATGGAGTGGAGCAATACCAGGAGGCGAGGCTGAGACATCATAATGCAGATGGCATTGATAGGTTCTTCCTCCGTGACAGAGGCTTCCTACCGTCGAGTGTCCATCCATTGGTCCACAAATGGCATACCCGCCTCATTGACAAGGCAAGTCAGCGGAGCCCTGATGAAGGGGAAGCGTTGAAGTTCATGCTGCGACATCTGGAGCATTCAGTCCTCCAGGTTGACCAATCTAAAAGATGCGGTGTCAAAGAAGTGAAAGAAAGGCTGCGCATTACTTATGGTAAGTATAGCAACTTGAAGACACCGGACGGGAGCAACAGGGAAGGAAAGACGCAACGCGAGTGGAGCATAATGACGAAGCTTCGATCAATGTGGGAACACTTTGCCTCATTTCCCGCAAGTACACTGCTTGCTAACATACGAATAGAGGTCATGGTGCGAATTCCAGCGCAGACCGGCCAGTAGACGAGTGGTTCCTTGACGCCCCCGATGCATCCAAAAGCTGTGAAATTTCACCCAAGGGAGACCTCATTGCTTTTTGGACCGACACCAAGATCTTGCTCTACACCTCGCAGTCGCTGAAAGAAAGGCACCTGGCAACTACTGCTGGAGATTGCTCATTGAAAGAGGACGCTGGTTGTTTTTGGAAGACAGTCGCTTTGACAGAGAAATATTTGATTGCTTCTACTACAGGAGCCAGCTTCCAGGTAAGAATGGAACTGCACCTAGATTACCTAAAGTCTGTTCCTAATTCGTTGCAACTCAAGTGTTACGTCTTCGACCTCAAACGGGGAGTCGCAGTTGATCCCAGCCTCAATCACTTTCAAATCTTTACCCTCCCACATTACCCCGAAATCACCAAACTGGCCATTTCACCGAGCAGCAAAACCATCGCCTGCATTTTGCGAGACCAGGACGACGACCAGAACCATGGCTCGTTGTTCTTTGCCCCGGTCACGTCTGTGAATGAAGGCCGGTCGTTTGGCCAACTCGATTGGCCTGCGAGAGATGTGATGCAATTGCATTTCTCAAACGAGGATGACATTTATATCATTGTGCGGCCCCGACTGACTGTTCGAAGTCGCAAGCATGAAATTCCGATTATCCATGTCTGTCGCCGCACAAAGAAGCTGCAACCTTTGATTTTTGAGTCGAACGTAAGTGTCCCTTTTCCACATTCACTCGCCTAGCCAAACTTTCAAGCCACGAGCCTAACTGTCGTGATAAAGGGTCTTGACAGCAGTGCCACAGCAGGACTCTTCACCACCTTCGCCCCCTTCCGCCATAAGCCCGCCTGCGCTGTCGTTACCCGGGAAAAGCAGCTGCACATTCGGAGCCTGGTGGCGGATCCCGCTGTGCCATCTGTCCAGCTGGACTTCAAGAGTTACCGAGTACTCAAGTTGATAATGGGCCGACGTGATGAGAAGCTGTATGCTATCGGGAAGCCATCTGCGAGTCACAGGATGCTCCTGTTGGAGATCCCGATGCCTGGCCCGACCAGCAATGAAGTCTCTGTACGGGAGTTGGCTCAGCTCCCAAATCTGTCGTATGACGCCCATTTCACAGAGGTGCTTTCTGATGAACGTGAGGAGAATTATGTCCTCATCGCCTCTTTGGCAAGTGCGAATCAGCGTGCCGCCATACATAGGATTCGCCTGCTAAATTGACAGAAGAAAGTAATTTACAATATACATCTCAAACAACTCCAGTCCGACCCCTGACCGGCAACTCTGTCTCTGTCGTTACTGTGTCTGTCCTCGTAGCGTTCAATCTCTGCTGCCACCTCAAGCCTTGAATGTTCCAGTCGGGGACGAGGCGCACTGTCGGGACGAGCTTGCGAAACACGGACCCGTCGCGGTGTAGCAGCCAGTAGTAGAAGAGGAAAGTGAAGGCAGTCATCACTGCTGCTGAGATGACGAATATCCATATCATGGACGTGCCAACGATGCGCCTATTGGCTTGGTCCATTGCGAAGAAGTTCATGCCAAAGAAGGACTATGGTGGAGGGACTTTGTGAGCTGCAGGATAATGAAACAGTGGCATTTAAAAAAACTCACAGCCAGGAATGACGAGGGAAGGTAGAGCAAGGTCAGGGTGGTGATGAACACGGCCGATTTGTTCAGCTGGAGCATGTTCTTGTTTTGTTGCTTTGCCACAACCTGATCTCGCAGTAACAGTGTTTCCGATAGAAGCCTGGCCACAGTCTGTACACGTTGTTGTAGATGTGCTGCCATGCGCGAGTACGATATACACTGTCGATGATAGTTCTTGAGCTGTTGGATCCCCTGGCCGTCTGAATCGCGGAGGGTGCAAAGTTCATGGAGAACGTCGGCAGCTGGTTCCAGGATGGCGGGGATCTGGAGGAATTGACCCTCAACGCTGGTCAGCGTATTGAGGTTGTTGTACCCCAGGCGCAACGGCTCGTCAATGTATGTCGCAAACGCGCTGTTCGCGATAGGCAGGTACTGGCGTTCGAGCATCGCGATGTACTGTCTGTATGCGGGGAGGTAGGTTGAGAACATAATGTGATGCATCCAAAATGGATTACTGTTGACTCGCTCGCCATGGTTGCGCAGCCACCCCTCTGCCGCGCAGTGTGCCTTCGAATGAGGCTTTGGGTTGAAGAGCACGAATAAGCTCTGTGAGGTCGCGCGGTCGAAGCGGTGGTAGATCCCACTTTGTCGGATTACCCATTCATCATCGTCTGGTTTGTATTCTGGGTATCGAAATGTATAGAGTGCCTCTAGTTGGGCATTTTGGTCAGTCTTGACTTCTAAACGCTACCTCCAATTCAGAGCCGGTACCTACCCACGACAGAACCGGAGTGGAGCTCAGTGTATGGAATGCAAAAGACCTCCTCAACGTCCAGACTGCGTTGATAGAAACAAGATGAGAGATCCCAGAATGATTCGTTGATGTTATGGTGAGAGACAATAAGGTCGAGCATCGATTTGGTGATCTGCAACGGCCGGTATGAGTTGCGCTGACAGATTGATCTGGACCACATTAGCCACAGCTGAGGCAAGTAATAGGCACTGGAGTGCACTGCAAGACAGACATATAGCGACATGTGTATTTTGAGTTTTGTGAATTGGACAAATATGTGGCCAAGTTGTCGAGCGTGGCGAAGTGGGATTGTTGATGGAGGTTGGGGCCAATGTCGATGAGTTGGACTGGCTCGATTACCTCGTCGACGAAGCAGGAATCCACAGGAAACATGATACGAAAGGTTGTTGATGATGACCGTCTTGAGCACGTACAATTTGATTCTCCGACGACTGATTTAAAAGGTCAAAATTAAAGCGAAGATCTAGACTATACCACTTTGCCCCACGAGGCATATCGCCAATCTGCCTCTTCCGCCCGTACCTCCTGCGGCGACTCCGCCATCTGCAACACCTCGTATTATCCCAGCCAGACTGTGGCAAGCTGATTGACTAGTGAATGAAGATCACTTGTCTCGAACAGTACTATCCCATCGACAGTCAGCCGCGCAATTCATACCGAGCTTAACAAGGATCTTACTTGAGTTCAGCCTACCATTAGCTTGTCAGTTCTTTGGTCTCTCTTTTCATGTGCGATAGTGAGATCTTACCTCTTCCACTTTTCTCGGTGCAGTGAAGGACCACTGGTTATTTCTCATCTACGTCAAGTCGACAGGTGAGCCATGTACGACAATCTGGACGTGAAACGACCCTAACCTCGATGTTGAACTTAGTTTGTCCTGGGAATAGCCGCTCCAGTAACTCCTGGAGACGTTCCTTTTTCAGGTAACGCCTGATCGTGTTTTGGGGGGTAGGAGGGTCCGCCATGCTTTCCTCTCCACGGCGGCAAGCTGACATGCAGACCCAGGTGATCTTGGGGATAAGAGTAGTAATGGAGACAAGCGTACGAGAGTGCGAAAAATGTGCTAACTACCCAGGACGTGAGAATTGTATGACATATGGCCCCGTTTGTTCTTGATGAGCCACATTATCTCCAGCTCTACGATTAAGTAGGGCTGGCAGAGCGGGGAGACCTCGTCACTGCCACGTCGAGAGCCCAAAGTCCGGAGGTTTGAGCAAGGGAAGGCATCCAGGGTGAGGTAACATGTGATGCGAGAAAGGGTCCAGTGACTCCAGTCGCTGGGCACCGACGCGGGAATATCGCACACTAATGCGAGACTACTGCTCCGTCCTGCCATGATTGCTTTTGTCGACATGGAAAACACGAATGCACTCCAGCCACAGAGACATGTCGCGTCATTGGTCTGCGGCCTCCGATATCTCCAAGCAGGGGCCTTATCGACGAAAAGCTGAAGTGCATTGCCACCATCAACAAAGTCATTTAGACTCAACCCGGGTAACCCGAGTATGCGGCTGAAAACCCCCCTAGTGGGAGTCCTCAGTCCCAGGAGAAAGGGTCTGGGTCTCTCTCCCCCGCCTCATGCAGGGTATTTACACGTTGAGGTCTGTTGTACCTCGTGGTGTTCTGTCATTCCAAAAAATGTCAGAGCCATCCAACAGACCTGACTGGGTGCCAGATTGGATCCCTGACTGGCCACCAGTGACAGTCGAACCACCAGAAGACTCGAGTGACGTTGAAGAAATCACTCGTGCACCGTCAATTCGCGTCTTGGTCACGCCGAGCAAAGATCGGACGGTCGATAGAAAACTGCGAGGCATCCATCTTTTTGTATGCTTTTCCCCATGGCCTGAGCCCTGTCTCCAACGGAAAGAACTGTTGCCTTTCTTTTATATTCATGTTTGTACTGACTGTCAAGTAGATGATCTCCATCAATGGCACCCTAGGGACGGGTCTTTACTGGCGCGGCGGTATGATACTCGAGCTGGGGGGTCCTCTGGCGGTACTTCTATCCTTCCTCCTAGTGGGCTTTCTGTCATGGGCGGTCATGCAATGCATCACTGAAATGCTGTGTATTTGGCCCATTCCAGGTGCCCTGTCGGTATATGTGAGCGAGTTTGTCGACAAGGAATTGGGGATTGCCGTCGGTTGTGCGTACTGGTAGGGAGAAAGGCAAAGCCCAACCTGGGAATACCAATTGCTCACAATCTTAGGTTTACATACTCGGCCTCGTTCTCGGCCCTGATTGCCACCTCAGCCGCAGAATTCAACTTCTGGCGTAGCTTTAATGACAAGGGGATTGATGGTGGTATCGTGTACCTGTGTATCCCGCTGCTCTTGGTTTTCGTGAACGCGTTGGCGATTGAGGTTGGCGCAACCAGTCCCATTGTTCTATCACAATGCTGACCTCGATCAAGCTCTACGGTCTAGTTGAAGTGGTGACTGGCACGATCAAGATACTTTTCCTGGCAGTCATCATTGGTGCTATGATTGCGATTAACCTGGGAGGTGAGTTCCACGAGGCCGCTTCTTGTCAAAACAGAGAATAATCATGATTAGCGGGTCCAACCCATCAAGAGCCCATAGGTACTCAGTGTAGGCCAATTTCGATTCAACTATCATCTTGTCCGAGTACTAAAATTAGCAGATTGGGATTCCCCAACCGACTACGACTCCCGTGTTGCCCAAACCTGGGGCGTTGCTCTTCTGTGTGTCCTTCAATATCTACATATTTCCTCTAGTACTGACACTGTTATCAGGATGTCCCTATCCATCGCGACCTTTGCATACGTTGGGGTGGAGCTCGTTGCAGCTTCTGCCTTGGAAGCGCAATGGCCGCGACAGAGTCCATCAAACGAAAATACCGGGACGGACATATCACTGCAGTCTTACCAGTCCAACAGCAACAATTTCATTTTGCAAACTTCAGGTGAAAGACAAACAGTGTCAGACAATTATACCTTGATCGGGAAAACGGTAAAGTTCTCAGCGATCTACATCTCCATCTTGGCAACTGTTGCATATACTCTCAGCGGATTGCTCGCGACCTTGGATCTATCACGGAGCGATCCCAATTTGCCTTCTCTCAGTTGGGCTAAAGCAGCTGGTCTTGGTCAGGGTATAACTCCCCCGGGAGACTCCCGTTCGTCTTCAGCGTCTGCCTTCGTCATCATCGCCCAAGAATCAGGCATTCGACATCTGGATGACCTATTCAACGCCTTCCTCGTGTTCACCTGCCTGTCCTGTGCCAGTACAAATCTCTACGTTGCGTCTCGAACCCTATTTGGCCTGACGAGTCGGTTGGATGGAGGCAATGGCCAGCCACGGCATTTGCGCGTTCTTGCATGGTTCGGCAAGACCAACAACCGCAAGGTACCTATGCGAGCCACTTTGTTCTCTGCAATTGCATTTTGGTGGGTTCCGTTTCTACAGCTTAGCGGAGGCACTTCCGGTCATAGCACCATTGGCAAGGTAAGAGCTCTTTCTATCTTGAGCGAAAATCCGAATTCAAATATCCCACCCTTTTGCTCGTCCATATACCTAACACCAAAGACTAGTTCGTCGAAGTTTTGGGCAATATGGCCACCGTTGGAGTCCTGATTGTGTGGGCTTGCGAGTGCCTGGCCTTCATCCGATTCTACCACTGGTAAGCTTAAAAATGAAGAAAAATTGTCCTTGTCCCGGACAAAAACAGCGTTAACAGGAGGACATAGCATTCGCCACCATCGTTCGGATCTTGAGCAGGAAAAAATCTCGCAAGTCCTCCGATGGCGCGAGGACTACCCATACCGCAGTCACGCACAGCCATGGCTAGCATACGGTGCTTTCATAGGCTGCGTTTTCATCCTAATTGTAGCCAACGGCGCTCCACTCTGGGATGGCTTCCATCCACTACCGTTCCTTTCCTCATATTTGACAGTAAGTGACACATATAACAATCTGATCTCATTGACTTACTCCCGCATGCTGACCCTTGATCCTCATGCTAGGTGTCCATGTTTCTTGTTCTCTGGGTACTCTTGAAGCTCGTTCGAGGTGCCAAGTGGTGCTTTGAGGACCTTTCAAGCCCTCGCATGGTGATCAAGAAATTGCGCGATCTACATGATATTCGACAAGGAGCAACATGACTCTAGGTTTGATCGTATTTTCATAGAGAAGCAATCGAGATTTGTGCATAAGTCAGAGATACAATAAACTGGTCAACACTATCAAATGTCACTGAAATACATATATTCTCCGCAGCAAGCCCAACGTCGTAGCTTTTACCCCCGGAATAAAGTATCTGAGGTCAAAATAAGATGTTGATATGTCTGATTTAATCATCTGTCTTTCATATGGGCCCCAAATTAATAATTTGATTGTTTAAATAGGAATCAGCCTCGATCAACATGTGGGGAAAGCAAAGCGTGGGGCTGCGGGTTGGCGCGGAGATGCCAAGACTCTCGGAATTATTTCCTCGTGTTCAACATCTCTCTGTTCTCCATTCTAACCGTCATTCAGAGACAATTGGAAGGAACCGAACAGTAGCATGTCGTACGACAACCGGGAGAGGTCAAACAAACGAGCACGCTATGATGCGGATGAGGTGGCCAGCGAGGGAGAGGTGATCTCGGCTGGTGAGGGCTTCTTCGAGGCTCTTGGTAAGTCTCACCCGAGCAATCAGCTATGAACTTGGCTAACAGTTCTGTCCAGCTGAGGCGGGTGTCACTCACTGCTTTGTCAATCTGTATGTTGTCTCCGGCATGACCCACACGTGGTCCATCTGACAGAATCTAAGGGGGAGCGACCATCCCGCAATGCTTGAGGCCATGATCAAAGCGAAGAGGGGTATGTCATTCCCTGAGAATTCTGTGCTTATGACTTACATAGAAACAGAGAAACTGACCATGTTTCCCAATATCATCACTTGTCCCTCTGAGCTCGTTGCCTTATCCGCAGCACTCGGATATGCTCAGGTCACCGGCATTCCGGTACGGGGACCTCCGGGTGTTTTTTTTTTTTTTTTTTTCTTCCTGACATGAATCTAGCAATGTGTTCTAGTGCACGTGGACTGCGGTACGCTTGCCATGGGACAATCGATACACAACGCTTCAGTCAGCCGTGTACCCGTCCTATGTTTCGCGGGACTCAGCCCCTTCACTCAAAGAGGCGAGCTTCTCGGATCCAGAACAGAGTATGATGGTGTCCTGCACGTGTATGTTGTCTGAAACACACTGACCAAGCGCAGGTTCATTCATTGGCTACAGGACGTCCCTGATCAAGCTGCAATTATGCGGCAATACTGCAGATATTCTGGCGAGATCAAGAGCGGCCGCAATATCAAGGAAATGGTCAACCGAGCATTGGAGCTTGCTTTGTCTGACCCAAAGGGACCGTCATATCTGATGGCTGCTCGAGAAGTCCTTGAAGAGGTAAGCTTGCCTTGTCTCCCTGCAGGACACCAAAATAACATAATGATTCTCAAGAGAGTGGACAGAGAATGGCTTGAAGAGGAGTTTCTAAGTCCGATTATCCCAAGTGCACTACCCGAAGCAGATGTCAAGCTCATCTCAGAAGCTCTTATGGGCGCAAAGCGACCACTCGTCATCACAGGCTATCTGGGCCGCAACCTCCAAGCACCGGCGCTCTTAGCAGAGCTATGTGACAAGCTTCCCATCACTGTGGTGGAGATGGTTGGCTCAGATATGTGCATCCCCAGTGACCACGAGGCATACCGGGGCGTCACTGTCACAACTCATCCAGAAGTCCTTGAAGCCGATGTTATCCTCATTCTGGACTGTGATGTCCCTTGGATCCCTACTGCCGGGCAGCCCAAGAAAGGTAGATACAATATCCAGCTTGTCAAATACTGGCTCACAACATAGGGACGAAAATCTTTCATCTCGACGTTGATCCGTTGAAGCAGCAGATGCCACGTACGTCTACACATTGCCTCACTGTCGGTATGCATACTGACCGGTGTACCCAGTTTTCTCCATCAAGGCAATTCGCAGACTCAAAGTCAGTTGTGGGCTTGCTCTGGAACAACTTAATCGATACTTGGATGGGCAAAACCTGGACCGTTCACTCTACGCAAGCGAATTTGAAAACCGGACAGCCCGCTACAGAAAATGGCGAGACACTCTTCGCACGTTGGAATCGCCATCAGAAGATGGCATCGTCACTGTACCGTACCTCACCTCCAGACTTCGCCAACTCGTTCCGCAAGACACAACCTTCGTGTTGGAAGCAGTAACCAACGCAGGGCACCTCATTCACCATCTGAACTTGACCAAGGTATGGCAAATGCTCTGAGGTCTCATCACACGGCTAACAGCAGATTCAGCCGGGTACCCTCTTCGGCAGCGGGGCCGGAGGTCTAGGCTGGGGAGGCGGCGCCGCTCTTGGAGTGAAGCTGGCCAAGCCAGACTCATTTGTCTGCGCAATGTTAGTATTCCAAGCTCAAATTTCCCGCGATGCCGAAAACTAAAATTACTCAGCGTTGGAGATGGCTGCTACCTTTTCTCTCAGATGGAAAGCGTCTACTGGATTGCACGGCGCTACAACATCCCATTCATGCTCATTGTCCTAAATAACGAAGGTTGGAACGCACCCAAAGTGTCCGCTCTGCTGGTCCACAAAGATGGCCTGTCGTCCAAGTCCAACCGACGTGGTAAGGAATTTGATTCAAATTCTCAGAGATTCAAGCCAAGAGATCAAGACACTGACACAACTGACGTAGATCTCAACATCTCATTTGAGCCCTCCCCAAACTACCCCGGCATTGCTACCGCAGCAGGAGGTGCGTGGGGCGCCACGGTTAAAACAAAAAATGAGCTGGACCCTGCGATTCAGGAAGCCACAAAGATTGTGCAGGGTGGGAGATGTGCGGTCGTTGAAGTGGTGTAAGTAGCCAGTCTTCCCAACTCGATAGCAATCGCTGACTACGGCAGTGTTCCTTCAATGTGGAAGGATAAAGATTTTTGAGGTTAACAGTGAATGTATGTGAAAATTGAAGATATTCGAGAGGCTTTCGTCCTTAGAATTGGCGTGAGATACGCGCAAGGCGTCAGGAAGACTTCGCACTAGCAGAAAGCCCTCCGAATCGCCGAGTAAACTAGCTTTGCGCTGAAGTGATTGGCAGTAGCTTTTGGCTTAAAGGAGAAGAGATTATATCCAATGAGGAATTGAAGTAGATGAGACACATGCTTTTTGTACATTACTATCATGTCACATTTGACCACCCCGACGCCGTCCCAATGCTGATCCCTAGGCACCGCGTAAAAAGCATACATCCAGCCCGTTATTCAAACAAGATAGGGTGATAATTAGATACAGCGAATAGAAGACAACAGAAGGAAAATAAGACGGAAAGAGAAGGGAGACAATGATGTCGGGACTATGCCCGGGCAGAAGGTCGTGGTTTCCACGAAGCGCGGTTGTAGAACCCAACCTGAGACTGCTTGCCGCCGTGGGAAGAGCCGCGAGGCGGGGTTCGGAAATCCGGATACAAGCCAGACTCCATATCCATGAGGACTGCTCTTTGGGGTTCGGCTGATGCCCAGCCGGTCGATTTGCCGCGTGTTTTGGATAAAGGAGAGCGTGGGGAGGAAGGTTTAGAGGCGGCGGCAGATCGGGTCTTCTCTTTGATAATCTCGCGAAGCTCCTTGTCGTCCTTGGTGATTTGCGCTTTGATGAAAGCCGGGTCGTTGGATGCTTGCAGAGTTGACATGACCGACTCGCGCGGTGTGTATGTATATTTCTCGGGGTGCGGTGGAGACTCGGGTGTGATAGCAGGATCCAAGAAAGCTTCTTTGTCCTTGTCCAGCAGACGAGAGATATCCAAAGTCTCGCCATGCGGAATCTTGTGGGGATGCGAAGGGGTGACGCAATCCATGTCGACCTCTTTTCGGAGGACGTGATCGATATCGACGGCGGAGAAGTAGGCGCAGGATTGTGGTAGATCGTCGATGCCCACTTGCTGAGAGAAGATGGCGCGGGTCCAGACGTTGGCAATCTGGAGTGCCAGAGCTGCCCGGTATTTATCTTCGTCTTTCACGAGGTATCGAATCTCATCGTGAACAGTGATCGCCAGGCGCGCCCGGATATTGAATCGCCGGATCAGATAGTCCATGCCAACGATCAGGAGGTGGAGGTAATCGACGCCAGACGATTGAATAGCCCAGTTGATGCGAGATGTCATGAAGCTGCCCTTATTGATGAATCGTCGCATCAGCGCTTCAGTAATTCCAGCACCAAGCGCAGGAGTCCGAGGTCGCTCCTGGTCTGCGAATTCTTCGAGCTTGTTGAAGACAAATGATTCAGTGCCACCTCTCCAGAAAGGCGTTTCACTCAAGAGACGTCTTGAAGTTCGCACGCCCTTGGTCTCTTTGTAGAGATTAGCCGCAGTCTCTTGGGTCTGCTTCTCGGTCAATGACGGATTGAATTGGCGAAGAAGCGTAGCGGCGAATTTCACGCCGGCACCGTAGATACGTCCGTAGTTGAAAACCTTGGCGTCATTGCGTGAGATGCCTAGGATCTGCGCACTCCTTGAATGAAGATCAGTTCCCTCTGCTTTGGAGCCTTCCAAAGTCATGAAGCCGATTGCGTTGCCTCCGTGCAGCTGAAAAGGGGCGTCTCCAACCAAGCTGGCGATCCACAGCTCCTGGGAGTCAACATCTGCCCCAACAAATACATGGCCAGGTGGGGCCTTGATCATGGCCTTTAGCTCAGAGCCCACACGATTTACCTTTGCATTGCTGGCAGTAAGCCAGGTATTCTCAACGGCACGCCGGGTAATGGTGCCCATCGGAATAACCTGCGGCAGAATGAACCCTACCCGATTTTCAGACCGAGTCTTCGAAGTCTTGCTCTTCTGCACTTGATCTTCGTAAACCACCATTTGGCTCATGATTCGATCTCTGGCGCTGATCCAATAAGAACAGGAGGCATTCATGTCCAATGCTTCCTTGGCAAGCTCAAATTGAGACGACAGGATTCCACGCTCGAAATAACCCATGTAGCCTTTACCCAATGGATTTGTGCATCTAGCATGGGGACCGTCCTTGTGAGGAATCTTGAAGTATGTGTGTCTCCGGTCATCACGCAGTTGCGCGTTCTTTTCTTCCGTCATATCGCATAGTACAACTGGTTGGTTTTCATATTTCTCACCCTGATCGCGAGGGACTCGGAAGGTCCAACCATATTTGTCTGACCAGATGAGAGGATGTCCATCCCAGGAAAGCTTGAGCAAGATGGGTGCGATTCGCGTGCGAACTGTGAGGTTGATATCTGCTGTGTTCGTGGCAAAGAGATCCTTGTACCACTTAGGCATGCCCGGCTTCTTCTGCCTGGCCGCAGGGCGAGGGGGATCGCCCTTCTTCTTGCCTTTGACCATCTTTACCTCCTGGCCGGACCAGTCCAGCTGCCGTAGCCAAGGGTCATTTTGATAGATCTCCGGCTGTTCTTTGACTTTCAAAGCTTCATTGCACAATTCAACCAGCTTTCGCTGTACATCGTCAAGTCGTTTGTGGTAGGTTTCTTCGGCGTTGGCGATATACTCTTGCCAGGTCTGATTGACTGGGAGGATGACCGAGGACAGGTGTCGAAGAGCGCCGAAGCTGACAGGGTGAGGGCATGTTTCGAGGAAGTTAGGAAAGACCTTTCGGTAGACACGGTGGGTGATAGCAACGTCGGCAGCACAATAGTCGAGAAGCTCGTCCAACTTGGTCAAAAGCGTCGCTCTGTCGAGCTCACCAAAGAAGTCTCTTTGGGCCTTGTCGATGGTGACATCGCAATGGAACTTGGCAACGTCCCGCAAAGAGTTCACGGAGCTTCGACCAACCCATAATTCTTCCTCCTCCTCTCTCATCAGGTTGTTCTCGACCAACGCAGCCAGTTCGACGGAATTGTGCTCGCTGGCAATTTTATCACGCAAGTCCTTGTTCTTCTTGTGCCGCATCCAAGTCGGTCTCTGCTGCGAGCACATACCGTTGACTGCAACATGAAGGGACATTGTGTCGAGAAAGAAGTTGCGAGACTGCTGCATGTCGTACTCTTCCAATACTCGTGCACGATCATATCCGATATTGTGCCCAACGACAATACGAGCCTGTGAAGGATCTCCAAGAGGAACCAGATGAATCTGTTCTTTTGATTCGCCCAATAACCAGGGAGAAATCCAAGCATACCAAGCTGTGGGACTCACTGCGCAGGCCATGACGGCAAAAGGATGTTCCTTGTACATCACCTCGGTGTCAAAGGTAAGCATCGCCTCATTCGGCGCATCCACAGGTTCCGAGGTGCCATCCGAATGGTATTTGGTCCATCCACTGCGTATCACCCACTTGCGCGGCTTGGAGGGACAACTCACGGCGGCGTAGGACTTGGCATATGACAAGTAAGGCTCCGACGCGTCCATCCCAAGCTTGTAGAAATGCTCATCCAGTGTCTGTCCCTGCAGAGGGGGCAGGTCGAATGCAATAGGATCCGCGCCACTTTGCGATTTGCCTAGGAGGTCATGTCTGGCCAGATGGTCTCGTGACAATGCGACAAGTTCGGGATCGGGGACGCGGGCCTTGTTTGGGAAGACTTGGGTGTGTACATAGTCGCTCAACTGTTGGACGCCAATCTCGTTGAATCTCGCTGAAGCAGGAACTGTGCTAGATGAGCACATGCATCCAAGTAAAGGGCTGTGTCTGGGCACCATACCTGAGAGCGATGGCTTCGGTGTAAGCTCATCGTTGGTGGGTGCAGAATAGCTTCGTCCACATCCTTTCCTGGGCAATTGCCATGGTTGCGCATAGACCAGGACTGCCGGACGCAGTCGACCACGCGCTGACCTCACGACACCCCTGGAATAAGGCGCGCAGGAGGAATTCCAAGATAGCATCGTATGAGTCAAGATTCCAGTGGACTCATGTCTTAATAGCGTATGCGATTGCAGCCTGGGAGGGGCTGCGCTTGAGGTACGGGCAGGACGAGGGGCGTTACAGGGTCGATCACAGGAGCAGTTTCCATATCGCAGACTATTGCCCTATCTCAGCGTCATGCCGGCGATCGGAAGAACAAAGATCCGACAAACTGACCGCCTTCCTGATATGATTCCTTATCGGTGGCGATCAACCGACTTATCACTCCTCCTGCACCTTCACCGATCACTTTCTTGTCACTTCTCCTTTCATCTGCAGCTCGTTTAGCAAGCATAGCAGCGCATCAGTCCCACAGGACATCTCTTGCATTTCCAAGGTGATCCGACTGCCCTTCCAGCCATCTTCGTCTTCTCGTCATTCTTGAACTCCCCGTCTCCACTCCGTCTTCCCGCAGCTGTGAGGGCCATGCACCCACGATACGCCAATATTTGACCCGCCAGCTTCACAACTCGATTTCTCCTCCACCATGAGCCGCAGGCTCTCCATCGTTGATCTCACCTCAGGGCAACTAGGCTCCGAGGACAACTCATCCACCTCTTTCTCCCCCGATCAGCAAAGGACTCGCGACCAACAATTGCCAACGGCGGCAACGCCCGGACCTCGTGGTGTCAAGCGCCGGCGCCAGGACGATGGGTTTTGGTCATCTACTTTTCCGGGTGTTGATGGCCAATCGGATGCACTCATCGAATCTATCGATTTGACTGAGCCTGATCAACCCCTCGCCAAGGCACTGGCGAAGCAGAGAGAAGATGCTGTCAAGGCTCAGCAACCGGCCGAGCAAAAGAGCCGCTCAATCTTGGGCTCCTACAATTGCCCAGTGTGTATGGACACTCCGGAAGATGCAACCAGCACTACATGTGGTAAGTCATGATCCTTCCCGGCTAGCTCGAAGACCCTACCCATTATTCGACCGTCGCTAATGAGCACTTACCTAGGTCATCTTTTCTGTCACCGTTGCATCGTCGAGTATCTGAATTCCTCCAGCCAGAGAATCGAAGCCGGCAAGCAGGCTCGTGCCACTTGCCCCATATGCCGAAAGCCTATCACGCGAGTCGATAAAAGCGGGCCAAAGCGAAGTCTCATACCTTTGAAGTTGAAGTTGATGACAAAGAAGCGATCTTTGGTGCCGCCTGCGGAGGCTTGATTCGATTGCATTCACGTGTCTTGTGGAGCATGGCATACTGGAGCATAGACCTGGCGGCGTTTCTTTATCTGCATTTGGGGGAGGAACAAGATCTCACATTAGCGCTTAACGAATGAATGATACGACTCATGGATCTATACTCGCTTTCCGATATCTCATTGCTTCAGTAGGGTGATCACGTTAGATTATACAGCCTGACCTTTCTCTCGCCGCCCAGGGTCAAGGGTATTCCTCCTCCCCAATCCACTGCCTAAGCCTCCTCGAACCATTGCATCCCCCTTTTTCCCAAGCACCACCTCTAACGCTTGGATCAAGGCATTGGAATCATATTTCATCCCCACTACAACCTCGTTATCCCCATCCATGACAGTAATCTTCCGTCCATACAACCGAAGTGTCTCAATGCCCATCTCGGCCAACCTCTCGCGGTCGACATGCGGCGTGCCAGGGCCATCAAGATGCAGTATGTGGGTCACGTAAGAGGTGTAGGGCAGGGGAGTGTGTGCTCTAATCGTCCCCGGAGAAGAAGGCGAAGCATTTGAGCCCTGTTGCTGGAAGAACCTGTGAGGGCGCCGTCCGCGGCTTTCCTCCCCCGCGCGCGTAATTGCTTCGACAAAGTCCGACGCTGAGAATGGCTCAGATGGGGGTCCAGTCTCTCGATCCAACGATCCATTTAGAATGAGGATCTTGTGGCGTGCCGGGCTTGTCATGATGCTCTTGCCCACTCCACGCAGAACGATAGCGGGTATGATAGACGTGTAGAGAGAGCCAATACTGTAGATAATTGCTTGCGCGTCGTTCAATGCCTCTAGCACGCGTGGGTTGGCGGGTGGTCTGATTTCTTGGCCGTAGGGATTAATATACCAAACGCGATCGATCCGACAGGGCAGGTCTTCGTTCTTGGTTTTGCTGAATGAGATGTTCTTGTTGCGAAGTGTGGCGAGGGAGCCTGGTAGATGATCCTCTTCGTAGGAGACGGCATCTGATACATCGGAGGACTCTGTGTCATCTAGGTCATCTCCGTCCGCAAGAAGTAGGCTTGGGCGTCGGGGTTTGAGACCACGGTCGGGTTGCAGAGCTGTAGCTTCGCTCGGGTGAGAGATGCTGTTCTGACCAACGATCACGGTTCCGTCCGCAAGAGTTGCAGAGATATGATGGGAGAAGTTTGAGTTGATCGCTGGAATCACTCTAACAATGTCGGACTGCACGCCACATATGCTTCCTAGGAGGTAGATAGCACTCTCAAAGCTCCCGCTGAAGAGGCGCGCTCCTGTCAAGAATAGGTTGCCAACACTGGCAGAGGTAAAGTCAAACGTTGATGATGGTGGCCGGGCTCGCTTCAGGATCTCAAGATTGAGCATGTTGAAGAACGAGCGAATCAGCTCTTTTTTCGCCGGGGTGATGGAGGTCCAAAGACCCGACGTGCCGTCTACTATGGACAGCCATTCCTGCGAAGCTATATCTGCCTCTGCGGACAGGCGATGATTGAATAGCGTCTTGATTGCCGTGCGTTCTGAATTCGCGGGCGAGTCTGGAATCAATCGCACCAGTCGACCTGTTATCAAAGTCAACTCAACATCCCCTCCGCGGCTGAGGGTGGTATGCTCCGGTGCTTACTTCGTACATCGCCGATTCCTGGGCCTCCAAATATGCGGATCAGCTCGGATGAAGAACCGCCATTATCGCTGATCGGGATGATGTAGCTGAGTGGGCAGTCTTTGCTTTCGCGCACTGCGTTGAAGACATCAACCAGGTTGTTTGCGGCGCTTCCCCCGGAGATGACCACGATGCCCCTGTTGGGTGTCGCATCCATGGTGAGAATGCCACCTCAAAAAGATCGCCTCCCTTCAGTCGAGTAGTCGGATGATAGCAGAATCCCTCTTGCAAAAGTCGACGCCAATGAGGCCAGAACTGTTGTTCTCAGTGATTAGTATGTTGGGCTCGAACAACGCCACCACGAAACTGGGAAACGCCACGAAGGCCAGAACGGCCGGGCTTCAACTCTGGTTCTTTCACTTGCAACAATAATCAACGGAGTTGAGTCACCAAGGCCGAGCTTTCTTCTGGAAGGTGACACTTGGCAGTTGAGGTCTGGGCGAAAGTGAAACATGGAGCAGGTGGGCGGTGCAAGATTTACGGCTGCCGAAGAAGTATGGCGTGGTCCGCCGCAACAACAATCAGCATACAATGCGTGCTTGATTCGGTTGATCTCTCAGAAAGACGCAGACCCTCGCTACTTTGCTTGATTTGAACGATTCCATTGACTAGACAAGCCAGCCATTCTTACGAGCATCAAGACAACTCCGGTGGTAGCTACAACAGTAGTTTCATTCCTACAGTCCCTGGGCACTCCAATGTCCATGCAAACTCCCCTTATGAACGCGGATGCAATATGTACAAGGTGGAATTTTCGAGCCAGCTTCGCATCAAGCATAGGCCGCCCAACCTGTAACGACATTAGTATGCGCTTTCATGGCCGTAGTGCAAAGTAAACATACCGCAGTAGAGCACAGCAAGATTTTTTTCGTCGGTGGCTTGTTGAATCAGCTCGTTTACAGTAGCAGTGACGCTCAATGTCTTGCTCAATTTCTTCGCCACAACCGTCAAAGCTCGATCAGCCTCGCTGGGTTCGTTTTTGGAGGACCCATCGGTTGTGCCAGTCAGAACTGGCGGTCCTTCTCCAGCTTCCTGGTTGTCCTGCATCTTCTTCATTCGCAATGGAGACACGGTCCAGCTGTACAAAGGATCGTAGCGGAGCACGTCAAGGATAGTCATGATACTGTATGACTCTTGCCGGAGTGCTTCAAGGGTGAATTCGCAGCAGCGTCGGAAGACACCTTCGGTCTTGGTGATACCAAAGCCGTCAACCAGATCTCGCGTCAGCCGGAAAGGCACCACTTCTGGAACAGGCAGAATGCGCCCTTGCTCAAATGCCACACCTAGGTCAATATGTACGACTTCTCCGGTTTTCTCATCCAGGAGAATATTATGCCCATGCCGGTCACCGAGACCGAGAACGTGTCCCAGGATGGAGATTGCAGCAGTACTCCGAGTGTAAGACAATCGCTTGCTGAACCAGTCATCTGGGTTGTTGAACTTCTCCATGAAGAAATACTTCATCACTGGATGGAAGTGCTCAGTCACTTGCCGGTAGGTCCTCACTCTTTGCTCAAAAGACCTTGTTTGCACATCGGCAATATGCTTTCGGCAAGCGCTGGGCTTCATGTCCTTAGGGAAGTATCTTTGGTGGGCGGGCATCAGATAGTCGTGCAAAGGAATCGTGTTGGGAACGAATTCGATGATGCCAGCATTGAGTGTCAAGGGGAGAACTTTGTAAGTTCTGATTCCCAAGTTGCGCTGGCGTGTGGGCTGATGGTCTTTGAGAAGGCTGCTGACTTGCTCAAAGACCTGCTCCATTATCGCATCCTGCCGCAAGTCGTCATTGCCTCCTTTGTACTAGGATATCGTCAGCGTTATTGGTGGAGTCGGGGAGTCTTATATTCTACCAGTTGTTTGTAGCGCACGCCATTGGTTGCAATGGCAGTCACAATCTTGGGTGCGCTGACACCAGAAGCCAGGGTGAATTCTGAACTGAACCTGGCAATTGTCGGAACACCACTGTAGTCGCAGTCGGCTCGGATCTCGATCTTCATCGTTGGTGGTGGCAGTTTGTACGTATCCGCATCCTTCCCGAGGCGATCCCCCGTAGGAAGCTTCTTCAGAGGGATCTTTGCGCCGGTCTTGAATTTGCCGTCCGGCTTCTCTATTGCGAAGCGAACATAGGTGATGTTCATGTTGTGGACAGCAATCCAAGTCGGGCCTATGTCCTTGTCATTCTTCAAGCGGTCCACGAGTTGGTTTGCAGCGCGGAATCGTGAATGAGAGGAAGGGTCCTTTCCTCCCTTGGACTTGCTGCTGGCGAAGATCTGGTACATGCCGTGGAACGGATGCTCGATGCAAATTCTGTATACCAGCTCTGTGAGTAGAGACTGGAAGTCGTTGGCGACGTCGAGTAGACGAGAGGACAGCTGGTTCATGAGAGGCGCAAATTTCCTACTTGGGACATCACTGAGATATCGGGAGACTGCTGTGTTAGCAGTCTTGCTTTCCGATTTATCCAGCCAAAGCGCGCAAAATCGGAGAGCGTCATTGTTGTAGGCATCGCTCTCTCTGAGAGCAAGAAGGTAGTTCTCGAGACACTGTTGTAGAAAGGCTTCCCGGCTACGCAGCAAACGCTGGTATTCACGATCGTCGAGATCAAACCACTGCTTGGTTTTGGCACGGAATCCTCTTAGTGACTCTTTTTCTCGACCCTCGGCAGTCTTCATCATGTCTTCGAGGCCCCGAAGCTCTTTCTCTTTGCGATCACGAAGTTGTTCCACTCGTTTGAAATCTTCAAGTCCATCTGGATTGAGGAGCTGCTGATCGCAGAAGGCGGCAAATCCATGGTAAACCCTCCCAGCTTCTTCTCCTGTCGATGCCCCTTTCAATTCCTTAACTGCCGGGTATAAATATTCCTGAAGAATCGACTCGGGTTTTTCAAGGCGCGCTTCGGCAACATGGTGGCCCTAACAAGACTGCATTAGGCACTAGAATCGACAACTCGCAGAGCTTTCTTCCGACATACCAAAGTAACGAGGAGCTCAGCACGGCTGAGCGGAATTGCTTGCTTGTGCAAGTCACTTTGGCCTTTTAGGTGCTGCAGCATTCGAATCGACGCCGTCATCTCACCCTGATCCCAGAGGACGTTGGCGAGATCGAATTTCGTAGCACCCTCAATGTTCATGCCCAATTCGGCACACTTTGCAGCAAGCTTCGAGAGACCGATTGCGCTCTTCAGCGACGCCTGGGAAACGCCATGATGTCTCGTTATCTCCAGTGACTGTCGGAAGGCCTTTGCTTCAAGCAGGTGTGACTCTCCAAGACTCAGTTCGGATTGAGTTCTTAGAAAGTCGCGTTTCCTAATTGATGAAAACAACGCTTCGTGCCAGCTCAGAATCTCTCCAACCTCGTGGTAACTATGAAAGTCAGCACTTGCATTGATCAATCGCATGTGAAGGTGAGCTCAAGATACCTTTCAGTCTTCAACCAGCTACTTTTTGCCACGATGTTGTTCCATTCCTCCGCTACCTGCTCGGTGGAAGCAGACTGGAGAACATCACTAATCTCTGTCATGATTCCCAAGGCCCGCATTGAAGTGCGCAATTGAATTGCTGTTTTTCCTGTCTCGGTGAGACCTTTCAGAGTGGTCAGGAGACAGTCATCGATACAGGCAACGACTTCTGACGATGATGAGGACATATTCAGGCTTTGAAAGGCGCGGAAGACTGTCGTTGAAGGCGAAGAGTCCAAGGGCAACACAGGGATGTCCCATTGTTGAAGGCTAGTCGCGGCTTGTAGCATGCTATCAACAGATGCCGGTGCTTCCTTTGCAGTATTTGAAGCAGACAACATCGTGTTGGCAATGCCTTGAAGATTGGTTGAGTTCAAAGCCTTCAGGACACCGTAGGGATTTGCGTTGTCAGACATCTGGATTTCACTGTCATACTGGGCACTCTGAAAGAGAAGGTTCTTGAACCCAGACCTCTCATATTCCAGTCTTTCCATCACTGTCGCCAATGACGAACTTTGCTGGATCCCGTAAAATGAATCAGGATCATCGATGTTCTTGAAAACGTCGTGAAGCAGCTCAACTGGGGGCTCATATCTGGCAACAGACGAGCGGCGTGATGTCGATACAACTTTGGACGACTGAATCTCCAGGAAGAGGAGGGATGTTTTTTGCCAACCACACTTGTGAGCAGCTTCTGATGCTTCTCCGTAATCAATATCCAGCCAGCTATCCCGTTCAACGATTGTTGACTCTTCAGGCAGGGGCTGGTTGCGAAGATACAGGATGCAGCTGATCACAAGACGTGAATGGTCCATGGTCTTTTCGCAAGACCCTGAAAGAATGTCTTTGAAGTTCTTCGATAGAGTTTCGCGTATTTGACCCCTCTGGTCTCCTTCTGCCAGCAAAACATCATGAACTATGAACGGCAGTAGGTGAATCGCAAGGTCAGGGATTACGTTGAGGATCTTGCGCAAAGAACCGATGACGGGATCTTTCAAGGCAGCATTTGACAAGAATAGTGAAACGTTACGTGCCCATTCGGCAGCAGACATGTCAGATGCCTCGATTGCGATCTGTTCGCACCGTTTGAGCTCTGACGTCGAAAGCGGTAGATCAGGGCACGTATATGGGTTCCAGATGAGAGCTTTGACGAGTCTTTCGGGGATGACTGATGCGCACTCTTGAATTTCCGGCAGCGCGGCGAGCTTGCTCAAAATGAGCTGCAGAGTCCGTTCGAATGAACCAGGTTCTAGACCATCTTGAGACTGCAACCTGTCGCACAGTATTTGAAGGATATTGGCCTTTGAGTGGCAAAACGCATCAAGCACCTCACTGACTTCGGGCTCTTTGAATAGTGAGAGGTCCTGTTCTCGCAGTAGACTATCGTGGATCTTGCCCGTTGCAGCGAACGAACGGCCGATGACTCGAGCCGCCCATAGTCGGTACTCAGGCCCGGCATCAAATCTGTGAAGTGTATGCCACAACGAAACAATGTGAGTAGTGGGTTCAACGTTGCTGTCAAATGACTTGCCACCGCCGTCAAGTGTGCGTTGAAACTCGGGACACAACAGGGAAAGAGTGAGGTTTGCTATCGGCTTGCTGAGCAAAGGCTTAGCAGAATCTTGATCTTTGAGGACTTCAAAAAGCAGAGTCTTTTCCCTTTGGGCGCTCGAGGCATCATTTGGCGTTGAGAGTCCTCGAGTAAGCCCCAGAAGTGCGGAAACTGACTGTTTAATTTCCTCACTCCAGTCTGACGAGAAACAATCTTCGACAAAGCCCAGAAGCCAGTGACGAAACTTTTCTGCATTCGAGAGGACCGATGTGAATTGACTCTGCTGAGTGGTATTTCCTGGAGTGGAAATAAATAATTTGCGAATGGAAACCAGCGTAGATACGCATATCCCCGCCAGGAAGCCAGGATTGTCGGTCAAATATGGTCTTCCAGCGTCGACAAGGTACCAAAAGATTCCCAGGGCATCTTGGGAGCAGTGAACGTCGACCAAATACGGACGCAGAGCGAGTAGAAGCATCTCAAATGGGTAGTCCTGAAGCATTGTTGGGCCAGCCAGACAAACCAGGATCTTGATTTTGCGTATAACGGAGCATGTGTGAAGAGATCCTAGAGCAGGATGGATTGATTCCAGTAGCGTTCGACAAATAAACAAGACCAGAGTCGGGGTCCATATTGATTCAAGCCCGAACCCCGCACGTTTGCAAAGGAATTCAAGCTCATCCAAGAGGTAGCGGGCACGAAATGATGGCTGCTGGTTTGCTGGCAAGGTGCTTTGGGAGACACTTCTGTCGTCAATCTTTTTCTGGATGTCAAGCGCATATCGAAAACTTGGGCGCTTTGAAAGAGCGCGCTCGATTTGATCATAGCGATCGAGTGATTTGAAAAGCACAGCGATGATCTCTGGAAAGTTATGCTCGATCTGTGTCATGAACCCAGCCGGGCCCAACAGCTTCCTCAATTGAATTTCCACGCCCTTGGGCTGACTGCCTTGTTCAGGCGGAGTGCTGATGTCCCGGGCGATACAATATGCCTCAGCCTTGTGGAACGATGTCTGCAGGAGCTTGAAGTGAGGTATACCGAGATATTTCGCAAGCTCCTGCGTCTCCGACTCTTTGCCGCGCATCATCATTTGCCCAACGATATCATCCTTCACATCAACCAGCATTTCCTGAAGGCTTCCAAAATCGAAAATGCTGTACGGCATCGACGTGACTGCTTGGGTTTCGGTCCAGGTATAGATAATTTGAGACGCAAAGAGCCGAAAGAGTTCCCTTCCATCTCGCAAACCTAATGCCTTGGAAACGAGTCCTGTGCACTTGCGAGCGTAACTCAGGGATGTGGGCACCTGGGCTGGGGTTTCGAAAATATGGTAGATACTTCTCCGGAGCAGGGTGTGCCATTTGGAGGCCAACTGACATAGTACAAACAGCCGAAGCGCTATGCCTTCAGTCCAGTCGGGGTCCCTGGGTAAGCTTTCCAACACATCGTCGAAGATAGCATCGTGATCTTTCAGGAGGAATCTCTCGAATAAGAATGGTATGAAGGTCGCCACGCTGAATTTAGCCTGAATGTCTCCATCTTTGAGGATCGTGAAGAGACTCGTGCGCGGCGATGGAAGAGAATCTTCGCTTCCATAGGACGGAGATGCATCAAGCACAGCCTTGATCAGCTCGGACAATGCAACATAGACCTTGGGTGAAGCTCTCTTCCTGGCCAAAAGAGCCTCCATAAACCAGCTATACAAGTCCATGGCTGAGTCGTTTAAAGTATCATTGTGCGCATCGGTCCAAGTTGCAACGAATCCGGTCATCATGCGAATACAAAGGCCGTGGGAAGCTTCACATCGCTCCATTTCATATGACTGTAGGCATTTTTCTCCCAGATCTTCGAGCACCCGAAGCAAGTCATCGCGCCCTGAGATTGGACTGTTCTGATAGAAATCGGATAAGAAGTGTTGCGCCGATAACAGGTCAGCCTCATCTAGACCAATCAAGTATGCAACGAGATCTGGTAAGGAGCTTTCTGGTGTGTTATTTCTGGTCTGTGTCATCAGAAACACAGAGAGCTGGATGGTGATGCAACGTTGGAAGGTGGTCTCGTCTGGGAAGAGTGGCAACGACTCTCGGTTCAGCATCAAGATGGCCCTTTCGGTTGGGGATCGATCCCCTTGAGTGTTTATTTGGTCATCTAGATCCATCATATCGTCTGGCAAAGTGGAGTTCTCTTTGAGACTTTCACGCCTTGCCTCCAGAATTTTGGCGAAGGGAACAATAAGCGAACATAAACCAGACCAAATAGTAAAGTAATCGCCAGGCCTTGCTATTGCCGAAAGGACTTGTGATAATATCTCGAGGCACGGTTGTATGGCATTTGAACCATCAGCGGCGAGAAAATCACAGATTCCGGTCCACAACAAATGACAATTGTGCTGAGTATCCTGCAATCGGGTTCTCATTTGGTCCGTAAGACATGCTGCAAAGAGACTTGAAGCAATGCAAAATGAAACCAGAATTTGCAAGGTATCTGCGGTGACGTGTAACGACCTATCTTCGCTCATCGTCTTCCACGTCTGGAGGAACATCTCGGACTTCGCTCGTAGGAGATCAATGATCACCGAGTCATCACCATCCTGTCGCGTCGATGGCTTCAATAACCATGTCGCTTCTCCATGCCAGGGATCGGAAGTATCAATGACACTTCCAATGTCAAAAAGATAGTCCAAAATCTTCCGATTCTCATGCAAGTACCACCAGGCCCTACCTATAGGTCCTGTTGGTACTGCATGCTGGGAATATGTTTGCTTGAAAGGCCGGTTGGTGCATGCCAGAAAGAGGTGGAGCAAGTCCAACGGGCGCGCAAATATAGCGACTTGCGCAGTTTGTATACGATCTGTGACCGTGCCTTCAAAATCATGTTCAGCTCTGAATGAACAGACCCATCGAGGTTTCTCGAATACATACCGATCGTCCACACTTCCCTTAACCAGCTACAAATCTGCTTTGAAGCATTCTGTGCCGAGCCAAGGCTGGTTTGATTTCTCCTTTGTGCTAGCAGAGCCCACAGGTGAAGGGATGCATCTGAAATCGCGGACGGTCCGTTCAGGTTTGCTGAAGACAAAATGGAAGAAACAAGTTCTGAGAAAACCGGATATTCCAGCAAATCTGCTTCGATTATCGCGCACAAGAGTTTGCATGCAGCTCTGGATGTGACGGAAGACGAGAACGCGCGGCATGTGAGATCGACGACCCTTGGCCACAGTTCTTTCATCGGCGACATCTTTGCATGCGGACCAGTCGCAACGCTATTCCGATCAATCAGTCAGCTTCAACACTGATACAGAGATCGAATGTCTCACAAACCTTGCGACCGCCACCATGCTCCAGGAGGAGACAGTGGCATTATCATCAAGAATACTTGGGACAAGCCGACGGAGAAAAGAGCCCTTCTTCTCAACGTCAATCTGGCTTTCGAGAAAGGGGACTAGTTGTAGTGCGCAGATCCTCTGTGTCCCAGTTGCCGATACTGCGTCTTGAAAGACATCTTCAATATCAGAATTCAGTCGTTGTCTCTTGCTGGTCTCACGGTCAAATTCTCGTTTCGAGACAAGGGAAGTGATATCTCTCGACAGCCCGAACAATTTTGCTATGATCCACACAGTCGTCCAGTTGGTTTCTGATCGAAGGTTTCCCAGCCGAGGACCATAGACAGATCGATGCTCATTCGCTGTTGTGTTATGAAAAATCGTCTCATCTACTTGCAGCAACTCCTTCTCGGGCCGCTTCGCGTACTCGGAATGGATTGAGTGCGTCAGCTCGTCGATCGACTCTGCAAGTGACTCCGAAGGGTCTTTTCGACTCGCATCGACAAGGATGATAACGCTCAGCATCAAAGTGCGTAGAAGCTCATCTTTCAATCCTTGGAGCTTAGTGGACCATAAGCGCCGAATTACTGGAATCAGGCCCAACAGAGACGATCGCACCAGTTCAGATTGGTCGAACAAGACTTTCGAAATGACTGTATTGATGCTACTGAAAGCGAATTGATGGGGATTTCCAGCCATCATCGATGGCGATCGGACGAAGTCTGCAAGCCCGTGCAGTAGGTTTTCAGCGGCAGCCTGCACTGGAGCACTGGGACTGGCAACCAAAAGCTGAATACACATTAGCACCTCCCCAATGGCATTCCTATCGCCCACATGTCTTTCTTTGGCGGACGGAGCGGGGGTCAGCCGGGAGGGAGTCGACCGGCCGTCGCTAGCATCAAGTGTGTCTTCGGGGGCAGAACGACCCCCACTGCGGATACTCAGTTGACTCCCTTCGCTCTCCTGCAGTTTGATCGCAGCGAGACAGAACTCAACAAGTTTCTCCCATTCCGCATCACCAAGGTGCTCAGTGTGGGGTGGATACCGTAGCAGAGACACCAAACACTTAGTGTAGTCGACATTCAAGGGCTCCCATAATCCTTCTCCCGGGATCGGTATAGTCTCAGTGATATGGTCAATGATTGCACGGACAGTTTTAGTCCTGATGTTTCGCAGGAAAATGTCGACCGCAGTTCGAAGCACAGACGCGCATGTTGACAGCCGTGTGGAGGATGGGCTCTTCGAGCTCGACCGCTGGGCTCGATTGCAGATCGATCGTTCAACTGCAATGAATCGAAATAGGGATTCGAAAATCTTGTGGCAGGCTTTGTCGCTGAGGTCCAACCTAAAACGATCCAATCGCGTCAGCTATGAGCTGAGGCAAGCTGGGCATCTTCACCACTTACAGCTTGGAACTTTGCTTGTTCTGCTGCAGGACATGTTTGAGGTCTGAAGAAATAATCAGCAAGGTGTCCTCGGCTGGTCAGCCCGGGAAGTTCAACAGACCTGCTAGGCCATCAGCTCGCTCCTTTTGCTTGTCAGACGAAAGAAGCGCAAGCGCTTTGTCCAGAAAGACTTCTCCCATTGTGCTAGGCTGGTCCGAAGCTCACGGAGAGCTGTCGCACAAAACAACATCGATAGGTCAACTCATTGCAAGAACGGAAAGCTCTCACTTCAGTCAGCCATCTTGTGATGGTCACTTTGGTGAGGTCTCGTTGTCGCGGTTGTTTTGTGGAGCGGCAGAATTACCAAGAGGAGATGACCGCCCGGAATTTTGATCGCGTTCCGCCTTTCTGCAACAAACAGAGCTCCAAGCTTCCCTTCTCACCTTCCTCGCCCCGCGCCGACATGGCAGAGCTTCAAGACAACCTGGCAGGCCTGCGGGTCCTGTATCAGGATCTCTCTGCCGTCTCGCATGCCTCGATCCCGAAAATTGAACGCCTCTGTATCGAATTGGAGGCGCATATTCAAGATTTCCGAAGACTCCTAGACAAACCGGCAAAGAACAATACAAGTCGCCAAACAGTACTCTCCGGTGAGTGACCTTCGGTGATGCTTCGTTCTGGAATTGCGCATCAGGGACTTGCTGACTATTCTGGCGGCGATGTAGGCAAGATCTGGATCGAGGATGTCGAATACGAGATCAACCAAGATTTCCAGCAAGGTGCGCTCCAGCTAGCGGACGCACTGAATCTCGACGAGCTGGAGGCTGCTATGATGTTTCATGCCGCCCAGGAGGACTCACAAGTGTTTGATCGACCCCCATTGATCACCGCGATCATGCGATTTCATGAGCGTCGGCATTTTCTCCTCGAGTGTCTACGCCTCGTCTTCCTTCGAGCGACCGAGAAAGAACCGGAGCCAGACGGTCTCAAAGATATGTTCTGGGAAGTTTTCAGCCGCGTGTTGGATGTCAAGGACCAGCCCCACCAAAATGCGTCCATGTTCGCAAGAAAGGGCCTGATCTACATGGGAGAGATCGAGAAGTGGCTGTTGCTTCTGGGGGATCAAGTCCAGAAGGCGTCTATCGTCGGGCAAGAGGAAGATCGCGACATTATGGAAGCCATTGAATTTCAACGTCACAGCTTGATGCAACAACACGAATCCCTTGGCGCCATCCTATTTCACGTGTTCGACAGCTCGTTCCTAAGCGCCGAGGACTTGCGCGTACTTATCAACCATCTCAAGAAGCTGGAGCGATTCGACGGGTTATTGATCCATTACATTCCCCTTACAATCGCAGCGTTCGTTCAGCATGGATCTCCAGAGGGAGGGGGCTCACAAAGCAGTGCACGAGATCTTCACTCAGTGATAACTACCGCCAAGGATGGCCAAACATGGAAGCTGTCCAACTTTCATGCTGCCGTCATTGCGTTGTGGCTATCCGTCTACAGTGGTTGGTACTTTGATGATAGCCCAGTCCCAGGCGTCGACCTCGAGAAGGAGGCGGAGGAAAGAACGAAGATGTTCATGACCGCTCTTGACGATGGGGGTCTTGACTTTATGCTTGCAATATGCAACTGCGTCAACAGTGAGGAATGGGCTGATCCAGCAAGAAGCGAACTGGTGCAGCTGCTCCTTAGAGAAAGCGTGGTATCACTGCCAGAGTCCATTTTCTGTTCTGATTACATGAAACAGCTGTTGATGGAGAATTTCGAAGTATTTGTGGAGTCGTGCATCGCAAACATGCCGGACGCAGTGCGAAAGCTCAAATCAGAAGAGGACGTCCAAAGGTTAGATCAGCTCACAGCTCTGAGAGATGGTTTGACGTCAAACCCTCAACGCGGCGGGACTCACCTTGAGTCTCTGTTGATGGTCATGTCATTTGCCTTTGAACATCGGCCAGAGGCTGCTCAAGAATTCTGGGCTGATCCTGATGGCAACCTTTACGGTTTTGTACAATGGGCATCTAAGCGACAAACCGTTCCTCGAGTCAGTGCATTCTGCGAGATGCTCTGCTCTATCTCTGAAGGTGAGGAGAACGCAGAAGCTGCAAACAAGTTTCTGTCGGAGGAAGACAAATTCATGACTTCCAAGTTGAAACGATCGTCGACTATGAACTGGACCCAGATGTTCGCTGAACTGGGCCACTACGCTTCTCGGATCGTTGAAAAACCTGCCAGTGGGACTTCTTCGCAGAGCATGATGCGTGCTCGGAAGCCAGATCCTGTGGATATGAGCGAGCCAGAGAGTCCAGTCATGCTGACTTGCTACCTTCGGCTCATGGGTCACCTCTGCAAGCAGAGCCGTGCTGTTCGAGAGTGGATGCTTCAAAGCACATCGTTCAAAGTACTTCCCACCCTCATGGACTTGTGCAACGGGCCAATTCCGGGCCATCTCAGGGCCACTACTTTTGTCACGCTCTCGGCGTTGATGACTGATAAGAGCTCCGCGCGTGGCAATGAAGCGTGGTCTATAATCGATGTGCGTTTGTCTACTGAAGTTATGGGAGCGCCACACAGCAAACCGCCGCTCGTCTCCAACCCGCCCGTGCGGCTGCTTCAGCAGGCTTTCCAGAGGATCGGCGAGAACTTTGATCAAGTCAATGCGTTTGTCGTGCTCTTGAATTCATTGATCACACCCGCTTCTGATTTGGCTGGCAATCCCCTGTCCCTTCCTTATCCGGAGTCTTTGGGAGGAGAGTATCGCATGCCTGGCATCGAACCCTACATTGATTTCGTCCTCGGCCATGCTCTGGCACGTAAAATTCAAGACGTGAGTGGCTACAAGTCTCGTCTTTTGACATACAATTGCCTGGAATTCGTCGTTGCCAGTTTGAGAACATTCAACGAAGACCTTGTCACACTTCTCAGTCAACCGCATCTAGCCTCCGACACCTCGACAGCAGCAACAACTCTTGTCAACTATATTCGCCTTCACCCATTTGCACGTGTCATGGAATGGCTATTCAACGAAGATGTTCTCAAAGCGCTGTTTGCAGCTGGCCAACAAGAAGTCACAGAGGTTGCCCAAGCATCCTCCGACTCGGTCTTGGTCCTCACTTTGCTCCGCAGTGTTGAAGTGATGAACTTGATCATGGACCTTCAGTCAACTTATTCCAACATTGTGAGGCCTCTTATCAAGGCCCACGCTGCCGCAAACAGGACAGTCGTTGCCAACACGTCACTCGCCTCCTTTGAAGATAGCGTGCTCAACAATCTGACGTTGGTGCCTGCTCTATGTCTGTATTGTGGCACTGGACACGAGCAGCTCACCGTCGCCTCCTTGACTCTTCTGGAGAAGCTTACCAGTTCCCGGAAACTGAATAAGATGTCATCACCGGAGCTCATGAAGTGGCAATCTTCGAATAAGATTGTGGAGGTCCTCGCTAGCGAGGTAGATATTGACAGTGTATCTCGGTCCCTCGTTTCTCAAATGATCCCCGAACCGCGAGAGCTGGAGTACGGACCTGAAGCTGCTGGCTATGTCATTCGTGAAGGCCTCCTGGCCCTTCTCAACAGCTGTTTGGCGATGGTAACTGATCGCCCGACAGTCGCTCACCTTCTGCTGGGCTTCACTTGCGTGGGCAATATTCTCGATGTATCTTCGGATGGCTTATTCGCGAACCGCATGTCCTTGCTGCATGCCATTATTGGGTTCTTGCAAAGTTATCCCGACGAGTGGGAGGAAAGCATCACTTCATGGACCGTGCATCTAAAGCGCATGGCTTTCGAAGTTCTCAAGCACCTATGGTCATCAAAGCTTGCAACCTATTTCACCCTTGGAGAAATGCGGGCTCAGGGGTTCCTGATGAATATGTTTGCCGGCCAATCTATCGTGGGTTCGAACACCAGATGGAACGGAGTTCACATGATGGTGGATGAGTTTTGGGTCACTGATGCCTCCTCGGCGCTGGCAGAGTTCTTGCTCTATCGAAGCCATCTTTTTGCATACGCAGCTACTGAAATTCGCTCGGCGGCCAAGATTGGGTCGCCGACGTTACAGACAGAGATTCTATCGACGTTGCTCGGAAACTCTGTGCTGGACAATGGGGAGTCCATCAACAACCCGTCTGTCTTTGATCTGTTCGATTTTGCGGACTTGAATCTGGTAACGGAATTCGATGTTCCTCAGCTAGTCTCGCTCGATCAGATTGCCGTTGACATTTGCGCGAAGCGAGAAGAGGATTCCTTGGTCCTGTATAATCTTGCCGAGGTCGAAGAACTCATTCAAGTTCGAAAAAAGGACATCATGCCTAATGGACCGGTCCGTCCCCAAGACGAAGAATCGTTCCAGGCAGAGGCGGCAAGACTCAAGCAGTTCATCCTCGCAACCAACCAAAGCCGCCAAATCCAGCACAACCGGTACCTCGCTCTTCGCGCATGGGCAGAGCTTATTACCACAATCATCACCTGCTCCGTGATCGATGATGCTACCCGAGCGACATTCATACTACATGCAATTCAGCTGGTCCTTCCCAAGCTAGAGGTTGCAGTTGAGGGGGACTCGCCCGAAGCCATTGAATTGGCACGTTTGGCCGAGACCTTGATCAGCAGACTGGCATCCGATAACACCGCAACACCTACTTCTCGGAGCGGCGATGTGATCGATGAGAAACTTCACCAGCTATTCCAAGTCAGCGCACGAGGCATTACACTGGCTTCAGGAAACGTAGCCCTGAGGGAGGTCTTGTACAGCATTTGTTCTCACTACATTACCCGCATCACATCGTCAGACTCGACTCATGATATTCTGCGGCGCCACAGCCAGCAAGTCATAAGGTCATCCGGCCCCAGGTTAATTGAGACTATCTGTGACGATGCCTGCATTGGTCAAGAAGGATGCCGTGCCGCAGCTCTACTGCTCTTGAATGGTCTTGCTGTACTGGATAGCCGAACTGACTGTGTGCTGGCCGAGATGGTCTCGCAGTCAAATTATCTCACTCTTTTTCTGGATGCAGTCAGATCACTTCCAGTGGAATTGCGCAATGCCGAGGCAGCCGGTAAGCTCGAGTTTCGTTCCAGTAGTGTTGAAAAGGCTAATTTATTTTCCCAGACACTGTTCCACTTCTTTCGTACTACGAATCGTTGCTGGCCATGCTACAACAGCTTTCTCAGTCGAAGAGTGGTGCTACTTCCGTCCTCAAGTCCGGTCTCTTTGACTCTGTTCGTGAGTCGCAGCTATTTGCCGCCGATCCTGACATTGGCATTGGTCAGTACACTCTGGAATTTTGATGCGTAGCAGCTTTTCTAATAGATACAGATATTGACAATCCTGACGCCCTTCGGCGGTATTACGATCTGTTGCTTTCCGTCCTCCGGGTCATCGTCTCGGCTGTCTTCTCCCGGGGTGTGCACAATGAACAGATCAAGGCTCAGACTCGGGCCTTCATTGCGGAGAACCGGCAATGCATGGTGGGAGTCTTCAAGCGCTTCGCGAGAATTGGAGGCGACGCAGCCCCCGGCCAGCAGGATACCCTTTGTGAACTGGTCAAATCGTTCATGGCTCTCGTGACCGCCACCGATTACCTCGAGGTTCGTTTTTCTGCAGACTTGCCGTTGTGTACCCTTGCTAATCTGAGTTTAGTTCGAGGAAGAGGAGGTGCAGCAAAGCGTCCGACCTACATTATTTTCATAGGCCTTCATCAATCTTCGGATGGGTCAACGTGCATGGCAGGATCTAGGTATTGAGGTGTACCATAGACACGGAGTGATGGCTTTTGTTTAGAGATTTAGCGATTCTCAATGTCACACTGTGATGCATTTTCAGTGAAATGTCTCCCCACGGTCTTTGTCGGTTTCTCTTTTGCGTAACCCGCTCCACATGTAGGCACGAGGATTCAAAAGATTACTTTAGCTTCGTGCATCAAGACACTCTATATCGAATGGAGGTACAATGCTGATTTAGTACCTGCGCGTCATTTGCGAACTCGATATATCTCAGCGTCTCTACGGAGTACAATGATCTAACTTACTTGTGAGTGAACAACCCATAAGCGATTATTCATTTTTATGGATCGAATCGAAGTGCATAGAAAGACCGATTAACGAGCGACAGACCCTTGGCTATCAATGGCAATTTGAGAGAACAAGTCGAGGATGAAGATGCCTTGATTGTGACGAGCTTGCTATCTTATCGCCGTGCGGAGCCAAGTTCGCAGGGAGCAACGTCAATTCCCCTCAACACTCGCCTCCGCTCTCCTCCGCCCAGACCGCTTCTACGGGTCATGGTCGTTCTGTCCTCGATCTCACCTTGTTAAAACTCCTCAGTATCGAACGTACCCGAGTAGATGCAGCAGTACTCGAGCGGCGATACCGAGAGGAGCGGTAAGCGCAAATCGTTCGGCAAGAGGAAGCTTCCTGATCAAGGAGAGCCATCGCAGTCCCAGTCCCAGAGGACCATCTCGGAGCTCCTGTCGTCGAAGAATCATCCGTACGAGACCCTGCCTCAGAACTCCCCTCCAATATCGAAGCGATCCCGCTACTCCGTCTCCCCCTCTCGCTCGTCCTCAGGTCACCCGGTCTCGCCAAACAAGATGTACAACTTCTCTGGATCCCCGCCTAAGAATGGCGCTGCCTTCGGGCGAAGTACGACCGGGCCTGGCGCCTCCGCTATCAAGTCGCAAGCTTTTAACGCGAACGTGCGCCAGAACAGCTTCAGTCCTCATGCTGGTGCTAAGAAGCTTGTCGTCAAGAACCTGCGTACGGGACCTCGAGTCAACCAAGAGCCATACTTCGACAAGGTATGGGCGCAGCTGGACGCAGCTTTGTCGGCGATATTCGAAGGAAGGAAACCGGACACTTCGTTGGAAGAGCTTTACAAAGGCGCAGAGAATATTTGTCGGCAAGAGCGGGCTGCCTTGCTGGCCAAGAAGGTCCAGGAAAGGTGCAAAGACTACGTGGCTGGAGCTCTACGCGATAATCTGATAACAAGGGCTGGAGGCGGGAACAACGTCGATACATTGCGGGCAGTGATCGATGCATGGGCAACATGGCATTCGCGATTAGTATGTTACCAGCACTGCTACGAGAGATCTGTCTGATGGCTAACTTGGCTAAGGTTACTGTCCGCTGGATATTCTACTACCTCGACCAATCGTTCCTCTTACATTCTAAGGAATTTCCGACGATCCAGGAAATGGGTCTGATCCAATTTCGCTCCTACATTGTTGCCGATCAGAGTCTCAAGCCTAAGGTCCTGCAAGGTGCTTGTGATCTAATCGCGGCCGATAGAGGTGTGGAGGCCAGCGGAATGCCTGACCCCGATTTACTTCGAGCTGCTATGGAGCTATTCCACAACCTCGATATCTACAACAGTGATTTTGAGCCCTTGTTCATTGCCGAATCGGAGAAATTTGTCCAATCGTGGGCTCGACGAGAGGCCGAAGGATATATCGCTTCTTATGTCGAGAATAGCCACAATTTGATTGGACGCGAGATGGAGCGATGTGAGCTGTTTTCGCTTAACCGAAGCACGAAGCAGAAGCTGGCTGAGCTTTTGGATCAAATTCTGGTGACGGACCATGAAGATGCTCTGCTTGCAGAGAAGGACGTTCTCAGCCTGTTACGATCGAACAACAAAACTGCGCTGAAGCAACTATATGGTCTACTAAGCCGGCGGAACATCACAGCCAAACTGAAAACAGCTTTCAGCAGCTTCATTGTTGAAGAAGGCACAGACATTGTGTTTGACGAAGGAAACGAGTCAGAAATGGTGGTGCGCCTACTTCAGTTTAAACAGCAGCTCGATGATACTTTGACCGATGCGTTCGATCAAGATGCGGAACTCAGCGATGGTCTCCGCAGTGCCTTTAGTCAATTCATGAATTTGGGTAGGAAATCAGAAGCCACCGGTGGCACTGACAACCCCAAGGCCGGCGAGATGATTGCCAAACACGTGGATCGTCTGCTCAAGGGCGGTTGGAAGGTGCCGACAGCTGGCCAGCAGGATGCAGCGATGGCCGATGAAGATGCCGAAATCAACCGCCAGCTCGACCAGGTACTCGATCTGTTCCGGTTCGTGCAAGGCAAACTGGTCTTTGAAGCATTCTACAAGAACGATCTTGCTCGACGACTCTTGATGGGCCGCAGTGCCAGCGATGATGCTGAGAAGAGCATGCTTGTCCGCTTGAAGAATGGTTTGTCTCAATCTCAATGTCTCTGACTTCCTTTCTAACATGTCATACAGAGTGCGGAGCGACCTTCACCCACAATCTCGAGTCTATGTTTAAGGACATGGAGGTGGCGCGCGATGAGATGGCTGCCTACAATGCCCTGAAGGAGGAGCGTGACCGCAAATCTCGGCCACCAGTAGACATGAATGTCAGTGTACTCTCGGCCGCCGCGTGGCCGACCTACCCCGATGTCCCTGTCCGGATCCCACCGAATGTCGCAGCGTCGATCAGCGACTTTGAGAAATTCTACCACAGCAAGCACACAGGCCGAAAGCTTCAGTGGAAGCACCAGCTGGCGCATTGTCAATTGCGTGCCCGATTCCCCAAGGGTACCAAGGAGCTAGTCGTCAGCGCCTTCCAAGCGATTGTGATGCTGTTGTTCAACGATGTTGCCGATGGAGAGAGCTTGGGCTATTTGCAGATCCAGGAAGCGACCGGACTTTGTAAGTGATGCTATCGCTTTCGAGCCATTCGACGCACTAACAACGGGCTACAGCGGACCCGGAGCTGAAGCGAACCTTGCAATCACTTGCCTGCGCCAAATACCGGGTCCTGACGAAGCACCCCAAGGGCAAAGATGTCAACTCGACAGACACCTTCTCATACAATCCAGGATTCACGGACGCCAAGATGCGCATCAAGATTAACCAGATCCAGCTGAAGGAGACTAAGGAGGAGAACAAGACGACGCACGAGCGGGTCGCAGCAGACCGACACTTCGAAACGCAGGCGGCCATTGTGCGGATCATGAAGAGCCGCAAGACGATCAAACATGCGGCGCTAATTGCCGAAGTCATTGAGGCCACCCGTCACCGGGGGACATTGCAGCCCGCAGAGATCAAGACGAACATTGAGAAGTAAGTTCAGCCACGTCCACGCTACTGCAATTGCGATTTGATCCACTGACTGTTCTTTCTAGATTGATTGAGAAAGAGTACATGGAACGAGCGGAAGGTAATTCATACAGCTACGTGGCATAACGAGATGTGGAAAGTGTGTCCTTCAACTTGGAGCAGTGGTGCATCAGACTGCTGTTTTGGGACGGGCGAGTCTCGCGAGTCCCGACGAGGGCTCGTTTTCCGGAAGTCATTACCACTGTAGCAGTCCATACACGAATTGAAACTCTCTGTCTTGTCCAATCGGTCAAGTCCTCCAGCGCATGATCTCAAGAAGTGTATTTTGTTGATTCCAGTTTGTTCGATCCTTTCGTTAATGAGTATCGGAGTTGGGCCGTGTCCAGTATGAGGTGCCGAACGGCTACCAGTATGCTACCTAGGTAGATCTTGCCCCGGGACCTAACTCAGCATGGCCCAGTTCTCGTAATCTACATTTAGTAGGGTATTGTTATCTTGTAGTTGGCCAATATTATAGGTAGGCTTCCGAAACAAAGAGGTTCGTCCGAACGTTTCGCCACAGGTTCGCTACCTACCCAGGTACCTGGGTAGTAATCTCCGTTTTCCTTTTCGATATTTACCCAAATCCCTGAGCAGTCCATACCGCACCAGCTAGAGGCCCTAAGACCGCTTCGTCCAGTATAAGATCAGTTCATCTCCAACTGCCTGTCACCGGCACATGAGATCAAAAGGGATGGTGAAAGGGCCGTCAACGAGACTATAACCTTCCCATCATGGTCCCTTGCAACAACTACTTGCTGAGTCCTTTCAATAATTTCGCCATTATTACGACGCTGCCACTTATCAATTGTAAGACACGGCTTCTTCGCGTCTACCACAGTCGTCACCGTTAAATTGGTATTGCCTCTAGCTGCATTCAGCCACCATCGAACATATCTCTCCAGCTTCTCTTGAGAGTTATCGGAGACAGCCACTTCAACTGTTACTGCCATCGTCGGCTATGATAGTGGCTCCTGCGTATCTTCTGACAGAGTGTGCAAGGCCTATGTCCTTGAGAGTGAAAGCCACTGCTATGGAGAATTCTTTGGTGATTTGGGAACGGAGGCGTGTAATTATCAGGGCGAGGAGGTGTCTTGTTAGGTCCAATGAAGAGCGGGCGAATCGGATACGCTTGGACGGGTCGAGGAAGTCGGTTTGTATAGAGTGGATGGGGATGGAGAAAAGAATGCATTCGTTTGGAGGCTTGTCGGTTTCATCAAGGGTGTCATTGTTTGGCTGATTGGGTCTTTGAGGAGACTCATTCTGCTGGATGTACTCTTGTTTCAAGGGAGTGTCATTGCCAGACAGCGGGACTTCATTTTGATGACCGTTCTGCCCAAGATGACTAGCTCGATGGAGGTGATGATATTCTCGGACTTGGGTATCAATTGGTTTGGAAACGGTTCCGTTCGAAATCAATGACTTGTCGGAATTGCTCTCCTCCTTGGTATGAATATCTTGGGATGGAGGAAGGGAGATCTTCTAAGAAACTGTCTCTGTGGAGCTGGACGCGCCGATGGTGGTTTGATAGTCGTGTTTGCTGTTTCAAAGGAGGTATCAGGTTCAGAGTAAGAAATGGGGAAGTCTATGATCTACGGCCACGGACAAGATATTAAATGCCGTCATGATGTTCGCATGCTGAGCGTTCTCATAGACCCGGTGGTAGGTCAGGAAGCGTCAACCAACTCTCTATATAAGCACCCCTCATGCTGGATTCGATTTGGCTTTTTGCTTATATGCTTGTAATATTATGGCTAGTGCAAATAGCTTGTAGTTATTATCTTCCACGATATCATGTAGAAATAGACTTCCGAGATAGAAGAGCTTTGTCTAAATATTTATCGGAAGGTCCAAAAGCCAGAAATGTCAATTGAGCATATTCCGAGGAAAGATGCTATAGACTGGACTTGGTACTGAGCATACGTAGTACTACACAGAAATCGGGCTCGGTCCGGTGGCACGGCGATATGCCGAGCTACTCGGACAGGGCCGATGTCACTGGGGTATGATAGAACTCAGGGACCAACTAGATACAATCAAACCTTTATTACTATTAGTAGAACCCATGCTCATTCATAAGTGCAGGAATCATTCAGGGGCCATAGATGTAGGTCCCAACATTTTCGACCCGCAAGGGAGTCACGAGCACCAAAGCTGTGGGGCTCATCGGTTGCGACTTCATTCTGATTTCATCGGCAGATCAAGCTCCATACATCATTGTCCTAGTTTTACCCTGATAATATACTGCTTTGCCTATATCAAGATGAATTCAGACCCAATTGCAAGGAAAGAGAGATAGCAGGTTATCCCTCTATGAATAGAACGAACCGGTCCCCCACATTTGGATCTGACAGCGCGGGACTTGGGCCCCGATCGCTCGAGACCCATAAATCGCAGATGAAGCACGTCTTTTTTTCAGGTCTCATGATGCCTCCACCTGTCTGTACCTCGATAGCTGAGCCACAATACTTCTCTAGATTCATTATTTGATCACGTTTTGATAATTTGTCTATCTAGTACAATTGGTGATCTAGCTGAACACGGAAAGGTATTCTAATCTCAACGTGGCTGTAGATTGAATATTCGTGTCTTTCCCTCGGAATCGCACGTTGTGGCGGAAATAGAGTATGCGGTATGCGCATACTCCCCGGCTAACCTGCTCCATTGAGCAGGGCAGGGATGGTTTCGGTTGCAATGGTATCGGCCAAGAGCGGACCATGCAATGTGTAGGTATGCGCGGGTGACAGGGAGCTTGGACTTGATGAATCTATCATGGAACTGAGAAGTGCCTGGCGGTGTATCACTATGATTGTTCTATTCGGACGATAAGAACACTATAGAAGACGGTGCCTGGCGGGATATCCACAGAGGGTAAGCCGAAGCCCCCGCGGTTCCAGACCGGAGCTTGGAAGCAGTTCATGTGAGCAGAAGAGAATGAAGTGGAAAAAGAAATGAAATCAGTCTGAAAACAGGTTCTCCTACATAGCACCGAGTATAAAGAGATGGCCGGTCCTCGACTACTTGGATGTTAGTTGTGTACTTCTTCTCCTGTTGGTATACCTCTGCTTCATACTTCCTCATCTATACTCCGCAACTACACCTCGACTCCTCTCTCTCTTTTCCAGTGCTTCTCACTGTAAGTCTCTTATTCAACCACACCACTCACATGAAATCACGATCATTGAACCAGAGGACATTCCCACGAGAATCGATCAGCTAACAAGATACAGTCCCATCCCCAGCATCCTGCGTCAACCCCCCACTTTTTCCCCGCCTTCGCCGTGTCCAAGTCCAATCCGCGACGAGAAGAGCCAAAGTATTCCAAGTTTCGTATGACGAGAACTCGGAGAACTACGCGACTCTAAACACCTTGTAGCCTCCGTGCGACAAGGCTCAGACGTATATATACTCCCGCAATTTCCCCCGGATTATCACCTCCAGACACCTTTTCTCCAGCGGTTCGCATTCATCCGGTCTCCACGAGTCCACGATCCTGCTGTACATACAATCCCATTGCACACAAACCGCCCACTTTTGATCAACAATGCAGAGTACGTCCCCGATCCACCCCAACGTGAGGACGAACCACCGTCCCACTCCCCCCTCCAACAGCACCACTAACACCGCCATTCCAGCGAAACACTTCTTCGACGATCCGAACCATCTGGTTCTGACCGCGCTCCACTCGGTCACTCTCACAAACCCGTCCCTTGCATTGGACAAGCAGAACAAGATCGTCTTCCGCCGTCCAGATGCGCCCCGCAAACCCGGCAAGGTCTCCATCGTGACAGGCGGTGGTTCTGGCCACGAGCCCGCCTTTGCTGGATTTGTCGGCCACGGTCTTTGTGATGCTTCTGTCGCAGGCACGATCTTTGCCTCGCCCTCGGCGGAGCAGATCCGCAGAGCTGCCATTGACCGTGTCCCCACTGATGCGGGTGTTCTGATCATCCCCATGAACTATACGGGCGATGTGCTGAACTTTGGCATGGCGGCGGAGAAGTCCCGCGCGGCGGGTATTCGGACAGAGTTCTTTGCGATCAATGATGATGTTGGTGTTGGTCGTGAGAAGGGTGGCAAGGTTGGTCGCCGTGGTATTGGTGGTGGTGTGCTCATTCTCAAGATGGTTGGTGCTTTGGCTGAAGCTGGGTGAGTTTGTTTCTTCCGGGCTCTTGTATAGAAGACAACCAGTTGACGATGCTATTAGTGGCTCTCTAGAGCAATGCTACAATCTCGCCCAGTTGGCCAACGCCAACCTGGTCTCCATTGGCTCCTCGCTGGAGCACGTCCACATCCCTGGCCGCGGTGTCCCCGAAGAGACCGTCCCCCACGGCGAGGTCGAGGTCGGCATGGGCATCCACAACGAGCCCGGCTCTCACCGCACCAAGGCGAACCTGGTTGAGCTGGTCTCAACCATGCTCCTCCAGCTGCTGGACCACAACGACCCAGACCGCTGCTACGTGACCCGCAAGCCCGAGGACAAGTTCGTCCTCCTGATCAACAACCTCGGCGGCACCAGCCCGCTCGAACTGGCCGGTATCACCGACGAAGTCCACCGCCAGCTCGTGAACGACTACAAGGTCCACGCCATCCGTGTTATCCAGGGTACCTTCCTGACCAGCCTGAACGGACTGGGCTTTAGCATTTCCCTGCTGAAACTGGCGGATACTGGCTTGGGCGCCGGCAAGTCCATGATTGAGCTGCTAGATGCCCCCGCCGAGGCGGTTGGCTGGTCCTCCCCGATTCCCACGGCTACCTGGGACAACCGGATCGACACCGAGGTGGAGCTCAAGGACTCGAACCTGGCCGAGGACACCCCCAGCAACCTGAGGCGTGAGTGAACCCAACCCCCCAGAAACACAAATACCTAGCTAACACAGTCCACAGTCGACCCCGCCATCGTGAAGAAGGTCCTAGGCGCCGGCCTGCAGCGCGTCATCAAAGCTGAGCCCGAAGTAACCCGCTTTGACACGATCGTCGGCGACGGCGACTGCGGCGTGGGCCTAAAGCGCGGCGCAGAAGCCATTCAAGCCCTGCTAGACAACCAGTCGACGCCCATCAGCGACGACATCGTAAACACGGTCAACCGGATCGTGACGGTAGTTGAGAACGTGATGGACGGCACATCCGGGGCCATCTACGCGATCTTCCTGAACGCGCTGGCCCACGGACTCCGCGCCCAGGACGGCAGTGCCCCTGTCACAGCCACGCCCGAGATCTGGGCGAAAGCCCTGAAACACTCCATCACCGCGCTGGGCAAGTACACGCCCGCGAAACCGGGGGACCGCACACTCATCGATGCGCTGGTGCCCTTCTGCGAGACGCTCTTTGAGACGAAGGATGTGCGTGCTGCGGCTGCTGCGGCGCAGCAGGGGACTGAGTCCACGAAGAGTATGAAGGCTAGTCTGGGGCGGTCGGTTTATGTTGGTAGTGAGGAGGAGTGGATTGGGAAGATCCCGGATCCGGGTGCTTTTGGGTTGAGTGAGTTCTTGACTGGGTTGGCTGAGGCTGTGTGAGTCTTGGTTCCTTTGTCTCTCTTCTTCGTATAAATAGCGTTTGTTATACCTGACCTCGATGTTTGGAGGTCTTGTCTAATATAATTTCATGACGATGATGATTCTGCTGTCCCAAAGTCAAATCGTAGCCAGTGTCAGGAACCTACATGGTAAACAAGATGGATATGATGATCGATCGAAGTCCATTGATAATCACTCTACCCTCTGATACCTAAGACGCCGGCCGGCCCGTCAACCCGAGCAATCGGATTGACCAAAAAAACAAGAACGCCGAAAGAATTCTTTTTTGATCGCCCCTATCCATGTTGCAGAGAGCACGCACACTCCCCAGGTCATCGTTGCAGAAGAACGTTACCTCACCGGAACAAGGGACAAGCACTGGCGGTGACGCCCAGAAGCAAGGGCGGAGGAAAATCGTAGAGGAACGAAAATGCAAAAGGGTATCGAGATCGGATTGAGATTCATGAATTCTTTTCCACAGTCGTTCTGTGCGTATGATTTGCGGTGCTGAGTCGCACCAGATCGCCCCGCCGTAGATCCGAGATCCGAGACACTGGTTGGGCATTTGCGAGAGTGGGATGAGCGTCTGCGGGATAGGTCGTCCGAAAGGTCGCTTAGCTGAGCAGGACGAGAATAACGGAGTCACCGCGGAGGAACCTGGACACAGATGTTAGTCAACGACAAGTCGAGACACAACACTATCGAGTGCAAGATAAGATCGCAGAGAGCGATGGCATCCAGCACGAGTGGGATGTAAGGCGACATTCGAACGTACATCTTGCTGATAAAGCGGTCCTTGTTCACGCCCTTGCCGGTGCCACCCTTTGGCTTCTCAGTCCACATCTCCTTCACGTTCTCGAGCACCATGTTGAAGTGTCGGTCAAAGGCCTTGACACGGGCCAAGAGTTTGCGGTTATTGCGGCAGGAGATCAGCACCTGCTGGTGGTTGCGCGTGGCGGTCAACAGGAGGGACAGCGGGCCGGCGGTGAGCTCATGCTCTTCGACGAGAGCGACCTCATATTCTCTATCGCGTTGCGTGACGCCGATCAGTCTTTGTGCTGCAGGTAGGATTTGGTGAAATGCAAGGAAAGGTTTGAAGATGGAGATGCAGGTCACTTCAAACGACTAGGAAGAAACTCGCAAGGAAAGGGGCAGATGATAATCATTCTCAAGCGGTTGGAAAACGGGGCTTGCGTTCAATTGGGAAGGGTAAGAGACATACGTGAGCTCGCTCTTCGGCTTGTTCAGCAGATCTCTGTGATTGGGTCAGTTGGTAAACAGGCATTCAGTGAGTCATGGGTAGCTTACTGGATCTTGGGGTCCGGAACTGTCGACATGGCGGTAGTGGTTCTGCGTCACGGTATTCTTCGTCACTGGTTGTAGGTGAAATATAAGAAGGCGACGCCCCGACGACGATCTCAAGTCACGGCCCGCCAAGTTCGCCCTATCCCACGTGACCTTGGAGCTCTCCTACCCCACGTGATTTTGGTTCCATTCACGTGAGTTGTAGAAATTCACGTGACAGTTATCTTTTTGCCTGACAAACCTGGCAGAAAGGTGCGTCACGTCGCGTACACGCTTGTTTGGGATCGGCGATAGCTTCAGACCGCGCATGCAAGGCTTCTTTCTTAACATCCCAGCCCTCCTCTCTGCAGGCGCAGCTGCTTCTTTCCCCTTTACTCTAATAACTTTTACCTATTTTGCACACCCTTGGTAAGAGCGGTCTATCTTTGCTCCCTTTCAGGATTCCCAATTGTCAATCCCAGCTAACATTCCAGTTCTGCACCTGCAGAGACTGCTCCACCAACCTGCTGCATACCCTGCCAATTCTCCCGGCCGACCACATTTCATCGAGATGCTTGGCTGGTAGATCGACTCGTTACTACCTCGCCCCTGCCGAGTGCTACGTGGAGTGCATACAAGTCGACTTTCGATCCTCGTCCTGCCGAAGTTCATATCCACTTCTTCTGCCCTCCGAATTTCGGTCCTTGCCTCCCTTATACACTGGATATTCTGTGATCCCTCCTCTTCTCTTCCTAATTTACCGAGATTGACGATATCTCATTTCCCGTGCATGGTGGACAATCAGAGCTTGGGGAGATGGAATCTCAGGACGGAATCACCGTCCGCCCCATGAGGCGTATGGTCCCTCCTCTATTTGGGTCTATGGATGAAAGCTAAAGCGGTGATCGAACAGTGAAGGTTCTCTATACTTTCGACAATGAGAATAAAACCAATTGCCTAGCTCGTTGGCCTCATGTGCTCGATATTCAGACTGCCTATCTGGATGAGCAAACACCAGTCGGGGTCATTGAACTGAAGACATGTATTCAAGCAATTGTTTCTGCTAGGTTTGAATGCCTTTTCTCGCTGCCCAAGAACTCATTGGATACTGATTTCGCTTTCCAGCCCTGAATTGGTGGCGCAGCTTGGGAAGGACTACACAGTCTACGCGTACGATTACTCGGAATACGAAACCCCCCTGGTTGGACAGGGAATGCTATCATGGGTCCTGGCTTCTGCATCGCCAACACCGGACGCCCCGGCTCACCAGTCGAAGACCATGGTCACGGGTCGCGTGTCCAAGAATCCGCTCGGTCTCTTCTCAAAGGGTGCCCAAGAGACATTGGAGGTCAAACTGCGGCTGGTGCCGGTACCCACAGTCATGCAAAGCGAATACCTCGACAGTATGCAGAAGTACCGGGAGTTGAGCAACGTGATCCCCCATGACTTTGACGCCCAGACGTGGACCAACTTTGTGCGCCAAAATCCTGCACTCTTGGAGTCATCCCGAGGACAGCAACAGGAACGCGTCACCTCTCCAATGAACCAGTCCGGCATTGAACGATTCCACCAGCTACTGAGTGAAGGTGCTACACCACGGGAGTTCTCCAACTACAATGAGTCTGTTCGTTCGGCATCGCCGACCCATTCGTTCGGCCCTCCCAGCAGAATGTCAACGCCCAGTGGAAATCGACCACCAGCTCAGCAGTCCCAGTCGCAATCAAGACAGAACTTTGGACAGAGCGACACGATTCGTCCCTCGTCGAGTGCTTCTATGCAGGATAGCGACTTCCAGACCCAACCCTTCAGTACCCGTCCCCGTCGTGACTCCGTTCAGTCTGGATATGGCAGTGGCAGCGAAGACTTGACAGAATCTCAGCCACGGAAGAGAGCCAAGCTTGTGCAAGCTGGCTGGCCAGGCAAGAGCGATATGAACATTGAACGACAACCTAGCTCTTTGCGGGTGGCAGCCAGCACTGCAGCCTCAGTCCGGATCCACCGCCCAACACCTGTGAACCCTTCGATCGCTGCCGAACAGTCCCATGAGGAACCCATCAGACCACCGACTCCTATCTCTCGGCCAGGAGACTTTTCACGCCGGCCACGGCTTCAGTCCAGCTCGCTACGAGAGTCTTCCACTCAAAGTGCCTCCACGTACACCTCGCCGTACTGCAACAGTGACGACTTGCTGGCTACCGACCAGACAGCTCACTCTCCCGACGACTCTCGCTACCAAGGACTTTTTGAGCCACCTTTCACTATGCCTTCTTCACCTCCCATTCTGGACGGCCACCGGTTCCCTCAGAGGTCCAGCCCGAACTTGCCTCCGATCTCTCTTGATACTGATTCCGGGTTCATGAGTACTGGTTTGGAAGAGCTCCTGGATGATGGGGCAGCCACCCCAGTTGAAGATGCTCGGAGAACTGATAACCGTGAGATTACTGAAGACAAACGGTCCCGCCCAGTTCGGGCAGCAGTTCAAGCGAGTTCCCCAGCTAGTGCCATCGGTCTCATGTCAGAGAATGCTAATGACTCGATCATGAGCGATGGCGCCGGGAACCAGACTGGGAAGAAAGCGGCAACATCGGTTTCTCGTCCTGTCACATCGTCCGGATCCCGACCCTCTTCACGGGCAGGTGTTCGACTGGCACCAAAGCCCTTGGCACCAGCGCCTGCACCCCAAAATGAAGTGCAACAATCGACGCAAGCCATACCAGCTAGCGATCCTGTTGCACCCACTCAGCCACCGCCACTTAACCACTCTCAAACCTGGGCTGGACCAATGAGTGACTTCACCTTCGCTGAAACGCCCAGGGAACCCCCCGAAGCAAGCAAGCCCCGCAGCGGCACGGGTGCCAAACGGTTGAAACAGGTTCAGGCACGCCTTGAACAAGCAATCAGGGCAGGGGAAGTTCCTCCATTCTGTGAGAACTGTGGCTGCATTGAGACCCCAACATGGCGCCGAGCGTGGTCAAAGGAGATAGAGGGAAGCGAGCAACTCGCGAAAGACATGATGAAGGACTCCGCAATGTTGTTTTGGGAGAGCATGAAGCGGAATGCTCAGGATGAGGTGGTGAAGTTCAAGATCTACAAGAAAAGTCTCGCCAACGAGGACAAGGGCTGGGCGCAGGTCTTGCTCTGCAACCCCTGTGGTCTCTGGCTTCACAAGTGCAAACAAATGCGCCCTGAGAACAAGTGGAATAAACAGCCCGCTGAGAGGACTGACATCAAGAAGAAACGATCATCACGAAACCGCAAACAAAGTGGTGGGCCTCTTTCGAAGCCTTCTACTCGAGCCCGCAGCAAGGCCATCCCTAGTAGCACTGCGGCATCTTCTCCCGCTCCTACTGAGGCCTCATCTGTCCAGGCCGATGAGGGTACTACACCTCATGTGGAGCATGACCAGGACCAGGACCATGACGATGATCCAGAGGACTATCCTAACAAGAAACGTCGGGCAAACAGTGCTGAGCCGCCTCGGTCAAGCGAGTCCGCCAAGACTCGCTGGGAAGAACAGGATGCTATTGAGGCTCTACGCCGCGCTATTCAGTCCAGTCCCGCACGCAATATGGAGGCGCGTGCCGTTCGTGTGCCAGAGGACACCACCGTCCTCACCCCTAAGCCTGTCCGTCGAACACTGTTCCCAGGCGCACAGAATGACGGGCCTTTGAAAGAGCTTGACGCATCTCTGGTGAACAGCGGGTCTCCCAGACGCAGCCCGCGTTTCGCCTCTCGCGGAGACAAGCCGCCTCAGGAGAAGGAGAACCAGGAGCCCACCCCACATGATGACCTCGATGGCCTCTTCGAAAGCCCTTCAATGGACTTCGATCTGCCTGCCAGCCCTACCCCTCGCCGCCGTAACCCTCGCGTCAACGCGGTGCATGAACGACGGCATTCCCTGCCCTGCAACTCGCCCACCGCCAACAGACGCAAGGAGGCCAACCCCGCCACGACCCCAACTCGACTTACTGCAGAGCGCCTTCACCGCATTCAGGAGGACAGGGGAAATACTCGGTCTTCGCCCCGTCAGCAGCGGACCCCCAACAAGCACGGCATCCCATCCTTACCGGATGAGGGTCTGCACTCGGAAGCCTTTGAATCTCTGGACGGGATGATCCTCGACATCTTTGATGATGCCCCTGGGCAGCCCAATTTCTCTGGCCTTGACGATTCCAAACTCGAGGAAAATTGGGCGGAGTGGCTTCCTGAAGACTACGTCTCCTCCAATGGATCAGAAGGAGACCCAGGTCCCTCTGACGAGCTGATCAACGCGATTCTCTCCGACCCTGCCGTGATGAAGGAAAATCTGCACGACTCCCAATTCAACCTTTTCAACTTCGGAAGCACTGATATCCCCGACTCGGGCTTCTTCAGTTCCGATGCCCTCGCCACAGACCCCATGGGTCTAGCATCAAAAGCCCGACCCGCCACTATAGAGTCTAGTGGCCAGGAGGCAACCTCGCCTACCGCGTAAGGCTACATCTACCTGCCGCACTTTCGCAGTCATGTTTGTTTTTCGCCTGAAATTTCCAGCGACGGCGTTCAGGATAGGTGTTTCATTTTTGTTCCGCTGCATCCCATCCGATACCGGTTGGTTCTATGCTCTTATCTGATGACATGCCATCTTGTGCTCTATCTGATGACCAGAAGCACCCGACGGGCTTCTACACATTCGCTATCCTTGGATCGCTGGTGATATTGTTACCGGTTCATCCGGGCCAGCTAGCAAGTTATGATAAAATGAAACTGAATCAATTGAACTACAATGATGATCTCTGAGACAAGGTGTATCATGGAGAAGTAGACACAGCCTCAATGGAACGAGGTTTGATCGTACTCTTATATACTGCTCATTCTTGACCCTGAAGCTTGCTTGTTGCAGGCCAGGAGTTTTAAGAAGAGCTTAAAGAGCTTACAGAGAAGCATTACGGGAACAGTGAGGTAGCTTTACGACTTCCACCGACGAGCGTGAATCAGAAACTCGTGCGTAATATGCATTTTGAACGAAAATGTCGATATGACAGGGAATAGTCGAAGTTCCCTATATTTCAAGCGCATCCTTCCATGTGAGCCCCCGCCCTGGACTCAGCAAGACCCATCCCACTCAGAATCAACAGTTTAACTCAAGTCATGCTTCGTCCTAATCTTGGGTATCATTACTCGGCATCGTAGAAAATCCCCTTGAACCGGTGCGTCACATCAACTACATGCTCATAGATCTTGTAGTCTAGATTTAAAAAGAAAAATATTAGCCAATTCTACAGTCTTCAACGACATCCCCAAGGAATACCTACCACAATCAGCAGGATTGCCCCAATCCGTGGTCCCAAGCACCCGAATACCAAGCCCCTAAACCGTTAATCAGCGACTGTCCAGATTCACCAGCCCCATCCCACATTTTCAGCCCATGGTCTCAATGACCAAAAGCACCAAGCAGTCAACTAGCCAGTCCGATACGTACCTGTCCACCCTCAAGATCAGCAACCTTCCCCACAACCTCAACCAGCTTCCCCATCTGCAGATGCGAGTCCGGCTTCAGGATAAGAGTGACGTCGCCGTTGTTCCCGCATGTAATTGTTGCTTGGTCGCCGCGCAGTGCGGAGACGGTGCCTAGGAGGCGGACAGTGTGTGTTGAGCGCGGGCCGGCGCTGGAGGGGTGGAAGGCGTGGAGGTGGGCGGGGAGGATGCGGGGGGTTTGGAGGGACATTTTTGTTGATTCCTTTTCTTGGGTGTCGGCTTCAAGCTTTGGACGGGATGTTTGAGGTAATTGGTGGTTGTTCTGTATAGTGGTTCTGTAGTTGATGATGGTCGAGGCAGCTTGGGGCGGACGCGGTGCGCGATACGCGTGGTCACGTGGGGCTATCCAAATTCAGTTGAGGTATATAGAATCGTCAATCTGCACTCACACTAGTTGGAGTGAATTGAGATAGATTAGAGGGGGTCGTCCTGAGATGGGCACAATGCAGAAAAAAGGCCCCAATCTCTCTCACGTAGAAAGAGCAAGACCTGCATGTCGATATAATCGAGTCTGTTCTATCATCACGTGATGCTATCAATTTCGAGCCGAGCTTTGCTTGCTACGTCAATGCTCCCAGCTTCAACCCCAAGTCTCGTGAAAATCGAAGCTCGACCTGACGAGCAGGCAAAAGCCTGCCTGCACCCATTTTATTGTACGGAAACCACACGCGCACGTCTCTAACCTCCACCTTCCAACAACCATACCATCCCGCAACAATGCCACCTCCGCTCCCCTCCCAACACCGGGGGATGACCGCGAACCCACTCAAACCGGTAGCTCGCTACAGGGCCGGAAAGCCAATCGCAGAGGAGCCCTCATCTTCTGAAGAGGAGGAAGAAGAGGACATCGAGGCGCAAAAAGAACAAGAAAGACGACAACGAGCTGAGGCGCAACGACGGAGACAGCAGGCTCCTAAAGCTAGCTCGTTTCCTGCTGCTGCTGCTCGGAAGATTGAGGAGGAGCAGGATGAGGACGAAGAGGGGTTTGTCACTGAGGAAGAGGAGGATGGGCCTGCACCGGCGCCGAAGGCCAAGGTTGTGCCGCAGGCCCAGGGTGAGTCGACGGATTCTACAGTACGAAAGGCTGCTCCGGTAGCGCCTCCTGAGGATAGTGAGGAAGAAGATGAGGAGGAGGAGGAGGAGGAAGAAAGCTCGGAAGAGGAGAGCAGCTCAGAGGATGAAGCGCCGCGGAGGATGCTCATTCGACCTACATTTATCAAGAAGGACAAGAGAGGCGCTGCAACAGAAAAGGGCGAAGCGGGTCACACACAAGCGACAGCAGCAAGCATAGCCGACTCAGCAGCGGAGAATGAAAAGCGCCGTGCCCAGCGACAAGAAAAAGCAGACCAGCTTGTTCGCGAACAGCTAGAAAAGGAAGCGATTGCACGGTCATCTCGGAACCGAGCCTGGGACGACGACGAACTGGTGGAAGCAGATGAAGAAGCCGAAATTGATGATCGGGATGGTCTCGACCCCGAGGCGGAGTACGCAGCTTGGAAGTTGCGCGAACTGAAGCGAGTCAAGCGCGAGCGCGAGGCTATCGAAGAAGCTGAGAAAGAACGCGAAGAGATCGAACGGCGTCGCAATCTCACAGCCGAAGAGCGAGACCGCGAAGACCGCGAGTTTCTGGCCAAGCAGAAGGAGGAGCGCGAGGCAGCGCGCGGCCAGACTGGGTTCATGCAGCGCTATTTCCACAAGGGCGCGTTCTTCCGGGATGACCTGGAGCGCGAGGGCCTGGATCAGCGCAATGTTATGGGGCGCAAGTTTGTCGATGATGTTTCGCGTGAGACTCTACCTCAATACATGCAGGTCCGGGATATGACCAAGCTTGGAAAGAAGGGTCGTACTCGTTACCGGGATCTGAAGACGGAGGATACGGGGCGCTTTGGTGAGGGCTATGAGAATCGGCGGCGGCGTGATGGCCCGCCTGTTGGTATTACGGATGAGCGGTTCTTGCCTGATAGAGGGCATGATGGACCTAAGGGGCCCACGGGTGCCAATGCCAGTACTGTTCGGCCGAGGCGGATGTCGAGGTCAAGATCCAGGACTCATTCGCCTCGACGAGACAGGCGCAATGATCGATATGAGAGGAGTCAATCTAGGGAACGCCGGAAACGCAGTCCATCGCCATATGATGATCGGGACAAGCGTCGGCGGGTTGAGACTTAGGTATTTCATGGTTATTTTATGATTGAAGCAGGGCTTCTTTACTTCATTGTCCGGCGTTTGGTTTACTTTGATGAAAAGTTGCATGGTCGTTTGATCGATTTGATAGAGTGATTCTTGCTCTTCCCATCTGTGTGAAGTATAGCAGTTCCTCGTCTGGAGGGCTCGTGTATTTTTTGATATCCGGAGGTCGAGTCTGCAAAGAGCTTTGTACATGACCTCCACGTCAGTTCGACACCGACCTGGTAATAGAGCACCCTTCAATTGATCCAGCACATGTAACAGCCGACCTTGTATAATTCTTGATAGGAACGAGCAACGCACCCGCTCAGACGCAGCAGACAGACCCGGCATCGCAGCCTCAGAGCGGCACCTCTACATCAGTCCCAGTTTCTTATTTAACACCATTCCGCTCCAACACCTTCTCCCTCTCCATAACACTCTCACCAAACCTCACGAGGAACACCGTCCGACTAGGCCACATCTCCGTAGGCTGATTATGCGCCGACACCTTCGCCTCAAACCCACACCCATCACAGACACCCTCGATGATCCCCGCGACAAACGCAGCACAGTTGAGCATGCTCATCTCCCGCGGGACGCTGATATACGTGTTGACCATGGGGTCATTATCGGTGATCATGTATTCGTTCGGTGTATCGGGCGAGACGGAGTGCTCGAGGGCATCGGCTGAGCGGCCGAAGAGGAGGCGCCAGAGGGGGCCGTGGATTAGGTGGAGGAGGGTGATGATGCGGAGGGGACGGTTTGGTGGTGAAGAGGAGGTTGAGGAGCTGGTTAGCGTTGAGGAGGAGGTTGAGGTTGAGCGATAGAAGAGGAGGTCTAGGAGGCGTAGGCCTAGGGGGTATCCTTGTTCGTTTAATCTGGTGGGGTGGTGTTAGGATAGGATCATTTGTTTGTGTGGTTGAGGATGCAGTTGAGGCGGAGGGCAAGCTCACCGTTTCTCCAGGTCTTGTATGCCTGTTACCCGTCGCTGGGCGTATGTGACCATCTCGGCGAAGAGGTAGGCGAAGCTTGCCCGGCTGAGCTCTGCATTGCGGCTGCGGTTGAGGTGTCGGTCGTAGATGGTCTTGCGATTGGATGGGACGCGGAGTCCGGGGGTTTGTTGTGGTGTTGGGGGCTGCTGGGGAGGTTGCTGCTTCTCGCTGGACGCGGATTGAGGTGCGCCTGTGTTGCTTATGGACATCATGGCCGAGTGTCTCGGCGGTGCGGCCATGGTGTTTGGAGGTGAATGGGGGAGATGGAGAGAAGTGGGCGTGGAATTGAGGAATAGATTGGGCATGCGCGGGCAAGAGATGAAGGATGCAGGTATTAGTGACTCTAGGAGATCATGGTCTCTCGACTAGGATCTCGCGAAGTGTAGTTGAAGTTGTGTAGTCGTGACAGAGCAATATTCCCGAGTTCCCATTGTCGAGCTGCGGATGCGATCTACGGTGGAGCACATCGCCCGAGGGCGCAGTCTCTGCAGGCCTGGATTTAACCCGACATTACTGAGGCTACAAAGAGAAAGATGATACACGAAAGCAGAGATCCATGTATTGCTTCTATACGATGTGAGGCGATTGTCCCAGGCCACATTCCAGCACCGTTACCAGCAGCCTCCAAGCCCGACAATCAAAAATTTCCACCAGGCTAGAGTCGATGAAAGAACACGCGCAGAAGATGAGAGCAGACCGAGACCGATACGACCAGAAGCGATGCAGTTTAATACGAGAATAATCTGTTCTGAACCAGCATGTCAGCGCGGTCCGTCAAAAAAGGTGACAAGATCAGGTCCAAAAAGAACCAGCCATTTCAATCAGACATCCAAGGAAGATATTGCGCACAGTGCCATCAATGATTGGGTTCAAGCGATGACTAGCGTGGAAACTGCGAATGTAGGAAAAAATTTTCATCATAGAAGGGCGTGGTGGCCCATGGCTGGTTCGATCTTTGATGAGAAAAGTTTGCAACTTACCAAGTTAACACGAGAGGAGACGAGTCATTGTATATGACTGTGTTGGTGTTGAGTTAGTTTGTTTCCATTTTCCCTGGCTCAAGAGCAGCATCAAGCTTCTTGAGACTCGGTTGGAGGTGGTTGAGTGAGGAAGAAGAGAAGCTGCGGAAGAAAAAAATTTTGGGGCGCGCGGTGGGTTTTTATAGGTTTTTTGCTTAGTGGACTGCTGCCTCGGAAACCACCACGAAACTTCTAGACATTATCCACTCAAGCAGAGAATTCACCCAAGATAGAGAAGACAATTACTGTCTAAGAAAAAAAAAAGAAGATATGTAGACTTGCAAAGTGATCGCCGACTTCATCCAGGGTTTCTCTATGCAATGACAGCTCAAAAATATCATTCGTCAAGTCATACAATTGTTCTCATAGTCTCTTGTCAGGGCCTTTATGTACGCCAACATTCAGCCATCCAGTGGCCGTTGCAATCTGTCTGACACAGGATAAATCGGCAAACTCATATCCCCGAGCAACTCATTTGATTCAGCGCAGGCCGTACAGGGAAAGCGCTCATTTGAAGCTCTTTTGCTTCGTCCGCGAGTTCCAATTCAATGTCTTGGAGATGCTGTGCACCCAGTCCTCGCCCTGTCGTCCTTGAGGTAAAACATTGGCGAAGGGATACCTCGATGCAGAGACAGTCACGTAGTCACCGGGATGCAATTCCACTCTGAAAACGCAATGTTAGTCTTCACTCCTATCACTGATTGCAGGAAGATACTCACCTCTCGCGACCGTCAAAACTAGCCCACGAGCTGGTCCTTGCATCGTAGGGCACGCCCATGCGAAGCACAATCGTATCAGGAAGAATAATCGGGCGGAAGGACAGGGTGTGCGCGCAAATGGCGGTTACAAGAATAACCGGGTTCTCAGGATGTGAAAGTGACCCGCCGGCAGCGAGGTTGTACGCAGTGGACCCTGTCGGTGTGGCAATGCAGATGCCATCGGCCAGCAGGGTCGTGAAATGCTCGTCGTCGCCAAACAGCTCGATTTGAGACATGGCTGGCGGGAGGTGGTTAGCTATGCAAGATGCAGGTCTCGGGCAGGAGGTAGAGACGTACTTGGATTCGGGCCACGGTCGAGAACCACATCGTTCAGAATCTCGTAGACTCGATCCGGGGTATGCGTTAATGTGTCTTCGCCTTCCTCGCCAATCAGTTCCTCCACCAAGTCCCGGCCGGGAAGTGACCTGTCATGAGGGTCCCTAGCCCGTGCTTTGCTTCTCATGATAGTGCACTCGAATCGTAGCCGAAGGCTGACAACGACGCCGTCCCGGAAGGCATTCTCCAGGGTTTTCTGGTAGTTCGCAAAGTCAAAGTTGGTCAAGAATCCTAATGACCCCAAAGCGAAGGACAGCACTGGCGGTACAATGCGTTGAAACAACCAGCTGGTGTAAAGCACCGTCCCATCACCACCGAGGGTGACAACAAAGTCAAACAGATGCGGCTGTTCCTGCGGGAGTTTGGGATCCCAGAATTTCAATCGGTCCTTCGCCGACGGCTCCTCCTGCACTAATTGCAACGTCCCAAAATCCGGATGGGTCTCCATGCGCCGCTCGACATAGACAACGTACAAAGTGTCGCGGTCCTTGGACAATAGCCACTTGGTGACTTTCCGCGTCAAGCTGACGATCGACTCGTCGTACGCCTTGCTCACGACGAACACGTTCTTCACCGTAAGCTTGAGCTTGATGCTGCCCAGCTTCTTCGACAGCTTGCGCACGTTCCACGCCATATCCGACAACTGTCGCTTCGTCAGGTGCCGCGACTGGATGATCGTTGGAACCGGCTTCAAGTTTTTGTTTTCACTGTCCACAACCGACACCGTCTCATCCTCGCCCAGCGCCTTTGCGGGTGCATCCGCCTCGTTGAACGTCCGGATCACATCGTGCTGCTCAGCCTCCGGATTCGGGGGCGTAGCCCATTCCCCGGCAATCAAGGAATGAACATAGCATGCTGTTGTCTTGTCAACTGGTTCAGTGTGGGGTTTCACTCGAGGCTTTTCCATCGTCACGAGAGACGACTTGCGGCGGTGGTTGCAGTCGGGGTAGAAGACGACCTGTTGCGGGACCGAACGTTTAGCTGATTTCATAGCCTGGGAATAAAATCATGGCATACCTCTAGCTGGGCCGAAGTCTCATTATCGTTGTGTCCTCCGTGGCTCTGTGATGCATGAATCAGTTCTAGCTCTGATGCCCCGCGTCGACGACCACGTACCTCGTCCACGGCGGCCGAGGATGACTTCTGGTCATCTTGATCCATAGCGCACAGATTCTAGACTTGTTGACTTGCCGATCAGGCTGTCATGGTGGATACTGCGTGGTGTTTTCGAGCTGGCGTGGTGCGGTGGGTTGCAAACAGCGTGGAACTGGGAGGAAGTGGGTATGACGTCGGTCCAGTCATTCCTTGCGATGTCAACCTCCATGCCTGCTGGTGTCCTCCAACAGGAGGATTGATTCCCACTTTTTCATGGCAATTGAAAACTTGACGGGGATTTCTTTGTTTATAGATTTGAAAGCTTTGTCTTGGCAACCTCGGTGCTTAACCTCGGATGATTATGGAGCTTCGGTGGCAGACGAAGATCCCCCGGAATGGAGACATTCTAGATTCTTGTGCTTGGAGTACAGATCATCTAAACTACATTGAATTCTTCATTTCCCGCAGAGCAGACATCACATCCACCGGCTTGGTCTTGCCTGTGACCTTCTGAATCTCGGGGTCCTGTAGCCGTGTGAGCGTCTGATATCTAATAGGAGGGGACAAAGGACCAAACTTACATGGACGCGCATGAATACATTATGAAGCTAGACAGTATATCAGTACATGAGTCCTTCGTAGAGATAGGCTTATAGAGCATACCTTTTCATCCCCAATGGTGAATTTGCCCTGCGTCTGCTGGTTTGCCTCGGCAAATGCCTGCAGCTTCTTGATGGGCTCGGTCTGGGATACCTTCATGCAGAATTTCACATTCGCCTTGGTGTATTCATGGCCGGGCTGGAAGAAGTCAGTATGTTTTTGACCACAGAGGGCAGCCAACGTACGTAGACTTTGGTGTCATCCGGCAAAGACGCCAGAGTCTCATTCAATGCCTTGTGCATCTCCTCGGCATTTCCCTCGAAGAATCGACCGCAGCCTGGAATCATTTAGTCCCACTCACAGAGCATTTGAATTAAGTCGAGCGTACCAGCAATAAACAGAGTGTCTCCGGTGAAGACAACACGCTGATCACCATCTTGCATAAAGTAGCAGATACTGTCTTGCGTGTGGCACGGTGTGTGCAAGGCCTTGACGGTGATACGCTCTCCAATCTTGAACTCCTCACCATGTGCCGGCGTCTTGGTGACGGATTGGCACTGCTTACCCCCAATCACAGGGAGCTTGCCGAATTGTTTCAACTAGAAGCTGTTAGTATCGAGTAGCCATCACATGGAGCCGCATGTGCTTACCATTTCATTGTTTCCGCCGGCATGGTCCCAGTGGCTTCAACCTAGTCAACACTGTCCCTTGGATCAAGTGAAGCTGCCGGGACAGTACTCACTGGTGAGTATTGACAATCGCGGTCAAATTGATCTTCCCAGCGCTAATCTGAGACTTCAACTCAGGCGCGACTCTAGAAACAGCTTAGCACTCGCGCATTCTCTCGATAAAACTCTGGGCGACTCACTCCGGAGGATTAGCAGGGTCGATAATGACCGACTGCTTGGTCGGCTCATCCGTCACAAGGTAGGCATAGTTATTGCCCTTCCCCGTCCCTGACAAGCATCAAACGTTAGAGAAACATATCCGTCCAGCGGACTAGCCGCGTCCAAGCGGTCCTCATTGAAACTCCACTTACACATTGGAAGTGATTGGACATGCATGGTTCGAAGTTGTTGTGCGCGAGAAAGACGTGGACCGAATGACCGAACTGTTCTTGCAAAATTCATTACAAACGATGATGAGTGGCTGGCGTGCGGGGAGCTCTTGCGTATAGCTCGCGATAAGTGGCAACGTCATGCGGAGGAAGGATTTTCCCGGACTATTAGTAATGTCTCGATGCTGAGCGATTGGCTGAATTGAATTCGGTTGTATAGTTCTATATTGATTCATGATGCATGATTATTTGTCTGATGCTGCCAGCAGCACCGCATTGTCGTAGATTAGAAGTAGTTCTACCTGGTTGATGTGATGCCCAAAGGCCGACAATCCCACTTCGCAACGGGTTCCCATCCGTGTTCTCGCAGCTTCTCCGCGATAGTAGCTGATTCTGTTGAGCCTTTTCGGGAAGAATCCTGTGTTGACAGACGGTTCTGGGTGGCAGATTGTGATCCAGGTAGAGCGCCAATCAAATCTTTGTGCTCTCGCAATTGTTCAGCCAATAACTTAGACCAATGGTTGGGGCTCTCACTGCAGGCAGTGAGGATATAGCTGCGCGGACACGACGCGCGATGTGGCTCCCACCTGGGGGAGGTGAAGATATGCACCAGCCAAAGATAAAGCGCCTCTCCTCGTACGCTCTTGGAGGAATCGTTTGCCGAGTCGAATACCAGAGAATGCACCAACTCTTCTGACAAGTACATCGCGAGAGAAGGATGACTCTCCATGACCCTCATCAAAACAGGATCCCACTTGTCAAATACCCAGTCCACAGCCGCTCCAAGCCTACACATTGTCAGTATATTTCCCAATTTCTCTGGCCACGACAAAAACTCACTTTCGTCCAGGATCAATCAAAAAATCCCCCTCCACCAAAACAGTAGATAAGGCACGCACCCCCTGACTCGACGCATTGCAAATAGGAACAAGCCTCGCAGCGACAGAATCCTCCTGATCCCGCTTCCGCTTCTTAGGCGGCCCAGTAGACCCAGACACCGTCCCATCACTGAAGCGCCTCAAGACATCCCGAAAAGCCGATTTGATTGACTCTTCATCCTGCTGAATCGGGGGCACGTTGCCCGAATCATCGACCTCGGCCCAGTAGTTATCCCACAGCCATTCCAGCGACCGCTGCGTGGCTTTGCGAAGGACAACCAGTGAAGGAGGTTCACGGTGCGTTGCCTCGTGACGCAACTCGACAAAGGAAGCAGGTAATCCCAGATCGACAGCGCGTTGGAACATGGTCTTGCGCTGGCCGTGAATTTTTGAGTCGACCAGACCCGTCACGAAGCTATTGTTCTGGTTAGTCAATAGCGGACAGATTTCAATCGACGCCTCAAATAAAGAGGTGCAAGAGGATAATAGAAGCCATACCGACAAAAAGCAGCCGAGTACGTCGCCCGAATCGAAAAAATCGAGTTCCGGTCCGCATCATCGTGTAAAATTGCATCCGTCAATAAAGCAGTAGCCTCAACATGGTGCGGTATGTTCCCACGAAGCTTCCACGCTGCAACCTAAAATGTCCATCAGCACAAACCGCATATCCAAGTGGTGGAGGGTGATCGCCTACCATGGCGCAGGCGTGAGCACGCATGTCCGGGCCATCATATGAGGGCGGCGGGTAGAACTCGCTCCGCACCTCGAGCAATTGAGCCTTGCTCTTCCATGCTGTGAAAATGACCTTGGCCATTCCGCACAGGAGGTCAAATAATGACCTTTCTGGTATTTCGTACGCTACTTCGTCGTTGAAGAATGTCTTCGTTGACGAGAAGATTTCCGGATGATGGTTGATCCATTTGTTGAGTGTTTTTCCGAGGTGATATTTATTCCGGACCAATCAGCTTCGCGTAAAGTATACATTTACATCTACAAGCACGAAGAGCCAAGAATAGTGATCAAAAGTTCGAGCTAATGATAATATTGAGCAAGATCAAACGATCTATGCAGCTGAATAGCTGAATAGGCTGCTCAAAGCGATACTGTTGAGACACAGTTCTCATCCCAGGGTATCCGCCGTGTATCAAACTCCAGTCCATCCGAAAAGCCAACTCCACGCTATGATGCTAGTACCGAAGCAAAAGAAAGTCTCAGAAGTAATGGGCTAGATCCACCCGTATCCGTAGCTCATGCACGGCTGATTAAGATTGGCGAAAGGCTGCGCAGCAGTCATCGCCTGTTGACCAAGGTCGTCGTGGTCGAAGAAGAAAGATTTGTGGAGGAGATTCAGAGCTTGCTTGGATGACTGTTTGGGAATCGGCCAATTTGACTGCTGTGTCACGGACTCAATGTCCTCGGGTGCGGTTTGCTGCTGCATCGGCTCGACCTGGTCTCCCTCACTTCCGTCTGCAGAACCCTCGTCTTTGTCTTCGTCGGAGGGTGAGAATGTTTCCTCCAGCTTCAGCCCTTTGCCCAGTGCTCCTTGATGTCGTTGTCCCAGAGAAACATCCGGTTGGCTGTACAACCCCATGCCGACAAGCTCCTCCTCGACCTTCCCGTCCTTCTGATCTCGCCAATCCGGCTCGTCATCAAATTGCTGAATGGGGAGGAAATCCGGGGTCGATGGGCCGCTCAACTCGCCAGGTGAGGGCACGCTGGCGTAACTGGGGCAGTTTGTCTCCGCTGGTGGAATGTTCGCCATCGATAACATGTCGAGTGACCAACCGTCGGACGTGGTCTGGGTCATTGTCGAGAAATCGGCGTTGGACCCTGCGATGTCCCAGTTAATTGGCTCGACCTGCGAGCCAGGCATTGACATCGTTGTCTGTTGTGGAAGAGGCATGGCGCCCTGCACGTCCGAGTAGACAGGGTAGTAGCCAGGCGAGTAGGATGGTTCGGTAGAAATTGGATACGACAGCATGGTGTCGCTGCCATAGACGGGCAGACCGTTCATAGAGTGATTTGGCAGGGTGGCCATGTTGGTGTAATTGACGGCAGTATGGTCAGGAAGACATGCCGGGTTGGAGAGCCCACGACCTCTGGCCGAGGAGGGGTGCCAGCTGATCGGACGTGGATTCCGGACTGCAGAGGCGAGGAGAGCCGCCTCCAGCGATGATTGATATTGAGTTGGAGGTCCGTGCATGACGCTTTGGGTGACTGTTGTCCTCCTTCTGCCCGTCGACGATGGACTGTTGCCCGCACTCCGTGGCTTCATGACACGAGTGTGTCGGGGCCGAGGGAAAGCGTGGACCCAATCTTGCATGGCGGCAGACTGGCTATGAACATCTTCTTGAAGCCATTGGGAGCCTGTGGGAGAGGCCTGTGGTTGCAAGGAGTAATAGTCCATAAAAGGGAATGAAGAGCTGATGATGATAGGTTGACGAGTCTAGCGGAGTGATGGTCGAGAAGACTGACAGTGATGACAGTAATGTGGGGGAAGGAGCGACTAGAAATACTCTCGAGAAGGTAGTTTAGGGTGTAGCTTAAGGTGGAAGCAGCTGAGAAGCCGATGTTCCTGTGCAGGAACAGCGGCAGGGTCACGATGTTTGATATCCAGGGTGACAGTCGGGCAGGGCTAGCAGGTATTAAATGGATATAAAATCAGGAGGGCAACAGGGAATCCAGGGAGCCTGGCGATCTGCCACCCGCCCCAGCAAGCTCCACGATGGGGATCCCACGGCACATGCTAAAAGTGAGTTCGACAGCAGTATGTAAGATGACACGACGTTGACGACGAAACGAGGCTAGCTGGGCCACCAGAATGAGCTGGGTCGAATCCATGATGAATCAGAGCGCCGGGTCCAGAGTTCCACCATTTCGACGGACTCCACCAGGAAGGGATAGAGGGGAATACTCCGGAGAATGGGAAGTATGGGAAAAATGGAAAAGGAAAGGGCCACACGATGATCGGACGTATACGTCGTAGTGCGTCTGAAGGAGTGGAACATGCTTTTGGCGGCGAACATGGGAACATGGGACATTCAACATGGGACAATACAAGATTGAACATGGGGAAAAAAGAAAAAAGCAAAAAGACAAAGTGAATGATCGATCCACTTGTGGACCCTCACACGGGCCCAGTCTGGGGCTACACTTATGTAGTTTCCTTTTTTTTTTTTCTTTTTCAAAGTGATACAGTCCAAGTACTACTAAGTAGGTAAGTACCTCGACCAACATCCAACCCAACAGTCAGGAACCTTGGCTCTTAACCGCCTAAAGAATGCCACGATCCGATCCGATCAGCGGGCAAGACTTCCTGCTTCAGCGCTGCGCCCACCCTTTTCTAGTGGTTTCACGATGATCACCGTGCAGAGGAATTCGTATTCTAGATCGGTTATACTCACTGCCTAGGCATGTTACTGGGTATATCTCTGTCAGAAGTGCATCGAAATGGTGCGAGTATAGCGAGTATAGGTGTTACGCAAGGAATGTGATGGCCGTCGAGATCGACCGTCCTTTGTGTGCCCATCCGACAAGGGGTCACAACTGCACATTGAGGCTTGAGCAAGGTGGATCCGATAGATGACTCCGGCATGTCAGTCAGTGCTTTGTCGCGGTGGACTTCCCTAGCGGCAGGTGGTGGTGGTGGTGCTGGTCTAGACACCGATACATCCATGTTCCACTCTATACTTGGGAGTTGGGAAGTACTTCTTACTATAGCGCCGAGGATAGAAAAAGCAAAAGCAATACCATCTCACCGTACATACCCGGTCTCTCTTCCCTGCATACACCCTCATCCATCCGGAGTACATGATGCAGGAGATGCATCATCGCCTCCCGCGATCTGCTGTCGATGGTCGCTATTTCTTCCGATTGACCCCCTCCTCGGTTCCCGTTTGGGCCAATCAAAGGGACTAGGTACCACCCCAAAAATATAAACTGGAACTATGCTCCGCGGGCTGCTTGCGTTCTGATCAGGATCAACACCTGGCACAATACTTAGTGGTATCACCTGAGCCTGCATGGCTATGGCTATGGGTTAGCCGAGGAGCAAGGCCTTGTCCGGGACCAGGTGGACCGGTTTCATTATTGAAGGGTGTGATGCCCCGTACCGCCACCACATTGACTCGAGGGACTTAGATGGTTCGTGTCTAATAAAGGTTGATGAACTGGGGCGGAAGGCTCGGCAAAAGTGAACGTGGCATTTCTGGATCGTGATGATAATGATGATGATTATCTCTTTAGACTTTCTTTGAGTTTCTGGTGACTCAACGCCTGACCCAGAGGCTGGACAGCAAACAGGATATCAATGTGATCAGTCCCCTGCGCCTCACAGTATGTATTCGAGTGTTGCCTATAGGCACAAGAGTCTCGGTTGTCAAACGTCGCTAATTTCAGAGAGAAAATACGCAGTACTTTCTATACACCGGATCAGTTCAATAGATAACTAAATGACCCGTGTGGTCTGTGAGCAGATCCAAGAAAAGGAAAAAAAGAAAAAAAATCCACTAATAAAATGGACCTAAAATGAAGAAAAAAACGGGCGGTTGAGCCACCCAGTCACAACGTGGCCAGGCGATCTGAAATTCTGAATCGTTCTTAGCGCCTCTGCCAAAATCCCATCCCAGCCCTGTCTCGTTCTCGTTCCTTGGACCAGACTGAACAAAGGAACACGGTAAAATTATCCATTCTATGTTAGGTGATCATTCTGGCGTCACTGGACTACTTCCACTTATAGCAGTAGCTATGAACCCGAGGAGATGGTTCCTTTGTTCTCCATCACCAATATGTATATCCTTCCGAGTCAGGAGTATGTGATGGGCTATATTATTGCAACGCCCCTATGAAGCAGTAGCAGGGATCCAGGCGCTCATGCCACCACCAGATATTCCACACTGACACAAACTCGAGTCCATGAGCAAGTGCCCACCTTCAAACCGCTCGGAACGCATTTGCAGCCCCCCCACTTAGTGCGTCCTGCACTGCAGGGGCCACTTTGGCAAAGTGAAAAATTGGAGACCATCGAATCCGCGCTTCCAGAAGCTTCAGGGGTGCTCCTCTGGGGATCTCGCTGACACACTCAGAATTTGCCGATCTCTGGAGTATGTGAGCATTGAGCACACCGCAGCGGCACAGCTGCTTTTCATAGTACAGGTAGTCATGGTAGCTGGGTACGTACTACGTACTCGTAGCCTCGTCACATCTCCTTCAATCATCGTGACTCGCAGACATCCTCGTTGCACGAACCATTCATTCTCTACCCCGTCTGCAGTCACGCACAAAAGAAGAACCCTGTATACCAACATTTAACCCAACGTTGAATGGCGGTCACCCTCCGAAACTCGACAACACCAGATCCGGGCCTGATCAGCTCTTGTTCGAGCCTCTTCTTGTCCTGTCTCTTCCTTTGCCCGTCACAATTCACTAGAGAACCCCACCGCACTAACCTCCGAGGCGTGCTAGCTCAAGTTCGTTCCTGAGTGAACCCATTCCACCTGTCCGTCACCCAGAACGGGAAGCTGAGCGGGCCCCGATCCAGCTTCCTTGGTCTTCCAGACGTTTCAGTCGGGCTTCGTTATTGCCCGAGAACTTAGAACTCAGCCATGTCCCATTGTTGCTCCCTGGGTGTGCGGCGGAACAGCTGCGGACCAAGTCAATTTGGCTTGTCTTAGCGCCATGTCATCAACTTCTTACGGTGTACAATGTACGGAGTACCTGGGCCCCGTAGTCGGCCCTCGGAATCCGGTCACACTCAGAATTGAGATTGCTTCCTATAGTAAAGGATCAGGGCCCCAGCAGGATAGTCAGTTCCCCGTGCGCAGATGATATCAAGGCTGAGAGGGGCAGAGGACGTTTGCGTTTGCCTCGGTCGGGGTTTTCCCTGGTCGCTTGGATTGGCCCCTGTCTCTCATTCTCTTGACATGATGGTTTGACTCGGACGATCTCTGATCCTGAGATCCATCTGATCCAGTTTTATGATGATGAATCCTCCGAGCGTTGCTTTCTCTCCGCAGAGGGTCTTGAAAGTTGATTCTTGCGCATCCAACGCTAAGGTACGTTTGATGAGGTGAATGAAAGTCTGAAACTGTCTGTCGTTCCCCGGTAGGCTGCAACACAGTTTAGCTGTTGGCTGTGTTGTGCTTTTCACAATCGAACCATCGATCCCAGGCCAGACCAAGACCCTCTCTTGCACGAATGGCTGTGACACGGCATCTCGCTAGCCTTGATACAGAGCTGCAGGTGCAGGTGCGGGTGCACGATACTGTAAGCAGCATGCCCCGGGGATTTCGTCATAGCATTCTAGAAAGTAGAGTTCCCCCAAAGGCTAATAGTCTCGGTTTCACCCGTGCTCCTTGTGTCGGGCACTGTCCGTCGGCGTCTGCTGCAGGCGGCCATCTTCAGAAGTCTCCTGGCTGCTGGGTCCTGACGCCTGAGGCGCGACGCCACAGAAGGCCCAGGTGTCGGTGGGTCGAGGCTGATCTGGTGAGCAGTTTAGCATTTTTGGATCGAGCTGGACTACCTTCCAGGCTTCAGGCCAAGTCGAGTCACACTTGCGACGCCTGGTGGCGGAGTAACGGGACTTTGAGACTGACCAGTGTCCATCGTGTCACTGTGACTGGTGGCTGGTGACTGATGAGCTGGCGAGGGAAAAGGGAAGAGAAGGAGGAAGCGGTCAAGCCCAGAACGAGCCCCTCGTTCAAGGGGCTGGGCCCAATGACCCTTTCCACATCCATGACACCAACACTGTCAGATCCATCATCTACTGCGTAACTTCCTAGTCACGATGTCCGATGTTCTACCTGCTACACTTCCAAATTTGAGACTCCAGCTGTCTGTCTCTTTTGCTGCTTAGCCCCATTCCTACCGGTGTGGCCCAACCACGGGTGTCAGCTGCTGAGCTCCCTGGCGCTATAACCAGCACTAATAGAACGGCTAGCACGACTAGTCGCACGACTGGTATGCCGCTGCGATGCTTAGTATCCCATCTCCATCACCACCGAGGAGTTCCATTCGTTCCCACACAGGGGCCTATCGTGGCGCGGGTACGATCATGGCGTCTCGAACACGGTGACACTCAGACATGCCTCTTTTTTTGTTGCCCCCCTCTTTCCTGAAAGAACGGGACGATCAGTGCAAGGGTATCTGCAGTGAGATGGCACATCCACCCCTCCATCTGTCCCCCCTCCTGCAAGGCATCTGATAATCGGTAGTTGTCATGCGTGTGATGGAGAACTTGGACTCGACCGTTGTTGATGATCTAGGCGCTGGCTGTTTACGAGGGGGCTTGCATCAGCCACGATGGTCGTACGTAGACACGCATCAGGCAAGACACTATAGAATTCAGGTGCTTGTCCAGTATTCAGATACTTTGCCCCAACACTCTATAGACCTTCACGCCGGCGCAGTCCCCGCGGATGAGAAAAAAACAAAGTCCCACATCCTGAAGTACGTACGTGGCATAGTCCGGCTGGAAGTACGGAGACTCCGTATAGACAGCAACATCAATCACCTGCACCTTCAACCGTGTCAACGATCACTCTACGGAGTATCCAGGGAGTCAATCACAGCCTGCTGCCAACGGGATGATCATCAACTCTGCAGCAAATTGAAGTGGAAACATCCTCCCGAGCGACCCTCGACTCCACAGCCACCTGCGCATCCTTACCCCTTTCTCGCAGGAAGCATGGGACTCATCCATACTGCGGGCACACGTACCGCTCACTTCCGCCCCGAGTTGAGGTGAGGGCGCCCTCGTGCTGGGTTCCAGGTTTCGGACTGCGATGCGTTGTTCTCCATCTACGGTGTACCTGAGGTACATTCTGAACTCTGGGCCGTGATGGGGTCCGTTGCGCCCGATGAAAATTTTCTCTCTGAGGCTAACTAGCATCGTGACTACTATCTAACGCCGGACTAGTGCAAGTTCGATGTTGTAGATCTCAGTGGAGGTCTACAACAGAAAGTCTGGTTCCTGCTGTTCTTTTCTCTGCACCGCAAGTTCTCCCTGAAGATCCTAAGACTGGACGTACTCACTACTTAGTGCCTATAGTGCGAGGTAGTCTAGTACGAGATCGGCCTCATCGGGTAAATAGTCGATTTTCCGTGCAGCTCTATCGGCCGATCCCTGGGTCATGTGGTTTTTCTCAATGTTGGACCCTTTGGCTTTCCGTGGAGATTCTACGCCGAAGGAAGCAGAGAATTGATTGAAAGAGAAAGTATATTATTTGTTATCTGGTCTTGATTGTCGAGATGCGCCCAGTCTTGGTGGATTCGAATGAGGGGGCGAGGTGGAGAGTCGAGGGTATATTCTCCGGCATTGTACGGACTATAGATGGTGGACATTGTCGACCGGCTTGCACCAAGCGTTTGGCAGACAGATTGCGTGGCTCTACAGTTCCGTATCACGGTCGTCTTTCGTCCTCACAGATGGCCTGGAGTAAAGCCATAGAAACAATACCTCAAGGCTGTTTACTGGCGACGTAGAGAGTTGACACGTCTTAGATTGGAGAGAAGGGCAGAGCATCCCACATAGCCGTAATCCGATCCAATGCCACTGGTACATCTCTGCCATTGGAGCAAGCAACTGATTCATTCGAGTCTCTATGACGCTCGAGGGGACAGGGAGCGGTTCGGTGCTGGGATGCTAAATCTTCACAGCCTCATCCGGAGAGGTTGGTGCTATGCTACTATAGCACAAGAGCGACATCGAAGCAACAGCTGTAGCAATCGAGTATCTCAAGAAAATGGCCACTGTTCACCGACTTTTGAAAGTCGTATCAAGCGAACCTGACACAATGCGTGTGCGATTGTGAGACGATGCAAGCGAGGTGACACGGGCAGCGTTAGAGATGCTTGGGCAAGTGCTCGAGAATCCCTGATTCTAATCATTCGGGTAGCAGTCGTCGAGCTCATCTCATTATCCCGAAAGAGTGTGGGCACCAGCCTCTCCGTGAGAGGGAAGAAATGACCTGAACAGCATGCTTGGAAAGGAGTGTTGTCAATGACAGGGTTGCTCGACAGGATGAATTGGTGACTCCTCAAGCAAAGGGAATAATATGACCCCGGAAGGTTGTTCTCAGTGTCAGACTTGTTGGGAGAACGAGGTCGCACATTCGACCCTCTTGACGATGTCCATCAGCTGCTCACGCTGCAGATACTCAGGATATATGCAAACGGGCGAGACTTATAGCGGCTCCAATATCGAATCCCCAACCACCGGTACATGTTTTACCTCAGAAATTACGAGTATCATCCATCGCGCAAGATATTGAAGCTGTGGAATGCTTGGATGTTCTCAATTCTTATCGTGAGATGCCCTTGATGCCGAAGTTCAATATATGTCTTCCTTTCACACATTCTCGTAGGGAGGGTGATATGCTGCAAGACTGTGGAGGAGCTCATCCGAGACAAGTCAAAATCATAAAGACTTCGAGAGAGCCATTAACCGGCTAACTTGACTTCATCTCACGTTTTGTAGAGAAAACATCCCAATCATGGTGACGTCAATATAGGCATGGATTCAAGGTTATTGTATTAAGATCTTGGCCTCACAATCACAAATTCGACAGCTATATCAGACGACTCTGAGATTTTCAATTATAAAGGCCAATCGTCTTGGTCACCCATTTCACATTTCGCTTTGGGTTGAGCTTACCCCACGAAGGTCCAACATGTCAGCGCAATCCCAAAACGTCCCAGAAACATGCGGGATGCCAGGTGAGCCGCGTACGACGAAAAGTCAAGTGCTTGAAGCCGGCGCGTCGATGGTCCAAGATTTCACGCCAGTCAAACAGATCTGCGCGTTCCTGAATGCCTTCCATGTCTACGCCGATGACCCGACCCGACCTGTTGAAGCTAACCACTATTGCACGCATTTGACGGAGGGTAGGTCATTCTGGACACTGTCTCCAGGTCCTGTGGAAGAATTAGGAAAACGTGAGGCTGAATCGTGATCCACAGATATCCGACAATGCCTCATCTACGACTCACCCAACGCCAACGCCCGGTTGATAGGCATCGAGTACATGATCTCGCCACGCATATTCAAGACTCTCCCACCGGAAGAACGCAAGTTATGGCACACACATGAGTTTGAGGTCAAAAGTGGTATGCTCGTGATGCCGGCACCGGCGGGCGTGCCCAAACCGGCGTGGGAGGCTGCCGAAAAGGCTGAGATGAGAGATATTGTCCCTATTTACGGCAAAACCTATCATTTCTGGCAGGTAGACAGGGGAGATCCGGTCCCGATGGGACCTCCGCAGTTGATGGGAAGCTTTACGTCGCTTGAGAACGTGAAGCTGGCGCACAAGGATGGGTTGGAAGGGTTGCTGAAGGAGCGAAATGAGAGGTTCGGGGTTGATCATCGGGAGAAGGCGAAGAAGCGACAGGATATTGCGGGCGTTGAGAAGCATCCTGGTGAGTAAATCATGTTGGCCAGTCATGGAATGCCTGGATTGACCTGATGGAACTTTGAGCAGATGCCGATGCTATGTGGAAGTCTGGATGATTGAGGAGCGCTTTGGCGAAGTTGTGTACTTGCATGTCCTAGCATGGCCTTGCCCACTAGCAAGAAGTTTGTACACAATCGAAGAGCTGATTCTCATTGTCTTAACTGAACTGAATATCTAAGATATATGGGGTTGTCTCCCCACTACACCAGTCTCAAAAACCCAGTCCCATACTTAAATGGGGTCGAGAATGAGACCAGCTGGAGGACAGCCTGTCAGACAGGCCGGTTGTGTTCATCTTGCTTCATTGTCCACACTTGCTCGTCCTGGTGCTGAATTTCGGCGACGGCAAGCTCTAGCATTTTTAGAAGCGGTAACGGCCGAACATTGGGAGTCCGGGGGATGTAGATATGCCAATTGGCATACTGAGACGAGCGGTGTAATATCTTCAAACATGACGAGGTGCTTCCTCACGATCTTAGCATCGCCAGAATCGCTGATGGGGCTCAGACATTTCCCAAGCATCAATGGGATGTCCAGCTGATCAGGGAGACACTGCCAGGCTGATCAAGATACTGCGTGTCCATTGGCACTTGCAAAGATATCATTGACATCGAATGCTCAATGCTGAGGTTTGGGGGAAAAGGAAAAAGCGAACGCGGGAAGTTCGAATTTTAAGGACGGCGTGTCCCACGTGACCGTCCGAGATCGTCGGCGATTATTGATAGACAACTTGAAGCAGCAGTTCTCGAAATCTTGAAGCATGCGCCTGTCAAGTTCTCGATGGACAGACTTCTGCGATCAACGCTGAGGGTCAAACCGGGCACGATTGCCCGGTATGCTTTCAATGGCACCGGTCTGTTCTGCGCCTTCACACTCGTGTGGGAGCATATCGTGACCATCCAGCTCTCCGAGGGACCCTCGATGTACCCGACGTTCAACCCGCGGGGCGACTGGCTCCTAATTTCGCGCATGCACAGCATTGGTAAGGGAATTCAAGTGGGCGATGTTGTGCGCTTCAACCATCCAACCTTTCTCGGTGTTCATGGAGCCAAGCGGGTATTGGGCATGCCGGGGGATTTTGTTTGTCGCGATCAGCCGTTCAGTACGGAAGCTGGGAAGCAGCCAGATATGATTCAGGTATGTCGTTGAACAGTCTCTCGCTTCTAGAGTTGCTTCATAACTGGAATTGGTGTCACAGGTTCCCGAAGGTCACGTCTTCCTCGTCGGTGACAACCTCCCATGGTCGAGAGACTCGAGAAATTACGGTCCGGTGCCTCTTGGACTCATCAATGGCAAGATTGTTGCGCGTGTCTGGCCACCGTCAAAGATGGAATGGGTGCGCAATACTATGCAGCCGGCGCAATTGGAAGAATAGGCCTCCGCGATCGATCTGGGGTACATACGGTCTGATATGCATTTACATGGAGTTTGGGACTTTGAAGAGATTTGGCCTGCTGTGCATATTCATACATATTCAATTGTACAAAACAGATCTATACTCGAATGGCATCGGGATAGGAGATACAGGAGCGAATAGATCACCTGAACGAAGAAGGGTTTCTTCGCTTGTAGGGAAGAGGCTCAACCTTCTTCCGGCGCAGCTCCACATCTGCTCCAGGGAATCCAATCTGGTTCATCACCTCCAAGGTAGTGTCGTCCCACTGGGTACGGAACAGGTGCGCACCAATAGCCTTAAGATGGTAACGGGCCTGCAGAGTGCGGAGGAGCGTGTTCTCTCGATCGGTCTCCTTTGCTTTCACGGCAGCGAAGTCGAGCGGCTTGGAGTCCTTCTGCTCCATGATGAAGACTGAGAGTCGATGGTAAGGGCTACCCTTCTGGGCAACGGGCGGCAGCCAGGGCAGGACAACCTGAGAGTCTGCCGAGAGCTGAGAGAGATCAACCTTGGTGTTGATCGCTGAGATGGGCACATTGATGGCCAGGTAGTGGGTCTTGTAGTCGAAGCTGTCCGCCTCGACATTGGGAACATCGGGATCAACCACAGCAATGGTGACCAATTTTTCACCACTCTCGAAGAGCTGCACATCCAGCTTCGGTGCGCTGATGCTGGTCTTTGACTCCACGAAGTCCCCGGGCTGTATCTGGCGCTTGCCGAAGTAGAGCTTGGTGTCCACGACCGGATCGCAGTGAGCGAGAACATCCGGAACTACCTTCATCTGGGTAATGCGTTGAACCAGAATCTTACGGCGGTACTCCCGCCATTTGCGGTCGGCCAAATAACGGTAGATAGGTTTGCTCATGTCGCCTTCAGATTAGAGAGCACGTTAGCATCAGAACATTCCCAAGTCGCCTGGCAGGGGTCCGCGAAAATACCTTGTCCGTCTTCAAATTTCCGCTTGACCAATGGGTCATTGATATCGGCATGGATCTTGAGGCGCTCCAGGTGCAGTTGCATCGCGCGCAGGCGAGACTTCTTCGACTGCTCGCCTCCGGCCTCCTCCGGGGACTGAGCCTCGACTCGTGCAATCCTTTGCCTCATCATCTCAATCTGCTCCAGCTTCTCTGCTCGATCGGCGAGCAGCACCTTCCGGGCTTCTTGGAAACATTGGTAGGGCAACTGCTCGAAGGGGATGTTGTTGGAACTTTGCAGCGCGGCGCGGCGACGGCGGGAACCGATCGGGGTAGTTCCCTGTCGCATCAAACGTCTCTCGAGCCGGGGACTTGAGACAAGCTCTGGGTCGGGGGACTTGTAAAATGGTTGGCTCTGTTCTGCCTGAGCCTCAGCGACACCAGCTGTCGACTGGAAGCCACGTGCCTGCAGGTGGACGCCCGGCAGGCTTCTAGTATAGGTATTCCGAAGACATTGAAGCAGGGGTTTCGATGCCCTCTCGCAATGAGCCATTGTGAGCGATTCCCTCAAGATTGTCTTGGAGCTGGGAGTCGATGATGGACGGGGTTGTTGTCCTCGGGGGAACTTTTTTTGCTCGGAGCCAAGACTTCTGCTGGCGCCCACCGCCTCCCCAGAATCAACTTTTGCTCCTCTCCAAACGCAGCACATTATCAAATTTACGCAGTCACTCATTTACTGCGAGTTACAAAAATGCCTGGTCGTGAGGCTCTCCGGACACTGAGACTGCTTTCGCGCGGCTCAACTGGTCTGCTGTCAGGGCCAGAGCAGGTCACGGTATGAATTCATCTTTCGTCTGCTCGGTTCGCTCCGCTTGGGCTTGTAGCATGGTGGCATTGCTAACATTCTGCTGGACACAGCGACGATGCCTTGTACGATCAATGGCAACAGAGGCGCAGGCCAATGCCTCCGCTACTCCGGACATCGCACGAGCAGCGCCCGCACCTTGGGACGCCCCTGTTACAGTCATGACCTACAACTTCCCTTCAATGGAACCGGCTCGCTTCGTTGAATACCCTCAAAAACACCTTCAGATGCCGATACGCAAAGACATTCTTCACCGTGCAATTGTATACGAGGGTGACATGACCCGGCAAGGAACAGCCAGCACCAAGTGGCGGGACGAAGTACACGGTAGCCACAGAAAGCTCATTCAGCAAAAGGGCTCTGGTCGTGCTCGTGTGGGTGACAAGCAGTCACCAATTCGCAAGGGTGGTGGTGTTGCCCACGGTCCCCATCCTCGCGACTTCTCGACAGGACTGCCAGCCAAGATCTACGATCAGGCGTGGCGCATCGCACTCAGCTACCGATTCAAGCGCGGCGAATTGATCGTGATTGACAACACGATCTCTCTTCCTTCCGAGTCGACCCCATTTTTGATGCAGAACATTATCGAGCAGAACGGGTGGAGCACCAAGAAGGGCCGTTCGACTTTCATCACGGAGAAGGTGGACCTGGAGCTGTTCGATACGATGGAGAAACTGCATCGATATGCGAACATTATGGACCGCAGCGATGTGGATGTCAAGAACTTGTTGGAGACCGAGCGGTTGATCATCGAGAAAGTTGCACTGGACAAGATCTTGAAGGCGCACTCGCGGGATTTGAACAATAAGCCTGCGAAAGCACGATACTGAATGGGCTGGGGCGGCGTGTGTGCATTGATCTATCTTTCTTCATTGTATTCTGACCATCTGTACAAATAGAGAATATCCAACCACTTGAGACCATGCCCGGAGTGTTCTATATCCGGCATCCCTAATGCTCATTAGATCGCTTGGCACTGAATTATTGCGCAACTCCTGCCATGGAGAGAATGGAATGAATATTCTATAGGCAATTGATTAGCCAATTCATTGGAACTCAGAAGAACGGGCTTTTACGTAAATCCAGCTTGGAGATCGATGACAAGGTTATCGTCGGGCGGAGTTGTCCTCGGACCGGAAGAAAATCCTCCCCAAAAAACTCCCGAGGTCGACGGTAAAGCGGAGAACATCTGATCGACTACTTAATTGCTTCTGACCCTCCTTCATTCCCTCTTCTTCACCCGTCTTCATGTTGCTGCGGCCGTCATTTTCACGATTGCCCTCGCCGCCGAGCTGGATCTCGCGGTTCTCCTCGCCTGCCATGCCTCTGCGCGCCAAGGTGACCAACCCTGCTTTCCGGGCAGCTACGGTACGAAACCGATTCCCTATGGAGCTACAGAGCTTCAGACTGATTCTCTTCAGATGTCTACATCTGCCGATATCCCAAAAGAACTCCCCGGTGACGAGCCCGACGACGTTCTGTTCAACTCCATCTACGGCCTCCGCAGCATTGAGCTCAACCGGCCCAAGAAGCTCAACTCTCTCAATGGATCGATGGCACGGAAGATCTTCCCTCGTTTGAAGGTATGGTGGGTACAACGTGCAAAATTGGCGGATGCTAAAGGACTGGTGAACTAGGAATGGGAAAAATCGCACCTCGCAAACATCATCCTCATCTCGGGAGCTGGAAGCAAGGCGCTTTGCGCTGGAGGTGATGTTGCCGCTCTCGCACTGCAGAACGAGAAGGGCCCAGAGGGACAACGCGCATCGACAGATTTCTTCGGACTCGAATACCGTCTCGACCACATGATCGCTACATACTCGAAGCCTGTTATCTCCTTCATGGACGGAATCACCATGGGTGGCGGCGTGGGCCTGAGCATGCACGCCCCGTTCCGAGTTGCTACCGAGAAGACTCTTTTTGCCATGCCTGAGACCACCATTGGTTTCTTCCCCGATGTGGGTGGCTCGTTCTTCCTGCCCCGGTTGGACGGCGAGACCGGCACCTATCTGGCCCTGACTTCGGAGCGTCTCAATGGCGTGCAGGCTTTGTACGCTGGCATTGCTACCCACTACCTGCACTCGAGCGTTCTCAGCAACGTGACCCAGCGTCTTTCGGAGCTGGTTTTCCCTGACCATGTTGGTCTGCAGGAGCGTATGGACATCGTTAACAAGACCATGGCCGAGTACTCGCTTGGTCTCCCGTCTGCCCAGGAGGAGCCCATTCTGCTGGCTGGTGACTTGCGCCGTGCTATTGACCGCTGCTTCCGATTCAACACGGTGGAAGAGATCTTCCAAGCGCTGGAGTCTGAGACTGAGCAGAAGGAGTGGGCTCAGAAGACCCTCGAGACGCTGTCTATCCGCTCACCGACCTCGCTCAAGGTGACCCTGCGCCAGCTGCGCCTGGGCAAGAAGTGGAGCATCTCTGAGACCTTCCAGCGTGAGTACGAGATTGCAGCTAACTTCATGCGCCATCCCGACTTCGTGGAGGGTGTCAAGGCTCGTCTCATGTCCAAGCCGCCGCGCCAGGCTCAGTGGCAGCCCGCCACTCTCCAGGAGGTCTCGCAGGAGGCCGTTGATGCTTTCTTCACCATCCCCGAGGGCGAGAGCCGTCTTCCACTTATGAGTGAACAAGACTACAACCAGTACCCACACCAGCGATTCGCCCTTCCCACGGAGAGCGAGATTGAGAAGTTTGTTCGCGCCCACGGCCAGTCGGAGAAGCAGGTCATCAAGGAGTTCGTCAACCGATGGGGACAGAAGGAAGGTGTGCAAGAGAAGGTCACCGAGGTGTTGAGCCGACGGACAGAGAGCAGCCCGGAGGGTCTCCGTTGGGTATAGAGAGTAAAATCGGGAATGGCTATATTGTAATTTGATTGTTCGATGGCATGTGTCATCCTTATGAGAATTCCCCGGATTGGGATTGATATAAATGCATGCATCCAATAATATTTCACCCAAGTCAGACTCTCGCAATGTACTGCTTTATTGAACCTGTAAAGTAGCTAAGTATTCCATCATATCGTACAAATCGATTTGTGTAGAGGCTCGAAACAAGCTTTGGCGATGGAGTGGTCAGTCCACTCGCGGCAGCTCACATCCGCCACTTTTCCCCACCCCCTTTGACCTCGACTACATGAGATTTTCTCTTCTCACAATGTCGCCGTGATACCATGCACACCTTGAGAAGATGACTACTGAGCGTGCGTCATCGCAGACCAGGCGGCTGTTGGAGAGCGACACCAACACCTACACCTTGGAGTCATCTCTGCCCACCTGCTCCAATGTTGACTCTTCAACAGCAGCTGATGCTCCTGCACCGGGCGCTCGATCAGTTCTGATGCGCCTTTATGTCTCCCATAGTCTATCGGCATGGAACTCGCGCATGTTTGAATTTGGTGCCGTTCTCTTCCTGGCTTCCATTTTTCCAGGAACCCTGCTCTATGCATCCATCTATGCACTTGTCCGAGCATTTTCGGCCGTGGCACTATCATCATGGATAGGTGTGCAGGTGGATAATGCAGACCGCTTGGTAGCGTTGAGGCACTCGATCGGTATGTCGCTGGTTTTGCTTTCTTCATGGCGGAGGACTAACGGATAGCAGTCTGGCAAAGAGTCCCTGTTGCAGGGTCTTGTATGTGCTTTGTGGCTCTTTCGACCTTTACAGAATCCAGTGGCCTTACTGCAGGCCTTTTCGCTCTGGTGGGCTTACTGGCCTGCATGGAGAAGTTGGCAGCCACGGCCAACACCGTCGCCGTGGAGCGAGATTGGGTACGTCTTCTGTTCTATTTCTGCACTTCATATGTGCAACGGTGTGCTTATGTTGTACATTAGGCTATTGTCATTTCTGACAGCGTCAATGTTCCTCGACAAGGTGAGCACCTTCGAATCCTATGCGGCCTGCCATCTTGATTTAACGCCGGTGAAACTAGATTTGAATGCTTCGATGAGACGGATCGACCTCTTTTGCAAGCTGATCGCTCCTGTCGTCATCTCTTTCATTGACAGCTACTCGACTCGGGTAGCTATTTGGTCAGTTTTCGGTTTGAATACTGCGTCAGTCCTAGTCGAGTATGTGGCCATCGCTCAGGTGTACCGAGCAGTGCCTGCCTTGAGAAGGGATCCAGCGCCTGTTTGCCAAGATGTCGTGGATGACGAAGATGAAGCCGAAGCGGCCCAGCTTGACAGTAGCTCATCTCAAGGGCTTATGAGCTACCTTCTAACTGTGGCGCCCTGGAAAGAATACGTCGCGAGCCCGGTGTTTTTGGCCTCGTTTGCATTGAGCTTGCTCTACCTGACAGTTCTCTCCTTTGGTGCCACAATGGTGACTTATCTCCTTCAAAGCGGATTCAACTCATTCGAAGTCAGCTTGATGCGCGTTGGCTCTGTGGCGGCAGAACTCTCCGGCACCTGGACAGCGCCAATCATCATGAGGAGAATTGGACCTATCCGTTCTGGATTGTGGTTCTTGAACTGGCAGCTCTTCTGTGTGGCCGGTGCGACGGTAGCATTTGTCTTTGAGGAATCGACTTCCAAGATCGTTGCTGGGAGCTTGATCGTTGGTGTTGCCTTAAGTCGGATTGGCCTCTGGGGCTTCGACCTGTCAGCGCAGTTTCTGGTACAAGAGGTGAGTTATATTCGTTTTTCCTGCTTTGCAGTGACGCTCATACATGTCGTCTCCAGAACGTCGAGGAACATGCCCGGGCACGATTTTCAGCAACCGAAATGGCGCTTCAGAATATCTTCGAGATGCTCTCGTTTGCCTCTACCATTGTCTTCTCTCGGCCAGAACAGTTTCAGTATCCGGTGATGATCAGCAACGGGGCCGTAGCAGTGGCAGCCATATGTTTTGCATCCTACGTACGCAAGGAACGTGGACATCTGTTGCATCGGTCAAAGTGTCTTGGAGGCGACAAGGTGGCATACCGAGCCGTGGATTCCAATGCATAGCAAAAGTATATGAACCATTGAGTACATAGTTTGACTGCCACAATCCATAGAGTTCAAGGTACCGCCAGGTACAACCTTCGACCACGTGGAGTCTGAGCGTACACATACCGATTCAGTTCAAATAGATTCCCTCTTCAACATATCTCGCCATGATGCCTGGTTCGAGAATTCGAGCAATAACTACAGGGTATCGATCTCGTCATCGAGCCCACTATCGCAACCACCCGTGGAGCGGCGCCATTGCGGGGAAATCGGCCACGACCGCCCCAACAACTTGAACACCGACTCGATCAGCGTTGACTATGCCCCCGGCACTCCCAAACCAGGGACCATCCGTCTCATCATGGAGGTACCAAGCCAGCGAACGAGCAGCTCATGCTCGCCCCGGCTAACGCATGCGCTCGGCGTACAGGTGCCCAAAGCTCGGGGAACAGGCAGATCAGGCCCGCGCCGTCGGACAGGCTGCTTGACCTGCAGGGCCAGGAAAGTGCGCTGCGACGAGGCAAAGCCCTGCTGTGCAAACTGTGACCGACTGCGACTGCGATGCGTCTACAAGCCTCCTACCGCGCTAGGAAACAGGGCTTGGGCCGGCTCGTCGTCTCGCCCGTCGAACAATGACTCGGCTGCAGCTGCGCATGCAGTGACTCAGTCCGCGCCAACGCCGGCGATGGGCCCGGCTTCGGCTGCTGCAGCTGTAGCGGCTGCTGCTAATGCGTCGCAGCGCTCATCTGATCTGAACTTCTTTAACACTGTCTTGCGCTCGGATGAAAACCACCGTACTATCCCGGCGACGGCGACGCCCATACGGCGGCTGCCCGGTGATCCGGAGTCATACCCGCCCGAACTGGGTGGTCCCTTCGATATGCTTGGGTTTATGGGCGGGATCACGTCGGAGTTGGAGCAGAAACATCTCGACTTAACAAGCGGTCTGGCAGCGTTTACCAGCAGTCCTACGCCGCAGTCGCTACAACCTGGTATAGCGGCAAGCAATACGGAAGAGTCACAATTTGTTGGGGAGAGGCGATCTCCAACGAGTCCAGATGCCTCGAATTCGCTGGTGGATGGCGTGTCGATTGGCAGTGCTTCAGATGCGGCGACGACTCGGAGGAGCTGGTCTGACCCGGGAAACACTTCATATGAAGAGCAACTGCTTCAACACTTCCTGGTCATTGACCCACCTGCTGCGATCTTTGGACCGGTAAATATGGAGTGGAAGTATGTGCGGCCGTCTGTGCTGGCTCATGCGAGGGACTTTAGCCCACTCTTGAATGCAGTGTACTGCTATTCGGATGTTCATAAAGCTGTCTTGGAGGGGAGGCGATGGCGATGGGCACCGACATACTACCGGGTAGCGAGCTCAGAGATGCAGGCATGTCTACTTGGAGATGTGACTGACTCGACATTGGTCAAAGTGATGGCAGCTGTGTTCTTCCTGATGTTATCCGAGGTAGGTTTGCTCCATTGGCCGCTGAAGCTAGCTCGACTGACAAGACGTAGCTGTTCTCTTCTCCAGAGTTATGTTTACCAGGCACATCATACCTTCACTCTTCATATTTGCTCCTGCAACGATTTCACGATCGCACTCGAACTTGGACCGGACTGGGCCATCTACTCGTATCATGGATCTCGCTGCTCGATGTCAAGTCACTTATCGCTGGCCGAGACGGCGATCCACTGATTGAGCTGGGCAACATTACCGAGAGCACATCGACAAAGTCGTCGGCAGCGCTCAAGGCCGCAACAACCCGCGAAACATCCTCAACCGAAGAGCGTAAAGAAGAAGACAGTATTGAGGACCCATTCCGAAGCCCCAGCTACCTTGTCTACGAAGCCATCGTAGGCCCAGCGTTCCAATTCTTCGTCCAAGCACAACAAGTCGTACGCCGCATCGTCTGCATCGACCTACACCACCGCAGCCGAGGCACCCTCAGCGACGAATTCGAAGTCCTTCAGATCGCCCACCAAGTAGGCGCAGACCTCGAGACCCTCTGGCACCGTCGTCCGCCGGTGATCGACGTATACGGAAACCCAGAAGCGTTGACAGACACGCTCTGCGCACCCGTCGCCCTCGAAGTCTGCCGCACCTTTCGACAATACATCGCCAATTTCCTAGCTAATTTCATATACCTGCACCGCGTCGCCTTCGCCATCTACCCACGCACGGACCGCGTCAATGGCGCAGTCGACCAGATCATCCAACTAGCCACCGTCGAGTCCGCAGGCGCCGGACCAGGCCAACTCCCCGTCAGTTTCCTGTGGCCACTCTTCGTTGCTGGACTGGAAGGATCCCACGATCAGCGGCAATGGATTGTACAGGAGATGCAGCGGATGGCAGCTGCGCATGCAAAGGATGCTGAATATCCTGCTTCGATTGCCCGGCATCCGGCTGCGGATAAAGTGTTGCTGTTGCTGGAGGAGATGACTAGGCGGCAAGATGCGTCGCGGACATGGGCAGACTCGCGGTGTGTGCGGAGGGAATTGTTCTCGGACTTTTTTGTCATGATCTAGCCTTCGTGATGTCTTTCGTATATATGGACTTTGAATAGTGTTGACCTCGTACGAGAGATTTAATTCATGAACTGAGCGCATGTACAAATATTCAACAGCATCACCGTAGGCAGGCGACTCGATGCTATATCTTAGGTTGATTGAATACCCTACACTGATCTACCTGAGTATGATAAACACATCCCATTCATGACTATGTTTGAAGCAATATTCATTTCTATTTTCCCATGATATCATCAATCGCATCAGGTATCATCATCGCAAAGCAATACTATGCAAGCCCATCAAACTAAAACTGCTTCACAACCCGCTGGAACCTAGGCGGCTGTCGCATAAACTTCTCAGGCTCATCACGAGCCCCCTCCTTCCAATAATCAAACTCCATCCAAGCATTCTCCGGCATCTGTGCCTCCGTAGCTTCAAGGAAGTCACCTAGATCCGGACAGAGCGGAATCACACCCGTCTCAAGAACATACTGATCCCAGAGCTTAAGCAGCTGCTTGAGTTTCTCGGGCTCCTGGTCCGCCAGATCGTGGACCTCGCCGGGGTCTTTCGCCAGGTTATACAGCTGCCATTTCTCGGGGCCCTTGGGTTTGGGGATGAAGACGATTTTCCAGTCTGCACAGCGGAGTGCCGCGCGGCCGCAGGTTTCCCAGCCTTGGATGAAGTCCTTCGGGTGGATGCGCTCTGCTTGACCAATCGCCCAGGGGTGGAAGCTGACGCCGCGCATGGAGACGACTTCGCGGCCTTGGTAGCTCGGTGCGGGGTGCTTGACGCCTGCCATGTCCAGGATGGACGGGGCAAGGTCCATGACCGTGGCGAACTGGTCGGTGATTCCGCCGGCGGGGGCTGTAGCGTCGCCGGGCTTGACGTTGATGTTCTTCGGGAAGCGGCAGGTGAAAGGGACGCGGACGCCGCCTTCGGTGGTGTAGGCTTTGTACAGGCGCGAGGGGGCAGTGGCAGCCTGCGCCCAGCGCGGACCGTACCAGATGAAGGAGTTGCCGTTGCCCAGGTTCTCCAGGCTGTTGTCGTAGTACTTCTGCAGATGGGGCATCACGCCGTTCTGCACCATTGGGTAAGCCTCGTAGGCGGCGCCCTCGGCACCGTTGTCGGACATGAAGCACACGAAGGTGTTGTCCAACTCGCCGATTGATCGCAGGTACTCAACCACCTTGCCCACGTTGTAGTCAATGCACTCCACCATACCAGCAAAGACTTCCATGGCTGTTGCGGACTTCTTCTTCTCCTCGGGGGTATACTCATCCCACGCCTTGACTTCCTCCGCAACGACGGGGTGTGGCTCAACATCGTCGCGGATCATACCCAGCTCCTTCAACCGTTGCAGACGCTTCTGACGCAGGACGTCGGGACCCTCATCGTAGACACCACGGTAGTGGTCAATGTACTCGCGAGGAGCCTGGAGAGGCCAGTGCGGAGCCGTGAAAGGGAGATAGGCAAAGAACGGACGGTCTCCGTTCCCGTCTGGACCAGCACTACCACCGCTCTCCTTCCACTCCTTGAGATAATCGACCATCTTGTCTCCATAGCCATCGGACGAGTACCAACCCTCCGGCAGGTGGCGTACATACTTGCCATCCTCCATGTGCAGAGCAATATAACTCGCCTCGATGAAAGTAGGGATCTGGTCCTTGTCGCGGAGCTGGGGCTCGTAGGCGTAGTGGTTGGAGCAAGCGGGCAAGTGGGCGAATGAGCGCTCGAAGCCTCGCTTGTGTGGTGAGCGCTCGGGGGTCAAGCCCAGGTGCCATTTGCCAGACATCACGGTGTGGTATCCAGCGTCGCGCAACAGTTCTGGCAGAGCCACGACCCGTTCATTCAGATAGCCCTCGTAGCCAGGCATACCACGCTGGGGCGCCGTGCTCATGGCCGAGCCCTTGGGACCGTTCTGGCCAGAGATGTTGGTCCATTCAATCAGATTGCCAAGGCCGGCGATGTGGTGGTCGGTGCCGGTCATGATCATGGCACGGGTGGGACTATCAGACGTACAATTCGCTAGCTGTTCATGTTGAGGTATGGTATACAGTACTTACGAGCATGCTGCCGCCGCATGAAAGTCGGTAAAGCGCAGACCCTCCTTTGCGATCTGGTCAATGTTGGGAGTGCGAATCTCGCCGCCGAAGCAGCCCACATCGGAGAAGCCGAGATCATCAGCGACGATGACGAGGAAGTTGGGGCGTTTGGTAGCCATGTCAATAGAACAATTTGAAGGATAGTTTCAGGAGAAGTAGAGTGTGAGTAGGGGGTGAGAGAGAAAAGAAAGAAAGACAGTGGGCAATGCAGAGAAAGAGGGGCATGCAGCGTACGCCGAGTTATAAACCCCGCCAGATCATCGCAGCAGCTCATCTAAAGCCATCGGCAGTCGGCTACGATTTGATTGATATTCCTATTTTTGTTAGTGCTAGTATCGGCAATCAGATTACTGCGGGGAAGCTATCCCCACATGTCAGTATAGTATATAGTACTAGGTGTACTTCAGTATACAGATCAAGAGATATAGAATTTCTTTATCTCTACTATCCTACATTCTAAGGCTATCTCTTTCAATCCTGTCTATGATTTATCTCATAATTCTAAATAATGATAGTGATCATATGAGAATGTCGCTTCATTGCGTGATTCTCCACTATCCACTTATCGCGTCTCCTTATCGGCTATCGGCAGTCCATGACATAATCCCCGCCAGTGCCAATCCGGAGATGTCGACTCCATCACCGAAGCAGCCTTCGTCCAACTTCGGCGCTGTCCGCTTCAAGTCCTTCTTTGGTCGAAACAGACCGGTTCTGTTTCTGCTCCGCAACAATGCCCGACTATGATCCCCCTCCCTCTATATCAGCTCCTCCTCCCACCTGTCCGTCCTCGTCTCCTGAAGCCTTAGTCTCAGCTTGGCGGGCTAAACTCACCAGCTGGTGGAACGATACCTCTGCTTCCTTTACTTCCTATTCCCAACTGCCCCAGGGCAACGAAGAGCACGATCCAGACTCGGAGACCAGTCAATTGGACCCGGAGATGGAGACATTGCGGCTATCCAATGCCCGCTGGCGGACTTACTGGCTAGCTACCGTGCTATGCTGCGGTGGTGCTCTATTCGGATATGACTCTGGTGTCATCGGTACCTCCATCAGTCCTTAAGGTCAAAACACTCAATTCTAATCCAAACCAGGCGGAGTTCTAACCTTCGGATCCTTTCAAAGCTCCTTCGAATTCACCGAGGACCAGAAAACCCGCGTCAGCGCAATCGCCGTTGGCATCCAACAAGCTGGAGCTTTGGCAGGCTGCTTCCTCATCTGGCCAGTCACAAATCGTCTCGGCCGACGGCTCGCCATGATGCTGTGCTCACTTATCTTCTGCATTGGGGTCGTCCTCGAAATCATCGATTCCCACTCTCTATCAACCTTCTACATCGGCCGAGTCATCTGCGGTCTAGGCGTCGGTGGTTCCGCAACCGTGATCCCTATCTACATGTCCGAGATGAGCCCGAAAGAGATTCGAGGACAACTGGGTTCTTGTTACCAGCTGACCTATACAATCGGTATCCTGGCTTCGTACTGGATCGACTACGGTGTGAAGCAGATGCCCTCATCTGCAAAACAGTGGCAATTGCCCATCGGACTACAATTAGTCCCCGGTGCCTTGATGGGCCTGGGCATGCTTACACTCGACGAGAGCGTACGCTGGCTCCTGGCACATAACAAACCAGCCGAAGCCTGGCGCAGTCTTGTCTGGATCCGAGCCGGCGACGGCCCAGCCGTCAGCGACGAATTCGCCGAGATGCAGCACGGCCTCGAAGAGCAGCGCCACGCAACAGCGGGCTTCCGTCTGCGCGAGTTGCTCGAGGGTCCGAATCTACACAGACTCCTCATCGCCGGCGGCCTCTTCCTCGCACAACAATCTACCGGATCAACGGCACTGGCCTATTTCGGCCCTCAGTTCTTCTCCTTGCTCGTCGGGCCGGGCGATAAGAACCTGCTGCTTACGGGTATCTTCGGCGCTATCAAGGTAGCAGCCTGTCTCTTCTTCGTGATCTTCATGTCCGATCGATTTGGTCGACGCCCGCTCCTGGCAGCTGGTACTGCCTTTATGGCCGTATGCATGCTCGCCACGGCGGGACTAGTGAAGAACTACCCACCCGAGAACGGGGTCGTCACGTCCGCCGGCATCGCAACCGTCGCATTGATATACCTCGACATCATCGCATACAATCTCAGCTATGGACCTCTACCCTGGCCAATAGCATCTGGTGAGTTACGACACATGCCCGCAGTGATCCCAAACTTCAAATGATTATACTGACCTCACAATACAGAGATCTTCCCAACCCGCATCCGCGAGCCCGGCGTAGCCTTCGGCGTCGGCTCACAATGGCTCTTCAATTTCATCTGGAGCTTCGCAACACCATACATCATGGACGGCATCGGCTGGGCCACATTCCTGCTATTCGGCTTACTGGATATCCTCATCCTGGCATTCACAATCTTCTGTCTCAAGGAGACAGCGAACAAGACGCTGGAGGAAATCAATGAGATGTTCGAAGGGGTTGACCCACACGCCGAGTCGGGTTGGAAGGGTGCCGATGATGTTCTGGAGGAGGATGAACAGCATCCAAATGGTCATGTTGATGCTGGTGCTGGTCGGTATCGTGATGGTGGGGAGTCGATTCATACGGCTGAGTCGGATGGGAATAAGAACCATGCTGCGCATTTGGAAGAGTCGACTGCTGGACGGGCCTGACTCTTTTGATCTTGACATTGGTAAGTATGGACGAGAGCAGTCTACATTGTACATATACAACACTATAAATGGGCATACCGATAGACAGTCTGAAGACGATGTATGGCATTTTCATTCCATTCGTGGACCAAGATACACAAGTCCTGTCCAGAAAGTCAAGTATCAAGACACGAAAGAAAGCCTCCGAACAGCAAACGACCCTTCCGATGGGTAATTCACATCAGGAAGCAAAAAGAGAAAGAGAGAGAAAGAATCAACCCAAACACAAGCATCAAAAACGAGCGGGCTACAAGTCGCCATTGATCCAGCTACAACACCAGGCCTAAGGCCATGCTCGTCAAACTCCAGACGCCCTCCGGCTTTCAGGCCGGATCGCAAAGTGAACGTGCAAAGAAAAGAGAGAATCGCTTTCAGCTCCAACTTTTTCCGATTTCAAAATCCAAGATTCAACGCCGTTGTTGACAGCCCGCTGCTCCATCGCTCCAGCAGAAACAAATCGCTTGAGGTCTTTCGTTCGCGTGTTCGCATCACACGTTGATCAAGTCTTCAAAGGAATCCTCTGTCGAAAAGGCATAGGAAGATTCAGAAGCCAGGGTTGTTTCCGAGTCACGGCGTAGCTGTTGCTCAAAGGCCTCGGCGGCAGCAGCAGCAGCCGGTTCCAGTTGCAGCGGGTCATCGAAACCGAAAGACAAGGCCGTGGAACCAGTCTGAGGTGGAGCTGTAGTCGTCGCCGTGGGAGTCACGGCCCCCTCGGACGGCGATGCGGGTATGTTCTCCGCGATGTCAATCGGTGGATCTGCGGGGACAGGCGGCGGGCCGTCCGAGTCGGTGATCTTCTTCACCATCTGCGCCAGGTGGAGCTTGATGGGTTCATCGCCACACTGGGCATGCTTCAGCACCTCGTTCTTGAGACCCAGGATCTCGGAGCGCAGGCGAGCAATCTCGCCCACCAGCCGCTCCTTCTTCTCCGACTGCTCTTTGTACCGGGACTCCAGCTGCTGCGTGTGTTCCTTTTTCTTCTGTCGGCATTTACTGGCCGCCAGCCGATTGCGTTCCAAGAATTTCGCCCGCTTCGCCCGTTCCTGCTGCGGACTCTCCTCATCCAGATCGGGGCTCAGACTCGCCGCAGCGGTCTTGCACTCCCGCGCGCGACGGCGCTTACTCGCGCTCTCGACTTCCAAGCCGGATGACTCGCGCGAATGCTGGTCTTCGTATGGAGGTGGTGTAGGCTGACCATTGCGGACCTGTGCATTCTTGAGATCTCGCTCCAGCGCTGAGCCGGCAAAGGCAGCGGCGTCTGCCTTGGTATCCCAGCTGCCAGTGCCCATCGTTGGTGAAATGGGACTCAACCCCCAGAGCTGCTGTTCGTCTTCTGTAATCGGTAGTCCCAGGAAGTCTCCCGGAAAGGTGTTGGTTGCGACAAAGGATGAGGGCCCGACGGTGCTGACTGGGTCTGCGAGAGGAAGCCCGGAAGCCAGCGGCGGGTTGAGGTTCCCAGTTGACATATCAGGGTTCAATCCGGGTGTAGAAGCGCGGTCGCCAGCTTGATGAAGGTATTTACTAGCTGTAGCAGCTAATAAAGATGGTGTTGTGTGGGTTTGTTAGTATCGACGATCTGAGGCAAGAGTGTAGAGTGTAGAGTAGAGTAGTGTCGATCAGGTACAGAGATCGTGCGATAATAAGCTCACGGACCTCCCGACCCAGCGTCAAGTCTCAGGCGTCAAGACCGAGTTTCGAAGTTTGGGTCTCTGTTCTCGTTGGGTCAAAGGGAGAAGATCGAAACCACGGTAGTCCGAGTTGGCCGGTGCCTGAAGAAGCGTAGGTCCAGGTGCTGGTCGGCTGGTTGAGCCACGGTCGGACAGGATTTCCAGCGGTCCAGCAGATCCGAACGAATACCAGTTGAGGATTTCGAGGAAGAAGAAGGGTTTGGGTGTGTGAGAGAGGGAAGGGTGGATGTGGTGGATGTGGGACAGAGATGGAAGAGAGCAGCTCGATAGTTCGAGTGATACAGAAGGTTCAAGGCTCTTTCCACCCCCCGGCATGGACAAACGCAGCAAGAGCCATGGTCGCTGGATATTCTCGCTTTAGCAGAGGAGAATGGGAAGTGGTCCTTGACATCACCGAAGTCAATGGAAAGAGAAGTGAGTCTCCAGACACTCCGGGACCAAAAGCCGCCCAGTCATGATACAAGTGGCCAACAAACAAACCGGGTTTTGGCATCAAAGTGGAGACGGAACTACAAGTAAATAAATAATAAGAACTGCTATGAGAACGACAATAATAATTTAGTGACTGGTATATAGAGATGAGGATAGAAGGGATGGTAATGGATACAGTACAATTGAAGCAACTAAGTATAGGCTGTGTACTCCCACTTCTCCAGGTTCATGATAATACTCCTACAACCATCATAACAATCAATGACCTCCATTCCAGTCGCGCAGTTGCTGGCTCACCCCCCGCCAGTGCTCCAACAGCATCCCCGCCACGCGTTGCTCCTCAACTTCCTGTTCCACCTTGTTCTGTTCGGCGGCGCTATCTCCATCTCTTCTCCCCAGCAGCAGCGGCCCAAATACCCGCGCCAATCTATCAGCTTCGGTCAGGCTTGCCACTCGTCGGACGGCGTTCCCGGATCCCGGCGGCTCCTGTTCAAGCAAGCTGGTGAGCAAGCCAAACACGGCGCTGATCAGGGCGCACTGCATCTCGCTCGTGAGTGCGACGATCGCCAAAGTGATGAACCGGACTCGGATCGGGGCGGGGGTCTCGACATAGTAAATGGCCTTCAGGGTCTCGTAAAGTCGAATGGAGCCAAGAATTCCATCGGGCAGCCCTGCCAGCAATGCCTTGAAGGTCCAGCCCACACTCAACACCGTCGCGGCGGGCTCGTCCGTCTCGAGGTGGGGCATGGCAATGACTCGCATGGTTAGCGCGATCCTGGGTTCGTCCTTTTCGGCGGACAGGACCTGGCTGGCAAAATGGTCGTACATGGTGGTGGCGGCCTTGATATCACCAGGCTCGACGAAGAGCTCAGAGGCGCCGGCAGCTGCAGGTACCCGAGGGTCAGTTGGCTTTGTCACGAAAGGAACCAGAGTGGCACCTACGAGACTTGCGCAAGTACATCACTGTCGCCACGATGCAGGCTGGCAGCTGCAATGGGAATGGCACCAGGTTGTTGGGCAGAACGAGGAAGCTATGTCCTCCAAGACGAGCCAAGGTCTCGACCGACTTGCCTCGCAGCGAGGTCATAGGACTAGGACGACGGGCAAAGTTTGCAAATGTCTTTGTTCGGCGCAGCTTTGGGGCGGTCGACTGGGAGTCTGCTTCCAGGTTCAGATTCGACTGCGTAGGGCGAACCCGCTGAAGCAAGCGATTTCGAGGCCGAGGGGTGTTTTCTCCCTCGAGAGCTGGATTCTCGCCTGTTACAGAAGCTGGTCAGACACATATTGCTATAGTCGAGTAGACAACTTACCTCCAGTGACCTCATGATCGTTAACAGGGATAGAAAGCGGGATAGCCATCCTCGATGCCAGCGCATTGAAGGCCGCAGTCGCCTTGAGAGGGTCAAGGCAGCTCAGTGTGCTTCTTCGACTAGGTTGACTACTAGTAGAGCCGACCCTTGAAGCCTGTCGTGAGGTGGCAAGCGTGTCGGTTTGGCTTTGTCCGGGAGGCTCCATCGAAGCGCTGGACTTTCTCATGCTTGACTGTTTGCTGCGCTTCGAGGGGCCACGCGTGATGGATGGTGTCTCTGCCATCTTCCCATCAGAGAAAGGATCCGATGCCTCTGGCTGATGTGTTGCTCCCTGGTCGAACTTCAACCACTCTGACCCAAAGAAACTTTCCAGCGGGTCTTGGACACGCTGGGATGGGTGCCGGCTGACAGTCGCGCTGGTCACCTTTGATTCCTTAGAACAAGCTGTTTGAGCGCTGACATTGCGTTGTTGTTGGTTGTCTTTGAGAGCCATGGCCGACGGGGCGCGAGAGGGAACATTCTCCTTCGTATCTTTGATGGTATCGTTCTTGGTTTCAGCGTCGCTGGAATTGACAGGGTCATTGACGGAGTGATCAACGGTTGTTGGGACATCATTCTCGACGGGATCCGCGTTGACCTGTGTGCTGATGGATTTGGATTCTTCGGGTACAGTCTGCTGCATAGCTTCCACCAGCGAAAGCGAAGAGCCCTCATCATGAGACCTGTCCCCACGAAGACGAGCAACTAGTTTCTTCAAGCGCTTCGAGCCATGCTGAACCTCTTTTTCCTTCGAGTCCTGGCTGCTGCGCACCGATTCCACCGATGGCTGCTGCTTTTGCCGAGTCGAAGCCTCGGGTGTAGGCTCAGGCGCAGGCGCCGAAGGAGCCTCGTGAGCATCGGGGGTTTTCTCCTCTCCAGAAGATCTCGCAGTGCCCGTTTCCCCCTTTGGATCAGGTTGGTCCGGGTTCGCATCCTCGGTTGACAAAACTGGCTTGTCCTCGCGATCCGGTGATGCTGCAGCGGCTTTTGAACGGTGTCGTCGGCGCCAGGTGCGACGAGTCTGCTGGGTGCTCTTGGGCTTCGATGAACGAAATAGAGATTGAAACAGCGACATAATGGGCATATATAAGAATGCAGCGACAAGCTGATTTCATGTCAGAACATTGTAAGATAACAAATCACGGGTTGATGAAATCGCATTTTGGGGCGGGTGTGTTGACTGTTGACCAGGGAAGTCGCCGTCTACTCGCTGCTTCCACGTTAGTCGGGACAATTGGGAAACATCCGTGGGATACAGCTTTATCGCTCCTGCTTCAGCATCAACACGAGGGAAATTGTCAAAGAAATCTATTTCTGTCCATTCCAGTGCCCAGGCATCATGTTCAATGGGGAACGAGCGCAGACATCCCAATTTTCGAGACCATGTTATTACCTTTGTACATTCGTCAACAGCCCAAATCCAAGAAGGAACAAAAGAAGAAAAAATGACCATTCAGACTTCAAGGAGCCCATAGTCCAGGAGTTGGCCTTGATCTGCCATGAGAACGAGAACAGGAACACAAAAACGCCGATGTCATGCATAGAGTCCAAGGATATGTATAACAGAAGGCTCCAATGTAGGTTCAATCATGCTTCGTCAGTCTCTCCCTCCAGGAGAATGTAGTGGAGGATGTCGCTTAACGTGAGGACGCCCTTGAGCTTGAAGTGCTCATCCACGACCACTAAACGGTGGACTCGGGACTTGCGGATGGTGTCGAATATGGTGTCCAGGCCGTCGTTCAATGAACATGTGTAGATGCCGGGGAATTCCTGAGCTAGGGTCAGTTCGTGGCCACAAAGTAGAACTGCTGTTGTAACAGACCGGTGAGCGCTTCTTCAAGACCTCTCCCACCGAGAGGCCTAGATCATCGTAGACGCCCCCACGAATAAGAGCAATGACATCGACTGCCTCAAACACATTGTACACAACGCCTGGGTGAATAATAGTTTAGCACAAGGACTTGCAATCCCAGGACTGAAGCTCAATAACCTACCTTCAGAATTCAAGATTGGGACACTGGATATGCTCCGCTCAACCAGGATATGAATGACATCGATGACCGGTGTGTCCATTGACGCTGTGGCGATGTTGTCATATGTGCCTATCAAAAGCTCACCCAGCGGGCGGCGCAGCTTCTGCGTATCGCTGACATTGACCGCCACGAACTTCAGGATACGATATTGTGTGATGACGCTGAGAACGTGGGACCGATCAGTCTGGCTATCGTTCGTAACGAGGGGAATCCGGCGCGCGCGCGACTCGAGCATCCGTCGGCATGCTTCGTAGAGGGGTCGTTCCGGATCGATAGAAATGGTCTCGGGCGGCGCGACGCCCAATGCCTTTTCAACTTCTGTTCACAATCCCATCATGCGTCAGTATGGCACCACGGCGGCAGGCAGCAAGATCGACGCACCGCGCAAGCTATCTAGCCGGAACTGGTCAATCTGATCCAGGGCGGCAGGGTTCTGGAAATAGTATTGGATGACATTGATGTAGTCGGAGGTGGTCAGCAGACCCGCGAACTTGGACGCCTTCGAGTCCCACAACGGGGCTGAAACGATGCCTGTACTTCCCGATTTCGCCAGTCAGCCGGTGATTCCAGGCGGGATGGATTAGGGATTGACGGAGGGGGAGGGGGACCACCACGTGCCATTCTGGATGAGGATGTTCAAGCTCTCTTTGACAGAGAGCGAAGTATCGAAGATGATGAGTCGAAAACTGAGGGGGAGGACGTCGTAGCTATTGCGGACCTTCAGGAAGTTGCGAATGGCACGCTGTTTGACGCTGCGTTAGTCAAGATCTGGATGTGAGCCGTCACCCGCCACGAACAAGGGGAGGATTGCAATTCCGGGATGAGTCCCTGCTCCCGCATGGCCCTGTCAGATCTCTCGAGGATAAGATGCTCCAGGCGAATTGATCAACTGGAGCGCGACAAAAAGTGAAGAGTGAATGCGGGGCGGTCAAGGTCAAGGTCTTGACCTTGACCAGGGCCAGGAGAAGCAAGGATTCCGGAGCAGCAGGCACAGCAGAAGAGGAAGAGAACGGACTCACCAGGCCCTGTCGCTCTTCCCGATCGATTGGTCTCTCGGCGGAGGCCATTGGAGGGCGAAGGTACGAGGATGGCTGCACGAAAGGCGCGTGACCGAAGGAAGTGAAGGACCCGAGGTGAGTGTGGTCCGCCTTCGTCATGTCGTAGTGGGGGGGACTTGTACGATATAGTGGGGATACACGGTAGTGGTAGTAAGTAGAGGTAAAGGAAGATGATGAAGTCACTGGTGATAGGTAATAGTAAAAGTACCGTCCACTACATTGCAAGGCTATACGAATCTCCAGAAACATCAGCATCTCGTCGAGACCCCTCCTCTTTTCTCCCCACCTCGTCGGCGGCCCATGCTGTGTAGGCCTGATCCACAAGGCATCAGTATCTAAATACAGAACTACATCACGGAGAATAAGATCAATGCTTGCGAACATACAGCCATAAAACACTTCGTATATCTTCAATCTCGTGAATATCACTCCATTATTATTCTGACGGTGGGTGGACACAGAGCCGCCCTATATCAACGAGTTTGATCAGTGACAAGCCAAATAACATTATCGGTAAGCAGACCCTATACCAGTCAACGCGTTTGCTTAGACTTCTCATAGCAAGCTTTTGCTCCACAGAGGCCGCTATGTTCAACATAATGCTCGGAAGTTGAGACATTGCACACAGCCCTGCCATTTTTGGCATTGCGAGGACAATTTGAACTGGAGCAGCGTAGGGTGTGGGATTCTCTCTCATGACCGCATGCATATAGAATGTAATATGTTGTGCACATGCTGACTTTATTGCGGACCAAGTGGAATGAACTGTGCAAAATAAGAAAGAATAAGAATAATTGTGGAGTAAGAACATGGCTAGTGGAGAGGCAGCACATTTATATGCTTATTGGCAACACTAAGAAGAAACCGTTCTCCTATTGCTGTTTAAGTTGGTCTAGACTCTAGAGACTCTTTTATCATTAGAGTGCTCCATAACGGGGTCCAACAAGAGTGTGCTATACTATGCTGCATGATGTCAAGGAGCAGATATGCTTATAATAAAAAAGGAAAAGCTCCCTAGTATAGCCGCTATAATGCACAGAGAAAAAGCAATACCTTGAATAATAGGGCAAAACTTCTCGTTGCACTGGGGCTACATCAGTTTAGCACTTGGACGTTCGCCAATTAAACGGTGGCCGTAGCCGCTGCTCCTGCACCATGCATTCCTGTGACTGGGTCTTCGCTGTCCTCGTCACTTTACCTCCCTGAATCCCAACGTCTTCACGGTACATCACAGTTGATAACTATGGCCGAAGTTATCGGTGTCCTCTCAGGGGGAGTAACTCTTGCCACTCTAGTTGTACAACTTACGAAATCCATCATCCAGATCAAAGACTGCTGGGGCCAGATTCGCGATGCTCCCGAAGATCTGAAGCAGCTGGTACGCGAGCTGGAAATATTCAGACATGTCTTGTCCGACATCGAAGATGATCTAGCGAAAGACTCGGTTGTTGGCGTTCTGAAGAGGAGTAAACATGCTCTGCAGAGCTTTGAGCTTTGTAAGGAGGCTGCCGAGGATTTGAATGCAGTGTCCAGGGATCTCATCAAGCAAGTTCGGCCTGTCGGCCGCGCTCGAACATCTTATTCTGCTCTTAAAGTCGGGATTCAGAAAGGCAAAGTGGACAAGTATAGAACAAGATTAGAGAGCGCAATCCGGCTGCTTTCTCTTTCACAACAATGCTATACAAGGTCTGTTAGCTAAGTGATCTACTCCAGGACGTTCAACTAACAGATTCAGAGCATTGATACAGGTCCAACCTGAATTGATTGCCGCGAGGATTATGGGAAATGGTGGAATCGGGACAGATTCGGAGCCTACTAGGAAATTCGACGGTAAAATCCACACTCTGAGCTTCGTGAACAAGGGTGTTGAGGTGCTAAACAGCCTGTTGCGCAGAGGAACACGATTCTTCCGTCCCTGTAGTACGATTGACCCAGGCAGAAAGTATGCAGTCTTCACAAAAGCACCGGTATTCATGGCGCCTTACGTTGCCATCTTTTGTGACTTCAAAATGTTTCGAATTAGCCGGTGTGAGGGCCTACGGTGGGTGGCAATGGGTCTTCAGAACTTACAATACGGTCCCATCTGCTTCCAAATCCTTCCAGCTCGCGCAAGTTGGTGACATCGATGGCCTCCGACAGCTGTTCAAGTCCGGGAGAGCTTCACCTTTCGACCGGAACGTAAAAGGTCAATCATTGGTTTATGTGAGAGAATATCCAGCTCGAGAGTTTTCGGTGAAGTTAATCTAACGGTTCCTAGGGCGCATGCTTCTATAATCGATTCGAAGCCGTGCAGTATCTACTGGATCAAGGGGCAGATTTCTACACAGCCGATGATTTCGACTCAAGACCGATTGATATTGTAGGTTTTGGGGTCGAATCGCACGCCCAAGACTCAGAGCCCCTTTTGCCATTATTACGTCTTCTCGTCCGACATCTTGACCATGACATATACGAAACGCTAGACGACCTTCTGTTCGGAATCCTCAGGAGATTCGATGGCACAGAGGAAGAGTTTCTCTTCCTACAACAGACTTACTTCCCATCATTCTATGAGCTTCCCCAATGGGAACGGATCCATTTTGCCATCCGTGAAATGAATCTGCACGATGATCCTCTCTGCAATGCTCCTAAGGTTGTGCGGACTATCCTCAATGGAATCCCGCTCACGACGACTACACTGGACCTCGAATTTCCCGAATACCATTGTGGGAACATTGAAACCTTCACTTTACCGCTATGCATCGCCCTTCGGATTGGCGCCAGCCAAGCTGCGTTGCAACAATTAGGCGCGCCAAAGTCGAATTGGCAAGAGTTATATGAATCATGGTTCGGTTTGTTTCGTGAGTTCTTGGAGAATGGCTTAGACATACATCAAACTGTCGGTGGATGGACTCCTTTTCTTGCGTTCTGGGCGGGATATTTTCGTCCTTGGTTCAGCATAGGAGTGACGGCCGAGTGCAATGCAGCGATCCGGTCGTGGTTGAGAGATCTACAAGATGTTGGCGTGGATTTGAGGGACTTTGGTGAGACAGAGCAAAAAATATTCAAAGACCTGGGCGGAGTAAGGCAATTTGACTCGTTCATCGCCGATTCGGTAGGCTCTATACAGCTGATTGGATTCGCACATGGCGGATCGCCAGAGGACTGGGGGGTGTGGATATCTGAACCTACCGATGAGTTTGTCGGGGACTTTTGGGCGATGATTGAGCGACTGGTGGAAATGCCAGGTGGATGGACGGATCCGATACATTTGATGTTGTAGTGGCAGCCCATTTTGTATCTATCCCAGCCTCGACGCCTCATCATCTCTTACAAAGTCAATATCTGCGTGTTGTACGTGGTATGGAGAGCATTCTTCACACTGTCGAGTTCCTCTCAACTTCACGAATGTCGATGGGGTCGGTAAGCTTAACTCCTTCGGTCTTCCTCTTCGCTTGCACGCAGTGCCACGGCCAAAGCTAGCTTGGCAAAGTATTCAACGTCATCCCGGTCAGTGATCATGTATGGGCCATATCTGTAGATTCGAAGAAAGTCGCTTTGCTTGAGCCGGGGGCCCCTTCCCTGGATATACTCCACGTGCTGCCTATACCCGTCTGTGTAAACAGCATCAAGGATGTACATCTCGCATTCATCTTGGGCGAGAAGCGTCACCCTATAGATGTATCAGTATAGAGCCAAAACAAAGCAGTGCGGATCCATAAGCTCACCTGTCCTTTGGGAGATCTTTTTTTGGATGCTCGTTTAACAAAGCTGCAACCAGCTCCATTATCTCCTGCCAAGTGACTTCCGGCTCATGTGACGAGCGTGGCCCAGCTTTCCACATGTCGGACTTGGTGGGTTTCGGCCAGGTTGTCTTCAGAAGTAGGAATTCTTTTTCAGCGACCTTAGAGCCTGACTTGAACGGGCCTCTGTGGTGGGCGCTCAACAGGAAGGACAGGCTCGAACTCCACACCATCCCGGGGTGTGCAGTTGTTGTAACGAACGAAAAGTTTCATTTTTTCCTCATTGCTGTCCACGAAGTTGTAAATCGGCGAGGATCGGACGTTCAGGGTGCCAGAATTGTCGAATTTGGCCTGCAGGAGGCGGCCATGTCCTGGGGCAAAGAGTGAGATAACGAGCACCTATAAACATAATTAACGCCAAATGCCATCGTACACTGATAGGTCCATACCGGGAAGAGCAAGGTATTCTCGAATTCTGGCTGGTTGAGACGGCATATAATTGCGTTTGCAATAGGGCCTAGCTCGCCATGGAGCAGTTCAGTTTCTTGAACAATTCCACCAGTCTGAGTTACAAGTTTGATATGAGGGCGAAAGGTCTCTAGATCTTCGTCGAGCCATTGGCGAGTAAAAACGGCTCTCCACCTCGGAAGCTTCTGAGACTTCGAATGTCCAAGCTGGATGCCGTACAACATTCCTTGTGCAGTATCGCAGAAGGAGTCCTCGGCCCTAACATAGGTCAGTGGTTGTCGATAGACTAGAGAACGAGACTCACTTTATGTTAACCCAGCACGAGAGATCTTTGATTGAGAGGAAATGTCCATCCACCTTCTTCTCGGACTTTGACTCGAAGACTTCAAGATAGGACAAGATTTGGCCAGCTCTGACGTACATACGAGAACGCTCTGAGGCTGGGTACTTTTCTGGGAAGTCGTTGAAAGTGTCCTTAAACTTGTGGAGAATGTGGTCCTCGTCCTCCGTAAGTTCTGTTTTTTTATTGATTCTGAACTCGTCAAGCTCATTCGCAGTGAGGGCTTGGAAGAGACAAGCTTCAGATCCAGTGAATTCGAGATCCTCTGGATCGAAGGATTGGACGGACACCCGAAAGTGAGCCGCGAGCTCAGTGCGTGTGTAGGCCGGCTTAGACCGAGAATTGAGTGCTTCGATGAGAGAACGAGCCGCTTGCTTGTACTTGTCTCTCAAGCGAGCGCGTTCCTTCGCCTGCTCAGAAGAAGACAGGCCAACCAGGGACGAAGACATGGTGAAAAAAAACGATAAAAAAGGTGCGAGATCATTGAGAAGGAGATACTGGCGAATGTTGTGGGTGGACTGTGGATAAGTCTGACGGATGGGGTTACTGTACATACTGTGAAAAGAGGTCCCGAGGTCACGTGTTGAGGAGCTTGTATGAGCCGCTCTTCACTATTTGAAGTTTCGGTAGCAATTGGATCTCGAGTTCCATTTTACCTCATCTTCTCTCTTGCAGTCATACTCATTCACTTTATCTTGACTCTGATAGACTATAGAAATAGACTAGCCAATCACCCCACATACGTCTGCAGTTGCCCAACTGCATTACAGTAATCCATTAGTCGGTTGCTCTTCCCCACACACGCACAGACCTACATCGACAGGTACATCTCCCGCGTCTTGGCATCAAAGCAAGCGTTGTAGCATAATAAGGTGAGAGATTTACAGTGAGATCGCACATGATTCCAGTAAATAATTATGTATGAGCGTTGCTTTATACACTAACTGAGAATTCATTTTCTATAGCAAGTGATGAAAATAGTTAACGTAGACCTTATGCGAGTACAGAACTAAAGTCCACGCATGATGCAGTTTGGCCCTCAAAACTGCGCGACCAACTTTCATGAATTCTCCTCAAGTAGCAATAAATTAACTAGTAAAACCTGTAAGCGATGCAATAGACATTGGAGAGCTACCGTACCTCTAGAGATTTTAAAGCAAGCATCCGCTCAATCTGAGACGCCTTCAACGGTTTCCACATGCCTACAAATGGCAATGGTTTATCTAGGTGATTGAGAAAAATTTATTTAGTTGCAGACATCGCATATCTTGACGTTGACCCTCAGAACTCAGTCTCGCCCTCCACTTGTTTTCCTGGGCACTGTTCCCCGCAAGTTGGTACATCCTAAGCATACCATAGATCTCGCCATCGGTATACTCGAGACTTTTCGCCGATTCTTCTCGAAGTTAAGTGAGAGCATCCAAAGGAATGGCTGCAAATTTTGTCAGACTTGTTTCACCCCTGAATTGAAAAATCACCCACTGTCTAGATAGAGATCGACTAGCCATCTTGTTTCTCTAAAGGATTCGGCCGCCTTTAAGCGGTGTTTCCCATATACACACATCAGTCGAACATCAACCTTCGAATGATAGCTCCGGTTGATTCGTCGGGTCTAAGCGCGACTCCCGTCCACGGTGTGAGATTTGATTTCGTAAGAGCCTTCGACAATGTTTCTTGGTCGATGAGCGCAGCAGCTCTATGTCCTGGCTCAATGTTGCCACAACCTTCAATTTCGAAGATCCTAAGAAGTCTTTGCGAATTTCGTTCGCCGAACTCTCGGCTCCCAAGGACAGCATTTACTTCGAATCTCTAATTTTGGAACTCAATGATGGCGCATCCTTGGTAGAACTGAAGTCTTCGAGATGTAAGTTCATTCGTTAGGTGACCGAAAGGGTTGTCAAAAGTATCTATGTTTAAGTAAGTCGGAGCCTAGCCGAATGAGGAGGTCAGGCGAGGTAGGCAGTATTTAACTTATGCTGGGACTCTAAAACAGTGTCGTAGGACTTAGGGCTCCCCTGTCCTGTCTCGCCGGAGTCATCAGTCCCGGCTACCTCTCTGGCCGGAGTCCCAGGCAGAGAAGGTCATTTCAAAAATTGATTCTGAGCTATAGGAGGTGATTTTTCCCAGGACTGGGGACTCATAGAACCGTTGACCGGGAGGAAGTAAATCTCATTCAAGGGTGTGCTGTTAAAGAGTCTACCTTACTCATTCCTAATGCGGCCTATATAAGCGATGTTCAGAGAATGATATACGGAAAAAGTGCCATATGTATCTATAAAGCGAAGAACTAGAGATTAAACGGGCGTCTCTCATTATGCAAGTCCCGTAGCTTTAAGTAAACCCCTCATTCTCTGGATCCCACTATAACACTTTGATACCGTAAACTGCGCCGAAGGATTGGAATCTCTCCTTGATAAACCCCACCATGACAACCAGACGAGAACCCAGCATCTCCTCCTTCATCGTTATCATCCGTTTTGGTGAGCTCCCGGGAACAAAATGCTTATCCGTTGACGGGTGGGTTTGGTACAACTTCTCGCAAATGATCCCGCAATTAACTCAAAGCCTATAAAATAGCAGACTGCATGAATTTTGTCACTCTTTAAGGATCGTAACTAAGCCAAGGATCGTTGTAGAGCTGGTTTGCACTCGATCGACGCTCCGGTTCCCATTGAAGCATTTTACGGACAAATTCAATGAACAGCCGTTTATCTTCCCCGTGTAGGAAGGGCGTCAAGTTTGAAAAATTGTATTCCTCAGATGGAATCAAGTGAGGGAACTTGAAGGTGCCTAAACGCGTCAAGGTTAGTGTAACGTGTACCATTGCCATATATGAGACATACCTTGAGATAAGAACAAGTTGTCACGTATACCTGGGTCGCATTTGGTCAGAAGCTGCGGAGGCAGTGGACCCAAAAGCCTTATCATCTGGGCTATATGTGCCTCCCGGGAATAAAGTGCGCTATCATGGCATAAGCCATCGAAAAGCGTTGTGTCGGCAAGAAGTTCCCAGAGCTGTAAATAGTTTGAGTATGTATGATACATATAAGAAAATCACATTTACGGGACTTACCACAGTCCCAAAGTTCCATATATCAGCGCTATACGTCCAACCAGCCCTTAGAAGGACTTCAGGGGCGCAGAATGGTTGGGGTTGAATGTCATGGTTATGCAATGTTGGCACATTGCCGAAAACTGCAGCACTGAAGTCACAAATCCTTAACGAGCCCACCCCTCTCCTCAATGGGCCAAAGTCAGGCCTAGATTCAAACACGGGGCGTCCATTCCGAAACACATGTGGAGCAGGGTGAAGCTCTTGCTGGTTGGCGTAACTTTTAAGGACGGCAGCATCCTCGAAGCCGATAAGAAAGTTATCGGCTTTCAGATCTGCGGTTCAGTCAGAGGATAAAGACACCTTAGGTAAACAAAGGAACAATAGCTTACCTGTGTGTATGACATGACACTCGGAATGGAGGAAATCTAGACCTTGCAGTAAAACCTTCAAGAAAGCCTTGAGTACCTTTGGAGGCACACCAACGCTCCCAAGGTGCCTTCCTAGAAGCCAAAGCGATTCCCTTAAAGGCTCGAAAACCAGACAGATATGGTCTTCAGATATTCCTCGTACTCGGAATGACTCTTTGACCAGCCTGATATATGCAAGCCCTTCATGCTCAGACCCTAGCCCAGAAATATATCTCGATATTTCTAGTTCGTCTTCCGCAGCTTTCTTCGCCTCGTCGCCAGAGTTCGTGATTTTCAAGGTTACGTATCTGGTCGACTGCCAGGCCCAGCTTGGCGGTGTTAGGGAATGCTTCGTGAACGGAGTTACTCAACTTACCGAGATGTATCTTTTGCCAGCCAAGCGGTAGAATTAGCACCCCATCCGAGTTTAGAAATGACACGATATTTCCCAATGGTCTCCCCTATACGGGCCGGATAATATTTCCCAGGGTCGTAACCCAGGCTTAGTTCCTCCTCCATAGGCGAAGTGCGGAGGGCAGCAGGAGAAGATAATGACATGCTAGATTTCAAACTCAGAAACCGAAGAGATTTACTGAAATTCTGCCGAAACAGACTCATTGTGGGATATTGAGAGCGCAAAGGATGCCAGGTTGGAAAGGAATTATATAGCAATTTGGCAGACAGATTCAGAATGGGACTACTATTTTCCAGGTTTAGACGGATAGGGTATATTTGATGTTGTAGTGGCAGCCCATTTTGATTCACCTGAGTGGTGAAGATCTGAAGTATATAGAACGATAACGAAAGCGGGAATCCAGCATGGATTCCTCACCATGGCTTGCCCTTGGTGGCAACACGACTTGCCGGAAGATAATCAGGGAATGTATCATGTCGAGCAGATCTATTGATTCAAACTATCAACCAGTCCCCTAACGCCATCACGTTCATGCAACGCGCTAAATGCAAGGTATCATGGCGCCGCAGCAGTATAAGACCTGTCCTCCTAAAACCACGAGAATAAATAGGGCGTGTCATAAATAGAAATCGCGAGAAGTAAAGTAGGTATACTCATGTTCAGACGTGTCCATGCAGTCTGAGTCGATAGATGCAGGTGTGATTCCCGCCCCAATTCGAAGTGAACCGGAAGACCACCTTGTCCACACGAATCGTGGGGATGTCAACGATCGTGTTGAGAGAGAACCGTTGCACATAGTTCTCTTTGTGGATGTCGTACTCCATCTTCCCGACGCGGTAGAAATTCGGTCCAAGAGATGGATCATCCGAGTAGGCGCTCTCGTCTTCGGAAGGATGAGACACGCGTAAGGAGTTGGTGAGAACGTCGTGGAGGGTCGTCTCCCCGGGAATGTTATAACCTCCCAGCCCCTTTTCTCGCGCTGACGGAGGCTCAATTGAGCGAGGGTTTTCTGGGGACCACCGCGGGAGCCACGAGAACCAGCTGGAAGATGGTTCATCGGTGTCCAGGGGGACAATTCGGAATCGCGCCCACAGCTCGATGTTTCGTGGTGCGAGGCCTGGATTGGGGGTTGCCCCCTTAGGTATATGTTCGACGACCACCTCTTCCGGCACAATGTCATAATTGAGGAGGACCGAAAGCTGCGAGACTCCGTCCCGCGGAGTGCTGCACCAACAATCGCCGACATCCTCCCAGGAGGTGAGAGCGGCTACCGGTGGAAGAGGACCCCGTGCAGAACTCCCTCTCGTACCCGGTAGCTTCGCGAGCAATTTCTTGAACAACGATGGCTTGCGGCCTGACGTGGGAGTGGAATTCAGAGGGTCGATAAGCGCTCCGAGCGCTGGGGACAAGTAATTGATCTTGGGGACGGGTTTCGGGGCGGCGATGGGATCCACGATGTAAGTTGGACGAGGGTCTTTTGCATGCTCTGACCGAACGGAACTGATCTCGCGTGATAAGGAAGAGATTTGGGCATTAGCCCTCGAAACTTGGTTGCGGAGGCCGTAGAAGATTTCGGATTCGGTGATGTTTGGTGGCAGTTGAAGTGAAGAGTCTCCATGCGGGAAGGAGAATGGTAGTTTCTCCAAGTAGCCACCCTGAAAGGAGAAGACAAGGAGCAGAGAGAGCAGCAGAACGACAGCTGCTCGTATCCAGTTGGCTCGGGATTTTGGCTCGAGAGGCTGACCATCACGACTTTCGGGTCGTAATGAAGAAAGCCATCGTTCGACCAACCCCTCTTTAGGGGACACCGGGTCAGGAACAGCCTCGACAGATCGCGAGCGTCGGAAGATCTGGGGAATGATAGTCCGCGCCGGCGCGGTCCAGGTTGCGGTTGCAGGATCAGCAACAGGTTCAACTGCTGGCTCCGATATTGGTTCCTCCTCTTCCTCGATCGTCTCTTGAACAATGGCCAAACCTGAGGGGCGCCGAGGGGGTTTTGTAATGTTGCGTCCATGTGGTTCTCCGCGATACTTGCTTGGTCGTGTTCGTTGTAGGTCGTCCTCGTGGATGTCTCGTTCCAAATTCCATGATATCTCGGAAGCATTGTCGACCGAACCTTGGCGGTACGGTGTGCTTTCGACATGCGCGTCGCGAAGATCGCCGACTCGCTGTAGCGGTGATGGATAGAGTGGTGAATTTTCCACCATTGATAGGCGTCGCGGTTGAGGGGGTTGTGCGTCGGGCTCAGAGTCTGTAGAGACCGGGTGCGGCACCGGGGGTGAAGGTGTTGCGTCGGATGGTTGGTTGGTGCCTTCCCTTGTGGGTGATGCAGTTGCCTGGCGTAGAGACTGTAATAACTGTGTCTGATCAGGAGTTGGCTCCCGTTTGGTGCGTCGACGAATTGGAGAGCCACTGTTGGCAGCTGGCTCTCGCCTGGCGCGCGTCTTTGGTTGCCTCTGTGCCGGTGATTTGTCTTCTCGCTCAGCTCCTCTGCTAGGAGGAGAGTCACGCTTTTCGGCCATCTCCTTCCCGGTTTGTATTCGTTGGGCTATTGTCAGGTAGCTCACATTCGGATTTACTGGGCTCGAGTTGGGCAAGGCTATTGAGCTTCGCGCGCCATAGTTGTGGGAATGCTCGGTTGGAACTGCTGGTAACGGGATCTTTGGCGCTTTGTCAAGTAGAGTCTCGAATTCGTTTTCGGAAGCATAAGCGTACCCCTTAGGAGGTGCCTTGCGCGTGGCCTGTTTCGGAGGCATCTGCTCACGTCAGTAGAGATTTTCTGGAAATGGTCGCTAAAACTTGAGGCCAAAGGTCAAACGCAGCAAACAGAGGAATGCGCTGAGCAAACAATAGGCAGGATTGAATGAATATCAGACGAGGGGACGCATTCGAGAAGTGCGAATCTGTAGGCGACAGGCAGACAATTGTATAAGAGAATAGACTTCTGCGAGGCAGGATGCATCAAAAAAGCCGGTGCCGATGCCAGTGTCTTCCAAAACACAAGTCCATATGCAAATAAAGAAGTGGCGCGCAGAAAGGCAGAGGTCAACACTCACACCAAGATGTCACAGAGCGTCGGTCCTTGAAACGAGCCACACTGGCAGTCAGGGGCACGTCTCTCCGTGATACTATATGCGATGAAAGTGCTCGTGACTAGGAAAAAAGGTCAGTCAGACACCGTATGCTCAGTTTGGCCTTATTAGCCTGATAGTGGGGAGATCAATGTGGCGCACATGGACCGAACAGCGACAGCGTTGCGCCAGCAAGGGATCTCAAGATCGCAGAGGCAAAGAGAGAGGGAAGAGTTGTGACTTACTCGGACTCAGTTCTCAAGGGCTCAAGGTGGACGTCTTGAGCTTCAACATCAAGATTCGTAGATCGCGACCCCGGACTCTGCAGAGGTCGAGACGCGCAGACGCGACGGAACGTGACTTGAGGGCCAAAGAGGTGGAGCCGAGGGAGATGGGCCCGGCGTATCAGCGATGCGGTTGATAGAGATGTAGATGAACGTGTTCAAAATGGAATATCTTCGTTCGATGAGAAGAGTTTGGGGAATCTGAGAAGTGAGAAAAGGAGAGAATTTGCGGATGATCAGAGATGGTCAGATGTGAGGAATTCCAGCGACTCGACTCCCCGAGGTGAATGATCGCTTTGTTCGCAACTTTGGATCATGATTTTCTTTCTCGCTTTGCCGAGTTTCATTGCTTTGGATTTAGACTGCTATTTTTATTTTCACGTTTCATGTCTAACCTTTCAAAGAATGAATGGATTGCCTCGTCAATCCTCGTTTACGTACAGAATCAGGTCAATATCACGTAAGTCCTGCCACTCCAAATGCTCCAGCCTCGCCATCCTGCTCTCTAGACATGGGATAAAATACTATACAACGGGCGCAAAAGGGAAGATAAATGGGAGAGCGAGCAGGGATGCACGGCTAATGAGGAAGTTATACCACGAGTCAAGTCTAGCAAGTCCAGGCCGCCATGGTGCCGTCCTTGCGACCTTCGACAAGGTAGCCGTCCTTGAGACACACGCGCTCAACGGTAGCAGGGAATGGACCTTCGTCGTCAATTCCAACACCAGGCCCACAGTCCCAGTGGTTGCCGTCGGCCTTGTCGTAGACCTTGACCACATTCTCGCCGGCTGCTGCTACAATGCGCTTCGCGTCGAACATCATGCTGGTGACCGGCTTGTCGTAGGCGTAGGCATCGGCGATCGAGCCTGTCCGCAGATCCCAGATTCGGATGCTGCGGTCAAGGCTGCCTGTCACCAGATGTACATCGTCAAACTGCAAGCAGGTGACGGGGCCAGTGTGGCCCACAAGGCTTCGGTGCACTTGACCACTGCGGAGATCCCACAGACGGACCATGCCATCGGCTGTTCCGCAAGCCAAAGCCGCGTCAAAGCATTGTACTGCCCCGACGAAGTCTGCCGAGGCGTCGGGAAGACGGCCTGATGGGCGCCACATCCCATCTCCTGTCATAGTAGAAGAGGCTTGTGCCGCAGCCCACAAGACATCCAGCGTCTGGACGCATCGTCCTTTAACCAGATCCCACTGCCGCAAGGTCTTGTCTGCGGATCCTGAGATGAGAGTGTCGCCTCGGAAGTGGAGGGCAGTCACTTCGTCAACGTGGGCTTCTAGTGAGAATACATGGCAGTCGTCCAGGTTTAAAGAGGGTGGCACCGGCGACGAATGCTCGAGAGTGTCTTCTTGCTCATCGCGCTCGTGCTTGTTCAAACGATTGTGGCGGCTTGCTGGCCGAGCACGGCTCAAATCCCACAACTTGACCGATGCGTCCATGGATCCTGTCGCGACGATGTTGTCTTCCACTTGCAGGCAGCGGACCGAGGCGTGGTGTCCTTCTAGTAGTCCCGAACAACGGCCAACGTTCATGTCCCAGACACGTACTGTATCATCCAAGGCAGCGCTGACCATAGTGCCAAAAGGATAGTCGAAATCAATGGCGGTGACCATATCCGTGTGTGCTTCGATTTCCTTGATTAGAGATCCTGGCGCGAAGTGTTCGTGAAGAATCGGCATTGATCGTTTTCCTATTCATCGTAAGCAACTAGCCACGTCCGCGAGAGTCGAGGGCCATACGTATGGAACGATGCCGCAAGCTCCTTGGTGATGGTGTCGGGAGCTTCTCATAGATTGATTCAGACATAAACGAGGCTTCCATAGCAGGGTCGCCCGATGACACAATGGAGTCATCCTGACCTTCTGAAGACTTGGGTGTCTCAGCCGCAGCAGAGGTATCGGTGATCTCTTCCGGCTGCAGATCCTCCAGCTTGTTGTCGAGTTCAGTCACTGTATTTCTTTGATCAGCTGTGGAAGCCTCTGGTAACGCACGAGGCGGATGAACTCACAATCATTCTCCAATACAGCCTCATCCATTTCCAGCCCAGCTAATCGATCGAGAACAATCTGCCGCATCTTATGCAGATTGGCGATCTTATTGTCGATCTCATGAATTTCAGCGCTGCACATATTCTTCCGAATACCCATCAGCTCCAACCGACGGCTCAATTGCTTCCGCTCTTCCTTCAACCCCGCTGGCCCAGCAGTCAAGGCTCCGGCTTTCTCGCTATCCTTCAGAAGCTTCCCGCCCTTCGAGGTCCGCCTCCGGTGCCGTTTGCGTTCTTGTTCATCTTCGGGCATAGAGGCCTGGAAGCCTTGAAAGAGGGAGTAGGAGCTGGTATCTTCGGGGAGGTTGGCGAGGAGTTCGTCAGGGAGAGAGGAGATGGCCCGAGACTGGATCTCGGCTGTTGACAGCTTCGACCGGACCAGGTCGGTCGGCGTGGTCTGGGTCAAGGAAAAGATCTTGCGCTGTGCCGCTGGCCGGCGCAGCTCGCGGTGGATGTCGCTCATGGCATTGTGGTAATGACTTCCGTGGCCGTGGTCGCCGGGCCCCATCAAGTGTCCAGCCGTTGATGTGACCGTCCGGCCGAAAGCCTCCAGGTGCCGGGCCTATAATCCGCAGGTATATCAGTCAGGTACAGCTCGCATGGTTTGAGCGGCAGCATCGCGGGCACAGAGAAAAGCTTACCGTTAGACCGGTGCCCAGCAGGCCATCGCCCTCGATAATGTCTGAGAGACCAGACGGCGAGTCATCGCGACGTTGATTCTCCATACCCGGAGATGTCTTGGGAGGTTAACCAAGACCCATGCGATTGGGTAAAAGGGTGCTTGGGGGCGAAGCTCGGAGGTTGCAGGAGAGATGATAATCGTCATGTGTCCACGCGATGATTTACCGCGTTCCCCCGTTACGCATACGGTACTTTTACGCAACAAGCAGCCTCAGATGTTTTGATCTGGTGCTCATCTGCAGAAACGACTATTGAAATGCGCTGCAAGGTGTCTCTGCTTGTTGTACCTGTACAACCAAGTACAGAACAGTCGGTCTTTTCTACGTGCGCAACTCGGTACCGACCGAGTACTTAATACCCGGCAAATGTCAAACAATTGCATGGAAGCAGATTTCAATATTGATCTCTTCTGCAATGTGTGAAACCTAGCCGATCGCATCAATTGCGACGAGCGTCAGACTCTTCTGTGACACATATAAGCAGGGCTGGGGCTGCCCGAGAGGTCGATCCCGACGTCGCAGTCTCCAACGGTGACGGAATCCTCCCTCTCCAACTCACCACCCATTGAGCCATGGACACAGCAATTGACCTGTCCGATGCCTCCAAGGCACTGGACCTTGCCAACATCCGCTTCCAGCTAATGTGAGCTTTTGCAGTTAATCTCCTACTCGTTCAAGCTATTGCAGCTACCTTCTCAGCCCCGCGCCCCGCCATACTCAAACTCTCCCCGACCACCTTCACAGCTAGAGAACACAGCTGACATCCTACAATTGCAGTCGACTGGAAGACACAATCACCTTCCACCTAATTGAGCGAGTCCAATTCCCCCTCAACAAAACCATCTACATCCCCGGCGGCGTCAAGATCCCCAACAGCGACCTAAGCCTACTGGACTACCTCCTCCGCGAACAAGAACGACTCCAATCGCGCGTGCGCCGCTACCAATCCCCCGACGAATACCCCTTCTTCCCCGACGTCCTGGAAGAACCCATCCTCCAGCCGCTGCAGTACCCGCACATCCTGCACGAGAACGACGTGAATGTCAACGCCATAATCAAGGAGCGCTACGTGAACGAGATCCTGCCAGCTGTATGTCCAAAGCTGGGACGGGAGGATCGCGGCGAGACGCAGGAGAATTACGGGTCAGCGGCGACGTGTGATGTGGCGTGTCTGCAGGCGTTGTCGCGACGGATTCATTTTGGCAAGTTTGTGGCCGAGTCGAAGTTTCAGAAGGACCCCGAGACGTTTGTGCGCTTGATTAAGGCTGGGGATCGAGCGGGTATTGATGCTGCTATTACGGATGCGAAGGTTGAGTTGAAGGTTTTGGAGAGGTTGGGACTGAAGGCGAAGACTTATGGCACTGATCCTGCTTTTCCGGAGGAGAAGGGGCAGAAGATTAATACTGATGCGGTTGTGTCTATGTACAAGGTGAGACCTCACGGTGCAGGTATGAAGTGGACATCGCTGACTTTTGCTCGACAGGAATGTGTCATCCCTTTGACGAAGGTGGTCGAGGTTGAATATCTCATGCAGCGCCTCAAGGGAACTCAATGGGAGTGATGGGAGTATATCATGAAGTTATGAACTTTCGGGGTTCTTGGATCTATCAACGATCATGTCGCAGTATGCTGAGACTGAAACAGAAGAGACCAACACATAGACTATTTTCATAAACGGGACATGAAATGAATGATCAAAAAGGACCATTCAAGACGGCGGCGCCAGGTACTCCGTAATAGCCCTGACAGCAGGCTCAAATTTACCAGCCTCAATGAGCGTCAAGCTCCCATTAGTCCGGATACCCATCTCCTGGAACGCACGCTTCGAGTCCGAGTGACCCTCATCAGCTTTGTGTGTATACTCAACAGTACCCGAGCACAGGGCATGGCGCTCCAACACCTCATCCTCGGGGTGGAAAAAGAAGCGCTGGGCAGCCTCACCGGCCTTCTTCTTTTTCTTCTGCGGCCGCGACTCCTCAAGGTCGAGTTTCGACTCGATTTCCTCGTAGTTCTTGGAGACGATGAGGTAGTGCGTGAAGGTATACGGTTCCTTGTCCTGGATGGCCCAGGCGATCTCCTCCAGCAGCATGTTGTACATGGGTGGGACGATTTGGGAGGGCATGTTGATTAGGCGCTCGGTGAGGACTAGACCGATTGGGGGCACGGGGGTTTGCGAGAGGAGCTCGTGCAGCGCGGAGAGGGAGGGGTTCGAGGCGGCTTTGGTTTTGAGGTAGTTGGTCAGGTCCTGGATGACGGGTTTATCCTGGGAGATGTTAGTATGGCATTAATGAAATCACAGAGAAGAACCATACCTTGTGCTCTTGCAGGTTCACAACAGACAGGAACGCATACGGATCCGACTCATTGCCGTCGACCTTCACCGTCGAGCCTAGCAATGGCTGCGACAGGATCAAGTCCGCCAGAGCGGACATATCGAACATCTGGGCATCGTTGTCGAATAATTGGCGGAGGAGGTTTTTGAGACCATGGAAATCGACAGCAGGTTGAGGATCGAACCATTCGAAGTCGACATTGACCATGTCAACGTCCTGGGATGCGTGAGTAGCTGTCCAGTGTTGCGCAGTGCGCGGCGGGGACTCACGTCGTCGGAATCGTCATCTTGGGGCTGAGTGCCGTCCATAGGCACATCGCCGAGTTGTGACTTGCGTTTTCCCATTGTGCTATATGTCCTGGTGTGCTGAGTGGGAGAATTGGAGAGGGCGATTTGGCGGTGCTCCGCCCCTCGGCTGCCTTTGAACTTTTTTCTTATCGGTGTTATCGGCGATGTCTATGCTTCACTGCGACTGTTTGCTGTTCTTGGGAACGAAAAGAAAGAGGAAATCAAAATGCAGGCTTTGGTGATCTTGAGTAAAAGGTCATGCTATGCTACTCACAGTTTTGTGTACTGCTTGTCAAACTGGCTATGAGAGCCAGCTGGTCCCATCCTGTCCTACTCGAAGAATATATACATCGGCAGAGAGTCAGTATATCACACCCCTGCCAGGATAGCCCGACAAGAGACTCGGACTCTATTGACTATTGATGATATCTACTTTGTCACAGTCTATATCTAAACATCATACTCCACCTGCTCAACAGTAGGCACCTTATTCAACTCAACCCCAAAGAACCGAGCCACAAGCTGCACACAATCCCAAATAACCTGCACCTCCTCCTTGGGCAAACCCAACCGTCTCGTCCCCCGAATATGCCAATGCGTCTCATTCGGCAGATTCTGACTCATAATCCCCGGCAACACAACCAACTGCGTATCAACATCATCCAGCACCTGCCGATCCGACAGAAACAAGCCATAGGTAATCTCCTCCGACAACCAGGCGAAATCCCTATGCGCCGCAAACAGATCCAGCGTCCCGCTCGTGTTCCGTGAATACAGCTTCTGCATCCAGGCGGCGCCGCGCTCGTGGTTGGCTTGATCGCATTGCCACCCTTCCCGCGTGAAGGTGTAGTCCTTGTCTGCGTCGCGCTCGACCTTGCTAATGGATAGGATTGCTTCGATGGGTTTGCAGACGCCTACGACCGGGACGGACTTGATGAGTGCTTCGCGGAGACGGCGGATTAGGGCTTGCCGCGCTTCGGGGGATTGGTAGGTTGGCTGGTTGCAGAGGTGGAGGTAGAGCTGGTCTGCGCGTTCGGGGTCTGCGCTGGCCGCTAGGGTGGATGTGGCTAGGATGTACCATTTGTCGTGGCCGAGGGTGGTGGTTTTGAAGCGGTTCTCGAGCTCGGTGAAGAGCTGTTTGAAGCGGGGTTGGACTTCTGGTGTCGGGGTGGGTGGATTCATTGGGCTGGATGTTGATGATGGTCGGGTTTGGATGGATAGATTGGTAGGTCTGTTAGCTGGTTGCTTCGGTCTAGGGGTTTGTCTAGGGACAAGATGTGATCGTGGTCGTAGTCGAGGAGTGCATGATCCCACTCCGATGGCCGGAGTGGGGCTGCGTAGGAGAAGCCTCCCGTGCAGGTGCAGGAGCTTTGTCATTCAGAGCATGAATATGGCGATGCTCTTCAATTGAGTATATGACACGAGAGTACAAGAAGGGAGAGAGAGGTGGAGGTCCCTACTTCCAACCCGAGGAACTCACCGGTTGGTGATGGCCCACTACGCCTGAACATGATACATAGTCCAACGGCACGCGACAGTCACCACATCATCCAAGTTGAGAGAAAGATAAGATAGACAATTTCAATTTCTCAATCAAGTAGCAGAGATCGAAACACATTGACCAACGTGGAACATGCGACATCGCATCGCCTTCCAGGAAGGGGTGGAGTATGAAAGTGGAGAGAAGAGCAAAGTGCAGCGATCCCAGCATCAACGATGTCACAGCAGCAGCTTCCTTGGTAGCAGCTTGCCAGCACACGACAGCCTCTTCATCATCTCATCTTCCTACACCACTACAAAGTACTCTTACTAGGACTACGTTCCAGCCCTCGCCCCACAACTATGATCTCAGTGACTCCAGCATGATGTCACCGTCCATCCATCTCATCGCAATCGCCAGGTATAAGATGACGGTTTCCAGTCAACACAGCTCGAACTTCACTACCATTCCTCTCAATTAATCCTCTCTTCCTCAAATCACACCAACCATCATGCCTTCTGCAGCCCACGGAGCCGGCCAGTCCAGCGTCGGACACGCAGCCTTCTACGAGGCCGGCGACCAGCGCAACGAGCCTCAGTCCGTCATCAACGAGCGTGAGCGCTACAAGGAGGGTGTCCACGGTAGCCACAAGAACCTGGACTCCAAGGACCAGCGCTCGATTGCCAACAAGCTTGCTTCGCAGGAGGGCAAGCCGCACCCTGAAGACCACCACAACAATGACTACCAGCCCGAGGCTGAGCTGAGCAAGAAGGATCCTACTAAGCCGGTGAGTTTTTGAGTTTCTTGAAGTGTTTGTGTGATGGACATCCTGGCTGATGAGACTCTTCTTTCTAGGCCAAGATGCACGGCAACGCTCCCTCCAAGGGTGCCCAGATTGATGCTGATCTCAAGGCTGAGGATGAGCAGCGTCTGCGTGAGAAGGGCATCAAGAAATAAAGTTGTTATGATGTTCATGAGTTTCTAATACCCCCGGTGTTGTTTTGAAAGGGGTAAGGCTGTGAATAATGTACGATATGACGAAATTGGCATACTTCGAGAGGAAAGCCTAAATGAAACATTCGAAAAGAACATGTCCATTGAACACAAGATTGTAGTCATCGCTCATGTAGATTATATGCATTAAGTGTGCTGACCTTATTGGGGCCTGTCTGATGTATATTGTACAAGTGTAGTGATGCTCCGTCATTTCACCGGTATATGCAATGGCTTCACGGCGCGTGAGGAGGACATCCTCACTAGCCGTCGCAATTCATGGCTGGCGCCAACGATTGAGCACTGATCAATCGTGCTCTAGGCAGGCTCAAACCCATCCAACCAAGGGACATGCCACAAGTTGTGTAGAGCACAGGGAGTGGCTCCGCATGAAGCGGGAAAGGGAAGCACCGTTCTCAGAGTATGCCGGGGGTGCTGGCATGGGTATCGTAAATGTGCACCTTGTGCAAATAACCCGAATCACATCGAAGGAACAATATGAGACAGATTAATCGTCTTGCGTAAACTTTGGATCATCTTCATGAGGCTCCGCGAAGACGTTGTTCCAGTAGTCCTGGACTCTCTGACAAAGTCCCTCCTTATTCTTCCAGGTCTCAAAGACCGTCTCCAGGTTGCAGGTCACCCATTTGATCTCTTCCCAATAGGCCTTCTCTGCGTCAAAGCCGAATCGACGGAGGACTTCCTGCGGGCCCGTCCACGCTCGTCCATCTGACCCATCTTCCTTCAGCGTGGGCGTACTCTCCCAGGCCATGCCAAAGACATTGTCACCAGGATTGAATTTGGGATAGTTTGCGTGGATGAAGAAGATGGGCGGAGGTGGGGCCACGGACGGGTCTTTCACTCGCCATGTGCCTTGCGATGTGAGGGCATAATCTGCCCGGGGATCGGACTGGGCCATGGCCGATCCGGCACCTGTGGTGCCAAAATGCCCGAGTGCTTGTACTTTCTCACTCACAGCATAGAATGGGGCGCCCATTGCTGAGGCAGCTTGAAGAAAGGTTTCCTTATCGCCTTCTCCCGGCCCCCCCTGGGACAATAGTCGGAAGTAGTGCGACGGGCCGTAATAATTGTAATAAGCAGCCAGCAAGAGGGGAAGGAAATGAGTCTTCTTGGAAACCAGGAAGATACCGGCCTCGGTGGACTGACGCGCGGTCATGGGAGGTGCGTCTTGATGGGAGATTGCAAAGTACAAAGGCGACACCGAAGTGTACCAGAAATCTGGCCAAGTGACCAAGCCAGTTGAGGTGAAGGGCTCCGCGTCTAGAAGCTCTTCAGGTTTGGCCAATGGAAAACAATCGGCATCCATCCAAATGATATCCTCAAAGGAGGAGAACAGGACCGCGAAAATCTTGAGCTGGTAATGCTCGACGGCATCCTTGCCTAGGACATCACCCAGCACCAAGCATCGGGCATCCAAGGTCGGGAGCACCTCATTACAGACATGTTTCTCGTATTCCCCAGCATCCTTCATGTATACCTCAACCGGCAATGTTGACCCAGCCCGACGGAGCATACGCAGCGAGCTCACAAACACCGGCAGATACGTCGAGCCAGCCGTGGAAACTAGACCCCGCTTCCCTGGGGTATGAACCGGTTTGAGATCCTTGCCAGCATTACTTATCTTCTTGACGAAATTCGCATGTTGGTCCTCCAATTCCCATTGGCACTCCTCGGTCAGGGACGTGATATCCGGGCGGGGGATGTCCTTGGTCGGGTCGAAGGGTACGGCACCCGCATCGTCCAGTTTTTGCGGGGGAGGGCAATTCGGATTGTGAGTTTCGAGCAATGGCTTGAGAACTTTCCAGAAGTCTTTTTGACGTTCGACTAGTGGAACTTCAAAGGCCGTGCTCGGGACGACGGAGACGGTGGAAGATGCGGTGGTCGGGGTCCAGTACAGGTAGACGGTGCAGACCAGGACGGTGGCTAGAAAGGCGAGGATAAGAGATCTCGCCCGGCCCGGCCTGAACAAACCCATTGTGAATGGGAAAGGAAGCACAAGCCCAGGCCAGGGAGTTGATTCCCAGGAGGTTTTCGGTGGATTAGCGTGGTGGCTGACTTAGGTTGATGTTTGCTGCCAGGGCCAACGTCACAGGGGGGTTTGTCAGAGGATGGGGCGAGCTGGTGGCGCACGGGCGCGCCGATCGACGATAGGCAGAGGATTTCCAGCAATAATAATCAAGAGAGGGATAGAGTTCGAGGAAATTTCGAAGAAACAAATTAGCCGATCGGAGTTTGGAAGTTGGAAGTTGGTCATGGAGGAAGAGGAGAATAGGGGAGAAGGGGAGCCTTGGCATCGACACTATAGACAAGAGTATTATTATACTATACGGAGTAGACTAGGACTAAAGTAACTACTATTATGATAGTTGTTCATATTATTGCGCTATCACAGTGCTCGTTCTAGAACTACCGTCTACTTCTCCTATCATCCCGTCTGAGATAGAGTCCCTAAGTACCGAGTCCGGTCTGGTATCCGATCATCTCTCCGATATTGAACCTAGGTCGAGAGTGGGAATCAGAGAATTGCGCATCATGAACCCACATCGTTGCGGCTGATGCCAGGGTCAAAGACTCAAAAGGTAGATCGTCAGTTTGGTGGAGACGAGTGATTTCTGCGATGAGCGAAGAGTTGGTTGTTCTTCGCTGAGACCGCGGATCATCCTCCACAGGACGATCCCCTCCCCACTCCCTCTCTCTCCCTCTCTTTCCCCCCCAACCCACGCTTTCTCCTCTCTCATCTTATCTTCCTTTCATCTTTCTTACTCTCTCTTCCTCTCCCTCACTTCGATCCTTCTCCTGAGACTACTCACCCTGCTCTCTGTCCTCGAACATGCGCTCGGCATAACCCTCCCTTCCGCCACTGCCGACCACGCGGGGACTTCACTTTCCTCTCAGCTCCACCCTGAAACTCCCCGAGTGCTCAGATCCTCCCGCGAACGCCTCCTTGTCCTTCGTCCCAACCTCGTGCACGGCCAATCGAGGCCTCCTCTAATAACCACTCGATGGAACCCCTCGAGGGTGTCTCTTCTACAACTCCCTCGTCATGACCGAGAATCCAGCTCGTGCGGCACGTGAACCGGCCTCGAAAGGCAAGCCCCGAAAGACCGACCCGGATGCCGCTCCCACGCGGAGACGACGAAAGAGGACCGTGGTCAGTGGAGCCCCGGATGACTGCTTCACCTGCTCCAAAAGAGGAGCCAGATGCGACCGACGCCGGCCATATTGCTCTCAGTGCCTGGAACTCGGTCGCGAATGTTCTGGATACAAGACAACGCTGACATGGGGCGTGGGGGTCGCAAGTCGGGGGAAGCTCCGTGGTCAGAAACTCCCGGTCATGGAGGAATCTACAGGCGAGCCGTCAGCGAAACCATCCAAGGGAAAGGGGCAAAATGCGGCAGCCTCAAGTAGCCAAAGTCAACCCTCGTCCGACCCGATCCCGATCCCAAACATGGACTCGAACGCACAGGCGACTGTACCCCCGGCCGGGATGAGCTTCTCCTCGATGGATGCGGGATCAATCAATTCATTCGATACTGACTCTCGGCGGCCATCAGATATGACCAATATGGCAGATCTGTCAAATAGCTTCACGTGGACGATGGATATGCCCGATCCCCAGACCTGGTCCAGTGCAAGTGCCGCCGCGCCTCCAATTTCTGGACTGCCATTACCAAGCCGGCCAATGCCTGGTAGTCGGTCAAGCCCTAGTATCGCATCCGAGGCATCAATGCAGTTTCCCCCACTTCTCAGCCCGGAGGCGAGTTTTGCTGCTCCAGTGTGGCCTGTTGCACGGAATTGGGTGGCTCCGAGTGGGACACTATCACCGCAAGAAGCAGATGAGGAAGTGGAACGAAGAAACCACGAAAACTCGTTCTTGTGGAATGCCGGTCATTCACCTTCATACTCACAGTTGTTGCTGGCACGCTCTGTCGGACGCACACCCCGTTTGCGATATCTCATCAGTTACTACGCTGAAGTCATTGCTCCCATGGTCGTCGCTTTCGACAGTCCGACAAATCCGTTTCGCACCCACATCCTTCGCCTGGCCCAGGGCAGTGAGGCTCTGCAAGAGGCAATTGCGACGTTGGCGACAAGCAACTTGCGGCAACGACGAGAGCGTTTCTACATGTCCACCGAGAGAACTGGAGCGGCCCGTATGTCCTCCATGGCCCATCGCGCGCTCACGGATGAGGCATTTCAAGATCGATACGGCATCTCGGTTCCAGAGGGCTATGCACGGGAAGAGAACTATCACCGACGAATGGCCGTGAAGGCTTTGAACGCGGATCTTGCAGACCCACGCCGCAGGCTGTCCGATTCGGTATTGGCTACTTTGCTAGTCCTCTGTCTCTTTCACGGCTGCGATACAGGTGTTGCTGAGTTCCGGACGCAGTTTGCTGGGGTGACCAGACTCCTCGCCATTCGTATGCGCCATTCGCCTGTCATGACAGATGACCTCAAGTGGTTTATCCGCATGTTCTCTTGGTTTGATACGTTGACAGCCACGACCAATGACCGTGATGTACAGCTTCGGGGAAAATGTTTGGAGATCAGCTCGACCTCGGATGGAGAATGGGGCCTGGAGAACTTGGCGGGTTGTGACGGACGCCTTTTCAAGATGATATCTCAGCTGGGTCGTCTGAACCTTCTCAGTCAGGACCAGCAACCCAATGAGTCGCGACCAGCTGATGTGACCATTGCGACGACTGCACTTCCGCCAAACATGCAGCTCCCGAGTTGGGATACGATGACACCTGCGGCAGGACCAGGAATGGTGCCAGGCGGGTTTGCTTTCTCGATGCCCACACCCCCACAGAGCAGTGATCAGAACCGGAAGCCTTCATCTCCGGCATTCTGGACCGAATGGTACTCCCTCCGTCAACGTCTCGAATCTTGGCGGTTCGACCCACCGTCCGGTCCGCCTGTCGAAGCCTCGTTGTCCACACCACCTCCATCCGCCTCGACCTTCGACTTCAACACTTCACCTTTTGTGTCCCCTCCTTCTCCCACACCGACTTATTACGTGGCAGACGAGAATCTTCAGGACGTTTATCAGATCTCTGAATGCTTCCGTCACGCTGCACTTCTATACTGTGAGCGCCTAGCAGAGCCCAGTCTGCCTTCGCAGCACCCGCGCATTCAGCATCTCGTACACCTTGCGATGCATTGTCTCTGCACTGTACAATCTGACGTGTATCTTCTGTGGCCGCTGTTCATTGTGGGCTCCGAGTGTGTGCAAGAGGACCACCGTGCTACCATCCGAGCTCGCTGCAAGGACATTTCGAAGGACTCCGGATTTGTGAACAACATGTCGTGCTTGGAGCTTTTGGAGAAGATCTGGGAGCAGCACTCAGATGAGTCTTCATATCCTCAGTATCCTCCCGGTCTTGGGTTTCCACCATCACTCGATGGCAGTGGAGTACCCATCTCGACCCAGGCGTTCCGGTGGTCTCGGGTTATGCAGGCCAAGCGTGGCGATGGGGAGTATATGGTGGCGTGAGATGCATTCATTCAGAGGCTGTCTTCTCACGGTACATATGGCAATTTGTCTCGTGATTCCTTTTTTCCTTGGCATATATTCTTTTCTGGGACTGGACGGGTATTTCTTATCAGCGACATGGAGCCTTGCACCTTTGATGAACGTGATACCATTCTCTGTGTTTTTCTATTATCTTTAGTTGTCGGCTCTGTGCATTGGCTGTACCGTGTGGTTACATGTGTAGCGAGGACTCTAGAGATTACGTGTATATACATACACTCTCAGTCCGATCACTCATTCACTGGACAGAATGTCCACTTTTCTATGTGCAATGTCCAGGAAACGAAGCCTGTGTAGATGGGATTTTCAGCTCGCTATCAGCATAGGAGCTGGTGTGGACCTCGTGGCTGAACCTCGGCTCTGGACCTCGAGCTAGAGAACTAGTCTAATAACCACAGCTCAAGCTTACGCAAATGAAGACCCGACCCGAGCCCCTGAGCACGGCTAAATACCATAACCAGCCAGAATCAGCCCCTATTCGCCCATTCGCCTAAGGAAGCATTGACAATAGGGCTCAGGGTAAGGGCAGCCACAGAACACAATGTGATCCAAGCGCGCACAACACTACGAAACAAGGGTGAGAAATGAAAGAACAAAAAATTGGACATATGACCTCGAAAATTCCCATCCCTCGCACAAGCGCACAGCAAATGCACATACGGATTGTTTTGATATCGCCTCGATCGAGCAAGGGATGAATGAAATGACCCATCAGATCTATGTATGTCCAGCCAGGAGTCCAGCACCATCTAATTGGCCTAGACCGGAATTTTTTTTTTTTTTTTTTTTTTCTGATTCAGACTAATCAAAGGCGCAGACGCGGATTAATTTCTGACCTCTGTCTGACTCTGAATCATAATCATAATCAAACCGGGCTCCAGTTAGTCTATTTCGCGTATGTGACATGGCCATGACGAGGCGAAGCAATGACCATCTCTTACGGACACGCGCGCCCCTGACCTCGCCTCGCCATGTTCGGTTCGGCGTGCTATGCGGTCAGGGTAGCATTTGAGAACACTACGTACAGTAAGCTTACTTCAGAGTCTGTCGTACGAAGCAAGTCATACTCAAGCGTAGAGGCCAGTGCCATGCTGCAGTATGTATGTAGATGTGTCGCACGACCCGCCGGGCAGAGTTATGTTCCTACAGTGCCGAGCGAGGCTGGGTCTGATATGCCGCATGCATCCCGTTGGTCTCCACCTGTGGCTGTTGGCCCTAAACCCTGTTTCCAGAGCGTTCTTGGGTGGTTGGTTGAGTGTTACATACATCATGCTGAGGTTCAGCTGAGATGTTGGATCTGGCCGTGGTGCCAACTATGGAGTACATACATACAACACCCATCTCAGAGGATAATAATGTCAAGAGCCTCACTTCAATAGTGTTGGATCGTGCGACAGAAGAAATCCAAATAATCAACGCCATGTGCGACGCTAAGGATCGGCGGTGCTTCTCGGTGGCGCAGGCGTTGACTCCGTTTGGCTGCCTAGAGGTACGACTGTACCTAGGTATGTAGTCGAGCGAAGGGGTTCTCGAAGGGCTTGACTCATCCAGATCACAATGTTCATAACATCGCCCTTGAATTTGAGATGTAAGAATCAGGGATAAGCCCTGGAATTCCGGGTGTGCTCTGTAAGGACGCGCTCGGTTCTTGTTTATTCCATCCCTTTGCTGGTGCGTGAGCGTAGTGCGGTGCTGGTGTTGTGTGTATTGTGGTTGAATATGATGGTTTTTTCGTTCTGGTTATTTTCAGCTTTATGCTAGATTATTGGATCAAGTGTTTTGAGAAGGGGTGCTGTTGTTCAAATTATTGGATGTCACAGTTTGGTGAAGTTCAACTGTGGATGTATGTATACATATGAGCCAATCTCGATCGAGGCAGTTAGGGCTCAGCTAGCGATCGCACTGTACTTCTTCACTAGAACAATAAGATTCATGCTACTGGCCGCTGTCATTCTGAAAAGAGACTTTGTATGAGACCGCAGCCGCTGGCTCAGACATTATGTAGACTCGACTACTCGAGACACCGCCGCTCTATCAAATCATCTACACACCACAGCCGCGAACACTCCTCGCATAGATGCTAGCACACCAAAACTAATTTTACATCCAGGCTGAAGAAATCGACTCCACAAAATCCCACAAATCCCATTTCTCACTTCCAGACTGGTGGGCAAAGCAAGTTGCGGTCTGCGAGTCTCCTCTACTCGTCTCCATTTCCGCCCAAATCGGCCCCGTTGCTGCCCAGCGACCTCGCGGCGGTAAGCCCATGCGTGGTCTGTGATGTTGCCCAACGAGGTAAAAGCAGTCCGTGTGAATATGGATACTCGCTCTCTTGTTCTAAATGTTTTTTGCCATGGCAACAGTGGTAGTGTGGTGGATTTGATGGAGTGCAAGATGGGTCCGTGGAGTCGAACCGCTGGACGAGACGGGATGGCCCGTCGACTATCCAGCGATGCCCATGAGGAGCCGCCATCCAACCATGGAAGAGGGTCGTGTGTGTGTGTGTGTGTCTATCGTATGTGCATGGTGTATGTGTATGTGTATGCGATAGGACTTTATTTCCCACCTCTGTGTGTCTGGTCGACCAGTATCTTTGGCTTGCAGGGCAGTTTGACAATCGATGGATGGCTTTTCCAAATGGGGAGTGTCGCTACTGCGCCTTGGAATCAAATGGTACTTTGGGCTGTCCACACGGCGTTCATGCAGATGAAGTGTCCAAGGCATGGAATTGAGGCAGCCAGTTCTGGAAGGGCGGCACATGGTTGTCCCCGTCCAACGGAGGCCTGACACGCCACGCTGATGCTGATGTCTTGTATCTGCATACTTCCTACTCAGGGTGATTCGGCATATTCCAGCCAGTGGTAGTCTTACACAGCCAACTGCTATATGTAGATAGTGGCGGCGATATCAGCTGTGATTGTCCCATGATTTATCGGGAAGAGTCTTTGCGAATCCAACCATCGACAAGATGTCAAGATGCAGTCGTCCGAAGTATGGCCCTACTGGGCGGGCTGCCAGCCCGCGCAGGTGCAGGTAGCGCCGAAGCAAGTCTCCATCTGGACTAGTCTGAGGGGTAGCCAGCTGTGCTGGTGATGGAGGGGTTGTCTCTAGTACTGGGTTATGGTTATGGTTATGGTTGATGGCTGAGTCGAGAGAGTCATAGTTGTATAGTTCATCGAGTTCATCCAAATGGATGGAAGCACTCGTCAGATTGGAGTCATGACACTTGATAGACTCAGAGAGTTCGAGAATGATGTCTAGGAATAATTAATTGAAGGATAATCCCTTACACGTACGTAACTACTGCCACAGCCCCCAAGCCAACTGGCACGGCCTCGCCACGATTGGGCACGATCCCCATCGAAGACTCCTCTCCTTCTATTTCACTCTTGGGTGGAAATTTTCCCATCTCCACTCCTCCTCTCATATTCACAATACTATTCCCCCGGGGTCTTTCCTCTTTCTTTCTTCTTCTCTCCTTTTGTCAACATCTGTCATCTAGGACTCTGTCTTCTACAGGAGTCCATCTGTTGACATCTCAGCTCGCCTTCCTCTGGCCTCGCCCCTTTCTCTTCGGGTCGACCGAATATCGTTCAAATGCACTCTCAGCACTTCCAGTGTCAACCTCCCTCCTCTCTCCGATCGGTAACCGTACCACGGTGACGGTCCTACTCGACCTTGGAACCTCAGTCTCTCAGTTGGCGTCCATCTCTGTTTCTCTGTTTTGCTTTGCCTGCACGATATCCTGTATAATATATCCGGTGTCTTTGTGTGTTTGATTTCTCGACTGTTCTGTTTTTGAGCTTGCTCTGCTGCTGGTGTTCTCGCCTTGATATCCAGCAAATCCTCCTCTCTCCACTCTGAAATCGGCAGACTGCCCATGCTCGGCCGATAATGTATCATTACTCCAGTCCACCACCAGGGTGGTCTGCCTACGACTACACTCAGTCGCCACCGACCTCTCCTCACTACGCCTACTACGCCTCGCAATACGCCAACGCGTACTCGTCGCCCCGCGGCACTTCCCGACGACACAACCGCAAGGCCAGCTACACGGCCACCAAGGAGCCCGGATGGTACTCGGCCTACCCGCAAGGCTACTACGACACAACGCCTGACTATGGCATTCCATCGCGCAAGCACGACCATGTAAGTGCTTCTTTTGCGGGCTCGCCCAAACATCGTCGCACCCATACGACCGGTCATCCTGCGGGGGATGGCCTCGGCACCGGCACCGGCACCGGACCCTACTCGCAATGGCACCAGCGGCCCATCTTCGTGGATGTGGTCGACAATGCATTCGATGTTCCGCGCGACGCTTTCTACGAGCCCCGACCACGCCCTGGCCGTCCCCCAGCGTCGACCCCCAAACGAGATGGCCCTGACCACCATCGTCGCACCGCGTCGGCCTCTCATCGCAAATCGTATCCAGCCGCTGATTCTCACTTTTACTTCAATCAGGTTCCTAACCCCGAGGAGATCGAATCAGCCCGTCGTTCACGTGCTCGTCGCCAGTCCACTTCTACTCGTACGCCATCCAAGCCCAAGCCAGCGCCAACATCGAAGCCGCCACCCACAGCCACCGAAGCGGATGCCGAGCGAGCCGGAATCCCGCCAGGGTACTCGATCAAGAACTGGGACCCGACCGAGGCCCCAATCATTCTCCTGGGCAGTGTATTCGATGCCAACTCGCTCGGCAAGTGGATCTACGACTGGACGGTTTTCCATCACGGCGCATCGACTCCCATGGCCGACGTGGCAGGCGACTTGTGGCTGTTGTTGATCAAGCTTGCGGGAAAGGTCAAGCGGGCCGACGAATGCCTGCCCCGGATCCAGCGCGTCGAGGCAGCAGAAGTCGTTGAGGACTTTCTTGAGAGTGGCGACCGTCTGTGGAATCGGTTCAAGAAGCTGCTCAAAGCATGTGAACTTTACATGTGGAAGGCAGCCAAGCGTGAAAGTGGCAAAGGCCCCGTCTCAATGGGCCGCAATGCAGGCTGTGAATTTGTCGAATCCATCTTCGGCCGCGACCGCGAACTCGAGAATACGGAGAAGCTGATGAATAGTATTCGGCTTTGGAACATGCGATTTGACGCCAACTGCGAAGACATTCTGCGCCGACCGTCGGCCAAATAATAGACGGTATATACACAACACAACTCCAAAAATCAAAATGACCGGGAAGATGGATTCCCTTTAAGTTGAGAAGAGACCTCTCTCTTCGCTCTGGTTTATCGGGCGCATTTGACAGTTTGTTGAATTGCATTTGCAGCGCGTTGGGTTTGGCTTCGGCTGGCTTTACTCGTTACATGTCCGCTCTGCTTCGTTCTGATCGGCAGTTCTCGTCCTCCTGCTGAGGACAACCCCCAAAAGATCATGGTTCCGGCGCCTTGTCTTGCGTTCCTGCTTCCTGCTTCCTGCTTGGGGCGGCGTCTTCTTCCTGGCGTCCATTTGCTCTGCGTTCTGGCCGTCAAGGTATACGTTCTACGTTGTTGCTTCGTTTCGGTTGCCGTTGATGTTTGTGTCATTCTGCTTCGATGATACCATCTCGCGATTTTGATTTTTGATTTACCTATTTCCTTTGTTCTTTCCTTTGTGATCTTTTTCTGTCTCTTATCCGCCCTGACAATGTTGGGTCTGAGGAGGAACCGGGTTGTATATAGAACACGACCTCAGCATTATAGAGCTTGTTATGTCACTCGTTACTGAACGCTGTCCTACTCCTCCTACCCAGGTATCTTACAAGTTCATCCAGATAACCTCGTACTTCCTTATTTCCACGAAGACCCCACGACAACATCACTACCCAGATAGGCAACGATATGACCCCAACCAAGTGGCACCGGCGCTTAGCCTAGCTGCACAGTGCAAAGTACCTACGTCTGCATTACCTAGCGCAGGAAACACATTAACTGGACGAAAGCGGATTATGCAACATGCACACCTGGCTGTACTTCGTACGCCCGAAAAGCAGGTACGCACCCTCGAATGACGGCAATGGCTGATGTCATGTCACCTCTCGTGTATCGTGTAGCGTTGCCGGGGCCCATGCGTGCATTTCATGCAGGTGATATCGCTTGTTACTGGTCCTCGGGTTTGTCTGTGGCTGCTGAGGTGGGAGGGGCTTGATCGTCAATAGAGGGGATTGTGGCGATCCTGTCAAGAGGTGATTGGGTGGTGAGGGGTGGCGGTTATGTGCTGTTCTTAGTGCGGGGGTTGGATATACATAGTACCTGTCTACGGAGTACAGAGTGAGGGAATAGGAATACGGTGTCTGAGGTGACTACGAGTATTATGGACAAGAGCTGTAGCTTGCTTGCCACATGGTTGACGATCTTGTCGTGACTTGGCTTGCATCATGCTAAATTCCTCATTCTGCACCTTTATCGGATCCTTCCTCTTCCACTATCATAGCGGAATCCACATGGTTCTATGTATCTGTTCAGTCGAATATCTCAGTCGCAGTACTTACCCACTGATTGTTCCTTTTGAGAAGGTCTGTTGTTCTGTGGGGATGTCTCACAGATGGCTCTATACTCCAAACACCTAGTACAACAAGTTCTGCATCCACCAAGAGTAGTATAGATGCCTCATCATCTCATCAAGGTCATCTACCTGTTCTGATTCCACTCCCTGATGTTGATGATATACGATTCTACGAAACACCATGCAACCGGCTAACCATGGATCGTCGCCAAATGTGGGGGAGAGTCACGGGACTGCTGATCAAAAGACAAGGTTTCCTGATGCGTGCATTGACATCATCAGCAGCACCATGCGACACAGCACATCGTTCTGAAAGCGCAGTTTCATCTCCAGGATTTTCAGTTTGAGTCCTGGACGACCACACTGAAGACCTCGGGCCCAAGCAGGCCCCGAAGACTTCTCCAGACCAGCTCAGATTATGATCTGCCGAGCATCGCGGACTAACGACTAGACCGCTAGCTGAAGCTTGGTGCATCTCCACCGATATCAGATCATTTCTTCACTTCCAGACCATATCCCTTTTTGAACTTCACTCAGATTCAAAAGACCACGATAGCATTTCTCGACTCCTTTGAACCCTTACATCGCCCGCATCTTCCACTCCCCCGCTTCCGGCGCATGGCTGCGCTGCACAAACCATGCAGAATGGATCTCCGCCGCTCCAGAACCCTCCAGGCGATCAGGATGTGCAGCCATCTCCATGGGAGCGCTTCTGCAGCAATTTCCAAATGAGACCGCCCGAAGATGATGAGCCTCAGTCTTGGTGGATCGCTTCAACGGCCATCCCCCTCGTGGCGGCTACGGCTGGCCCGCTGGCTAACGTCATGTCGATCGTTGCGTTGGTCATGCCGTGGAGGAGCGAGATCATTGCTAGGAAGGATGGGCCAGCGGGGAACTGGATACAGGAGGGATACGATGATCCGCATTGGTGGGTGCTTTGATGTAGATCGCCTTGCTCGCGTTGCTGACGGTGTCAACAGGGCTATTGCTATGAATGCTGTCTCGCTGTTCTGTGGTGTTGTCGGGAATATCTTCTTGCTATTGAACTTTACGCAGTTTGTTCGCTATATCATTGCTTTACCGTTCACGATTGTTCTGTGGTTCCTGGCAACGGGTATAGTGAGTCGGCTTCCTCTCCCTCTTCGTGGCATATGCTGACATCCAGTTCAAGTTGACTGGACTTACCGCAGCGCTGTCGATCTATGACCCGCCAATACCGCCAGATCATGTTTACTCGCAAGCCTACTGGAGCGCCGTGATAGCGGCAATTCTCTATTTCATACTGGCTCTCCTTCTCATGATCAATATGCTTGGCTACTTCCTCGGAAATTACCCACAGCATTTCACCCTCACAGATGACCAACGGACTCTCATTCTGCAAATGACGGCCTTTGTTATTTGGCTGCTGATTGGTGCGGCCATATTCCAGCGGGTAATAGGCATCTCATTTGCGGATGCTCTATACTTCTGCGACATCACGGTTCTTACCCTAGGCTTTGGTGATGTCACTCCCAAGAACTCGGTTGGCAGAGGCCTGGTCTGGCCATATGCTGTGATTGGAATCATCATGCTGGGTTTGGTGGTGGGGAGTATTCATCAATTCGCCCAAGAAGTCCACTATGACAACGTGGTCCGGAAGCACATTGAGCAGAAGCGGCAGGACACCTTTGAACGATCGATTGCAGCTCACGAGCTCGAGGTGCATCACAACGGCAAGTCTGCAGAAATCAAGGACATTGCGCGCCCAGGATTTGCCCGTCGATCGTCTCGCATCTCCTTCCACCCACAACATAAACAACAGACGACACTCTTCAGCACCATCTCTGCTCTGACTACAAACCGAAGACCCAGACTCCTCGTGATGAGAGAGGAGAAAGACAGGTTCGACGCCATGCGAGCGATCCAATATGAGACGATGCGTTTCCGCCGCTGGAATGACCTGATCATCAGTCTGGTCGTGTTCGCCATTGTGTGGACATGCGGAGCGGTGGTGTTCTGGCAACTAGAGGAAATGACGTACTTCGAGTCGCTGTACTTCTGCTTCTGCTCTCTGATCACAATCGGGTACGGTGACTTTACGCCAAAGTCGAATGCCGGACGACCTTTCTTCGTGATGTGGTCCCTCATCGCCATTCCGACAATGACCATGCTCATCTCACAGATGAGTGACACCGTCGTCGCTGCCTTCAAGCATGCCACCGAGAAATTCGCTGGCTATTTCGTCATGCCCGAGTCTGGTGCATACAACTCCTTCCTCTCACGTCTGCCTTTCGTCGTGAAAATCATACAGAAGCGCCAGAAGAAGCAGCGGCTGAGGCGCGGGTTCCCAGTCGGTGCACTAGCCGACGACGACATCGACGCGGAAGAGGACCAATCCTCCGCTCAAGCCACCGAGAAACCGAAGAAACAAAAATCTCGCACCCGTCCGTCGCAGGATCGTCCGCAACGGACAATCGAAGAGCTCGCCCGCGAACCAAATCCCTCACAGTCCGATCTCGCCCAACAACTCGCCTTTGCCATCCGCCGCACTACCCAAGATGTGAAAACAGGAAAGCGAACGCGCTACAGCTACGAAGAATGGGTCGAATTCACCCGTCTCATCCAGTTCACCAACCCGCGTTCCCGACCATCGTCGTCAGCTGGAGGGAGTCAATCTGCAGAAGACACCATCGTCATCAACGAGGACGAATTCGGCGTGCTGAATTGGGATTGGATCGGCGAGAACAGCCCCATGCTTGCGCACCAGACGGAGCCGGAATGGGTCCTGGATCGACTCTGCGAGAGTTTGGTGCGGTACGTGTCGAAGCAGGAGCTTGCTCGTGCAGCGGAGACGGGACGGGATCTGGACCAGGAGGAGGAGGCGACGTTGAAGAAGGAGCGGGACTTAGGGATTGAGGAGGCGTGAGTGGTAATGGTAATGGTAATAATGAGGTGTTTGCATGGTCTAGCAGCGGGATTGTCTTTTTTTTCTGGGGTTTGAGGTGGATATACCCTGCTTCTCGGTCTGGCTTCTCGGTGCTGATTCGTGTGCGTGTTTGCTGAAACGTAATATGGTTTGTATCTAAATTGCATATAGCATTGCTAGCTCTGGGGTAGGCGTCTATCATTATGCAGATCAATTTGCGGCCTAATGAGTGGTGTCAACAGGCAGCCCAATTGATTTCGAAGTAGAGGCTGACAAGATCGACTCTATGCTTCTACAAAGTGGCTGTGCTATACTACTAGATACTATAGATACTACGACTACCAGGCACGGCAGTTAGTAAACCACGTGGCAACGTCAGCCGCAGAGCCTCCAACATATCTGCCTTCATCGCAACCTTGGAAACACCCAGCACTCAGCACTCACCACCACCCACAATCATCAATCATCAACCCTCATCCCAAAATACCCGCCACTACCCATCCACGCAAAGCCAAAGCCAAAAATGACCTCCAACATCCCCGAAATCCTCCTCCTCTGCCAAGACGCAACCGACCTAACAGCCTTCTCCAACGCGCTCCAAACCCACTGGCCAACCCACCCCCAGACCAACCTAAAGCTAACCCCCCTAAACGCCCGCCTCAACAGCCTCCCCCCCACAACCACATTCGACGCCATCGTCTCCCCCGCAAACTCCTTCGCCCGTCTAGACGGCGCCTTCGACCACGCCATCTCGTCCACCTTCAGCCCACGAACTGACTACCACGCGCTCACGCGCGCGGCCCAGAAGGTCCTCTACGAAAAATGGAGGGGGTTTGCGCCGCCGGGGACGTGTACGCTTGTTGAGTTTCCGGGGGAGTTGAAGGATAATCAGCGCGGGTGTGGATGGGTGGCTGTTTGTCCTACGATGCGGGAGCCCGGGGATGTGAATTGGGATCGGGAGGTGGTGTATGAGTGTGTGTGGAGTTTGTTGTGTCAGGTTGAGGGGTGGAATCGGAGGCAGAATCAGCGTGCTTCTGCTGATGGTGGTGATGGGGAAAAGGTAATTCGGAGCGTGCTGATGACGCCTCTGGCGACTGGTGTTGGGAAGGTTAGTAGGGAGCGCTGGGCGGCGCAGACGGTTTTGGCGATGAGGCATTTTTGGGAGGCGGTTGAAAGGCCGCTGGTTTGGGGCGCTTTGCAGTGGGATGTTATTGAGAGGGTTTGTGATGAGGTTGCTGAGACTTGGAAGAGTGCTGACTCTGAGCCCGTCAGTTTTTGATGGCTATAGTTGGTATGTCTGGGTCAGTGTCGTCAGAATAAGCAGCAGGCTCCGTGGCAAACAGATCAAAGGCTAGTTACTCGATTGTCGTCTCTAAGCGACAGTCAATCATACTGCGTGTGAGACTCGGGCAATGAGACTCAAAGAGACGTGGACATGTGATGACGGTCAGGTGATTACTACGAAGAGTAGGTAGATAACCTTGTCACGCCCGGCTCGGTTTGCGACGGCATAATACGATACGAGCGAGGGCAACCCCGGCCCGGGGGACTAGGGTAATAAGGGTATCAAGGTTAGGTTTGATAAGACTTGCTTTGGCCAAAGTCTACCTAGTACGCTCCGATTATCTTTACGTAACGAGCACCGACGAATGATGCCGATAGTAATGCGTTTTCAGTGCGATTTGACTTTCGGGGCTTGACTTCACGAGGTCAGCTCCCCGGCCGGGGACCTATAACAGTCAAGCAGCGCTGATAGCACGCACTCGGGGTAGGATATCGCATGATAGCGACGGAACTGATAGCCATTCCCTAGTCCCTAGTTACCTAGTTATAGGTAATACCTAGTCAGGGTGAATAGAGTCAAGAACCCCTAGAATGTGTAGCTTCGCCAACGCTTATCCCGCATGATCAAAGCTTAATACGTTCGAGAAGGGTTCCCTGTCTTTTCCTTCTTCCCTTTCCCCGCGTTAGGACGACCCGACCCCGACAAAGATAACCAGCATGCCCACCTAAATCCTGCTAGCACGGAGTCCGACCGGACATCCCAGCATTGCGATTGGCACATCCCGGCGAGGAAGGGGGGCCAGAGGCAAAAACAGCATATTGGCCACCGCTGATAGGATTGCAAGGGCCGAGGGGTCTTAGTGTCTGATAGCGGCTTACCCCAGACCCAAACAAGATCCAAACGACCAAAGCTTAACTTTGCATCTTTTCGCTCTAACCAACCATGGTTACCCTGCGTTCAGTCATCTGTCCTGTCGCCTTCTCTTGCACGATTCTTCGACTTGGTCTCCACTGGGTTTAGTGTTTAGTGTTAGTGTCCGGGTCGAGCCCACGGGAGTCTGCGCCAACTGAGTTTAGCTGGATGTGGTATCAGCTGCAACTCACATGGCCCCATTGGCCATGCTGTATCTTTGCTGCTTGGAGTTTCAAACTTGCGGGGCAAGGGTATTGGGTATTGGGTATTGGGTAAAGGGGAGATGACCTTGCCTTCTCGCTCAGGGTTCTCCTTTATAAGGTATAAGGCCATGCCGCTGCCAGAGCCTCCTTTCTACCCCAGAGTCTCTTTGTGAATTATTCCGCCTCCCCCCTTCTCTTTTCACTTCTACCCAAGATGGCTGCTGCAGAGGAGCATGATATAGAGAACAAGGCCTCGGCTGCCATCGAGCAGCAGTCCTCGGAGACAGATGGCCCCCCGGCCTATGAGGGCGCGGCCTTGGGACAGACCAACACGCTGAAGCGAAACCTCGTGGGCCGCCATATGCAGATGATTGCTATAGGTCAGTGCCCCCAAGCTTGTATCCCAGAAAGGGAGGTCGAGGCTAACAGTTGATATAGGTGGTGCCATCGGTGCTGGTCTGTTCGTCGGTACGGGAAGTGCCCTCCATTCGGGAGGACCGGGCGCTCTGGTAAGATCCATCTCCGATTGCGACGGCAGGCATACGTGAAGATGGTGAAGTATACTGACTAGTGGTGTAGCTCGTCTGTTATTTGATCGTCGGTGGCATGCTTCTCCTGACCATCCAGGCCCTGGGAGAACTCGCTGTCGTCTATCCGGAGAATGGCGCCTTCTTTACCTACTGTGTTCGCTTTATCAGTCCCGCATGGTAGGCAATTCCTCATTACTCTCTTCGGCGATAACTAGGCTAACCATTCGTTGCTGCCAACAGGGGATTTGCCGTCGGTTGGGACTATGCCTTGAGTTGGCTTACGGTCTTACCCTTCGAACTGACGGCGGCGAGTATCACGATCCAATACTGGAATAGCACCTTGAATGTTGGTATCTTCATCGCCATTTTCCTGGTTGCTCTGTGTGTCGTCCAGATCTTTGGTGTCCGTGGCTATGGTGAAGGTAAGACTAGACCCCTTAGCGGATCCTTGGGATGTGTTAGTTGATACTGACGACCGTGACCCTTAGTCGAATTCGTGCTCGCCGTGATTAAAATCACTGCGCTCATTGGTTTCATCATTCTCGGCATAGTGATCGACTGCGGTGGTGCGCCAAAGGGCGGATACATTGGCACCGAGTACTGGCGTAACCCGGGCGCCTTCACCACCTTCGAAGGCTTCTGCTCCGTCTTCGTCACCTGCGCCTTTGCCTTCGCCGGTACCGAGCTGAGCGGTCTGGCAGCTGCCGAGGCGGCCAACCCGGCCAAGACCATCCCCAAGGCGACCAAGCAGGTGTTCTGGCGTATCATGATCTTCTACGTCCTGGGAACCTTCATCGTCGGCCTCATCGTCCCCAGCGACTCCAAGTTCCTGCTCGGTTCCTCCGGCGCCAACACCAAGGCCTCTCCCTTCGTGGTCTCGATCCAGCAAGCCGGCATCAGCGGCCTACCCTCCGTCATGAACGCCGTCATCACCATCGCCGTGCTCAGTGTCGCCAACTCGGCCACCTACGGATCCAGCCGTACCATCCAGGCTCTGGCCGAGCACAAGATGGCCCCCAAGTTCCTCGCCTACATCGACAAGAAGGGCCGTCCGATCTGGTGTATCGTCCTGCAGATCGCCTTCGCCTTCCTGGCCTTCATCAACGAGGCCCCGCAGGGCGAGACCATCTTCACCTGGCTGCTGGCTCTGTCCGGTATCTCCAACTTCTTCGTCTGGGGCAGCATCTGTCTCGCGCACATCCGTTTCCGCCAGGCCTGGAAATACCACGGCCGCGACGTCAAGGAGCTGGCCTTCGCGGCGCCGTTCGGCATCGTCGGAAGCGCCATCGGCTTCTTCCTCGTCTTCCTGTGTCTCATGGCCACCTTCTACGTCGCCGTTGCTCCAATGAGCGCCGAGGTCTTCTTCGAGAACTACCTCGCCGCGCCCATCGTCATCGCCCTCATGATCGGCTGGGGTGTCTACGGCTACTTCAATAAGGACCCCGAGTTGGAGCGCGGTGTCTGGTTCCTCAAGGTCCAGGACATGAATGTCTTCAGCAATATGCGTGATACCGCTCTGGACCACGATCTGGCGGAGCGGAAGGAATATCACTCCATCGGAGAGTGGCTCAAGGCCGCGCCTATGAGAATTGTCCGCTCATTGTTCTAGAAGGGCATCATTGGTTCATTGGTTCTGTGCTGCGGTGTGGGTCGGCAGCTGGGGTGATTGAGGCGCATGGCCATGCCGGAATGTATTGATGTAGATAATCTGCTGTTATATGACGTCCTATCTGGGCAATCGACTCAGACATTTCATGATGAATCGTTCCGTCTCGGAAATTTGTATAGATCTGTCCCTGTCAAGCTTGCTATATTGAGAACAGCTGGGCGGCTCAAGATGACCAAGGATAAAGATTCATTACTATTCGCTGCCTTACGAGCATTGGGAAATGATCTTAGGCCTAATGGATCAATCTGACTCACTCCTACCCAGTTCTTCAGTCATCATTTAGCCCACTGAATAGACACAACTGATTGACAGGACAGCCAGAACCGGGGACTCCATCGAGTAATCGCGCACTCCACCGAATTGGTCTGTGATCTCTGCTGCCTACAATGTCTCAATCAGCATCAGATGATGCCACCCAATTCTATGAATTTAATAAACATGCAAAAGTCCTGGCATTTGGAAAATAGAGATCGACCTCTGTCGAACTAATTCGACAACGCTTGTTGGTGGCGCCCATTGACGAGCCTCCTGGCGGGATGACCTCGCTCTCAGCCGTCAGCAATGCTCTAGACGTTGTGGCCACACTGACGGGCTCGTTCTTCGTGCTTATAACATTCCTGACCAACCATGGCAAGAAGAAACATGATAAGCAGATATCTTCGAGGAGGAGATTTATTCAAACCGGCTTAATTTGGCTGGTTGTTGTGTTCTTTGCGTCTGAAGGCGTCCTGGTATCACTGGGCCATCATCAATTCGAACCCTTCCTGAATCGAATCATCGCGACACTCTTTTTTGCGACGGCTTGGTCGCTTGTCTCTTTACGAAAGTCGCCTGTCTTTGTCGAGATACTCGGTCTTTCTATCATTTCGTTGGTATACTCGGCGATTGCCATCTTGCTAGAATGGATCGCTCACGCGACACCTGTATCCCATGCGATACCGAGGATTCAGTCTGCGCGATTGTTTGCTCTTGCTGGGCTCCTGGTTGACTGTTTCACCAGATGGGCGCTGTGTCGGAAGAAGTACACCCAAAGTGAAGATGAGACCCGGCCTTTTCTCAATCACAGCAACAGTTCACGCGAGAGCCTCGCATACGGCACCCAAAGCGGAATATCCCATTCTGAATCCGGACGTGAAGATGGATATAAAGCCGACTCCACCAGTGACGATGAAACCGACTCTGAAGACGACGAAGATGCGATGGGATTGGATTCACAACAAAGCCAGCTTCGAAAGAGTAGCAGCTGGATGGTATACATCGGCCACTTCAAACTCTTCATGCCATATTTAATCCCCAGAAAGGACTACAAGACACAGGCCTGTCTGGTGATTTGTATACTCTGCCTGATAGCCAGTCGCTTCCTCAACATCATCGTCCCACGCCAACTCGGCATCGTCGCAGACGAACTCTTCGCCGGACAACTTCCCTACAAGGACCTTATTTTATACTGGGTTCTCTTTCTGCTCCACGATGAAACCGGCATAGGACTCATAGAGGGTCTAGCCAAGATCCCCGTGGAGCAATTCTCCTACCGCCAACTGACAAAAGTGGCTTTCGGCCATGTCATGAGCCTCGGCATGGACTTCCACTCGAGTCGCGATTCCGCAGAAGTAATGAAGGCTATTGAGCAGGGCGAGGCACTCACCAGGATCCTCGAGACTGCCTTCCTGGAGATGATGCCTACGGTCTTTGACATGACCATGGCATTCGGCATTTTGGTCCTCAAATTCAACTCGACCGTTGGGCTGTGCATGATGCTTGCTTCGTTCTCGTATCTGGCTCTTCAGGCTGTTACCTCTGGGTGGAATGTTGGGAATAGGCGGCGCCTTACGAAGGCCGAGAGGAAGGAAGCGCGCGTGATGCATCAAGCTGTTCAAAGCTGGCAAACCGTTTCGGCTTTCAACATGTTTCTGTATGAGAAGTTTCGGTTCGGGAACGCGGTTGACAACCATCTCGCCCGGAAATGGGACTGGTCGAGTCGGGAGGCTCTCGTTTCGGCGTTAACGGAGATGATTATTCCAACGAGTTTCTTGCTCCTTGCATCTCTTGTGGTTTGGGAGGTCTACGCTGGCCGTGCAACGCCTGGCGACTTTGTCTTTTTGATTCAATATTGGGACTACCTCATCTGGCCGATCCGGTCCTTGTCGCACGAGTACAGATATCTCGTCGCAGACCTGGTTGATGCGGAGCGATTGCTCGATCTGCTGAATACGAAACCTACCATCTCCGATAAAGAGGGAGCCTTGAGCCTGCCTGCAATCGAAGGACGGATCGACTTCGACCATGTGAGTCTTTCCTACGACAACAAGCGGATGGCGGTACGGGATGTCGACTTCTCTGCTTCCCCGGGGGAGACTATCGCGCTTGTCGGCACGACAGGCTCAGGCAAATCGTCGCTCATGAAGCTGCTTATGCGATACTACGATGTCAGCTCTGGCAGTATCAAGATCGATGGACATGATATTCGGGATATCACGCAGGATTCATTACGAAACGCCATTGGGATGGTTCCTCAGGACCCTCTACTCTTCAATGCTACAATAATGGAGAATCTGCGTTACGCCCGTCTATCGGCTACTGATGAAGAGATATACGAAGCCTGTCAGGCTGCAGCTATCCACAACCGAATCCTCACCTTCCCAGATGGATACCAGACACGTACGGGTGAACATGGGGTGAAGTTGTCCGGCGGTGAAGTCCAGCGTCTTGCAATTGCGAGAGCGTTTCTGAAAGATGCGCCGATTCTGATTCTGGACGAGGCGACAAGTGCCATTGACACGGAGACGGAGCAGGAGATCCAGGGCGCACTGAGGAGACTGTGTCAGAAGCGCACGACGTTTATTATTGCGCATCGGCTGTCTACGATTGTGGAGGCGGATCGGATACTGGTGCTGGAGCATGGGGTTATTGTTGAGAGGGGGTCGCATCGAGAGCTTTTGCAGGCGGGTGGCAAGTATTCTAGATTGTGGACGGCGCAGTCAACTGTTTCTGGTGAAAATGTGTCATGAGGTTGGATCTGTATAGTGTGAATATATTCGAGAGCTGGTTGTTTCTAGAAACTGGCCAACTGTTGGCTGGTACTCTTTGTCCTAGCCGTCCGCTAAACTTGATATTCGGCCATAGGTCGTCTGACGTGGCAGTGGTTCATGGTCTAAGCGACCATATGGACATTTCTGAGACTATCGACAGCGTGGTTGCACCGCGATGAGTGTTACTTCAGGCATATATTGAGCATGGACTGGGTCCGGGACGATATTCAACTGGCGGAAGTTCCTCTGAGCAATGATAGAACAGCCATGACAGTCCGATCACCGCAAGACCCCTGCTTCTGAATGTCATAGAGCAGGTCGTACTCGAATCAATTCTCAAGGCAATTCTGTGGCAAGCATCACTCTCATGATGTTAGCTGTCCCAGCCATCCATGGGATGTGCTCGGCCAATCATCGACGATCCAACGTCTCTCCCCAAACATTGACTGGCGAACCAACTGACCACTCATTCCAGAACGAAGCAGAAGCAGTGGCACTACAAATCATCTGCTATGGCGAGTGCGGAGAAGTGACCACGGTGGTGGTGACTGCAGCGTCATACGGGTATCATCACACTGTTGGTTGCCACTTACCCCCAGCGCCCACGCTCATAAATATAGAGATGGCTCACTTGGCTGGTGGTTCAGCATATCCCAACTACTGACCTTGTTCTTAGTGAATACAAGCCAACTGGTATGTTTCCCCATATTCATCCTTTCACCCGCTCATGCCGAAGTATAAAAAGAGGTGGATACATTCGGAAACAGTTCTGGGGACGTTCAACTACCACAAGTCGAAACAGTGCTAACGAGTGATCCCGCAAGATACAGGTATCCATCATGCCTTCCTCCAAAACAGACACCTCGATCCGTTATCCCCAAGCCGAGGACCAACACCGTCACCTACGCGATGTCACCCAAGACCGGAAATGGGCATCCAGAATGCAAGATCAGGCCAGGTCTGGCAAGTCGAAGGCGGAATCCAGCACTAGTTGGTCTGCAGACCAGATGCTAGGATCTCAGATTGACTCTTCTGGCCAGCCAGTGCCGAATCCTGCCAGCTTTAGTGATGGCGCAAAGGAGAAGAAGCAGAAGGGCAGTAAGGGCGAGGAGTCCGATCTCTATGAGGCTGCGAATGCGGATTTTGACTAAGGGACAGAATGAGGTACATGTAAAAGGTCAATAGTATGTGACTTTCATTGTATAGTATCAATCAATGGACATGCGATCAATGAAGATGATCACTCAGTAGAAGGTAGAAGTATAGAGCCCGTCGTCGTGGCAACGCATCGGGTACGCAGCGCCGCTCAGCGTTGCGACCAAAGCACAGCTGCATCGCTAGTTACAAATTCAATTCTATCCTCGAATCGCCTTCTCGTGTATCTTGTTCGATTTGCATATTCATTATTTGCACCTTGCATGGCATTGGCGAGATGCCCGTTTCCTAAACTCTTGCCGACTCGTCTTGTTTACATTCGCTGCTCCCTGCGGGGATGAACCTGAACCCGAACCTCAACTTCAACCTTTGAATCTCGAACTTCCAAAGGAAACAACGCGCAACTGTACCGACCCCCCTTTCACTCATTTCCCTTTCCTTCTCATTTCTCTACTCATCACAACATTCTACCCCATCAACCCCTCCCTATGTCCCTCTGAGTCGATTCTTGCATGTACCACCATCTCGTTGAACGACGACGCGAGGCCGTCAACACTTGTGTGCAGCTATTGAGGGAGAACAGCAGGGCCATGGCGCTGGATCCGCGCTTCTTTCGACACATCGGCCAGAGCCCCGGGCCTGGCTCGATCTCTTCCGCCACTTCGTCCGAATCCTCCGCCATCACCGGAATCACCTCGCCAAGCGTGGTCTCGACCTCCGCCTCGGCCGCGACACTCAGATCCACGGCTTCGAGTCCGTCACTTCGCGCGCGCGAGAGTGTCGCCGTCCCGATCGGTCGCCAGGATGGCGTCGCGAGCCCGACGCCAGGTGGGAATGTGCGCGTCGTTGTGCGCGTTCGGAAGTTTCTCCCTAGAGGTATGTCTGGGACTAGTCACCAATAGACGGAGCCTATAGGAAGTGAGAGTAACAGTGATGTCTGACCCATTTTTGCAGAGATTGAGCGCAAAGCGGAATGCCTGATCGAGATGGACCCTCATACCCAAATGACCCGCCTGAAAGCACCCAAACCGAGCCCAGATGACCGAGGAAAGCCGAAATCACAGGCGCGCGGAAAGATCCTCGAGGACAAGTCGTTCACATTTGACAACTCGTTTTGGTCGCATGATGAAGAAGATGACCACTATGCACACCAGGAAGATGTCTACAACTGCCTGGGTGAGGAGTTCTTGGATCACAACTTCGAGGGATACCACACGTGCATCTTTGCCTATGGACAAACGGGCTCGGGCAAGAGTTATACCATGATGGGGACACCTGACCAGCCCGGATTGATACCTCGAACCTGCGAAGACCTGTTCCAACGAATCGAGTCCTCGGCAGCTCCTGACATCAGCTACAATGTACGCGTATCCTACTTTGAGGTATACAATGAGCATGTTCGGGACCTTCTGGTGCCGCGCACGGATCCGCCACATTACCTTCGAATCCGCGAGTCTCCCTCGGAGGGTCCGTATGTCAAAGATTTGACCGAGCTTACGGTGAGGAACTATACGGAGTTGATGAAGTACATGCGGAAGGGCGACGTCTCGCGCACCACGGCGAGTACGAAGATGAACGACACCTCGTCCCGATCTCACGCCGTGTTCACGATCACACTGAAACAAATACACCACGATCTTTCGACAGACGAGACAACTGAGCGCACTGCTCGTATTCGGTTGGTTGACTTGGCAGGTTCCGAACGCGCCAAATCTACCGAGGCAACAGGTGCCAGACTTCGCGAAGGATCCAACATCAACAAGTCACTTACAACACTTGGGCGAGTCATTGCTGCCCTGGCAGACCCCAAGAAGAGCCGTGGAGGAAGGAAAGGCAAAGAGCTGGTACCATATCGTGATTCGATCCTCACATGGCTTCTGAAGGACAGCTTGGGCGGCAACTCGAAAACAGCAATGATTGCATGCATTGCGCCCGCCGACTATGAGGAAACCCTTTCAACGCTTCGGTACGCCGACCAGGCCAAGCATATCAGAACCAGGGCCAGGGTGAATCAGGATCATGTGTCGGCTGCCGAACGTGATGCGCAGATCGCAGAGATGGCAGAAACAATTCGCACTTTGCAACTTAGTGTTAGCCAGGCCAATGCAAACCAGCGCGCCACCGAGCTCCAAGATGAGAAACTCGATGAATATCAGCAGAAGGTCGAGAAGATGCAACGGCTAATGGAGGAGACTAAGATGGTTTCCGAGTGCAAGATTCGTCAGCTGCAGACGGAGAATGAGGCCTTGCGCATGCACCTGAAGCTGGCACTGGAGAGCCTGAAGAACCCTATTCCGCCCGTCAATATTGAGAAGCGCCAGCCTAGTCTTGCATTAGTGGAGCAAGACAAGTCGCCGAGACTTGATCAGGAGAACCTTCACAGTTCTCCTGTTGATCCGTCAGACTCTGAGGCTGAGCTTGATGTCTGGGAGGATGAGGATACTATCACGCTGGATGATGATGATCAGGAGGCGCATCAGATGCAGGCCCGCATGCAAGATCTCCTTGGCGATCTAAGCGTCTTTAAGCGCAAGTTGGCATCCGACCATGAGCGTTTCCGTCGCAACGAACAGTCGAGTATTCGGAAACGACGCGTCTTGGGATCTATCGCCGCCAACAACCGCTAGCGCCGTGAAATTTGGGATATCTTGTTTTGTTGTCCATATGGCGTTTGCACTGGTGTTAGCGGCGAAGTCTTTGTTTCAGCTCTTTGGTTGGGCTGAAGCCTCACTCCTTTGACAAGGCTCATCTTGGGCAGCGCTCAAAGTGCTCTTACTCTTCTTTGTCTATTTCTATGGTAGTGAGGGTACCCTTGTGATGAATAACGAGAAACCTGACGTGATGCATGTTTCAAAGAGAACTGTTGTAGCCCGTTCCATCGGTATTTGCAGCCTGACCCTTCTAGAATGGCTTTTCTGAAGCGCCAATAGACTGTAGAGCCTTTGAGTAGAGCCTGAAATCAATATCAAACCCATTGCGATGATTCTTAAGCTTGTATAGCATCTAATCCACCACTTGATCACCATGAACCAGCGCCTGCGGAGATTAGGGCTCCGCCGCGCAGTGGGCCGCTTATGGCATCACTTTTTCCGTGACTCAACCCTCTCTCCCCACCAAGCGTTCAAAGGTCCAACACGAAGCCCCTCGCACTCCGCGATTGAGTCATTCAAGATGACCGACCCTGTCAACCCGGCGCAGACCTCATCTCCATCCACCACTGCCCCGACGCAAGCCCAGTCCCAGCCGCCGACCGATTCTCCCTCGCAGCAGAACCTCCCCATCCGCGACGCAAAGAGCGCAAAAGCCCCCGCACAACCACAACCACAACAGGGCAAGCAAAAGCCCAAGGGCAAAGATGGCTCTGCTTCTGCTCCTGCGGGCGCCGAAGCTGGCGGCGACAAGCCGCTCACCCCTGCCGAGCTGAAGAAGCAGGCTAAGGCGGAGAAAGCTGCCCGTCGCGCGAAGGAAAAACTTGAAAGGGAACAGCAGGGTGGAGCTGGTGCTGCGGGCGGTCCAGCTCCGGGGGGTGGTCAGGGACGGCCTCAAGCTACACCGAAGAAGGATGCTGCTGGGGGAGGCGCGCCGCAGAAGGGTCAGAGGGGCCCGCCGCCGCGGAGAGGGTCCGGCCCTGTTGCTCAGGCTGCTGCTGCGGCGGAGGAGAAGAAGAAGAGGGACGATAAGAAGGTTGCTGTCTTTGGTCATTTGTATGGTCAGCAGCGCCGGACGACGGTTGCTGGGGCTGGGAAGGAGGTGCATCCTGCTGTGTTGGCTTTGGGGTTGCAATTGCGGGACTATGTTGTCTGTGGTAGCAGTGCGCGATGCGTTGCGACGCTTCTTGCTTTCAAGCGGGTGAGTTCTTATCATTCGGATTGTCATTGGGAGTGTTTAGAGCATGCTGCTGACTCGGGTCTCTCCAGTTTATTGAATCCTACACCACTCCGCCGCAAAATTCCCTCGCCCGCCATATGACCACCCAGATCTCCCACCAAATCACATACCTCTCAACGTGTCGCCCACTATCTATCAGCCAGGGTAATGCGATTCGTGCCCTGAAACTTGCCATCGCCTCCGTCGACCCGTCTACCCCGGAGGCAACCGCAAAAGAATCTCTGTGCGAGTTCATCGACAGCTACATTCGCGAAAAGATTACCGTTGCCGATCAGGTCATTGCCGGCAGTGCGGCGCAGAAGATCCAGGATGGCGACGTGATTGTGACTTTTGCCGGCAGTTCAATCGTGAAGCAGACTCTTCTCAAAGCACACAATGACGGCAAGCGATTCCGGGTATCGATCATCGACTCGCGCCCGCTCTTCGAGGGCAAGAACATGGCTCGCGCTCTGGCCAATGCCGGACTGGACGTTCAGTACTCGCTCGTCCATGGCATCAGCCACGCTATCAAGGACGCTACCAAGGTCTTCCTGGGCGCACACGCCATGACCAGCAATGGCCGCTTGTATTCTCGGGTTGGAACTGCCTTGGTCGCCATGTCAGCCAAAGAACGAGCCGGCGGCGTCGAAGTGCCCGTTATCGTGTGCTGTGAGACTGTCAAATTCACCGACCGTGTTGCTCTCGACAGCATCGTGGTCAACGAGATCGCAGACGCCGACGAACTGGTGTCTACCTCACCCCCACAACAAGTGACAGGTCTTCCTGACCCTGCGGCGTTTACTGCTCCGCCCCCAGATCCCAAGAAGGGCGGCAAGGGTGCCTCCAAAGAACCTCAGCCTGATCCCTCTGCTTTGTCACGCACAGGCTCTTCTTCGCCTTTGACTGGCTGGAAAGACACTTCCAATCTGCAGTTGTTGAATATCATGTACGATGTCACGCCTGCTGAGTATGTCGACATGGTGGTTACGGAGATGGGCAGCTTGCCTCCGAGTGCGGTTCCTATCGTGCATCGTATGAGCACGAACCTGTGAGATATGATGATTGCAGTTGTTTCTATATTACCATCTAGCAAAAGTTGAGGCTGTCTTTTCTTATCTCAACTATTTTCGGTTAGACATCCAGCTTCCAGGGAGGAAGATGACTTGATGGAAGTTATTCTTGATGGCTTTGCATGAGGAGTACTGGCATGGTTGGTAGTTTGCAAGTGATTGGATGAATATCTTACGTGTTGAGCCAGTATACATTTGGAATGGACCAATCAAATCCAGTGTGGTCACCTGAAGGCGGTGTGCTCTAGTTGATATTCTGACGCTCCATGTCAACAAGCTCAAAGCTTCACCACGACTCGGCTCGAATACATCAAGCAACAATCTCGCTCTTGAGCAAAAGCTTGTCTGAAACTAAGCGTTCCGGACGAGTACGGAGACAAAAAACTCCAACCGCCAAAATGGTACCTTCCCACCTCAACTCCCACCTACCCTCCAAGCATGCACGTACAACAACTAACCCAAACCAGAGCAAAGACTCCTCCGCAACACATCTCCACATGCACCAACCCCGACTAGCAGACCTCTTCGAAGAATTCACCCGCCCCCACACCTCCCCAGCATCAACATCCAGCAACCCCCAATCCCTCCACAACACAACCCAACCAGCGGGCGTAACAACCGCCACCACAGCAGGCGCAGCCCCAGCCGCCGGAGTAACATACGGCTCCTCTGCCCTGCCATCCTCCATACCCTCCTTCCTCCCCATCGAAGACATCTACGTCGCGCCGCAGTACCAGCCTCCGAACCCGGAAGACGAGGACGACGTTGTACCGGATCAGCACGCCGCGTTTGGGATTACGCGTGCTATGGACCGCAGACGGGAGGCGGTTTGGAGGGATCTTGGTCTTGAGGCGCTTGTGAATGGGCATGGGCATGGTGGGGGTGGGATTGGGGGGACGCTTGGTGCGACGGGGGCTCGTGGTGTGGGTTCTGGACCTGCTGCTACCTTGAGGAGTGGCGCTGGCGGTGCTGCTTCGGCGGGGGCGCCTGCGATCAGAGTAAAGAGTGCGGGGAGGAAGATGGGTGGGAGGAGGGTTGTTTGTTTGCGGTGAGGGCGAGTCCTGGGTTTGAGGCTTTGACAGTTTCTGTTGAATTGCATTGCTGGAGTATGGTATGGGCAGGGTTTGGTGTTGGATTGCATTGCACGGTTACGATATTCATGAATTGTGGTATTTGAGCGACCATATTGTCATTGATTCATTTGCTCGGTATCTCATGGATACTGCAATGCAAACCCTGTCGAGGCAGGTTGTTCTTTCCCGGTACTTTTCACGCCTCCAACGCCCAACAGAAAATGCGATATGATTTACAAAATCCAGCCACTAGATTCGATTGATGTCCACGCGAGCACGCTCATAGAGCTTGTGGTCGAGCTGTTTCTGTTCACGCTCTTCGTCGGTGACAACTCGAGGGTGGATAGCCATCTGGGCGTAAGTTCCTGCAGCGCGACGCTTCGACAAGGTGCCAGGGTTAATGACGAGTACGCTGTCCACGACCTAAATACAGACACTGGGTCAGAAAATACATCTTCAAAGTCCGAGAGAAAGATCATACCTTAACAAAAGGCGGGAGCATGCTCGGTACAATCAACACATCGGGCCGGACGTTCCACCACTCGCCCAGTTTCAAATATGGCAGATCCAGCATCGCCCCAGTGGCCAAGCCATTCTCGTGACCGGGCTTGGGCAGATTCGCACGTCCAGTGGGAGGAAATAGTGGGAAGAAGTGACGCTGCTCAACGAGATACTTGGGCAGCCGGGTGAGCAGGTTGCCCTCGGTAGGTCTGCCGTGCATAACTTCCTCGCGGCGCAACTCAGAGAGTACATCATGTGAGCACATCCCGATGACGCACTCATTGAACGAGAGTGTGACGGGATTTGAGACCATGCGAACTTGCTTGGGCAAGCCAAGCTCTTTCCTGGGTAGTTGCTCCTGCGGCCAGGAAACGTGTCGACTCAGGACGTCACGGACGGACGGAACAAGCACAATTGTGATGTTTGGCACGGCGGCTGCGAGCAGTGACAGCGGAGCTGAGATGAAATGCCGGAAGACGGTTGTTAGAGTGGCGGTATCTGGATCAAGACCCTTGATGTCTGGCAAGTCGAAATCCCCAGATGCCAGCAATGGATGCTCAACATCCAAAAATGGGCCCAGTAGCACGAGACCGTCAGCGTAATTGCCAGCGGCCTTCTGACATAGTTCCTGTAGCGGCTCAAAGTCCAAGTTGTCGTCCGCTGTATATGGCCCAGCCGCAATCATGACATTGAGCGGTGGGTTCGCATCCCCGTTCTCGAGACGCTCGTTGATATTGTCAAGTGTCACTGCAGACGATGCAGCTGGCGGCAGGAGAGGGATGGGAAGAATCTCCTTGACAGTAAAATAATCCCCAGAGGGGTTGATACCTCGGAGGGCTACAATCTGACCAGGGAAGAAGTTCAAGGACGGCACAGAGTCAATTTTGAGCGGAACTCGCCGTCCAGCACCAGTCCGACGTGAGGTCTCCAGTACCAAGGATGCTGGATTCAGTTTCCCTTCAAGAGAATCTGAGGCAATACGTCCCACGGCAATAATTTCGCTTGTACTTTGGGTAGCCGCACTTCCGAACGTCAGATCGTCCGAGTCGTAGTGCTTTTGGAAAATTGAGGTGAATTCGTCGATCCGGTCGTCCAGAATCTCGGACGCTTCGGACAGTCGCATGCCCATGGGCTTATACCCAAATTTCTTGAGATCTGTGTTGGCAGTAGGTCGAATGCGGGCTTCAGAGAAAGGTGCCATGGGTGTCTCCGGTAGTGATAAGTGAGCGTTGAGGGTTTCAAGCGTCTGGCCGGAGTTCTGTCGCTCGGCGAAGGAAACGGGTCTAATATTGTTAGGGACTTGTTTACCGGATCGTGGGATGATGCGAACTGAATCACGTACTGTGTCCCACCGGGAACAAGTCCATTCGCCGCTGAACCCGGCGTCTTTGCGCCCACTGGTGATCCGTTCTGTTCAATTCGTCCTACTTTCGGCGTAGCAGGCGAAGAAAAGTTGGCCTTGCGTTTGACAGAGCCAGTAACGCTGCTTAGAGGTCGACCGTTCGAGGCACTAGGAGTCAATTGATCCAGCCTGCGCAGTAAACAGCTTGTCAGTATTTGAATATCGAATTCTCGCAGACGTCAGCTTCATACATTCCAAATACATCAGCGCCCGCCGCCGCACGCGGGGTGGCCGTGACGGGGTTCCTCTTCTCTGCCTGGCGGCCAGCTTTGCCACGACTTTCGCGCTCGAGTGCTTCCTGCACGTCTTGTTTAAAGCCACGCACGGTATCCAAGGTCAACTTCACCTCCTCCCCCATCTTCATGCTGTAGGATTCCCATTTGTAGAATAGTTCCTCTGCGGTGATGGAGTGAACACGAAGGATAGACTGAAGTTCGGCGAGGATATCTTGGGGCAAGCCATCGGGGTATGAGGCTGCAAAGAGCTCATTGAGCTCTGCAGCCGTGGCGTCCATTGTGGCCGGTCGTGATTGAGGGTGTTGTCGAGTCGCCAACTCCACAAGAACACGCGCGACGCGTGCCACACCGACAACGTGTGGGTGACTAAGCACAATCCCCAAAAAAGTAAAATGCAAGTTGAGATCGCGGTGGAGCAGACGATCGGTCGTGCGCCCAATTACGCCCAGGAGAGATTGTCCTCAATTGTCTGAGCCCCTCAGCTTCACCTCAATTCCTCGACACCCCGTGCATCGAGCGAAGAGTTCGTCATGACTGCCAATGATTCTGCGCAAGTCGCCGCAGCTGTGCCGCCGGTCAGCAATGGCGACGCCGTGAAGCCGGAGTCCACCCCAACTGCTGAAACCGCCGTGGAAAGTCAAACTGAGACTACGCCTGCCTCGAGCACAAAGCCAGTCGAGCTTGAACTCCCGACCTCCGCCGCAGACGGCCTCATTCAGAAGCCTTTCCCCAAACCACTCGACTCATCCAAACCCGAGAAGCCCGCAGAGCTTACACCGGAGCAACAATCGAAGTATGAGGCTGTCCTCAAGACGGTTTCTTCCTGGACCACCGTCCCCACAAAGTCTGAGAAGAATGCTCCGACAGCTCCGATCACCGACGACGAGCGCATGTGGTTGACCCGCGAGTGCCTTCTTCGTTATTTGCGCGCAACAAAATGGAACGTCGCCCAGGCTGAGGAGCGCCTTCAGGGTACCCTGACCTGGCGCCGGGAGTATGGGATGGAGAAGTTGACCCCCGACTACATCTCAATTGAGAACGAGACGGGGAAGCAGGTCATTCTGGGCTTTGATATCCACTGCAGACCGTGTCTTTATCTCCTGCCGTCCAATCAGAACACCGAGAAGAGCGACCGTCAAGTAGAGCATCTTGTCTTTATGCTTGAACGGGTCATTGACCTTATGGGTCCGAATCAGGAGACACTGGCACTCCTGGTTAACTTCAACGAGACCAAGTCTGGTCAGAATGCCACACTTGGGCAGGCAAAGCAGACTCTCAACATCTTGCAAAATCACTACCCAGAGCGGCTAGGGCGTGCTTTGGTGATCAATGGTAAGCGAATGTAGCCAGCACAGGGCCCTCTCACTGATTACTGACATTCTACAGTACCATTTGTGATTTGGGGCTTCTTCAAGTTGATCACGCCCTTCATCGACCCTCAAACCCGGCAGAAGCTCAAATTCAACGAGGATCTGCGCCAGCATGTTCCACCTGGTCACCTAATGAAGTCTGTCGGCGGTGATGTTGAGTTCCGTTATGACCACTCGACTTACTGGCCGGCTCTGAATCAATTGGCTGAGCAGCGACGCCAGGCATACCGTGAACGCTGGGTCAAGGGTGGTAAGCAGATCGGCGAATTCGAGAATTACCTCAAGGGCGAGGACATTCCAAGTGTGGCCCAAACTCGGGGCGTCACGAACGGACAGGCTGCTTGAACGAGCATCCGGTTTCTGGGTTGACATCGTCCAATCTCGTTCTCTTCCACACCTTTCGCATTTCGGCTTCACCTACACTCACGCACTTTTCCAGCATCTTTTGTTAGCCTTGAGCGTGGTTCATATACAACACTGTCCTTGCACTAATGTTGATAGAATACTTTTCTTGCATTCGTGAATATTATACTGATAGACCGCAATACCATTTCTTGAGAAAGCAAAGATCGTCTCAAATCGACAAAGTTCGGTTGTATCGTCAATCAAGTCTTCATTGTTGGACATGCACGCTTCTCCGAATAAATTCACTCCCCGTTGGTCAACTCTGGTCCAGCCCCTGACTCCAAGCTACCATGACCGTCCATCCTCTTGAACGCTTTTCTAACCTCGTGATCCCATCGAGTAAAGGCAACAAGAACCCATTCTAGAATACCCGCACAATAAAGCGCAACACACTGACCAACCCACAAACCCTTGAGTCCCCATCCATGAAATGCAAGAAAGACACCCAGAGGCAGGGCAAAGCAGTAGTAGCTCACAAGGTTGATGGCAGCACCCACATGCTGTCGACCCATACCTCGAAGACTCCCACCACAGCTCCCGTTCATACCATCAGCGATCTGGAAAAGCGCCACGAACGGCATGATCTCAGAAGTCAGTTCGACAACTGCTGGATCGTTGTTGAAGATCTTCGCAAAGTGGTTTCGCGTGCCCATTAGAACAGCCAAGACGATGGCTCCGAATGTGACGGCGAGAAGAGCGGATGAATGCGCCGCGCGGGCAGCGCCATTCGCGTTTCGCGAGCCAAGCAGATTACCGACTCGAGAAGAGGTTGCAACGCCGAGTCCGAAGGGAATGGTGTTGAGGATCTGGTCGGCTGTCATTATAACGCTCTGGGAGGCAAGGGAGATTGTCCCCAGGCGACCTGCAACGAGGGCCACGATCTCGAATGCCCACCATTCTGTACCGACGTGTAGGATTCCCAAGATGGCTAGTCTTGCGAATGTCCACAGGTTTGAGAAGGCGGCTTTTGACCATCCGCCCCAGCATTCTGAGCCGGCGATGTATCGTGAATAAAGAACAAGAAGGAGAAAAGATGCCCAATACGAGATGTCGGCTGCAAGAGGAGCCCCGAGAAGTCCCATGTCCAGCGTATAAGAGAATAGGTAGCATAGCCCAGCGTTGAGGGGCGATGTGATGAGCAGAACATATGTGCCTGCTCTCATGATACCTGAGATTGAAAGATCAGCAAACTTGCCAACCCGAAGCAGTCAAGGTTCAAGTTACCTTGGGCCTGTAAATACTTCTTCATAACCTCGAAATAAATATACCCCAGTCCGCCAGGGATCATAACGGTCAAGAACTTAGAGCTGAGGTAAGAGAGCTCAGGGTCCTGACCAAGCGCTTGAAAGATCGGATTCGAGCAAGCCCAAATGACTGCCACAGGGATATAGAAGACACCAAGTACCAAAAAGGCTCGTTGGAGCAGGATCCCCAGATCGTGTTTGTTGCCACTTCCAGTAAATGTCGACGAGGCGAGAGTATCCAGGGCAGTTGTCCCTCCCAATGCAATCATCCATCCGGTGACGAGCGCGAACATCAGCGAGAAAGCGCTGGCGGCTAGGTTCATTGGCGACGAGTGGCCGATGATGATCACCGTGACCGTTTGGAGACTCATTTGAAGCGTGTATGCCAACATCACCGGAATAGAGCCTTTCAGCAGCCTCCAGAGCTCGTGCAGTATTTGTCTTCCTTGCCTTACATGGCCGAATTCTCTTTCATTGTCCTTCCCCGGAGCATCGTCGGCGATGGGTTTCGGTAGGAGGGAAGTGTACTCGTCCGGCGGCGAGCACTCGCCATCATTCAGGAGGGCGTCGCTGTTTGTGGTGCTGTTGACATAGGACATTTTGGTGATAAGCTTGTGGAAATAAACCAGATTGGAAGCGCCCTTTGCAGATGGAAATGTTATAAAAAGAAGGGCGTGAGGCGCACCATAAGACTATAGTGGGTAACGATCAGAGGACTGTATGCGAAGAAATGACATTGGATCAAGAAAGAGTCAGTAGAACTGGAGTTGTTTGGTGTTTTAGATAATTGAAAGACTTCTTAGAGGATCTACATCACATAAATCGGCCGAAGGCTGCAATTCACGTCGACTGAGCAAGATTCAGGTGGACTATCGTACACCCGTATCCCATGCCAATCGCCTGTTTACTCTCAATCGACGCCTGACAATCTGGAGTTTCACCCGAACTCGGAGGGCCAGAGATAAAGGTCGAAGTATTAACTTGCAAGCAATCAGGATCCGGCAGTTGGTTAAGCAATCTGTAACTATCATCATTAAGAGAGCAGAGAGATAAGGATTGAGATAGAGGACTTGTTAATTGGGAATTGGGATATTACATGATGTAGTTTCTCATCATGGCAGCATCGATATGTTTTCATCTGAGGATGTACGTAGTATGTACAATGAGGGGTGGTGGGTCCTCCTCTCGTTGACCTGATCCGGAAGGTCGATGGAATCAGTATATGCTGCGCAATTTTAACGAAAGAAGCCATATCACGATGCATACAACATAGGCTCTATCATTTTAGTCCGAATGGTCCTTTGGACCATCAAGTAAGGTTATCCGTGTCGCTGATTGACAATGTACGCAGTTATGCTCTTGTGGCCAAGCATGTGTGCGCGATATGTGTGGGCGAAAGGCTCTACTCTACGACCTATGAGCTTGAGTTATAGTACTTTTTGTATTTCTCATTCTTCCTTGCAACTATCTCACCTACATGAGCTACATATTAGAACGCCTGGCCGTTTGGCTGAAGTGAGTGATGTAAGTGGTTCACTATCTTAGCTTTAGCGGCCTCTGTTGGAAAAGTCCAGGCCATACCCCAATGGAGATCAGTACGGCCTTCTTATCTTCCAGCCTTATCAAAGATTGTGAATGGCTATTTGGGGAAACCGGGAACATCTCCAACACTAACTTTGTTTGACAGCAGAGCGGATCCTGTTGATAAGGTCTGATATTGTGGGGGAACGTTCCGGTTACCTTCTCTGATTTTTGGACGATAGCCAGGTATTATTAATGAATGGAATATGCACAGCACAGAATGTGCATTTCTACAAGACTGGAGCGCCGCACTCGAGCACCGTAGTTAGGGAGATGTACAACTATTATAGTTTTCTATACTGATCAGATAAACTATAGAGAATATGAAGGCGAGTATAGGGCGTTATAAGGAGGATAGAGCAGAAGCAGTAGCAGTAGCAGTAGCAACAGAAAAACATTAGGAAAGACACTAGGAAAGACAGAAGCAATAACGGTCTCTAGTAGTAACAGTAGTATTAATAATAAGAGCGAGAGGACAGAATGCCAAGGTTAAACAGAAGGCAAGTAGCGTGTAGCCGGCTAGCGAGTCAGAAGAAGGAATCATCTAGATGAGCGAATCAGAGGGTCTAATTTTACACAGGTTCCTAAGTAGATGGGGGTATATACATTGAACTTGAACAAATAGAAGCTTCAGATGTCTACATCGTATTCAGGGTTGACCCAAGAAGGCTGTGGTGCCTTCGCCCTCATCCATGCACCATACTTGTGCAGTAGGCCGAAGACTAGACCTCCTCCAGCCAAGATTATCAAAGCTTGAGTGGTGAATGTCCAGGTCCAACCAACAGATGCCTCCCATGAGGCAATAAAGAACTATACAAAGTCAGAGATCAGTGATTTGCTCATCCGATGATAGTTCTTGGAGTCGGCAGTCACATACCGGGTTGATGAAAGCACTCAAGTTCAAGAAAACGGCGTAGAAAGTGATCACACTCGTTGACTGCAGGGGATAGCAATCGACGATGTAGCTGCTAATGACTGTGTTGCCGATCTGGACTCCTGCTCCAACTGTACCTTTGTTAGCTCGTGCTGATAGTCCGAATGTTTGGCGATAACCTACAGAGAAAGAATGCAATTTGGCCGACTATCCAATGGTAATTTTTGTCAAGACTAACGCCCCAAACAATTGATCCAACTATGGCGAATGTTAGATCATGAATAGCCCATCGACAGGTGAACTTACCTGCTGTTATCAAAATAGCTGGGTATGCTAGCCACAGCCGCATTTCTGCGACACGGATATTTCCATTTCTCTTGGCCAGCTTTTCAACGATATAGTCGCTCAACCTGCCAGAGCAACAGATCTCTGAAATGATTGTGCCCAGGAACAAGCCCAGGAATAGCAGTCCCTGAATAAGGGGAGTATAGTTTGCGTAGGCTGCTGGTACCATTGTGATGACCGAGAGGATCCACCAGTACCAGACGAATGAATAGCCGAGAACTGCGATCACAATTGCAGGGAATTGAAACGTGAGCACAAAACGGGTGATCGAGTCCCAGGGTTTGGGATGTCGCATTCCGGGAACTGGGCGCAAATTCACGAAAGGGAGGCTCTTCGTTCTTGGGAGGTCCGTGGATGTGGTTTCTGCTGGGGTGGATACGGGAGTCTCTCCTGTCGCATTCTTCTCGATGTCCGCTGCTGGGGCTATGCTTTGCTCGACCGAAGGCTCGTGTAGTAGCATCGTATGACGAGGGTATAGCGTTTCCGGCATGAAGAAAGTCTCGAGGACCAGCAATGTGGCAAATAGAAGAGCGTTGAACCAGTTGATCCATGCAGCACTGACGAGGTTCAAAAATCCACCGACTGAAGGACCATAGGAATCAGCGTAATGCCTTGGATACGATGTTTTGCACTCACAAGTTGGGCCCAACAGAAGCCCGGAGTCAATTGCCAGCACCCACAAGCCCAGCTTCTGCCCGCGTTCATACTCAAAGAATAAGTCATTTACTTGTGACCCATCAGTGGCTGTCACATTTTGAGTTTTAGGGGCAAACTGACCAACAGCCATTCCTACAGTTGAGGCTGGGCTCACACCAAATCCTTGGAAGAAGCGAGCGGCCATGTATCCCGAGTACGTGTCAGTCACCGCTGCTCCGATGGTTGAAACCAAGGCAATAGTGGTCCCAATCAAGAAGATAACTCTGCGCCCATATATATCGCTCAGAGAAGACCATATCAAGGGACCGACGGATAGACCGAGAGCAGGGATGGCGACAGTCCAGTTGACTTGAGAGTAGCTGATCTGATACTGGGTCTGGATTTCCGCGAAGGATGGGACGGTGGTCGTCGTGAGATATGTAAAAAGAAAGTATCTAAATGGAGTTCCACGATGAGCACACGTACGATTGACAGGGGATGGTGAATTTACAAACAACCTACTTGAGCATAACAATTGCCAGAATGGCATGCTTCTGCAGACTCGACCAATTCAACGGGTCTAACGGATCAGAGGTAGGCTGCGGGTGCACTTTGATCCCACTTTTGTTCACAGTGGTATCGCCGACAAGTTGAGTGCCCTTCTCAATTGAAACGGGCAGTTGGTCACTTGAAGTGTTGGCGCTTTGCCCCTGGCGAGCTTTGTCGCCTTTCTCGTCGGTCATGTTTGCGCTGTGGACTCGAATATCAAGCGATTAAATCCTTGACTCTATTTGCATCGAAATGCCAAGTGCAACAGGTTTATATAGTGGATTGATTCTACGCGGTTATCTATGGTTTAGCTCAGGTACAACCCCAAGCCTACTTTGTGATGTTCATACTTTGTGCGATTGGATATCTTCCACTACAGGGGTCAGGCCATAAGGATATAGACTTGGGGAAGTCTTATCAGTGACGTCCATCAGGCTTGATCCGCGATCTTGGGAACCCAAGAAAGTTAGAGACATTGTGCTAACTGCAACCATCGATTCCTCCTGAACAGTGGAAGTTCTCGGCCATCACATTCCCAGATCTCAAATCATCTCTTATCAATGCTCCAACGCGCCGCAGACATGGTTCAGTTCCGAATAAACATAGAAATAGGATACCAAGCCATACAAATGACATCAAGCAAGATTTTCTCCGCGGCTTGATCTGATCTGCGGTTGACTCCGTTCTCGGACAGACCCTGGCTCGTTGATATAGATCACCACTGACCAATGATCTCGGGCCGATAAGCCAACAACAAACAGATATCCTTATCTTATCCCACGTTTCGACGTTGATACTGTGCCCGTCTCCCCCGGCCTTCCTTTCTAGTCTATAGCTTAATTCTTCTCCTTGACTTGCAGGGGTGCTTCTTCGCCATGCGAGAACTAGACGTGGTTCCTCGATTGGGAAGGCAGATAGAGAGTACAGCTGTACCCCACACGACGGCCATGAGATGTGCATCATGAGCGGTTCCAAGGTTGGAGTTTTCGTGGAGATTCGCATGGAGCCATCGGTCACCAAATTGGGGTAACCAGGGGATAAGGATAGGTACTTGGTATATCTGGCGTAGATCCAGGTGAGAGACGAATATTCTATCCTCGAAGGCACGAGTTCCATATAAGCTTACAGTCCCTGCTTCCAGTTCACACTATCTGCCTCTTCGAGACCTAAGCATTGGATTGTATCTCACTTATTTCACAATGATTGCTTCTGCCGTGGGCCTCTTGGCTCTCTCGAGTCTGGCGGCGGCTCATGGAGACCATAGCCAGCTTCCGATGGCTGGTCCGCACCAAAGCCTTTGGTACAACACTTTGCCTGGAGATGGCGGCACACAGGCATGTCCCTGTGAAAGGAGCCTTTTGACGTCCGAAACTGACTGTTTACACCGTCTTTTAGGCTGATTCGGTGTTCTCCGGAATCTCAACCTTTGGTCGTCTTCCATACTTGCCGTGTCTCTCAAGCGAGAGTGAGAGATACGATATTGCTTTCCTAGGTATGAGCGACAATGGCTACGCTTCTCCGTTCGACGTGCTAACTTAGCTACAGGTGCCCCCTTCGACACCGGCACCTCTTACAGACCTGGAGCGCGCTTCGGCCCAAGCGGTATCAGACAAGGTTCTCGACGTCTCAATCTCTAGTACGTGGTGGATATAAGCAGGCAAAGATTCTTCAGGACCTTTGAGCTGACACAGTAATCACTCAGTGGGGGTTACAACGTCCCTCTCCAAGCGAACCCTTTCACCAGCGAGCTCCGTGTCATGGACTGTGGCGATATCCCTGTGACGTCGTACGATAATGCCTGGGCTATTCAACAGATTGAGGAAGGGCACAACAGCATTCTGATGCGCAAGCCCTTCACGGACGCCGATAAGCTGGGACTCTCGCGTGCTGGGAAGACGTTGCCTCGCGTGATTACCCTGGGTGGTGACCATACCATTACACTCCCCCTGCTGCGGAGTATCAACAAGGCCTACGGGCCAGTAACGGTGATTCACTTTGATAGTCATTTGTGAGTGCCCTTTCAGCAGCTTCCAGGGAGATTGTGGCTAACAGGCGATTGATCAGGGATTCGTGGAAGCCCAAGGTATTCGGCGGCTCCCCCAGTCAAGTGGCCGCCATCAACCATGGCACTTACTTCTATCACGCTGCCATGGAAGGTCTGCTGAGGAACGACACCAACATCCACGCCGGTATCCGCACGACCTTGTCGGGCCCGTCCGACTACGAGAATGATGGGTACTGCGGCTTCGAGATTGTTGAGGCTCGTGAGATCGACACGATTGGTCCGTTTTGGCGAAGGCATCAAGAGATACGCAATGGCTAATGGTCTCCGGACAGGCACGGACGGCATCATCCAGAAGATCCGGGACCGCGTTGGAACAGAGAACCCCGTCTATCTCTCGATCGATATCGACACCTTGGACCCTGCCTGTAAGTCAAGACTCCATCCCACCTAGTATCTGCAAGATCCTAATACCATCCAAACAGTCGCACCGGCAACTGGCACGCCCGAAACTGGTGGATGGTCCACGCGAGAGTTGCGGACGATCATCCGCGGCCTCGACGGATTGAACTTTATCGGGGCTGATATTGTGGAGGTTGCGCCGGCTTACGATACTAATGCCGAGCTTTCGACTATGTGAGTGATATTACCCCTGCTCAGGTGTCTGGGATTTGGCTCTGACTGCTTGGATTCTATAGGGCTGCTGCCGATGTGTTGTATGAAGTTATGACGATTATGGTGAAGAAGGGGCCTCTGTCGATTGGCCAGGAACATGAGCTGTGAGGACTCTTTGAGTGGTATGCCATTTCTATTGATTTGTTTCGAGTGAGCAGAGTTGGAGTTGAGATTAGGTGTGGTGCTACGTATATGGAAGGTACGAGGCTGCTCGCAATTGGCGACGAGGCGTCAAGGCTGAGTGAAGGTTACTTCAGGATGATAGTGTTACTTCTAAATTCACTCTGAATTGCAACACAGCATATGAAACCACGAAGGGTTCAACCGAAGAACTGTCCATCAAGCTAAAGCAATGCTCAAGGATACCGAATCAGGGAAGCAATCCGCAAACCCTTCCATTCATCGGCTCAGCTATGGAGACAAAGCTGGCCCGTTCGGTTTGCTTACTTCGAGTTGATACCAAGAGCACAAATTAAGCAACGCTCAACCTGAAACCGGGGCACGAACTGCCGCGGTCGCGATCAGATACCGTTCGGCATCGAAGGGCCGGCAGTGCCGCGCAGTCTCGGCTTCCACGCCTCCCACCAGAGTGGAGACGACCAAGTCTGAAACGCGGTGGGCCACTGCTGCGAACCGGCTTCAGGCTGGTCTGGGCTGGAGGATCCCAGATTGCAGATGACAAGCGATTTGGGAAGATGGGGAGATTAGCTGGGCTGAGGTGGAGTTTGGATTTTGTCATATTGCAGGGCTGGGGGATTTGAAATTGGCAGAATGATAGCGTGTCAATTGACCTCATGTCGAGTGCTCTTCACCCTGATATAGGATACAGGCGCTTGCGCCTCAATTGGGAGGTAGAGTGTGCGATATTTGTACACTGCACACGTCAAACTGCCAGCATAAACTTTCCAACGTCCGCTTGAGTGATTCAGGGAAGTGGAGTCGCCGCATTACGATCATTAGATCCTTCATCTCTCCCCATGGGCCTGCTGCAGCTGAATCGCGCGAGCTGGCATCCACCAGGATAGCCATGATAGGCGGAGAGAAGGCAGGCAATCTTATTCTCAGCCTGATTTTCCGTTGCTGGACTTGTGCAACGCATGGCATCGACCATATGGGATGGCTTTTGATTAATGCGGCGTTTGTGTTACTTTTGATTCAGGAACCGGTCGATCAAGCGCCATGGGCTTGAACCCTGTGGTTTTGTGTAATTGTGTCCCTGGCTGATTTTCCGGGTTAATACGGGTTAATATATCTGCAGGGCTCGACACTGCAAGAATGGGAACGGTGGCCCGTATAGTTTGTTGTTCGGCGGTATCTCAAATTTGAGGGAGGTGATCTGACCATGTGAGAGACAGGAGCCTCGGACTTTTCTGTGGATTGAGATCCCAGTGGCGGGGATTAAGAATGTAACGAGATCCCTGTTCCCTGTCGACGTCTGATGGCCGACATCAATGACCCTCAGGAGCATGCCATGAGGATGAGAGAAGACCTCATGGCAGAAGAAAGAGGGTGGGGCTCAGGAGAAATTACCGCATTGGCCGGTTGGCCCGTCCCTGGCCTCGCACTGTTCATTGATCGGCATCCTTGATTCATCTTGGAAGGCTTAGAACTCGTAAGTAAAGATAATTAGGGAGTACTGAGTTACTCTGGCTTAATTATGGAGAGACTGAAGCTCGTGGCCAAGATCACTGGGCTTATTGCCCGGGCAGGAGTCCACCGTTGGCGATAACCTAAACGACACCTGAAACGAACGCCCGCGTGTAGAGTTTGGCTAAGGATGTGGAGATGTTCTGGCCATAAAATCATAGAGAATACAGTATACATAGACAGAAATAATATACCTACCTAGGTAGGTAGGATGCAGGATAGATAGATGGAAATTACATGATAGAACCGTGGAACCTCGCGGAGCCAACCGTTCGGAGCCATCATAGTACTAAGTAGTACTAAGTAGGTGTATACTGTGATGCCCCTGAGTCCTCCTCGCTTGGCCCCGTCTCCACCTTTTCGACCTTTCGACTCAACTTTCGAATGATCCTGTCTTCATCTTAGACGCTAGCCTCTTTGAGACTGTCCTGACTGGTGCACGGTCTTCTCCAGACGTTGCTTCTTACCCGCGACTCTCTCTTCCCGCTTCTCCCCTTCTCGATTCCCTCCCCTGCTTGTTAAGGGGTCTTGTTTGCGATTCGACCGTCTGTAGAGTCTTGACTGTGTGGACTCTCTTTTCCCTGGTGGTTTATGTTGTGGTGGGTGTCTCTTCCCCCGAATGATGCAATTGGACACGTCCAGTTTATCTCTCTCCCTCCCAAAAAATTTAAGGGGGCCGCGAAGTTTACTAACAATCGCACTCTCCACAATACAGACATTGACCCTCGTCCTCCGTTACGCCTCATGACTGTGACCTTCTCTTCGGCTGATTGACCTCGCCCTCCCTTTTCTACGGATTGCCTTTGTTTTGCCCACCTGGCGTGGTTTCTCCTGGGGAGATGACCGTTTCACCGCCAGCGTCGCCGACGGGTCCCGCCCCGCGGCCTATCAGTGCCGTGATGCGCACGCCGCGCAGCAACAGTCGCATGAGTATGAGCAGCAGACCCGGTGGAAGTCGAGCGTCGGACGAAGATGGCAAGACCGCCGTCAAAGTCGGTACGTGTAGCCGTCCCCTTTCAAATACTCCCAGACCAGTTCCCATGCGCGCGCACCGCAGCGGCCGTGTCCCACGATGACCACGGCCAACACCGAAAGAAAAAAACATATATGTCCCGGACAGAATCACTGACTGGCGCTGTAGCTGTTCGAGTGCGACCGCCTCTCAAGCCTACCGACCCCGGATACGAGTTGATTCCCCAGCGGTTCCAGCGATCCATGGTTCACGTCACCGCTTCGACCAGCTTGGCTGTCGATGTTCCTCAGGGACGCAAGTTGTTTGTGTTTGATCGCGTTTTCCCCGAGACGGTCGAGCAAGATGGCATCTGGGATTATCTGAGCGACAGCGTGAACTCGTTCATTCAGGGATACAATGTTTCGATCCTCGCATACGGCCAGTCTGGCGCCGGTAAATCTTATACGATGGGCACATCAGGCCCGAACGAGCAGAATGACTCACAAGCGATGGGTATGTTTGCAATGCTCATGCCATGGCAGAAGAAATAGGGCTAATCAATTGCGCAATCTACAGGTATCATTCCCCGTGCCGCGCAGGCCTTGTTTGAAAAGCTCGATGGCCCCGGCAAGCACAACCGCAATGGCTCCACTTCGACTGGACTTCGAACTCCGCAGCGATACTCCATGAGCTCTGCATCCAGCTTTGGCAAGCTGAACTTGGAGAAGAACTGGCAATTGAAGGCAACATACGTCGAGGTATGCATCAGACACTGAAGACTGGGGTGGTGGCCAAGCTGACATGTCTCTTCAGATCTACAATGAGCAGCTCCGCGATCTGCTTCTCCCTGACTCGACTCCCGCTGGCGACCGCAGCACTGTCACCATCCGCGAAGATGCCAAAGGTCGCATCATTCTCACTGGCTTGCACCAAGTCAACATCAACTCTTTCGACGACCTCATTGGCGCCTTGAACTTCGGCTCTGCTATCCGCCAAACTGATTCCACAGCCATCAACGCCAAATCTTCACGATCTCACGCCGTCTTCAGCTTGAACCTCGTCCAGCGCAAGTCCTCTGGCCAACCCACTTCCCCCAAAGAAAAGCGCATGTCGATGCCCGTGGATTCATTCTCTGGTGGCGACTCTGTTACCGTCGACAGCAAGCTTCACTTTGTCGATCTGGCTGGTAGCGAACGTCTGAAGAACACCGGTGCTTCGGGGGAACGTGCCCGCGAGGGTATTTCCATCAACGCTGGTCTTGCCGCTCTCGGCAAAGTGATTTCGCAGCTTTCCTCCCGCCAGTCTGGATCTCACGTCTCCTACCGAGACTCAAAACTCACCCGCCTGCTTCAGGATTCTCTGGGAGGCAACGCCATCACTTACATGATTGCTTGCGTTACCCCTGCCGAATTTCACTTGAGTGAGACACTCAATACCGTTCAGTACGCCCAGCGAGCCCGAGCTATCCAAAGCAAGCCCCGCATCCAGCAGGTGGCCGATGAGGGCGACAAGCATGCTTTGATTGAACGACTCAAGGCGGAGGTTGCCTTCCTCCGGCAGCAAATTCGCAACTCCGAAGGATCCGAGCGCCGAGAGGCTGCCTCCACAGAGCGCAGTGAGCGCAAGAATGAGCGCGAGATTCAGCTGCAAAACCAGCTGCTCGATGTGCAGGAGAGCTACAATGCTCTCAGCCAGCGTCACACCAAGCTTATCTCACAATTGGCCAGTGACTCCGAGACTCCTACTGGTGAGGCAGATGATGCAGCCTCGGATGTGGGCAAGAGCTCCATCGAGCGCATTCAGCGATCCAAGTCGTTTGCCGAGTCCGTGGAGCAGGTTGTGCTCGAATATGAGAAGACTATCCAGAGCTTGGAGGCTTCTCTGTCCGATACTCGCGCTTCATTGGCCACCACAGAAAGCACCCTCTTGGAGCGCGAGACCAAGTGCACCTACGTCGAGACCGTCAACCAGCAACTCCAATCTCGCGTGCAGAAGTTGTTGGATCGCGAGGCCAGCAACGAGAACTACCTGCATGAGTTGGAATCTAAGCTCGATGGTGCCTCTACCGGTGTGGAGAAGCACGAGGCGATTGTCGCTGAGCTGCGCAAGGAGCTCAGCCGCGCTCGCGAGAATGAAGCTAGTTGCGAAGAATACATCTCCACCTTGGAGGACCGCCTCGCTGAATCAGACCAGGATATGGAGCTAATGCAGCGTGAGGTGATGCGTCTTGAACATGTCATTCAGCGCCAGCGCGGTCTTGGAACACTTGACAACCTCCTTCAAGATCTTGACCAGCGCCACCACAAGGACCACGACCACGACGGTACTAACGGAGTCGAGTCTTCCTACGCTCCTACACCTGTGAAGACTCCGCATTTCCACCGCCACACTCCGTCGTTGGATGTCTTGAATGAAGCAGCGGAGACCGCTATTCCCGAGTCTGACGAGGATCTGGCTGAGCCTATCCCCGAGGAGAAGGAGGCGGAGGAGGCTACTGCCGAAGAAGACAAGGCCACTGGTGATGACCTGGAGGTTCTCGAGAATGTGACCAACAAGCTCGAGGTCCGGCGCACGGAGGCCGTTCTCGAGGAGCCTGCGAGCAGCCCTGCGCAGTCTAAGTTTGTTGCTGACAAGCTTGAGACCGTCACGCAGGAGCTCTTCGACCTGCGTCTCAACCATGAGGCTACTCTGAGTGACTACGAGATGCTTGAGGCTAAATATGAAGAGGCCCTCAAGGCTCTGGCTGAGCTCCGCCAGGACAAGATTGATGAGGCCCGCCACCCTGCCCCGACGGCTCAGAACGAGGACTCGCGGCCCGTCTCTTTTTTAGAGGATGGCAGCGCCCAGACCTCGAAGTCTGGAGCACAACACTCATTCTCGCAATCGCTCTCTTCGGAATTATCCTCGGCCGGGGAGTCAGCTGCGTTGCGCGACTCTTCTGAGAGGACCCAGACCCCTCTCACCCCTGTTGCATCTACTCCTGTCCCGTCTGATGCCGAGGACATTGAGAAGATGCGCAAGGCTATGGCTGAGCACCAGGAAAGCGCCGACCAAATGACCCAGAAATATGCCGAGCTCCAGGCTGAGCACGAGGAGATTCTTGGTCTCGTTGAGAAGCTGAAGGCCGAGGCCGAAGCTCAGCGTACCAAGTCTAGCTCTCCTACTACCCCCGGTTTCAAGATGATTCGCCGCATGACCAGCCAGAACCTCCTTTCCGGTGTCGACCGTGCTCACCGTTCGCTTACCGCACTGCGAACAATTGCCAATGAAGAGTTCGCCAGCCGACCTGAGATTCTCCAAAACTTCGAGGTTCATCTTGACGCGACTATGCACGAGCTTTCCACCCGCATGGAGCGTCTTCAGTCTCTGGAAGCCGAGAACCAAAGTGTGAAGAAGGAGATGGAGATGAAGGCTACCATCATTTCTGGACTCACTCGCGAGCGATCCAGCCTCTCGGGTGCTTCCTCTGTGGACATGGCTCTGGTTTCTCAGCTCCGTGACCAGGTCGTGGCGCAAGAGAACCAAATTACCGAGCTTCGTGAGGCCCATGAGGCTCGCGAGAAGCATCTCTTGGCCGAGATAGAAACCTTGAACGGTCTTCTGAAGTCTCAGGAGGTCGCGACCAAGGCTATGGATGCTGGTGCTGAAGAGCAGGACAAGCGCATTGGTGACCTTGAGGGCGAGCTGACAGAGTGGAAGGGCAAGCACCAAACTGCCCTGGAGTCTCTGCAATCCTCTGAGAAGCAGCTTGCCACCACTCTTGCTGAACTCGAGACTGCCCTTGCCTCTGTCGAGACGATGCGTGCTGAGCGTGCTTCTTCCGGTGATGCCGCAGCCGACAAGGAAGCTGCTGCGCAGGCTGCCGAGACCGAGCGTGTCAAGCAACAAGAGCTTGTTGATAGCCTGAAGAAGGATATCGAGGAGCACAAGGCTACCATCGCTACCCAATTGGCGACCATTACCGAATTGGAGAAGTCGCACTCAGAGGCCAAGGAGCAGCTTTCTAAACAAGCTGCTGCCAAGGAAACTGACAACAGCTCTGTCGACACCCAGAATGCCCGCATTGCCGAACTCGAACAGGAGATCGCATCACACAAGTCGACTATCGACTCTCACAGGACAGACTTGGAGTCGTTGCAAGAGTCGCACAAGAAGGAATTGGCTGAGCTGGAAGAGCGCACTAAGGCTGCAGTTCAGGCCGAGCACGAAACTCGCCTCTCTGAGAAGGATGCTGAGCATGACAAGTCCATGGCTGCTTTGCAGAAGGAGATTACTGAGTCTCGCGATGAACTCGCGAAGCTGCTCAAGGCAGTTTCCGGCCTGCTCAGCGCTGATGTGACCGCTGAGACGATTGCCGACCAGATCCAAGACGTTCTGGCCCAGAAGCAGCACTTCTCTGAGAAGTACGCCGAGCTGATGGACACCAACGAGGGTCTGCGCAAGCAGCTTGAAGATGCCAATGTTGATGAACTGGCGAAGAAGAGTGCCACCCAGGACGCCAAGGTAAACGAGCTGGCTCTCTTGGTTGCTACACTGGAGGACACTCTTCGCCAGAAAGACGAGCAGGTTAAGAAGAAGGAGACTTTGATTGAGGAGATTACCGCCGAGAAGCAGAAGAGCGTGCGTCTCGTGGAGGAGCTGGAAGAGCAGATCACCAACAGCTTCGATCAGCACCACAACCGTCTGTCAGTTATCCAGCAGGAGCGTGACCAGGCACTCGAGGACGCCAAGGCCAAGATTGTCATCCTGGAGAAGGACATTGAGACCTACCAGGTGCGGATTGAACAGCTTGAGGTATGTTTCTTTTCTCATTCGTGTTGCGATAAAGCTAACTTTTTCCAGCTTCAACTCAAGAACGGAACCTCAGATGGCTCCCACGATCGCAGCAGCTCGATGACATCGAATCTGCGCAAGAGCTCATCCGCAGCATCTCTGCCTTCGCCTCCTCCGGCGATCCCTCTTCCCCCTCTCCCGACCATTGCTTCCCAAACAAATGGTACCAGCAGTGTTTCTCCACCCAGCTCTCGGCATGCTAGTAAGGAGCTGGTGAATGCCCAACTTGTGGAGGACCAGGAAGCTCGCATTCGGACCATCGAGAAGCACTTGTACGCCGAGAAGCAGCTGACTGCCACTCTCGAGGAGGCCCTTGGCGACCTCGAAGCCCAAAGCAGCAAGGTCAAGACCGACTGCGAAGCCTGGAAGAAGAAGGCCTGGCAACTCGAGGACGAGCTGTCCACCCTCCGCAAGGAGCGCAACTCCGCCCGTCTCTCCCTCCAGGCGGTCGAGGAGGAGCGCAGTGCTCGTCGTGAGGCCGAAGCTGCACGAGCCCAGCTGGAAGAGCGGATGAACGCCCTCAACAAGAAAAAGAAGAAGAGCACGCTCAACTGCTTCTAATCTTGTCCCACACTCACACCACCCTCCCTTGCCCGTTCAAATACAAAAGCGTGTTGTGATTTACGCCTGTCGCTACCGTTTGATGTACACTGACCTCCTCTTCTCATCACCTGTTTCATACCCACTTGCTCAATGCCCCCATCAGCCCTGATTTCCCTGTATTATGACCTCTCATTCTTTTGTTTCGTCGTCGATTCTTCGATACCTCTTCTGCCTATCACTCCTGTGCCATAGTGAGTTCTTATTGCACAATCGTCTTGCCTTCTTCACATACTCCTTTGACACCTCTTTCTTGCGTGCGCACATAACCCCCTCTTATGACTTGTAGATTCTGGATTGGCGGAGACGTCCTCACTGTACATTCTGTTGGTTGTCTCTAGATTGGTGCAAATATCTCCCCCTTGGGCTTCTTAGTGATTTTGAATTGATTCTATCCGTTCCTTGTGATTACTTTGGTTTTTTTTTTGTCTAATCTTGTCATTATGTTAGGATGACCCTGATAGGTCTTTCCTTTATGATGGTGGTCTCGCTGTCATACTGTCTTTACATACACGAGGAATAGTGTACAAACCTACTGGTTACTCTACAATTCGTCGCCGTAGTCTCTTTGAGAAATTCATGTGATCTGAGATTGTGCAATGATCGATGTATTATACATAAGGGTAAACCTGTTCAAAGCTTCCATGTCCAATTCCTCCCCGAACAACCCTCAATCCTCACCCACAGCGTCGCCATACTAGCCGCAAAGAGCAACACCCCAACGGTAATAGTCGCCCTCTCATAGCTAAACGGAACAGACAAAGCCGACTGACCCGGCAACAACAGTCCCGTCAACGGCGTTCCCAGCAACGCCCCAATCCCTCGAATAAGGTACAACGCCCCATTAACAGAAGTGAAATGCTGTACACCAAACAACTCAATCAAGCTGGCTGGGAAGAGCGAGATATACGCACTGCCAAAACAGCCATACACAATGGTAAACAGAATGAATAACGCATCAGCGGTCCTGCCAGAGACGGTGTGATCCACGAAGGTGGCCGGCAACCAAAACGCAAAGACGGCTATCGCACTCATAATCGTCGTCAGGTACAGCACGTTCAATCGGCCCAATCGATCAGCCGCGTACCCGATCACAATGCGGGAAATGAAATTCGACGCATTACTGATCGTAATGAAGTTATCTGCCATGCTGGCGCTGTACCCCAACGACCGGGCGAACGCCGCATAGAAGAACAGGGGTGTCGAGTACCCCGTCGACTGGAGGAAACAGCCCAGAGCTTGCGCGACAAATTTCTTCGATTTGGCAACGTGCCAGTTCACGAGCGGCACCTTCATCCATCCCGTTCGCCGGGAGAGACCCACCATCTGGCCGCGGACTTTGCTCTTGAAGTTCGGTTCCCAGCGGAGCGTGTATCCTGCCAACGGAACGAAGAGAATAACAAGACACCCTGATATCCGCAATGCATTCCGGAATCCGATGTGCGAGGTGATGGCCCGGAGGACAGGCGGCCAGATCATACCCCCGCACGCAGAGCCAGAGATGATAATACCCATAGCCAAACCGCGGCGCTGGTCGAACCAAGTCGGCGCAACGGACATAGTCGGTACATAGGCCATGCAAGTCCCCATGCCAACGAGGATACCCTGCGTAAGCGCGAACTGCCAGACATACTCGCTCAAACTGGCCAGGATACAGCCCAGTCCGAAGACGACGCCGCCGGACATGATTACCAGCTGGGGACTGTAGAGTTTCGCCCAGGACATGACGTATGGACCACCCATGGACATGATTGCTATTGAAAGTGTGCCAATGAGACTGATTATGGCAGAGGAGGTGTCTGTGAATGGGGTGGACGGTTGCTTGGCCATTTCTTCGTAGATGGCTTGGTAGACGCCGTAGGCGAAGATGATGGCGCAGGTCATGAACATGGTTATGAAGCCTGCTACGACGATGAGGACTTGTCGGCTGGAGCGATGTTAGTTTCCATTCCATGGCTTTATCTTGATGATGTGTAGCTCGTAGCTAATCTTGGCGGTGCATAGAGATATGCTGATCTCTCGGGACTTACAGCTTTGTCGGTTGTGGGAACTCATCTTCTTGTGTTGAGAGTGCCGTGGCCCTTTCGGGCTCGTGGGGGTCGCTGCATGTTTGCGGCTTGTCTTCTGCCATAGCAGAGGTGCTTGCTTGCTCAGGTTCATGCGAAATACGAGAAGGAAGAAATCCTGACCCCTCTTGATAGAAAACCCGAGGGAGCACGGCGATAACTCCGAGTGGATGTCTCCACATCTGCCTTTATCAGATCGAAGAGCCCCCCAGGTTGTGCTCAGCCAAGACATATCCAATGGTAATATAGATCGTGTATGATGATATCGACGCTTCCTGAATCCCATATTTCGGTTTCATCTCAATAATCGAGCATCTCTGGCGTGTTATCACCTGTTTTGGTACTTTGTAGTCGGTGGTGTCCGGCACAAGAATGATCCATCGGCAGTTGTGCGAGGCGATGGGATCCGATTGAACGACAATGCCGAAGGCTCAACGATGATCATACTGAAGGCAAAACCTCAATATCCGTACATGCAACAAAGTTGGACACACGACTAGATAAACATACTTCGAGATGAGTAGAAAAATGCAAACCAAGCAAAATCGCCGTCATGTGATGACGTATCCCCACGTGTCTTTATCGCATCTCGCATTCGCATCTCAATGTCAACACACCTCTGTCCACCATGCCGGGTCTCGCACCCTCGAATGTGGTGATCATCCACCCAGACCTGGGCATTGGGGGCGCAGAGAGACTGATAATCGACGTCGCCTTAGCCTTGCAAAACCGTGGCCACCGAGTGACGATCTACACTTCCCACCGCGACAAAACGCACTGCTTCGACGAGGCGCGAGATGGCACATTGGAGGTTCGTGTGCGTGGAAACACCATATTCCCAGCCCATGTGTTCGGCAGACTCCACATTCTCATGGCAGCTTTGCGCCAGCTGCATTTGACCGCGTCGCTGTTATCGGAGCTTGGAGCGAGAGATGATTCCGGACAATCGAAGTCAGCGAACAATGCGGAGGATGAGGACCGGGATGATATCTTCATCGTTGATCAATTACCTGCCTGTGTGCCGTTTCTGAAATCATTCGGCCAACCACGGAAGTCACGACGTCAACGCATCCTGTTCTACTGCCATTTCCCCGATCAATTACTTGCGCGACGCGATGAAGGCGGCTCGCTTCTCCGATTTGCAAAGCTGCTGTATAGGTTTCCCTTCGACTGGTTTGAGGGCTGGGCCATGAGCGCATCGGACCGCGTGGTCGCGAACTCGAATTTCTCGCGCGAGGTGGTGCGTTCGGTGTTTGGGACAGAACGGCTAGGCGACGTGGAGGTTGTCTATCCATGTGTTGACACAAGTGCTAGTATTCCGACGCCGGAGACGAAGCCGGCGGAGCCTCTCTGGGGTGGAAAGAAGATCTTGCTCAGTATTAATCGCTTTGAGCGGAAGAAGGATATGGGACTGGCGATTCGCGCATACCATGGGCTTGGAGCGGAGAAGAGGAAAGGGACTCGGTTGGTAATTGCTGGTGAGAGGCTCTTCAATACTTCCCTGCTACCTGTTTTCTAATGAGATGATTCACAGGCGGTTACGACAATCGTGTTCAAGAAAACGTCCAGTACCATCGGGAGCTTGATAACCTCGCATCCGGTCTCGGCCTGCGAACCGCAACCTCGAAGACTGTTCCCTCCGCGCTCTCCATACCCGACGACATTGATGTACTCTTCCTACTCTCCGTGCCAACAACCTTCAAAAACACTCTGCTGGCGCAGTCCAAACTCCTTCTCTACACACCGATCAATGAACATTTTGGTATCGTACCGGTCGAAGCGATGCTACAAGGGCTTCCAGTCCTAGCCTCAAACACTGGTGGACCCTTAGAGACGATCGTCGAGGGCGAAACGGGCTGGCTCCGTGACGCACACGCAATTGATGAGTGGACGGCTGTCATGGACAATGTGCTCTATGGGATGAGCCAAAAGGATTTCGAACGAATGGCCGTAGCCGGTAAAGCGAGAGCAGAACGTGAATTCTCGCTTACTGCCATGGGCGATAGATTGGAGGAAGAGATCTCAACGATGCTCTCAGCGGCAAGACGCCCCTTCCATGGGTGGCAGCAAGTATTCTTCATGCTTGCTCTTTTTGGCGCCTTCTGCGCAATAGCCGCAGTAATATTGCTTCGTGCAATGTAATCTAGCTTCAGCCCAATAATACCCCGACCTGATTCATTCGAATTGAACCTCATTAAGCCTGTTTGTAGATTGCGGCGCCGATCACCTGACTTCGTGACGTCGCGTTTCTCCCCCACCGCGTCGCTCGTGTCTCCGCCATCCACTCACCAGGGCAAGATGCCCGATGTCATTGACCTCATCTCTTCGGACCCGCCGGGGCCAGAAAAGCCGCGGTATCAGGCGCAGCCTGTGCAGAAGCCGTCGCATCAACTGCCAATGCGACGTCCCTCGCATTTGGGCCTGTTCTCTTCCGACTCGATCGACGTCTCGGTCTTCGATTACGACGATGCCCCGGATGAGCCAGCCAAGAAGCGGAGACGCAGCGCTGAAAATCAATCGCCGCTCAGGAATACAACCTTAGCGCGCGAAAAGAGTATTCCCAAGCTCGGCCCTTCGATACTCTTCTCCGACGACGACTTCGACCTCCCACCTTCCAATCCCGCCGCATCGAAAACCAAGCCTGCACTCGACCTCGAGGAATCTGATCCGATTTTTACATCCTCGGCTCCCCAACCGTCATTCAATTCCAAGCCTTCGGACTCGTTTGGGAAGACTCATGTGCCGTCGGACATTATTGCGCTTGACGACAGCGATGATGACTTCTTGAGACCCCAGACAGATACGACTACCGCCCGGCGCGGGAAACGGCAAGATGAGATCGAGGAATTCAGTGACCCCTTTGCACTTCCAGGCTTCGACGACGATATGATCGCCCAGGCAGAGAACGCCACCTCCAGTACTATGTTCTCCAGCAAGACTGCCGGGTTGCTTGCCAGCCTGGGTGTCAATCAGAAGGAAGGCGGGGGTACATCCAAGGCAAAAGCTGGGTCGTGTGCTCGAGCAGCCAATGGTACAAAGTGGACTACGACATTTGACGATTTTTCTGACGACGTGGATGAACCCATTGAGCCTCGACGGCCAGCCAAGAAAACGGGCAAGCTGACAACTGAAGAAAAGGAAGCCAAGGCCAAGGCCCGAGCAGAAGCTAAGGCGCAGAAAGAGCTTGATCGCCAACAGGAAAAAGAGCGAAAGCAAAAGCTCAAGGAAGAAAAGGCGAAGCAGAAACAGTTGGAGGCAGATATCGCCGAGGTCAACAAGCTCAAGGTGGACAAGAAAGACTCAGTACCGGAAATGATCATCGATTTGCCGGAATCCTTGCAGGAGACCAGTGTGGCCAACCAAACTGTTGAATTCATGGGGAGACTTGGAGTTGACCACAGCTTCTTTTCCGGGCCTATCCCAAACGTGATTAAATGGCGTCGGAAGAAGAAAGCGAGATACAACGAAATGGCTGGCCACTGGGAACCTTGTGCATTCCATATTGAGGAAGAGAAGCACGTCTTGTGTCTCGTGCCTGCGCAGGACTTTGTCGACATGGTGATTCCAGCTCCAGATGGCGAGGAAAGAGAATCATTAGACCTTCATGTGCTCAAGATCAAGAGCGCCTATCCTGATTGCACGCCGATTTACCTGATCGAAGGTCTCACTGCTTGGATGCGCAAGAACCAGAACTCACGGAATCGAGCGTTTCAGGCGGAGGTGCTGCGTCAGTACGAGCCTCCCAGCAACGAAGGATCTACTACATCCCGAGGTCGCGGCAGAAAGACCAAGAATAAACCCGAGACTACCCCACCTGTGGATGACGATACGATTGAAGATGCCCTTCTTGCGCTACAAGTAACGCACTCATGCCTAATTCATCATACCGCTGCACCAGCCGAGTCGGCAGAATGGATCAAGAATTTCACCGAGCATATCTCCACGATCCCCTATCGACGGCAACGGACTGAGGGCAACGATGCTGCTTTCTGCATGGATGGAGGTCAGGTCAAGCCTGGCGAAGATAACCACGACACCTTTGTCAAGATGCTTCAAGAAGTCAACCGCGTCACCGCGTCCATGGCATATGGTATTGCAGGACAGTACCCCAGTGTCACAGATTTGGTCCGTGGTATGCGCATGCATGGGCCGACGATGCTAGAGGATGTCAGGGTGCGTTTTTCTTCTGAGAATACAGAATGGCTTGTTTGTCTGTGTGGATATACTAACCAGGGCATCTGATGTAGAAATCCGCCAACAAGAATGGAGCCATGACGGACTCCCGGATTGGCCCTGCAGCCAGCAGGCGCTTGTACAAAGTTTTCACTGGCTTGGACCCAACATCGACTGACGTCTAGCCTTGTTTTGGAAGGCTCTACTGGAAGACTGATTTGGAAAATCAGTTGGAAGTCCACATTGGATTGACCTACTACTGAGCAGTCATTGGTAATTGGTGCATGCAACAATATTTGTAGAATATTTGGAACTTGGGAAACCATTCTTCGACTTCGACTCCGCATTGGCATGCGTATCATCTGATTCTACTCGCTTCTCTTGCAGAGCCTCATCTCTTGTAACGTTGTTGCTCTCTATCCGCGAGGCTATGAAGGGTGGAGCTTCCCCGGAGGAAGCTTGCCAAAGCTCAGCCTCTTAGGGCTGAGCATGGCTAATGCTCACAGCAAACGACTACAGAAACAGCCGTGGATCCAGAGGTACACAATAATTTCGAGGTTCCCATAGAAAGGACCGTATCAGACCTTTGTGATCGAGGGTGAGACATTAATGGCGAGATGGGGCAGCCTGGATGACAATGAGAAACAGGCTATCTACAAGGAGCTTCACTTTCTCATCAAGCTCTTGAGGACTTTGAAGCAAGATGCTCATGATCAGTACATTGGTGTGACCGCACTTATATTTATGTTGTCAATATCTTACTTTATTTAGGCAGGCTGGACAAGAAACCATTGAACGACATCTTTATCATCCACGGTGTAGATGCTGTCCAACAGTTCCAAGATGCTTGTGGGATTGAGATCGCCCATCAAGCGCCTATTGTCTTCACTCACAATGACCTCCTTCCACCTAACGTCATGATCTCCGCGGGACCAAACCCTAAGGTGACGGCACTTCTCGACTGGACCCAGGCAGGATGGTACCCTGCTTACTGGGAGTACTGCAAGGCGTCTCGGATCGCTGTGAATCCAAAGTATTTCCCCGTGGCCTTTATGGACGAGGGGAACAGTCACAAAGTACAACTGAAGGTGTATAGATGGAGACACTCGACATTCTTCATAGATGTGATGTAGAAGAAGGCTTCTGAATCGCAAGAGGGTTTTCCAAACGTTTAGCTATAGGTTTACTAGCTATAGCTTAGACATCCTGGGCAGAGATCTGGCAGAAAGACGTTCTTTAAGAAGTACAGGACCCGAACTTATATACACACTGCGACTATACTATATTGCTATTCTATATAACACGCCTAAGAAGGTTATGGGAAGCCATGGGACGTCTATCGTCTGATGAGTAACCTGCAACGCCAAAGTGCACGATGATATCCGAGATAACAACCGAAATGAACAGTAAATGCACGCTAGATCTTAGACAACCACCCCCCGTTTCTTCCATCCTCTCCATGCAGCCAGCCACACCCCGATAGCAACCCAAACACTCACAGTGCAGCCCACGGCCCAGAAGCCATAGCACCGCCAGCCATGGCACTGTCCATCGGGCGAGCCAATGATATCCACGGCATCCTGATAAGCTCTGGAATAGACCACGCCCCAAAGGGCAGCGCCGAGGGCGGGCATCATGGCAACAACGCCCCAGTTCGTGGCGAAGTTTTCCACGCCCCAGACTACGGAGATCAGGATTGGGGTTAGGGAGAAGGCGCTGCCGTAGCCGAAACCGACTAGTGCGGTGGTGATGTGGAAGAGTGGTGGGTGTTGTATTGGGAGGGGTGAAGCGAGGAGGAGGTAGCCGATTGAGAGGAGTAGGGCTGAGGGTAGGAGGAAAGACATCCTGGATACTGTGGATCGGTTGCTAGTGTCTGGTTGGATTGTGGAAGAGCGGCGGCTGTCTGATGGGATTGGCGGGAAGAGATGGGTTGCTGGAGGTGCGAAGAAGTCCGACAATGAGCCCGTGAGAAGGCGGGCGATGGTTGAGGTCAATGCGATGGTCGTGACGTGCGTTGACGGAAGCCCAGCAGGTGGAGAGGCCACTGGAGGATATGATTGAGGCGTGAGAGTTGGGATAATCGTGCCGAGCTACTTTGGTTAGTACAGCATAAAGAAAGAGAGTTGAGAAGCTTACATTGTTAATGTATGACTCGCCAGGCCCAGTCACCAAGAAAAAGCCTGCAGCCAGCCACCACATCGTGGGATCTTGGAGGAAGACCCGAGTCTCATAGTTGAGCAGCCAGTTCTTCTTGCGACGCTCCTCCTCCTCGCGCTCTTTCTCGCGCCTCTGCTCTTCCCTCTCTTCCTCTGAAAGGGTGACAGATCCCTCATCGTCAGCATTGGAGGCAAAAGTACCGTATTCAATCTCAGCCCTCACTTCGCTACGAGGCCGGAAGAATTCGCTTTCCTCAAGCAGTCCACTCCGTTCAAGCTCTTCAACAGTCTCATCAATATACCTCTCTTCGTCACCATCAACAATATGCAATGCGAAGGTGCCGATGACACCGATGCCCAGGAGCAAGAAAGCAAGGAAAAGAAAGTAGCGAAACACGTCCACATCGCCCCGGCTGCCATCGGCATTGCGCTCGTACAACAGGTACGTGCCGATCTGGCTCTGCCACATGCCGCTGAGGCCAAAGGCTGCGATGGGAATCGCCAACATGATACCTTTGTGCTTGCCTCGGCCGTAATTCTTGGCGCAAGTAGCCACAGCAGCGAGATACATGCAACTTGTTCCCATCCCAATGGCAATGAAAGCCACCACCATCACCCAGAATGGCCACCCGGTGCCGCCTGCGTCTGGCGGCGGTCCGCTCTTGTAAGCAAATGCAGCAAGGAGATATCCCAACCCGAACATTAGCCCAGAAAATAACGCCAGAGGCGATGGGCTATAGCGATCGCACATATATCCGAACAACGGCACGAACAGGTACATTGCTATCTCCGCCGAGATAGAGACCGCATTGACTCGGATTTGTGTATAATGCAGCCGAGTCAGTAGCAGGTGTCCATACAAGGAGAAAGCAGTGATACTACCCGCACCCAGACTGTAGAACAGGAGTCAGCGCCCAGTAACGGATGTCACGCGACCAGATAAACATACCAAGTAATGACACCCCAAGCAAAGCTAATCGCACGTATAACCTCTCTTTGCATCTTCTGTCGATCACGCTCCACGATACCCTCCACAACATCGCTCAACAGCCCATCGTCGCTTGGCCGGCTAAGCCTACTGGCCGCCGAGTGGCGCGAGCGATGCGATGCCGCCCGCGAGCGGGAGAGTCTTGGGTTTCTGTCCTCACTATGTATCTCCTCATCCGCATCCTGCAGTAGCGGCCGGTTCGCGTCAAAGTCCCGCTTATCGATGGGCGGGCCCGTATGTCCGTTTGGGGCCATGGTGCTCAACGCCGCACGTTAGGTCCAATTTTGTGAGAAACGGGCTGAGTGAGAGCAAAGTCGAGGTTCCAAAACCAGTTATATGAGAGGGCAGGGCCGTGTGAGGAAATCAACACCGCCAGTCGCTCCGTGATGGTCTTTGCGGAGGTGTTATGCGCCCGAGTCACCTGGGTGGATCAGTTGCTCTGCTGTCATGGGTCCATGTGTCATTGGGCTTCAAAATAAGTTCATTCTGAGGCAGTGTGCACTCGGAATCGCTTTGGGCACTGAGACCCCGGGGAAATGGAGGAGGTGAGTTGTACAGCTCAGCGATGGCTGCGATGACGCGAGGCGGAGTAGCTTGGTTTAGTAACGATCTAAGACCGGGGCAGCCTTATCTTTGGGCACGTGACATCGGCCGAGGCTCCGATTATCTCAGATAAGAAGTAGCAACAGTTTAATTTAAGTCTTAAGGAGTGGGAAGAAATTGATATCATGTACACATTTTGAGAATCTTGTCCTTAAAATATGAAGAAGAAAAACCGAACAGCCCTGTGGGTGGGGTATTATCAAATAAAACAACACAAGAGAAGCGAACTGAAGGTGGGAATCAAGGATGCTAAAGTGATACACGCCTTTGCGAAGGGAATTTTGAAAGGATGGGGAAAACAAAAACCAGGCAGATCTCTAAATGCATCCAGGCATTCGTCATGGTCGTTGAAGCGTCCGTGGACATCATAAGTCGTACTTCAAATGGAAAGAGAAGCCCGAGGCGAAAGGCAGTCAAGATGCATCAAAGATGAGACCAACACCGGTCTAGGAACTCCTCTAGTCCCAAACGCCATATTGCCGACAACACAGCCGATGATAGAAAGGAGATGCAAGGAAGCCCCTGAGGTAGAAATGCCCCTAGAAACTAACTTCGCCGGGGTCACTGTCCATAACGCTTTCATCCCAGAATTGATCGGATGTCAGGTCGCGAACAGCGGGTTGGGTATCCTCGCCCTCGCCACGTTCTACGAACTCATCCTGCGTGATTTCCCTCATGATGCGCTGGAAATACATGCGCAAGGTGCGAAGACCCCGCAGGTATCCGCGATCAATGTCTTGTGGATGATGTGGTGGGCAAGGAGTGTCAGGGGGTAACTCATCCTCGCCAGTTACACAATTAGCGAAATCGACAATCTTCAATTTCACGTCGGCGTTGTTGTGGCCATCTTCGGAGGCCCGCCGTTGTGGGTTGGGTCGTCCACCACGGGAACGAGTAGGTGTTGACGGCGGAGTGGATTGCTCGCCATCGTACAGAATCAAGAGGCTGCTAGCATAGAGCCGGTATCGGTCCAACCGCCGAATCATATTTTCAAGCAGCGACAGCTTTTCCAGAATGACCGGGATCTTTTTGGCCACGCTGGTATAGCTGACGCCGTCATAGAGAAATCGTGTGAGAGCGTCCTGAAACTCTCGACCAGATTTCAAGTCACGTCCGAAGTACTTATCCTCGAAGATGTACTCCTGCTTCTTGACGTTCCATGCTTGCATACCACAAAGGCGGACGCCCAATTGCTGGGAAGTGGTTGATTGACACTTGCGTCGCTGCGACTTCTTTTTCTTTTCGCTTGCCTCAATGCCATATTGACGAGTACCCATTTTGAGATCGAGGACGCAGGGCTTATTCATGCCCGCGGTGAGATCTTCAAGAAGAAGGAAGAACTGAACTCGCTCATCTTTTCGCAGTTGCGCCTCTTTCGGATTGCTGGGCAAGTGGGGAGCCATCTCATCCTGCTCCCTGGCACGAGCAGCGTCGAGTAGTCTGCCAGTGGGTGCAGACCCAGCGCCCTGAGGCTCCCCAGTCGAAGCACTAGCCGACGTGGTCTCTGAAGCTGGAGAGCCTGGAGCCTTCACAACCTCTGTGGGATTCGCAGGCATGGGGGCGTCTCCTTCCATGGCGAAAATCTCGTCCTCCCTGTCTCCACCATAACCTTCGTCATCGAAGAACATGAGGTCGCTGGTCTTATGCGAAGTGATGCTTCCACGCCTTTGCAAGCCGCCCCCAGAGTGTCGCCTCCTCACTTGGTGGGTGCGATTGAGAGAGGTCGCTCGGGTTTGCTGATCTTCTGTTCGCACTTTGTCGACGCGGTTGCGGTTCCCCTCGAACGCGGTAGATGCTGAAGAGGAAAGAGTTGGACCGTCGGGGAGAGGCAGCGCAATGTCTTTTGCCTCGGTTGGCAGGCTATCCGCCTTGGCCAGTGTGGAAGCACGGCTACTTGCTGTGTGGTCTTCTGACAAATTCCCACGGCGCCGAGAGATATCCGAAGTTGTTCTTGGGAGATGCAGGTGCCCACGAGCATGCCGCCGATGTTGGTGAATAGCAGGCGGGCTGAACACCTCTCGAAGGACCTGCTCCTGGAGCTTTCTGTTGACAGTGGTGGCACCCCAAATCTTGGTACGCTTCCTCACGGATTTTGGGTCGGAGTCTGCGGCCAAATCATCGAGGCCATTTGCGGACCGCGGTCGGCCCATTGAGCCATCGTCTGGCACTTGCAATCGTTGAGGTCGTGAAAAGAGGTCGGCAGGGATAATATGTCTGTTGTTCTCCAAGATAACCTTCGGAATGACCCCAGTGATTTGCTTCTGACTAACGATTCGTTGTGGGGTGGGTGCTTCGAGGACCTGATTACTGTACTTCGAGGATCCGTTGATCTGTTTGGTCTCTAAATTGCCACCTGCATTGTCGGTGGGGCCCTTGGACCGCTTGGAGGTTTTGGAGAAGGTTACGTTCAGAACCCCGATATACCTGTCGGACGGGAAATCAATATCATGTACTTGGTGTTGCTGCGAACCGGTGTGATCTGGGAAGAAATGCCAGAGACCTTGACTCGCAGACTGTTGTTGGGTCTGCACATACCTTGGGAGGAACATCAACATATCGGGGTGCCTTCTTTCGATGCGTTCATAGAATTCATTCTCCCGGTTATTAAGCTGCTTGCACACTGCACGCCTGGAAAAGCGGAAGACCGTTGTGTGGCCGCCAACCTGGTGCCTATAGGGCTTCAATTCCACTGCCCCAAGAGGGCCGGCGGCCTTCTTGGACTTGCGTTTCGAGAGATGTCGGGAGCGCTGGGTTGGCGTGGCCGTGGGCGTTACTTCCGCATCGTCGCTAAAGCTGGAATCATCTTGAACCGACCGAGAGCTCTCGTCCGCGGAGATGAATTCGGAATCGCCCGTCGAATCATAGCTTCGTTCAGAAATCGTGCTCAAGTGCTTCTCTGGCACACTCTCTGTCGGAGACCTGAGATCGGGGATATCGCCATGAAGGATCTTACTTTCATTCTTAGACCGAAAGGATATATCAACATGGCTGATTTCTTGGTCAGGCGACTCCGTACGTTCTTGAGGCACCATGATGAGGTCATGGCCTTGATCTGCAGTGGACAATTGAACGGATTGCACGCTATGTGAGTCTGCAACGAGCTGCTGCGGATCCTCGTCCCCTTCAGACACCGTCACCCGCTCGTGGGGGAAGTAAACCGCAGAGGAGATTTGTTCATGGTCTTCTTCGTCCTCAAATGGAAGGGATTCTCGACGCTCTCCTTCTTCGAGAGAACTCAAAGACGCCGAGAAGCGTTCGACATGAGGTTCTTGTTGGAAATAGTCGCGACCTCGTTCCGCGTATTGGGTCGGAATGCTCTTGGAAAAAGAGGAACCCCGACCGCCGCCTGGGGTAAGGTGGAAGTTGCGAATTTCCTCGAGGAGGCTGCGCGGGAGCGCTGGGGGGCGCCGCTTGTATGGCTCATCCTGCTCATCTTGATGGGAAGGCTCAGCTTTCGCGGTTGAATCGAACGACGGCGCGTCACCCAATGAAGGGAGGGAAATGCTCTTGCGAAGCAAACCTTCTTCCTCTGGCGAGACAGGTACTTTCTGATGTTCCGGGTCCATGGCACGATCCTCGGAAGCCACAGTCTCATCGTGGTGTCGGGCGCGGTCCTCCCGTCTTTTGCGATCCGGCGACGCCGTATTCTCTTTAAACAAGCCCAGATAGTGGCTGGACTTGCGGCTGCGTACATTAGAAGCTGGCTCTGCATTGGCCAGGTTCGCCTCAATCGAGCTGTCCATTCGTCCAAGGCGTCCCCGACTTGAGGCTTGTTCGGTAGTGATTCCGCGCGACTCTGCAGCCGAAGTATGACGCCCAGCCTCCGGACTGACCGTCGACCCTTCGTGACCGGATGAGGGCGGCCTCAGTAACCCGGAGGGATGGGATACATCGTCTATCAGCGACGGGAGAAGACTGCGTTCAGCCAGGTTATCATGTGAGCCGCCGGTCTTCGTACCTATTTCCTCCGATGGCCCAGAGGACACCGGCTGAGCCACGGCCTCCTGATCTTTTGCCTGGTCCGAAGATGAAATCGACGAGCGCAGTAGAGACAAGCGAGAGACACCGGCGGGCGAGGAGAAGAGAGTGGAGGAGCGCAATGGGATGTGTCTGCGGACGTCAACTTCCATGTGGGAAGGGTCGACGCGTGAATGGTGGGGAGAGACCTTGGAGACAGGACTTGGAGATCCGGACACATCATCAAGGCCAGGAATCAGATTCACCTGGCGCTCATTGTCCAACACTTTCTCGGGCGGCAATTGAGGGGTATTGGCGCCGCTGTCCGAAGGAAGATAATGTGTCGCGAAGATGCTGTCTCTCTCCGAGAGTTGCGGGCTATGTACAGCGTCGGGACGGGGGAATTTCTCCAAGGGGATCGTCGTCGACCTTTTTAGGGCAAATGTGGGCTGGGACCATTGATGAACCACCGTGGGGGATTCCGCACGCGATGGAGATGGCACCTCTTGAGCCCCCTGGGAGTCCTGCGACGAGTGGTGATGTGGGCTGCTCCGAGAGAGCTCAGGCTTCTTGGAGCAATCATATTGGGCAGGCGCGGCAGGTGTCACCAGGGGGTCGCGTTGAGTGTCTTCGGGAGCAGGCGGCGGGTTTGACATGGAGAGGACATTGGTCAGGGCTGCTGCACGGGTCGGAATGGTAGGGAAGCGGAGCCAGAAGGGTGATAATTGGGTTGGGGCTGGTCGAAGATGGAGAAGCCCAACGGAAGGAAGGACGAGACAGAATGGCAGCTAGCGTCACGAAGAAGAACAAGGCGAGTTAGTGGGGGAAGAGGAACAAGACAGGGAAGGACAAGGAAGACATGGGGGGTGGAACGGGCGTTCGAGAAGACAAGTTCGGCGGGACCACGTTCGACCAGGGAGAGATCTTACAGGTTGGAGAACTGACCGCAAAGTTCAGTCTCGGAGAGCCGGGATCAAGGAGCTCAGACGGTCTGGAAACGAGTTGGGGGTGGATGGAAGGTCGAGATAAAGACTGAGAAAGCTGTTGAACATCTGAAACTGGGTTGCACGGTGACGCCGATCGTCCGTCACCGCCTTGAAATTCATCACGGGCCTGGCAGTAGTGGACCGAACTGGAGGAACATCCACTTCCCTAGAATCGGGTTCACCATCTTGTCGAGCAATACGCTCAAGTCCGTTCATTCCTTAGCTCCTATAGTTTCGTCCTGACTGCCTCTAGTGTACAGTCAAACTTGGTTAAAGCGAATTAATTCTGTTCAGAGGATTTTTTCGCATTAACCAAGTTTCGCTTTACAAGACTTGAGCGCCGTGCATATGGGCAGCGCACTCGAGCATCGTAGTTAGGAAGATATAATACTACTATTATAGTGTGAAGGCGACTATAAAGCGTTGTAAGGAGGATAGAATAGAAGTAGTAGTAGAAGTAACAGAAAAACATTAGGAAAGACAGAAACAATAATAGTCTCTAGCAGCAATAGTAGTATTAATAGTATATATAGGAGAAATCACTCAGAGGTCCCTGCTTCACTTGGACCAACACTAACAATGGCATACTACAGAAGAAGGAGGTCCTTCATCACTTGTTCTTAAATCCTGCGCGATGCAGATCGGCAGACCTGTCATCTGCAAGATCTCTGAAGAAGCCAACCCAATCTTACAACCTTGAAGACCCTCTAAAGACTTGAATTCCCGGGACCTTTTGAACCTATCACCAGATGCCAAAATACATTGTCTCTCTAGCTCAGGAACCGGAGATCTCGGAATGCAGCAGCAGGATGATTATCGCAGGAAGCTTTCTCTCCGAACCTGCCTGAGCTCCCACATTCGCTGGAATTTTCAACCCAGTGCCCAACGGCATCGAACTGATACTCCTCGCCCGAATACTGTGGGGGCAAGGGATATAAGTGAGCTGTCGGGTCGATCACCTGTTTCTTGGGACAGCTGTCTTCTCGAATCTGCCAATCATGAAGCTCGTTGAGTCGCATGTGGTCTTTATAATCGACCATAGGTGTCACGCTCTGTTCTCGACGACCCGGTCCTTGCTTTGCGAACAAAGGCCGACCCCTTCCAAGAGCTTCATTCTTTGAGATTGGGGAGAACCTCACATTTCTCGAAACCAATAACTACGGGATGTGCTCTTGCAGCTATTCGAGGCGACTTTCGGTATACTTTCTATCACCTTGGCGAGCGAGACAGCTTCCCTCACTGTCGGATTATGGTTTTGTTCAGTATACATCTTCTGACTGCGAAGCACCGGGCAAACTGCCGAGTTATGTAACCCCCAACCACGCACGCTATAGCTATTCATAAGCCCATCGATAGAGAAAAAGCAATATGCAGAAAAAGCAACCACCTTCGCGGAAGACCGTATGGACTCCGACATCATCTGCATTGACTCGCTTTCATATAGTATTCTGTTACTTGTTTCTCCGCATGTCGAAGTAGACAAGGACATCTTCTTTAGTTTAGATGCCCACTGAAGATAAGCTTGTTTAGTTCGAAGGTGGCTCTAAAAGGATATGTGGGGTATCCGAGACAGGTGTGTGCTTGTGGCGCCATCCATGTCATCACAGACTGGGGACTGCCAGTTACTATCAAAAATACCCAACTGTTGGCCGAGAAATCGAGATTAAGGCTTTCGAGAGCAAACCAGTACAAGTCTTCTTATGTCTGAAGTTGACAAATGGGTGGACCTTCACGCCCCTTGAAGGTCCGTTGCGTATATACATTTCTCACAAGAACCGTGATTGCTCGCGTGGCTTTAAATCCCACTCAAGAACAAACAAAACTTTCTAACCAGTCAAGCCGCAACTAACAATCACAAGTGACAAGTGACATCGCTTCTTCTCCAGGGCCAACTGAAATGTGACGAGAGGCGCACTAAACACTAGACGCCCCAACCGGGCGGGTCTCAGCCCAATGAACATGCCCAGCGATGTGAAGTAGATGCATTAGGGTGCAGTGAACGAGCGACTTCACGACGAACCTCGAGCTCTGGAAGCCACTCATCTGCGATGCTTTCCGCGGATGTTCTGATTGAGCAACCCCTCAGGACTTTTGATGTCTTCTCCACTTTGGCCGTTTAACACTGCCTGTCTCCCACCACTGCGCATCTCTCACTTTTCTTTTCTATGTAACCGGTGTCATCTTGTGCTTACTGTCGATCTGCAGCTGTCTCTGGCTGTTTTTTTCCGAAGGTCGCACAATTTCTCAGCCGCGCTTGTACGCTTGTACTGCACATGGTGGTCTCTTGAGGCGGGCTAGTATGATGGAGCGGTTATCGACCTGCTAGGCATCCGTTTATCCATCTGTCGTGAAGATTGAGGTTTGAAAAGTGATCGCTTTGCATATTGAGTCCGCTTTTAAGTCTCTTTTTTCTCCTCAGAATCTGGCAGGCTTCCACGGAACAACCTCGCCGTTCACAGTCACGGCGTCAAGATGAGTCGGCCGCCCCAACTGAACACCCATTTGGGTCAAACCCCGGGCCATAAGCAGAGATACTCCTTCATCGAGACTCCCCTTGAGATGCACTCCTCGCCGCAGTTTACAGAGACAGCTGATGTGCCTCAGCTGCCTGCAACCACAAGCCCAGCTCCTGGACAATCCACAATAGAACAACAGGGCGTACATCAACAGCATACAAGCCATTATGCCTCCCACGAGCAACCGGCTCGTTTCTCATCGAATGAGAAAGAGCGACAATTACAACAAGATGGAATAATACCCACCTACTCCAAATACCCCCCACTTGGGCAGCATCCAGCTCTATATGCGCCTCTCGCCGATGTACCTCAGGAGCAGCAGCAGCCCCAGACTTTTCAGTCGCCCCACTATACATATAGCTATTCTGGTCCACCCCCAGGCTCTCCAGGCCCTTTGCCAGCAAAGACAAACCCCGAGGCTTCGAGTCGTACCGACACGATCGCGATCGCCCCAGATGTGAATCCACTGCAATCACCAAAATCGCCCTACTTCCCGCCCCCAACAACCACAACGCCATCACAACCACCCGCAACAGACGAATGGAGCTCATACCACCAGCCCGGTCAGATCATGCACCCGAATCAAGAAGTTCAAGGCGGCACATGGAGCCATGGACTATGCGAATGCTCGAACATCGGAACGTGTTGCGTCGGACTCATCTGTCCCTGCATCCTCTACGGCAAGACTCAGTACCGACTATCCTTGAAGTCAAGGAAGGAAGATCCGACGAATATGCTGGGCTATGAGACATGTAATGGGTCTTGCTCGATGATGGCTTTCCTTTGTGGATGTCAATGTGAGTTTGGCCATCATCTATAGATTTGAGCGAAATGGCAATACTGATCTGATGATAGGGCTTTTGGCTACGATTCAACACACGCGCACGAGAAAGGCCTATGGGATCAAGGGGAATATTGCATCGGACTGCGTTCGAGCAACCTGTTGTACATGCTGTACATTGATCCAGGATGAGAAGGAGATTCTGAAGCGAGAAGAGAAGCGTGGACGGGCAGTGCTGGAGAGAGGGGCGACTCTTACCTCGCCCTATATGGCTCCGGGGCAGATGGCTTATCCGCCTCCACCTAAGTGATGGAGCTTTGATTTACTACATATTGTCTTTTCTGGAGTTTGGGAACTGTATATATACCGAAGCGATCCTTGACATGCATCGTTCAGCCTTCAGCTTGTCCTCTAGCCCGTCGACTCTCTGATGCGCACTCTCGCGGTAAATTCACTCAAGACATCCGTCAGCATGCTGACCCAGCCAAATAATCAAGTCAACACCAGCGTATGGACATGCATTGAACCGGCCGTCGGTATCGTCGCATCCTGCTTGTCCACCATGCGACCCTTGTTCAAGCTCATACACCGCAAGGTCTGGACACGGAATGACGGCTCGACGGCGAGTACCAGCCAGCAAGAGATTCTCGGGCTCAATAGCGAAAAGCGTGGATGGTCTCGAAGTACTCCAAGCCCTAACGGGGATACCGATTACTCTCGCTCCCAGGACAGTCCTGCTTGAAGACCTCGTACGCTTCAACCTCAACCTCGCACATGCCGTCTCTATTCAGTTTCATCCGACCAAGGCGTTGATGTTGTGCGATATTTGTTGCTGAATATAGTCCTGTCCCTTCTAGCTGTCGTTGTCGCGATCGTCATCATTATCAATGGTCTTTCATTCGATTCTCGACGGGTATCATACACCAACCGTGATTGATTATCACTCGGACGTGTTCTCATGCTCTGATCTCCGGTCCTCAGACACGCAAATCCCTGAGGTTTTGGGCTGTTCCCGTGAACCTTCGAGCGGCAACGACAGATAAACCAGCCCCTCCATATGTAGCATGATTCGCAGGAGACGGGAAACCCATATGAAAATCATAGATATGAAACCGTTCGTAGTCCCCATTGGATCCCTCGATGTGATTCTAAAGGTGTCATTGGCCGATCGCATAGAGCTTCAAGGGAGCCCCCTCACGCCAAGCGAGAGCCAAATCAGAGTTCAACGACAATCCCCCACTCGTCTCAGCCACATGACGGATAAACATGCGCCATGATCCATGCTTTGAGATGATCGTCGCGGAAAGTGTTCAAAACCCCTCCAGGTCCCTCCTCACTTTCGTCAATGTGTCGCAGGTTCGTCTCTCACGATGCGTGGACTCGACGAGAGCACGGAGGTGATCCTTCGCGTTGGCCAGAGTGCGGGGGAGCGGATGAGACATGGATGGGAGGCCTTTGTCAACTTTGCAGCGAGGGATAATGTGCTCGAGGTTGCTCTGGGTTTGATGTGAGATACTTCTATCTCCTTCAATCACGACAGATATCTTGAACTGACGCGGCGCGACACAGTATTGCTAATGCCTTCACGAAAGTCGTGACCTCGTTCGTCTCGGACCTAGTGTTACCGGTCGTTTCTCTGCTGCCCTTCTTGAATCGAAATATGGATCAGAAGTTTGCAGTGCTCTCGCAGGGACCCAACTATGTCAGGGAGGAGGGTTACAATACCTTGAAGCAGGCTAGGGACGACGGCGCACTGGTACTGGCGTATGGGTGAGTACTGCGTCTGAGAACGCCAAAGACATTGCTTCACGAATACTAGAGAAAACTCTTCTGACTCGGACACAGACTCTTCATCGAGAATATGCTGAACTTCCTCGGCGTCAGCCTGACCCTGTTTGCTGTCGCCCACTTGTACATGGCTATCTCCCACAACAAGATTATCAAGCCCACTGTCAGGTGCCGGTATTGCAAGAAATATATCAGTGTGGAGGTAGGAATTTACATTCTAGACGGTATTCGCAAAGCTGACGAGCTTTACAGGCAAAACGATGTCTCAACTGCTCAAGCTGGCAAGATGGAAGAGAAGACTTACCCGGGCAGAATAACGATAGTGACGAAGCGGAATATTGACAATAGATTATCTCTTTTCCACTCAACTCAATCAGCGCAAGATAGTCGAATCGATTTAGAAACTCAAATCTTGCTCTGATGCGCACCCTCACATCACTAAAGAAAAGAAGTAGTGATATCCTGCTAGGTACACGCGAGCTCCTAGTCAACGCCATCGAGTGGTTGAACACTCCTCTAGGATATTCATTACCGTCTTTGCACCTTCACGGTGATTTAAAACCAGACCTCATAGTGCTGACCGACCGCTTTAAGTAAGAAGTCCTACTTCCTACTTTTTTTACTTTTTTATTCTCACTCTCTTATCTAGCTCTCTCTTGACTCTCACCATATCTTTATTTTACTATCACTATATCTTGATTTGACTATCACTATATCTTTGTTTTACTATTCCTTTACTCTCTATACTCTTATTAAAGGTCCCTTTATCTTCCCGCCAAGATGGCACCAAACAGTAGGCACGAGAACTTTCTCACGTAGTGCCATCCGATTATGACGAGGTCGTGAGGCTATTAGGGCATGCGGCCATATACCTCTTATAATCATATCATTCCCTTTTCATTAGCGGAATGGGGCAGAAACGATGATCATAACATCGCGATAAAATGTGGCCCCTATTTATACCGCATTCCCGCGGATCAAACAAATACGGGTCTCAAAGATCAACACCATCGAAAATGGCATCACTCTATGGAAAGAAGTCCATTCTGAGTCCCAGCAGTTTTACCTCGCCCTTCAGCTAACAGAGATCGACAATACCTACAAGATCAAGAAATACCACCGACGCCAGGCGGCCATGTACGTCTTACCTCAATTATCTAACGATCGTCTTATCACCCTTAAGACGGCGACGGGCCATGAGGATAAGCCACTACCTCACCGAGATTTCCTTGACACCCACTACCGCCTCTGCGAGATCTACAACGCATCTAGAGCCGCTGAAGAGGCGGCGTACAACGCCAGGCGCTGGGAACGAATCAAGGAGCAAGGAATTGGCCGTACATTGGAAGAGGACGGTTCGACCAATTTGAAGGAAATTATTGAGGCAGCTTTTGCCGTCGTCGGCATTGTTCAACGTGCATGATCTGGTCACCAACGTTCTCCAACACCTCCTTTCGCCTCAAGGGTCCGGGTACCTGGCTTCGGTCTCCTAGTGACAAGATCCCGCAATTTCCACGCTGTCAGGCTGACCAGAGAATCCGCATAAAGCGTTGCCACGTCCAGATTGTCACTGAAGTTTCGATATGCCACGCCCATCGCATCAGCGGCAAGACTGCACAAACAAAGATGCTCAGTGATCTTGAACTTTTGCAGAGTCTTCCGGTGAACTGGCTTCAAGCCAATATATTGCTCCATCTTTTGATAGCCATAATCGAAATGCCAGACTGCGCTTGGATTTCAGAAAACATTAGGCATGACATTTAAAAAGACCTCTTTCTACCAGAGCTCCTCTGGCTATAGGAAAATTTATTCCACTACTAGTTAGAAGATGAATAGAAAGAGGTTTAGAAAACCTTATTCCGTTCTAGAAGCTACCTCAATTTGAATGGAAGATAGGCTATATCGGCGTACTATACTGCCTATACCATCATAAAGCATAGTGCATACCGAGACAGGTAACAGGGTGTCTATTCAGGCTGAGGAATCCTATACCACAGAGTTCTTCCTCCTAAGCGTCTGCTGTATCCTAATTTGGAAATCCCACAAAGAGACCAGCATCACGTGGACGCTCGATTCATGACCGGAGCCGTGGACCCCGCATTATAGAGCAATCATTCTTTCTCCCTCACTCGACCTCTAATCTCAATTTGGTTGACTTGATCAGCCTCTGTTAAAGTCTCCGAAGCTCTAAGATGTCAATAACCCACATCGTCCTCTTCCAGTTCAAACCTGGCACCGACTCTCAGGTCATAAATGGCGTATGTTTTCTGATAGAATGTGCCTTTTTGACTGTCGATTCGTGCCCAGCCTACTAAGACAACAGATACAGACTTGCAAGCGCATGCTCTCATTGAAAGACAACTGTCTCCATCCATCGTCACAAAAGCCTTATATCAGAGCCTCGTCAGGAGGAGCCGATAACTCGATTGAAGGAATGCAAGTAAGTCAATGGACAAGCAAGACTGACTTCATTTTTTCATGAACTCTTCGCTGATCGAGGTCACTCGTGATAGAATGGCATCACACATGCCTTTGTCGTTGAGTTTGAGAGTGCGGAAGACCGAGACTATTATGTTCAAAAGGACCCGGTGCACCAGGAATTCGTTCGCAGCCTCAGCGGTGTCATCGAAAAGGCTCAAGTCGTTGACTTTTCTCCCAATGTTTTCTGAGTTATTTGTATGAATGGGCTGGACTTTTCGGCATGGTGATGCTGACGAAGTATGTTGTGTGCAGGATACACATGACGTCATGTTATATAGACAGGTTTACAATATGTTGAATGTTCTACAATAATGACAGACGTAAGGCCTATGGTTTATTCAAACAAGATTCATCTTTGTTCTTGAGAGGTATGGGTAGGAAGAGGAACGCATTGCCTCATTCTGGAACAATAGCAACTTGATTTATCCCGAACATCACATTTCTCAAATTTCTCCAGAGACAATCGTAAATTCGTAAGCACCTCTAGCCCGGACGCACATACTCAAGTTCTAGGGGAAGCCGCGCTGGATGCCAGCACCGCGGTGATCAAGATCAGAGTCCACACGCGGATCCAGTTTGTTGGCTGTGTCTGTAGCATGGGGCCCGGCAGTAGCTCCAGATCCAACGATGGGGGCGCTATAACTGCTGCCAGCAAGAGACTGGTGACGAGCCCGGTTGTCCATGTCAGAGTCAACGCGAGGATCCACCTTGTTCGCAATACTTGAGGCGTGAGGACCGGTAGTGGACGATGTGATGATGGGGTTTGTAGCACTGCCTGCTCGATCGTGGTGACGGTAGGGGTCCTGGGTGGTCGAGTCAACGCGAGGATCGAGCTTGTTGGCTAGGTTGGACTCGTGTGGGCCTGTGGTCCTGCTGGCTTGGCCGGTTGTCTGACCAAGGCGAGAGTCGCCTGGAGCATTGAAATGAGAGGCGCGGTTGTCTGTGTGAGTCAGTCAAAAAGATCTCTTCTTTGGAAGCAAGAGACATACCCCTGTCACTGTCGACACGAGGGTCAAGTTTGTTTGCAGCATCAGAGGCGTGAGGGCCTGAAGCACCGCCAATGTGTTCATGGCGGACTCGGTTATCTGTCCATGTAGAAAGTCAGTTATGGTCTTTGAAAGCGAAGAGATGGAGTGCAATTATACCGCGGTCACTGTCGACTCTTGGGTCTAGCTTGTTGGCAATGTTCGACTTGTGCGGTCCATGGTTGGAGGAGTGAGTCGACTCGCTGTGGTGGCCTGTCAAGGCTTCTTCGGCTTTGCGCATAAGACCCATTCTAGACGATATTGCTTTGGCTTTGAAATTCCTTGTTGATCTTTGTTGATTGTGAATGTTGTTCAATGCAAGTAGGTGCTTTGACGGGCTTTTATATTGACAGTGTTGGTCTCGAAGGTGTGCCATGACGTCGTGCCTAGTAGTGACAGTGCAGTGTATGCGCAATCCCCGTTGACAGGGCTGAAACATTCATGTCTTCACTTCTGTTTACTTCATGTACCTGACAATCGCACGCCTTGAATGCGTTGTGTCTACATTTGCCACCGCAGTGGCACCTTGGCAGACGTAGGCAAACAGGGCTGCATCCATGCCACGACTGGGTGCCACACACGACAACTTCAACCGTGAACTGATCATTTTGATGGATCGGTGAAGCAATTGTGGTGTCAATATGCTATCATGATTCTGTTTGAACAAATTGAAAGCCAGAAAGCGGCTGGCCTCAACAAATGTAAGTACGTTTAATCCTTGGAGTATGCACGACTGACCAGATCGATTCGAAACTTGGAATACCAAGTAACAGTCATTCCCTCTTCATCTCCCTGGTCTCGTTACAACTTCGATGATTGAGGTGGCGGTCCCCCAGTCCCAGTCGACCCCGTCAGACCTCCATCAACCACCAAATTCTGACCTGTGATGTATTTCGAAGCATCACTAGCAAGGAAGGCCATGCAATTAGCCACATCAAAGGCATCACCCATGCTGCCCTAAGGCACATTATGATCAGTGATCTTCCTGTGAATCTCTCGCTCCTTCGCCGAGTCACTCTTGCCCAGCATTTCCAGCAGTGGAGTGTACACCATCTCAGGCGAATCGAGTTCACCCTGGTCCCCTTCCCTGCATACCTAATGCCAGTCATTTGTAGAAATGAATCACTGCTGCCTTGGCAGATGCATATGCCACTTGAGTCTTGTCAAGGTACCTCATCCAGGCGATGGAGGCATTGTTGATGATGCTGCCAGACCCTTGTTTCTCCATGATGGGCAATGCGATATTGCAACTGAGAAACACAGTATTCAGGTTCAGCCGGATCTGAGCATCACAGGCTGTCTCTGACATTGTTGCAGGATCTCCGGTCTTGGTGCCACCCACATTGTTGACGAGGATGCCGATGCGGCCGTACTGCTCTACCACTCTAGTGACAACCTGCTGGATGGAGGCTTGACTGGTTGCGTCCGCTTTCATAGCCTCACATATACCGCCGTCTGCTTGGATTCGAGCTGCTGTAAGCCTCGCCGCTTCCTGGTTCACGTCGCAGGCCATGACTCTTGCGCCTGATGCACTCAAGACTTTCGAAATCGCTGCTCCATTACCCCAGAATGTTGATTTTGGGTCGCCCGGTTGGCCAGCACCTAGGACTAATGCAATCTGGTCCCTGAGGTCTTGGTACGAAGCAAATACTTCACTGGAGACGGAGCTCAGCATTGACAACATAACAATTAACATCAGTGAGCCATGTTGTATGATATGAATTGAGCCAAGTTTGAACCGGGAAGACAGTTGCGGAGTATGAAGCCCTCTTGTCGCCGAGTAGAACCGTCGGATATCTTTGCGTGTCAACAATGCTGCGAAGGATTCTGGGCTGACAGGACATCCCGTCCTCTCTGTACCTCTTCCCCGGAGTCTGACTAGACCCCCCGGTGATTGCGAGATAGAATGATGCGATTTGCAGGCGAATACCCTAGGGCTCGTGACTATACAGCTGTCATCGTGTGGGTCATAGGCTACACGATTCCCGCAGTGTCATCTAACTGGGAAGTGTAGCTTTGGTCTCCATGTATTACGGACATCCAATCATTCTTTCTGTCAAGCATGAGCCTCTCTCGAACACGTCCATCGTACTTCATACCGGTCATCACCTTCGGATGGGGCACAGTGGGGGCTTTACTGGGGGTAATTCAACATCAGAGCCATCTCATAATGTTGAAATTGTTTCTTGGAGTCTTCGAAGCCGGTCTCAGTGCGCGTATCATATCAGTGATGCCTCCAACAATCAAACAACAGCTTGCTGAACGTACCACAGTCAGCGGTCATCTTCCATATCTCAACATGGTACCGCAAGAGCGAGCAGTATGTCTGCATCACTTTCGCCCCTATTGAAAATGTGTCTCTCAGCTAATCCGTACAGGTCAAACGATTCATCATCTTCCTCACAGCGAACATCCTCTCCGGCGCCTTCGGCAGCGTCGTCTCAGGCGCCATAACCTCAACCCTCGACGGCGCCCCCAGCATCCGAGGTTGGAGATGGCTCTTTATAGCGAAGGCATCTCAACAGCCGGCATAAGTCTAGTCGTACAATGGACACTCCTCGACTACCCACATGACAGTCGCGGCCTCACGCACGGGAAGTAAGACCTTGCCAAAAACGGCTCGTCCACAACGGCATTGCAGATCCAACTATCGTATCACCGGATCAGAGATCGCCTGTCTCGATCTCACTATTCAAGGCAGCTTGCAACTGGAGAACTTGGCTGCTTGTTCCGGCTTAGATGACTATTCTCGGTGCACTGGCTATCTCGTACATATATCCCACGCAGATAGACGGCATGGGATATGCTTCAACCGCTGCGCAGTATATGACCGCACCGCTCTACCTCGTCTCCCTGGACGTGGTATTGCCAGTTTGCTTCCGGCTGACCGCTATCCTGCTGCTCACCAATCTGGCAGTGGGAACGATTTTCTTCGCTTTGACAGCAGGAATCCAGAATTACACGGCAAGGTATGTTTTCTTATGCTTCAACAATATGACCATATGGACAGGCAACGCACTCGAGCTGTCTTTTGCTACCACGTCGCTGGCGTCGGTCAATTGCGATATCCGGGCTATTATGCTGGCGATGATGAATGGTATTGCTGCGCTGGCTCAATTGTATGGGAGTGCTTTGTTCCCGACAAAAGATGCTCCTGAGTGTCTGGTTGCCTTCTCTGCGTTTGCGGCTACTTTTTCCGTGGGTGCTCTACTGTATGGCGTGGCGCATGTGTTGTTCAAGCGGTGGCCGTACCAAGAATGATCTGAAGAGGTATGTATGGGAATCGCTTCCGAGTTGACATACGGCTGGTCCTAAAGAGCTGGCTATAAATATTCTTTCAGTAATGTCCATTGGTTATCTCAAGACTCCTAGGCAATGAAGACACAATCATTAAACATCGACAAAGACAGCCTGCAGGATTTCTTGTGCGATCGCCTTGATCCCCTGGACCTTTTTCTATGCCTTCCAAATTTACATGCAAATCGCCCGAGCAACAGAGACAGAAGCAATGCCTTCTATCGGAATAATAAAATAATAGGAGCAAATGGCTGCAGACGAACCTCACCTTGTCTGAGCCAGCACAATATAAGACATTGCGCAAAGAATGGTGCAAAATGCCAATCTGTCATATCAGCTGATGACAAGGTTGTCCATTAGGTGGTCAGCTTGTTGGCAGAGGGAGCGCCAGTGTACAGCACCAGCAGGATGATGGCACAAGCAGCACCAATCACGACACCCTTGGCCTTGGCTGGGTTGCTACGACGGTACTCGCCAACTTGCAGCTTGACATCCGTGGCAAGGGCCGAGATCTTCTCGGCACCGAGCTTGTAGTAGACGAGACCACCCAGGGCGATGGAGTAACCGAAGAACTGCTGGGGAGTGACGGGGTCTCGGAAGATCAACATAGAGGCGCAGACCAGGAGGATATCCTTGAGGATACCGGCCATGGTCAGGACAACGGCGGAGGTCTTGCCAATCTGGAGGATAATGAGCAACACGGCCACGTGTGATTTACCAGAGGGGAAACTTACCAGAAGCACGACGGAAGCGTTCAGCATGAAAGCAACAAGAGCGTTGGCAATGAGAGTCATGATACCAAGAGAGTAAATGTCGTTCATAGTCATGCGGGGGATATCGGTGAAGAGGGTGACAACGCCGTTGGTGACAGCGCAGGCGGGAGCGTAGTAGTACAGGGAGACGAGAGGGTCCATCTTGAACTCGGCAGAGCTAAGGAGACGCTGGACCATGACCAGACGGAGAGCCTCGAAGATGATACCACCGACCTGGATGAGGAAACCAAGCAGGTCGAACTTGATCTCACCGAAGGAGGCAATGACAACACCGACGACAATGATGGAGACGTTGCCGAGAGTCTTGAAGTTGGCCGGGGCAATGCCGAAGGCCCAGGTGGCCAGCAGAGTAGCGACGGCGTTGGTGGCCTTGAGCATCTGGATGAAGGAAACACTCAGGTAGAGGTAGGCGAGGTTACCGCAGATCAGGGACAAGCTGAACATGATACCGATGGGGACAATGGCACGGCTGTTCAATTGATTCAACATTCAGCCCAGACCTTGCGAAAGATATTTCAAAACTCAGTATTTCTCGAATACTCACGTGTAGGTGCTCGGAGTCATGGGAACCTTGTGGCGGGAGTCGAGGATGTTGGTGAAGCGAGCCAGGATCTGGGTCATGGCAGTGGCGAACACCATGTGCCATGTCGTGAGGAACAACGCTATAGAAACCGGGGTTAATCGCAATTATTTTGGTGCTGTAGAAGAGCCAAGCCTCAATTGTATGGCGGGTGGAAGACTCACGGAAGTCTAGGAGAGATATGAGTTAGCGGCGCGCTTTGGATCGAGGGATGACGGATAGGAGACTCACTGAACTGGGCGGTAGCCAGAACCCACTTGTTGAACAGAATGACACTCGAACTCAAAGCAATCCACAGACTAGACTGGTATTAGAATCGAGATTGAAGGCATCGCCAGCCTATCTGTTCATCGGGATACACACGCAATGTAGAAAGCCGGGTGGAGGCCGGAGCTGGCGGGAGCGGCATTGTTGTTGCCGCTCTCGAGCTTGCGGTCATCTTGTGAGGAGCGACCGTTTGCCATTGCTGGAGTCGGAGAAGAAGAACCGCAAAAGAGTGACTATGGTGAGTTGAAGAGGGAGAGAGGTGAGGATAGGATAGAGTGGATGAGAAAGGGAAAAGTGTACAGAAGAAAGATCAAAGTCGAATTAGGGGCACGCCAAGAAATACACAACAGGCACGAAGAAAGATCGGCAATTGTGGGGGCGGTGAGTCTCCATTGGGTAGCTGTGATTGGCGGTGAGGGTCAAACTTAGATGGGGGTCCAGTGAGGGAGGACACGTCGACGCGTGGACATATCAAACTCCCTGGTTTCAGTTTCAGTGCTTGATGCAGGGTCCATCGATTTTGACTTGAATGCTGGTCATCGATTGAACAAGCGCCTACGGTTCACTACTGGAACTGGTTGTTCACCAAATACTCTTGTTTCTCGAGTCTCTGAGAAGGTCATCCTAGAGGATATGTCGCCATATCATCGTTCTAAGGTCTTATTCAGACTACCACTCCGCCTACGACTAACCAGAGAACCGAACATGCCAATCACATCCACAGTTCTACAAATCCACTCTCAGGGTCCACGGGATCTACACGGGCTTGCCATCTGCTCCTGAATCATGAGCCACAACATTAGCCCAATCAGATCTCGATCCGCCATCAATTTCTCCTGGCCGGAAAATACCAAAACCAAGCAAAGAATGTCCATTCACATAGCAGCATACAATTCAGCTATGGTTTAGTGCTGCTGGTTCGAAGCCACATCTGAGTCATTGCTTGGTGTGGCTGGAAACGCAGCAACCATGGGCAAACTGACGGAAAAGGCCCTGCGGATCAACGCAAGGGAATTTTCCATACGCTTGGTCGATCACCACAAAGCTTATCGATCGATCTCTATAGATCAAGCAGAGCAAACTTAGCAGACGGGATCAAGACAAGCACTGGAGCTGGTATCGAGATATGGATTTCTCTCACTCGAGATAATTTGTCTAGTTACTCATTTGGACGGAGGTCATCAACGGGTTGGAGGTTCTCTTCCAATCAGTAGTCAGTAGTTCTCTCTTAGCACACCTTGATGCTCAAACACCTGAGATGGCTATACCCAGGCCAGACATCACCGAGTCGTGAGGGGTTGTCTGCGGGGAGGTAAGATGACCCCTCATCAAGTTGTCCCTCGCGGCGAGCTCCGTCTGATAAGAGCTGCACGAGGTCTGATTCTGTCTTTATCCTCCCGTATTTCATTCAAAGAACCATGGATGAGCCGGCTGATTCCTCTCAAGCCGCTAACTGCAACAACATTCCCATAATCGACCTGTCGAATCTCGACAGCCCACAGCTTGAGGAGCGGCAGAAGCTCGCTCGAGAGATCTACGATGCTTGTACGCAGGTTGGGTTCTTCTATATCCAGGTATGCAGATTGTATGTTCCTTGGATAATCAAGACAAAGGTTCACCTATGTTGTTGACTAGAATCACGGCATTCCAGAGAACATGATCGATGGAATTCACAATGCTGCAGAAAAGTTCTTCAATCTCCCCGAAGACCAGAAAATGAAAGTCTACATCGGGAACTCAAAGGTAACAAGTCTGTTCGTTCCTAAGCCTTAGACCCCTGATATTAACCCCCATCTAGAAGTTCCGCGGGTACAGCCCCATCGGTGCCGAGAAATCCACCGGGACAGACGACGATCCAATTCCTAAGGAAAAGGCCGTCGGTGTCCTTTCTGAAGCGTTTGACATCGGTTATGAGATAGCGATGGATTTTCAAAAATCTGAAGGCGACGTTATTCCCCGTGATACTTACGGGCTTTACGGGGATAACCAATGGCCTGACCAGGAGACATTGGCAGGATTCAAAGAGACGTACATCCAGTACTGCGGTACTGTGCTGGAGCTTTGCCGGAAACTGATGAGGATTTTTGCGCTTTCTCTTGATGTCCCGGAAGACTATTTTGACTCCAAGATTCGGTATCCAGGAGTCACTTCTAGAATGATGCACTATCCGGCTCAGCCTCTCTCTTGGGAAATGCGTGAGGGACTTGGTGCTCACACGGTGAGAATGACCTGCCTTTCTTTGTGGCTGATATTACAGAAGACTTATCACCGTGGCAGGACTATGAATGTTTCACAATTCTCTCACAGGGACTAGTACCCGGCCTAGAAGTCTTGAACCACCGGGGAGACTGGATCCTGGCACCTCCGGTTCCTGGAGCACTGGTTGTCAACATCGCGGATTGCTTGTCCACTTGGTAAGAATCGAAGTTGATCTAAGGTGAACGTCAGCGAGGACTCACGTTGGTAGGACAAACAAAAAGTTTAAGTCAACAATTCATCGTGTGACAAACTTATCCGGAGAAGAACGTTATTCAATTCCTTTCTTTTTTGGAATCGACTATGACGCTACTGTGTCAGTCCTGGAAAATCACACATCCACTGTGAATCCTCCATGCAAAGCGCCGTTCAAGGCTGGGGAGGTAAGTTGCAACGCTGCGAACCCGCTTGACAAGGTTAATAACAGACGATAGTGGGTTCGCGAGAAGCTCTCAAAGGCGTACGTTGGCTATGAAGGGTAGCTGAGGCACTGTGTTTAGAATATGAGGTAACGACCGATTGGCTGGAGGATATGTTCGTTATTGCTCTATTAATGCACTATGGTAACAATCGTAGCTTCTGCCGAATGGTCTTGAAGATGCTCAGTATAGAGTCCGCCGTCTCTTGGCTACGGGCCCACGGCTCCGTGCACTCTATTGCCACCGAAATAATGGCATCAAAGTCGGGGACGAGGAAGGCGAGTGATGGCGTGCTCTTCGCTATAGAAAGGACACAAACTGCTGCAAGCAAGCTGTGGTGGTAACGGGTGTCAGCCAGTGTAACTTCTGCATATGGATTCAGACGACTTACGCCTGTAGCCGGAGCCAGGTAGAAGGTGTCCTTCTTTTGAGCAGCGGTACAGTCCCATGGATGAATTTCCGACAGCTGTCTACACAGGTCTCGCAGTTTGTCATGACGAACCCTGACAGTTGGCCATTCCGCTGCTGCGCGGCGTATATGAGGCAAGGTCGGCATATGATGTGTTTGGCGGCGTAGAACCGTGTTTGCAGCTGACTGTCCTGCAGGTCTCCTGAATCGAGGTTTCGAAGGTCTGGCTTGATTGACTCAGGCAACGACTCGAACCACGTATTGAGTTGGCGATGAAGCTCGACATTGATCGACTCAAGAGAAGTGACGGACTGCTGTTGCCGGTGGTGATTTGTGGAGAGGGTTTGTTTTTCGGTTTCGATGAATTTGCCTGAGTACATGGTGCTGTGGATACGGTTCAAGATTTTGCGAATGGAGCACATGGCGAGAAACACCAGATTATTGCGGTCACCCGGATCTGCAAATTCGGGGAATGGCAGTCGATCGACGAGAATCTCTATTCCGCTGCGTGGGAAATGGAACTCGGCGAGATCATCACTGTTTGTTGTCTTGTCAGCTCTTGTTAACACGTTTTAGAAGGGCTGCCGACCATTCGAGCACATAGCAGCCCCACGCAATGCGAGTCAGAATGGCATGATGCTCTGATGGGATCCCGGTGCCATGCAATCTATAACAGTCAGCGAGTTTGTTGTACTCGATTCAGGAAAGCACGGCCTACTGTGAAAATATCAGCTGAATGCCGGTAGATGCTGTATGAATATGCCTCCACGCTTCAAGTGGCCGTCCTCGGTAGCGGAAGTACACCGAGGCAAAAAAGAACGCGAGTGGCGCCATTGGGTCTTTTCTGAAAAGCGCCATTCCGGCGCCATTCAGGATCTTCTGAGCATGTGCAAAGTACTCCGTGCCATTGCTTCCATTCCGTGATTCCGCATCGAAAACCTCAATAGTAGTTGAACAGATTTCGCCCAATGCCAGAACAGTGAGACAGAGTGCGTCAGTTACAGTGTTGCACTGGCTCGTTTTGAGAAATTTGTTGAATCGATCCAGGAATGCATGGCGCTCGAGAAGAGGAAACTGTGAATGGATGTTATTGAAGAAGCCAGCCACCAGAAACTCGGTTGTCTCATAGCGCACGTTTAGCCGTTCGAGGACCGTAGAAAAAGGTAGCCGCGGTATTAAAGGTCGCAACACGCGCCCTGATTCTTGGGATAGAAAGAATTCGTGCGGGTAGTCACCAATGAGGTATTTGATTTGCTCAAGCATCAAAAGGCTCGCCGTTGGTGTCTGGTGGCCAAGCGGGATGACAAGCGGGCCCTCCTCATTATGCTCATAGAGCATCCGAGGGTCAACTGATGTTGAGACATCACCAGTTAAGGCACTCTGCGCTGATGAAGCATGGGAAATACTGCGGCCGCGAGAATGTGAAACCGACCCAGAGTGTAGGTCATTGCTGGGGGTTATTGACGACAGGCGCTCAGAAAGAGTGGAGATGATCTGTGTTTGCTGCTGCACTAAGTCTTCGAGACTCTTCAGGCGGGACACGATCTCTGCTGGAGAATCCGAGTCGGATCTGTTGCACACGTCAGTCCCAAGCTTGAGCTCAAGGTGCACTGTCTGACTTTTCGCTCGAGTTTTCTTGATATTCACATCGAGCACCTGCGTTAGCGCAGAACCCACATACAGGCTTTTGGCCATCACATTTGCGTTTCCTGAGAGGATCAGTACACTGTCAGGGGCTTCTTGCAGAGGAGGCTCACCGGTGCCTGCAGAAATTACAAGCAACGAGGGCGCGCTTGCGAGGGTAGTCCATTGGGCCACGAAGAGGTGGAAAGGCGGAAGTTGTCAATGCGCCGGGAGGAGGTGGGGCGGGAAATGGCGGGGAAAAGCAAAGTAGACGCGAGTCAACATCCATCACATCTGCACCCTCGCGTTGCCTCGAGGTTTTACAACAGCAGAGACCCCTGTTCTGGTGGTAAGCCAAGCCTCCTATTGCTGTGATATGATCTAAAATGCCCAACATTGAAGAACGATCTATCGCATCCTCAGTATGGATTATGCCAGTGAGTTGGGGAAGCCGCTCAGTATATAGGGCCCTCCAAGAGGCTTGGATCAGTTTCATGGACATACACTTCCTGCGGAAGGCACAGCACTTGGTTGCGAAGAACGATGTTATCTTGGGCCCTGTGAGCTATTGACTCGGAAGCATTCGAAGGCTTCCTTTTCCGCTTCAGAACCTCTCCTGTAGCCAGACTCGAACAAAAGTACCCTGAGCCGTAGGCTCACCACTCCAGTGCACTGTGTGCGAGTTCCAGAGTATAAAATCACCCGGTCCTTCTAGCGCCTTCATGGGTTTCATCCTGCCATGCTCGAACCACCTCGTCTCCTCTTCACTGAACGTCTTCTTGCCAGGTGCCTGGGTGGGCCTGCGAGTGGAAGACCTCTTCTGTGGCTGTGTTCGACTTCGAAGGCAGGATGAGAGAACCATCCTTTGGTCCAGCGTGGCTCAGTTAATAACACTTTGGAGACTAAGGCTCGTCTCACCAGTCTTTTACATGGACCTGTGAGTCTGGTGTGCTCGTTTAGTCAGTGCCATACAGACATCAGTTGAGAGTCTTACCTGAAGAAGGATCCATTGAAGGTGGACTTGAAGGTGCTGGAGCTTTCCATTATGTCAAGAGATATCAGTGCCGACGCCTCAGGATTCTCAGCTCAGGTGCTCCATTTGCATGGACCGTGGTGACATTCTCAAATCGAGGTTGGGGCATCTCTCTTATATCTTCCTCCCGCTGCGTAAGTCTCGTCTCAAACTCCATCCCATATGTACAAGCTCTTTTAGTAACTCCTTGACTGGCTACCAGCTCCTCCCGAGCTGTATCATACTGTCCTTCAAGCGGAAAGACGGACCATCATCCCGCTATCACGTCGTTCGGCGGATCTCACTCGATGAAGCTCATCTCTAGTGGCGGGAATGCGGCCCACGTAGCCATGAGTTCTTGATGATTAATGACGTTCGAGGAAGACGGATTATCAACGATGTTCAGCTTGAACAAATACCACAGACGGATGGGAGCTTGTTCTTACTATTCAATCAACGGAGTCGGTCCCATATAAGTCAGCATGTTTTGGGGTTTTCTCCGCTGCTGGCTTGATCTTTTTGGGGCAGATACATCTCCATGTCTGACTGAGAGACAGGTCCAGCAGCACGGACTCTATAGCAACATATGCCGTCGTTGTACACCATATCAGACCCAATGGCTTACCGATCGAAACCCCCAATTCTAAATACCTTACTGAGGCAGACCAAGCTGACACCCTTATTCATCCATTCGACCAGTCTGGAGGGAAAGCTCCATCCAGCTTAATACACAAGCCAAGTTCTTCACCAAGCTCAGGCATCAGCACCGCCCTGGACCCCAGCAGAGTGGCTGCATCTCAAGCGCACACAATATTCCAAAATGTCCACCAAACAGCTTATAGAAGACATGCTGCAGATCTATCTTTACACGATGCCGGGGCAGAATGGGTATGGTCAAGCTCCTGGGGTTGCGTGGCCGTCCATTTAGCCTTCTTGGCGAGTGCTTGGCTAGCTTCTTCGACCCAGGATTCACGATGCTTAGACCAATTGCCGATGTCATGTTACGCAGCTGCAGATATACGGCAGGTAAGCTGTCGTCAACCTGGTGATATGAACCCATTCTTGGAGGTGAACGACTCGAGCATCACAGCCAATACCTCGGCCGACTCTCTGTTCGAGACCAGCTCCAACTGTGTGCTAAACCCGGAAGGCGAAACGGGTCCATACTATGTCAAGGGCGAGCTGGTCCGCTCCGACGTCCATGAGAACCAGGTGGGTGTTCCTGTCATCTTTGACGTCCAGTTCATCAATGTGGAAACATGCGAGCCAATCGAGAATCTCTATGCCGATATCTGGAACTGCAATGCCACTGACGTCTATTCAGGTGTTGTGGCTACGGGCAATGGCAACACTGCTGATACCTCCAACCTAGACGCTACATTCCTGCGTGGGATCCAGGCAACGGATAGTGACGGCGTGGTGTCTTTCAAGTTACTCAATTCCCGAGTCACTACTCTGGCAGCACCACGCACCACCACATTGTCGCTCACCTTGACGTAACTGTTTTGTCCAATGGAACTATCACCGGAGGCACGGTTGCTCACATCGGACAATTGTTCTGGGACCAGGATCTCATCAATGAAGTGGAAGCAACTTCTCCCTACAGCACCAACACTGTCACTCTCACGACCAATGCCGAAGACCGTGTGTTCTGGGTACAACCTCAGACCCTATTCTCAACTATGTCCTGTTGGGCAATGACCTGAGTGATGGTCTCTTGGGATGGACCACAGTCGCTGTGAATACTTCTGCTACCTATAACCTCAACTCACCTTCGTGTATACATCTAACGGCGGTGTTGCTCAATCTGGGGGCGGTTCTGCCAATGTGAGCAGTGGCTCTCCTACTGGAAGTTCTGGAGGGTTCGGCGGTTCCGGTCCTTCTGATGGCCCGTCAGGGGGTAGTGCTCCCTTTTGTGATGTGGTTCGATGCAGGACTTGTCTACGGATGACCAGAGCGAATTCAAGGTGGATAGGCTGCAGGAGACTGGAAGTGAACGAGGTTACCGCAAGAGGAAAGGGTTACGTCGTCGAGCCATTTCAGTTCAAGTACATGGAATTGGGGCTTTTGTATCATAGTAGCACTAGCATGAGCGTGTTATTCTCTCATCGCTGTTGGACCTCGAAAGATTCTCTATGTACCTTGTCTCTGCATCGATATTCATCTAATCATGGTTCTAATGGGCTCTCACAAATGAAACGAAGCAGCACCTGCATTCAAGTCAAAAACAGCTAAGTCGAGTCAACAAGCAAGAATGATAGACTGCCTATCCCGGGTTCCCTGAATTCAATATCGTGTCTTTCAGAGCAATGTCCATCCACGCACCGTCCATCGCAGAAGACCTGACATCCAATTCTTTTCATCTCATTATGTGAGAGATCGTCGTTGCATGTACCAACTTCTGAAGGCGTGGAAGGCCTCTTTCGAGGTATTTGAGTATTCCCCCGTCAATGTTCACCTGGGGCCAGATCTCGACATATTCGAGATTGGGAAACGACTTCTTAAAGTATTCAGTTAGTATCACACAGGCCACAATGACTACGGGACCCGTCTCCCATCCAAACATGTAGACTTGACGAACCATAATCCTCTTGAACAAGGCCCGCCACTCATGCGGCAGCCCATAAATGCAATCCGTGTTTTGCCATCTAGTTGAGTACCCACAGATTTCTAACCTCGTCACACTGGGACAACGAACATAAGGAATGTTCGCATACCCACCGATCGTTTGGGAACCGCTCGATATTGTCAACCTCAAGTGCGTCATGTTTGAGAAGGTCACACCGCTGAATAGTGCAGCTGTTTCCCTTTTGAGATGGTCCGGCACTGTGGTCAGGCTACCGATATGGATCATGTCCGCATACATCTTTCGCCGTTCACGTCCAACATGCGAAAACAACCTGATGAGGCACTCGCGTTTGCACTTTCCTGTTGGATGTTGCCAAATAAATCACAGGGCTTGGCCCAGCCAGGTGCGGTTGACCCTGGCGTAGTTCCAAATGGTTTCGGTTTTGACGCGACGCAGGCCTTGCTCTTCGGGGCTTGGATCTCTTAAAGTATTCTGGATGAAGTCGGCCGTCATACGTTCATCTTGTTTCTTTGGACATGCGGGACAATGCTCTTGATGTTCATATGTAGACTTGTTTTTGTCTGCTATCGTCCACATTAATATCGCATGGACGATCACGGGGATCCGAAGGGCGTGATCAGTGGCAGTTTGTCCATGCTGCTTATCAGGGGGATGAACTGTCGAGAGAAGCGGCATAGACGAGTGAGAACCCGCGTTGGTATCTGCTTGTTCGCATCTGCGTTTTGCTGCCATGCCTGGCATTGATAGTACGAGACTCGTCCGAGACATAGCAATTCTGTGACTCTTAGAAATGTCGAAATCAGCCAGTATATTTGATTCTATATACCAAGATCAGCCCAGGAGTCCCGGATTTCTCACAGGCGACCCAAATATGGTCTAGATGGTAGCACTCCGCTGCCTGAACCAGACTCACGGTTGGAAGTTGCCTTTCAGGCATCCACGCTAGTGGCCTTATTTGCAACTTCCGGTCAGCATCGCCTGAAGTTGTAAACGCAGCTGCGTCGGCCAACGAAGATGCATCTGCATCTGCATCGGCCAGTTCTTTGGCCGACAGCTACAGACTTGGCCAACACACACTCTCTCTGTTTGAAGATACTTTGTTTCGGATGTACTTCGGGGCTCTACAGCATGCAAGTTGAGCAAGGATATCGTCGTTTTATATTTCTTCATACTGAAGGATTGACCGCTTGCTTATGTTAAATAGCTCGTTGATCCCTAGGATATCTAGTTCTTTGTAGCTTCTAATACTATTGATTGACGGTTGCCAATTCCAATTCTTCAATATCATCTTCTTCATCCAATATACCGTCATTACCTGTTGCTCCTCAACACACAAAACTCCCGCGCTAATTGTGACGTATCAAGTAACCCACACCAGCCGATCCCTAACTCCATTTATACCGCTGTATCATATAAAAATCTAAAATGGGAACAGAAATGTGATGTTGTGGGAGGGAGAAGACATGAATGGAGAGACGTCGAGGCAACTCAGATCTCTTGCGCATCAAGTGCCCAAATCTCCCAGTGTTGTAGGACGTTCCATCCAACTCGACGAATTGCGCGCCTCATAACATATCCATCATCAATGATGATGGGTGGGAAGTGACCACAGTTTCCAATAGCCGGTGAATGGTAGCCAGCCTCTTCCCTAGTCTCGCTGCAAGGGAAGGGTCGGGCACCATCCTCGGTATCATCCTCGTCGCGTGTGCGCTTCCCCAATGTTGAGCCTGGGTTAGGCATTGGAGTACGTGTTGCCTCCGTGCCGTTTGGAGGGGGGATTGGAGGTGAAGAGGGAGAAGTTGCAGGGGGATGGGATGTCACTTCAGCGGCGCCGTTTGTAATGCCGTTCGCAGTGTTCGAGCTTCCCCCGTTGGTCTCGAGAGGGCGATCGGCGGCCGGTGATTGTAACTGGGATTCATCTCGGGGTGGCAAAGGAGCTTTATAGAAGTCACGTAGCTCGAAAGCCTTCCAGCCCATCCCTACAATCTTGACATTGCCAAAGACATTCTTGTCTGCCAGGTCGAAGCTCATCATATGCATAAGCAGCTCGTCGTCCATGTCCACGACATCGGCCAGACTGCGTGCATTATTGATCGCTTCTTCGATTTCTTTGATCCGCGTGTAACCTTCCACAGCGCTAAATGCCTTGGCCATCTTCAAGGGATCTTCTGCGAAAGACTGTGTTTTCGGTGGGCGCGGTGTCGTGGCGCTTGATGTGCCACCCTGAGGTGCTGGCGAGCCCGCAGGTATCAGAAGGCGGAGCGCCACCAGCTTTCGAAGGAATGGTACTAGCATGCCGAGTGACTCCATGCTTGAGAACTCCGTAGCGAGAGCTAATTGTTCCAGATTAGGACAACTATGGACGAGGCGTGCGATCATGGCGGTTGAAAGCGGCCATTTTGAAGAGAGAAGGAGGTGTCGTAAGGCAGCGCCGTGGTTCATTGTAATATTTGCCAGGTAGCTGTCTCGCAAGCTCAGCGCCAAGTTCAACTGACTGGCCGGTGATGCTGCAGCGGGCGAGTTGGCTGCTGTTCCGTTCGGATACTCAGAGGCAGGGGGTGTGAGCGCAGACAAAGCCGGTCCTGCGGCTGGTCGGGGAGAATTGAGGGGGTCGGAAGATTCAGAAGTGACGTTGACAAAATATAACCGTTCAAGGCCTTTGAAGTTGCCCAAAAATTCGGAATTTCGTTTTGAGATGGCATCCAAGCGTATGGATTTGATTCGTAATTTCTTATGAGGCACGACTGTTGGCCAGCTATTCTCGACGAAGGCGAGGCCGAAGTTGTCTGTTCCGCTCAGAAAAGTGACATCCTCGACTGTGGTCGGATCGAAGGCGATATTGAATTCCTCGCTATGAAAAGCGTACAAGTTTTGGAAACAGAGGTTCTTAACCGGGAGAGGATGTTTGGCAGCAATGCATTTCCGGAAGTAATCGTGCAGAGAGACACTCGGCTCCTGAGCAAGTCGCATGCGGGGCGACCAATGGAGCTTCAGCTCGCGCAACTTCTTGCTTTTCAGAAGCATTGTGGCAATATCGTCCGGGTAGCAGAGCGGATCAATGTCGGTGATCTTCAAGGATCGCAAATGCGGCATGCCCGGAAGTACGAATGTCGGCTGAGGATGGCGACTGGAAGGAAATCGGATCGTTAAAGAGGTGAGCCGCGGCAGCTGTGTCAATCCTGAATATACCGTCTCGAGCATTTTGGTGTTGAGCTCCCAGCTGAAGCTCTCCAAGTTGGTCATGCGATCCACCGCCGCGCGCACCGCAATATTCAACAGCATCGACGAGTCCGGGACCCGGCCAACCTGGGCATGTTCCTCCAACTGTTGATCTTTCCAGTCGCCGCGCAATGTGAACGATCGTACCAGCGTCGCATGAGGCCGAGTAATCACCGCGTTAAGACCCATCGTGAACGGGCTTGCACTGCCACTGCCTTCCGGTTGTTCCCCGCGATAGCGGATTTTATCGTAGGAGGTGAGGGTCATGCTGCGATAAAGCTGTGGCAGCGCCATATAATTGAGAACGCGACATGTCCGGCAGAGTCTCGCCAGATCGGCAGTGTCATGGACCTGTGAATTATTGGAGTCAGTATTCTTGAAATCCGCCTTCCGCGTGGTGGAGGAAGCTGACATTTGACACAATCTGGGCGATCAGGTTTAACGGCAGGACCATGAGCGAAGCACCACCGGGCCGGTCGGTGACGATGCTAGCATCGAACATGTTCTGATTGACGCCCGCCATGGTGCGACATTTGGACTAAGCCACACCATGGAATGAAGGTAGCACGAGGGAAGAGAAGAGAATGTGGGCGAGAGTACGTTCTGAAGATGAGGAATATGGGGAAGCGGCCGGAGCAAAAAGTTCCCGAGCACAGCAGCGTGTCTTCTCCACTTAACCGCCCGCTCCTTATACTACGCAGTAAAGAGTATAGATCGAGAGTATAGATTGAGATCTCGATTAGAATGGATCAAGAGGATAGATTGAGATCTGTAAATGTTGTTTGATATATGCTTGGTTAAAGAACAAGATTAGATATCTCCAGGGTATCGTTTACACGAATATCTCAGTGACCCATGACCGACCACGCCATCGAAATCAAAATCCAAACACCAAATAGAAAACCCGATATCGAAAATGCCAGTTACTCAAGATCCTAACGTCGCCAAGAACACCGCGAGTGACAGTCCAAGCCCACTAGCACTGGGTATGACGGTGCGGATCAGACGGCGGTTGTGTCTCCGCCTGTCCAGAGGTAGTCTCATTCCTCTCTTCAGACAAACTCGTCTCCGTCCAGCTGATCTGGTCGCCGGTCTGTGCAGACTCCTCGTGGGAATGAGAATTGGGCAAGGCCTCGTCAACCAATGCAGCCGCGTCGGGATCGTACCGGAGGACGTAATCGCCCTCTCCATTCTCCAGATCTGCATCTGTCCATGGTGCAGAAGCTTGTGGCTGAGAGGGAATGACTCGCACTGGAAGATTTGACCGTCCAGGCCGACGCTCATGCGAAGAGGATTGCTCCAGCAGACGGTTCTGCGGGGACCATGTTTGCTGGTCGCGGCGGCGGGCTGGAATCACGGTTACGGGGAGAGGTGCGTCGGCAGACTGCGATCCTGAGCCTGATGGTCCCTTCCGATGGAATGGGAAGAAGTGAGTACTCCTTGACTGTGCGGTATGTGCCTCGGGGGTATCGTCGAAAGACTCGGTTTCGCTTCCAGCTGCTGGTTCCTCGCCGGCTTGAGCAAAGGCAACTTCTCTGGGCAGGGATGCACGCCGTCGCTTGAATGGATTGAAAAGGTTCCGCCATCGCGGATCGGTGTGGATTATCTGGGGAGACTGCTCTCTAAGGTCTTGAGATGAGACGGTCTGTTCGTTTGTGCCTGGGCCTGGCCGTTCTGCAACCTCCATTTCCTTCTCTTCGTCCAGTTCCTCCTCTTCTTCCATGTGTGGCATTGCCACTGGTGGTGTGGGACTGGCAACAGGATGGTAGCGGACATTATATACCGTGCTTGCGGCACTCGTAGTATCGGCGCGGCTGACTGGTGTAAAAGCAGCCGGCGGTGGAGTAGGATGAGGATTGTTCACGTTGCGAGGTGCATGAGGATGGTTGGGATTTTGTGCCATTCTTTGAGCACCACGGGTTCGAGTTGCTCGCGAGATGCCTACGCGAGTGCGTAGTGGTCGATGGGCGAGACCCATCATACCACCCCAACCTGAAGACGCACCGGTTCCTCCTCCCTTGTCGTGTCCATGGGAGGAGTGGCGCGGCCAGTCAACTTCCTCTGAAGGAGTGACTTCGAGCATTTCATCGCCATCAAAAACCTCCCTCCCGAGGATTCCATCCTTCGTTTCATCCCGTTCGAGCGCCTCTATACGCTCCACCCATTCCCAGACCACCACACTCGCGGCAGCCGAACCAACCCATCTGATGTAAGTACCCCAGCCAGCGAGATCTGGCTTGGCAATATCCAAAACAAAAAAGACAACCGGTATCAAGATTGCGCAAAGTGACAGAAGCGCCACAAAGCATATATTGCGCATTTTAGGGTGGAAGAACGCATAGCGATGTTTGGAGATCGAGTAGAAAATCACCCAAGCGGCGTATAACAGGTTAAGCGCCAGCTCAAACAGGTAGCTCAGCGCAGGAATCGCATCGTCGTATAACCGGGGACGAGGCGAGGTGTTCTTGACGTAGAAATTTTCCAGCAAGCTAAACGTCGTGTCAAGAACAATTAGCGCAAAACCAGCCCACTTGATCATGACTTTCTCCTTATGTCGCGGGAACAATCGGATCAAGGTCTGGACCTGTGCTAGCCAGAGGAATGTGCTTGAGATCACGCGCACAATGCGAATTTCCGTCCCATCGATGACTTCCTGCGACAAGGCCTCGGCATCCGAGTATCCGTAGTCGTATTGGCGCTGCGCGACCTTGAATGAATCCACCGTCGCGATAGTCAGCGAAATCGCGACGAGGAACGCAGCAACCTTCTGCAGCCATGGTCGACCTCCTACTCCGACAACCGACGAGTTCCCACTGTAAGAGCCACTGATCATGCCATGTCGTCCGAGAAAGTTTGCTCCACCGCCAGGGCCACCGACGTAGAAAGTACGCGGTGTGATGAGAAGGATGATAACGAGGACATAACTGACGACTGTTGCGCAACCGATGGCGTACAGCTGTGGCGTGACAGAGGAGTAGAACGGATCACCCGAATCAAGGACCGCCGAGACGTGGGTAAATTGTGTCGTGTAGTCGCCGGTACATACCGGTTCGAAAACGGCATTTTCAGTGAGGGTAACAGCGTGCGAGTTGTTGACATGAATGATTCCTGCGAGGAATAACCTGGTCAGTACGGAATCAGAAGTGAAGGCCCAGGCCGAGACGGCCAAAGCCCACAAGCGCCGAAACACATACCGTTACTGGGCAAGACGAACGGTGTGCACCCGGACGAGTAGGTTTTTGTCGAGGTTGTCGTCGGGTTTGCCCAGATCTGGCGGGGAGTCACACGGGGCGCATCCTCCATAGTCAGACACAGCAGGCGACTCCAGTCGCCGGCGGCGGCAGATCATGTAGTCCACCAGCTCTCCTGTCCTCCAAGTTTCTGCGCAGACAGTCCCGCACAGGTTATCATACGTCCATTCTCGGATGGCTTCGAGCCGCGCGTGTAGGATGCTCCGACAGGGAGGTAGAATCGCAGGGGCGAGGGGATGGCGGTGGGTTTATTCGATGGTGGATGTCGGGCAAATCACAGAAGACGCCAGTCACGGGTCGATCGTAGGTCACACAGGCGGACAAGACCCGAAGTCAAGGCAGAGGAGTCCCTGAAGTTGGAGTGATATAAAGACGGGCAGAGAACGGTGGAGGTTGGCGGGTCGAGAACTGAGATGATCCGCCACTCGGTCCACCCTCGGCATTCCAACGTTCCTCTCCCCACAACCACCACGTCGCTGTCCATTCTTCGCGAGGCTTAGCAATTCACTACTATGAGGGCCATTGGTTTCTTGCCCTCATCTCGAAATCCTTGGGAATGTGAGGTCAAACCTGATAATCTACAATAGTGAAGCATCTCGAGTAAGGTACTGAAGATTCTCCAGAGAAACTCCTACAGCCTTCTCGAACTGGTGACAAAAGGAGCCATTGGACTGCCTCAGTATGGGTTGTGTAAGTGTTTCCGGGTCCGTTTCCAGCTGATCATGGCTGATTGCGGTTGGAGAGGATATGTCTTTCACTGCTTGCTCTGGTTGATACTCCTATGTTGGTCCCATTGACACTCTATATACTGAGATTTGCCAGATGGACACCCCTGTTCCCTCATTCGATAGGGTATAATTACGAGAAACCCCTCCTAAGGTGTTATAGTCCTACCAGGAGTCTATCTTCAACGATATCATAAAGAGGTGTGCCCCGGGGTCAAAAGAGGGTTTTCCAACTGTTCACCACAGGTTCACCAACTACTACTTACAAAGGTACTAGTAGAGACAGCTATCTTTCGGCCTTTTAAGGACTTGAAGACTACTATCGGCCTACATTTATGAAGTACCGCGGATACTAGCCCTTGCCGAATTGAGTAAAGGACTGCCCTTCTAGACAGAAGGAATCTCCAAAAGCCGCTCGTCACATCTCACAACTCCGATCCTCCACGCCAGGTTGAGCTGTTCCTGGCCTCTTCTATTCCCAATCGCCATTTTTAAGGGCTTCTTATAGGTGGCTCACCACCCTTATCGTTCTAGCACAACCCATGCTGTTCGCTGAGTCTCCTTTTGACTAGGACAACCTGCCAGCCCTAATTCCTCCAATTTACAAAAAAGCAGGCATCTCTTTCTACACCTCTTTCTGAATCTGTTTCTATACCTTCTTGGAATCCTTTCTACACCCTTTCTATGATCCGACCCACGACTCAATGGAAGGCAATTCTCGAATACGTAGATTATGTGCTGCACGCATTCTAGACACATGTACAAGCCGAGTCGCGTGAAGACTCAAGCAAAGGCCAATGTTGAATCAATCCTCCGAACCAAGCTAGCCCGCTAGCTAGCTCATATACAGCCAAGTCCACCTTTCCCTTCCTCTCCGCTCCGCTCCGCATGGCATCACGGCCCAGAAACCACGAAGGAAAAGCGACTCAGTCCAGCTCACAGGCGAGCTATCTAAGCCTGAGGGGCGAAGCCAAGGCGGGGACCCTGGGAGTCGAAGACGACGTACTGGGTCTTCAGGAAGATGTCACCAAAGATGGAGAAGCCGAGGCCGGAGTTGCTCTGGATACCGCCGAAGCAGATGGAGGAGCCCTGGCTGACGGGGGCGTAGTTGATCAGGCTGCCGGGGACGACGGCATCGTAGCCGCCGATGGAGACGGTGAAGTCGGGCAGCTGGGCAGAGCAGTCGAAGGTGTAGCCGCCGGCGGACTGGTTGTCGGTGGCGCCAGAGACCTGCTTGTAGTAGGCGGCGACGACGTCGTTGGGAAGCAGGAGCAGGGTGGTGCCGGTGTCGGCGATACCCTGGATGGAACCGCCAGAGGTGCTGCCGACCTTGTAGCCGTCGGCGGTGAACATCCAGAAGCCCTGGGAGCTGTCGACGGGAGTGTAGGTCAGGGAGCCGGTGTACTTGGTCTTGTCGACGAAGCCGAAGTCGTAGGTGCCGGGGGCGTTGTGCTTCAGGCTGGCGGCGAACAGCGGCGAGTCGAGCTGCGACTTGACGGTGTCGAAGAAGGTGGTCTGGGCCTTGGGCTTCACGGTGTTGATCGAGCTAAAGGCCAGACCCAGCAGACCGTCGTTGTTCTTGTCCTGCTGGAACTGGGCGCTGATCTTCTGGGCAGCCTCGACCGCCTGGCCGGAGGTCTTGACGTTGCCAACAGCGACGGTGTCCTTGTAGACGTCACCGCTGGCCGAGCTGCCGTCGCCGTAGGAGATGCGCCAGCTGTAGCCGGCCATCTTGGTGCCGTTGGTGGGCTTGTAGAGCGAGTGACCAGCACTCTCGGAGGGCGGCAGCTCCGAGGAGAAGACCCAGCTAGATCTAGAGTCAGAGGTCGATCATTGACAGTCGTATCGAAGCGCAAAACTTACAGATCGGCAGAGCCGGTGTCAAAGTCCAGGTTGAGGGTGGTACCACCAACGTTGACGGGGGTCAGGTACTCCTCGTCGTTGTTCTCGGGAGTGGTGGTGACCGAGCCGCTCTCAGCAGCAGCCCTGACGCTAGCAGGGACAGTAGCGCCATACTTGGAGAGAGCGCTGGCATACATGGCAGGCAAGTTCACCACCTTGGGGTTGGTAGCAGGCTTGGCCATCTGGTTGACGGTGAAGCTGCTCTTGCGAGGCGCCATCGGCACAGCCGAAGCGACGGAGGCGAGACCGGCCAGGGTCACCGTGATCTTGCTGAAGACAACCATGTTGTGGAGAAACGAAGGAAGAGATCTTTCTAAAAGAATGACTCTAAAGAATGGGAGTGGACTGGATGAGTGGATTGGAAGCAGCTCCAAACGGCCGGCGACCAGGGCAGCTTTATAGCTTGGGGCAGGCCTCCATTACTCCCAACATCCCTCAAACCAAGCATCGCGGACAAGACCCTATCGCAGCATCGAGGACAAGGAGATGTTGCTCTTCCTGGAAGCCCGGGGTGCCGATCCAACAACTGCAGGGACAGCCGGAGTGGGAGAGCTGAAGATCATCACGGACTCCATCGGCCAGCCTGAGTGGTACGACGGAGTCCGCCAAGATGCGAACAAGGGGAGGGGGGCAAGCCAAAGAGAGCCTGAAACCGCGTCTCGTGAGGATTGGGGTGGGATCCAGATGGAGACTGATAGGACGCTAACCTTCAGAGACAAGACGGGGGGGGGGGATGCGCCACGAATGCGACGGCGAGCCAGGGACGAAGGCTTGGTTGTGACAAGCTATTATTGTGATCCAGTTGATGGCATTGTTCCAGAACGGGGAAGTCCGGCCAAGAGCAACACGAGCAGAGGAAAGCTACCCATTCGGCGGAGGACCGACGATCAGCGGCCGTCGGAGATGGGCAGAGTTGATAGTGGTAGTAGCCGTAGTGGTCATAGTGGGGATCAGTAGGAGAGTGACTGTGATGCACTATGTAGGAGATAAATGATCAGGGACGAACTGTAGGAAAAGGTGAGGTTGATCTCGGCCCTGATGATCGGGATGATCCTCGTTATCTCAGAACGAGCCAATCACTGCCTCAACGAGGCACTTTGTAGATATTCGCCTCCAATCAGGGTCACATCGCTTGAACAACTAACATGTTTCATTGGTTGCTTAGTTCCACTGGTGAGGCACTCGCTGAGGTCGTGTTCGTGTCTATACTTAGATGGAAGCACTGTTAGTACTTAGTCCTCGATATACTTTGTTTCCTACAAGAACAAAGATCCATGGACATTCCAAAAAGAACCAGGGTCCCAATGTCCCGTCTCGGCAATGTTCTCAATAGAATGCTGTGGAACAGTGTAAATACATAAAGGCCGGCCGGACTCCGTAGATTGGCCTCTTCATCCACGAGGCCGTCTTCATGCATGGAACGCATGGAAGGATCACCTCGGACAATGTGACCCTGGTTGGATTCTATCTCCTGCATCCGACTAACTTTGATCGGTCGATGATCGTCTGCACCTAAAATAATACTGTCGGAGACTGCAATAACCCAAGACGGTGGGGGATCGACGGCGGAGAAGTGTACTCTGAACGGTATACTACTTCTTCTACTACTGATAGGAATAATGACTCGTGTCACGATAGGTCAAGTACCGGCTGTAGTACCCGGGATAAGGTGCTGATGAGACCATGTTCAACCCCATCAGCAGCACTGTGTCTGCTCCGTACAGCCCTGTACAATCCCAGAATCATGGAGCTCAAGGCAACACTTTGACAATAGTTAGGCTCACGAGGCTTCTCCACCATTTTCATACATCCACGGGACCCTGAAAGAAGTAGATCGAGAAGCGGCTCAACTACCCGATTCAAGCAATCAACCTCATGGCAACCACGGTCCCACGGTTATCATCGTCATGACCATCTCAAAATCATCTCCCTCTAACTCTATGTAACAGACGCAGGAACATGTAACGCCCAAGCCACCCGACAGCCCCGGTCCACGAGGCTGAAGCCTAGCACAGTCCCGCGCCATCTACTGCGCATGTGAGCTGAGGATCTCCGTCATCGCCATGAAACTGGGGGACCCGCCTGACCAGCCCCGTCGGAGACCGGCCGGAGACCCTTAATTTCGAAAGGGCGACAGAAGCAGCGAAGAATCATTGAACGAGGTTTACAACTCGGCTAGACGCAGCCAGCACGGGTTATACAAAAGGGGTAAGAGACACGTCTTGTTTCAGCCAGATTGCTAGACCGGCCAATCAGAGTCCATAGATGCCCATTCAGAGAGAACGACGCCAGGCGGAGATCGCGCAGGGGTATAATAGTTTAAACGGTAGAAAATAATCAACAAAATATCCGACATCACATCAATGTACGTATCACATCGTCGCAGGGCATGATCTTCCAGGGCGGACGAGGCAGAAAGCGGTTAGGGCAGGAACTGGGATGTGACCCCGGACTCGCCCTCGCCATGAGCATTGCCGTCATAGCCCTCGTTCAGAAGCACCTCGAGCATGTCAAACTCGCCTAGCATCGGTCCGGTCCCACCAAGACCCTGGTCAACTACCCCGGTGGAGCTGTTGAAGAATTGATCGAGCGGCAGCGCCAACCAGTCTGGCAATGCCCCGGATGTGCTGTTCGCTCCGTTGCTGTCGCCGACGGCATGCGACGGGACGACATTGTTGGGCGATGATCGTTCCAGGTCATTCGTGGGCATGGTCGAGTTGGAGTCATAGTAATTGTAGTAGACCGAAGGGGGAGGGGGCATGAACGACACATTCAAGTTGGATGAGTTGATCGGCTGCGCCGGAATATTGGCTAGGGGGTCGTGGGCCGATCCGATCGGCCCTGACGGAGTCCCATTGCTCTCCATGTATCCCAAACCGCCTCCACTCGGCGTGGCATCTTGGCCGTGGGTTGATGACCAAGGTGTCTGCTGGCCATCACGACGACTCGCCAGGGTATCGCGTGGCGGCGAGTGAGCGCGGGAGACCGGCGCTGAGCCGCGGTCCTGCCCATCACCGTCTGCCCCACGGTCATGAGGTGCGAAACGTAGGAATCGCGTGCGGATGCTGCTTGTGAGCAGCTCCAGCAATCGCGCAACAGTGTTACTGATATGCACGTCGTCGACAACAAATGTACGCAGCGCCTCCACTGTGCGATCCTGCAAGTCCAGAGACACACGCACATCATCTTCACGGGCACCCAATGTGAACGTCTGCAGAGTGGAGTTAGTTACGCATTCTCATCGCTCAACAGTTACACGTTGATACTCACTTTCAAGATGAAAATCATGCCTGACAAGATTCGGAAAAATGTCCGAATCGGCGCATGCTTGAGCCGACCCTCAGGGACTAATCCCTCCAAGACGGTCTGCAGAATGCGCCGCGAGGAGTCCACAACTTCTTGAATATATGGCTCATTGACGCGATAGAGCTCCATCAATGTCCGGAACCACCCACTGCTGCCTGCCGACGGTCCCGGGTTGGGCCGTCCAGGCTGGACTTGGGTGGACTCGTTGGACATGGTGGTCCAACGGTCGACGACCGCTTGTAGAGCGAGAGAATTGACGTAGAGTCCTGCCACTATGAGTGTCTGCGGTGCAAGTAGATAGCTCCTTCGACTTACTTGTGTACTCATATTCAATCATCAGGATACTCCGCATGGCCGGTGTGACTGTAGATTGTTAGCATTTGCATCATTCTGTATATATGCATCTCGACTCACGGTTCACGCGATCCAATTGTTGTCGGAACTCCCGAAGCTGCGGTTGGAACCAGTCGATTTGTTCCCGGTATCTCCCACTCCTGATCAACTCGGACGTCTGCTCGCTCGATGCAAACAATTGATGATTGGCCTGATATACAATTTTGGAAATGCCCATCCAGCATTCCTGCATCTTGTCCAGATCCAGGTCACCACCCTTTGAGTCGTTTGACGGAGGAATGTCTTGTCCCCATTCTGGCAAGGGAAGCATGGAGGGGATTCCCAGTCGTCCACTGCTATGGGTAATGAAAACGAGAATTAATCGACGTAAGCGACGCTTCCGAGCGTGTTCAGATAATGACTCTGGTGCTCCTTTCGGCTCGCTCTTGTGGTCAAAGACACCGAGCTCGAACGCCAAGGCTTGCGCTGTGCTCAGCAACATCCAGGACATCCGGTCTGATCGCCAGGCAGGTTCCAGCCATTTTTGAAAGGCGACCCTTCCCTCTGCTGAGTTGGACTGTCCTTTGCTGCCTGTATGTTCGGTATCGTTGTCTAGATCCCGATCCATTCGACTTTGGGTCTGGGCTTCTGTGTCCAGGAGCGTGTTCTCGTCATCGCCCGGAGGGAAATGTAGATTGCGTGGATGCCAATCCGTCAAGATCAGTAAAGCTTCCACAGTCCCCAAAGCCCTCAAGTTCCCTTTGACATTGGGCTTGCCCGAGGTTGCAGCCAGGTCAAGACCCCGAGGGCGACCAATACCTGGTCCCCCGGCATCGAATTTCTCCTGGCCCCAGAAGAGACGCTCGATCATCCCGCGCAAGTACGACCAAAGGCGATCATGGATGTAGAACGCCCGCGTGCTAGCTCCATCACCCTTTGGCTTCAAATGCCGGGACGCAATCGTCAGAATCGTCACCGCTAGCACCGGTTCCTCGGTGAGCAAGGTGCGGTGTGTCGCAGGTTGAGAAAAGTCCGGGGTTACCACAGGGCTCATTGGGGCCAAATTGTTGTAGTAGTATGCCACATATTCCATACCTTCTTCCACGGTCATCCATCCAGCACGCACGAAACGAAGCCGTGACCACGCCCGCACAGCGTCAACGTAGCCTGGGTCTTGAGGATTCGCCGATCCTTCCCGCTGGCCGGCGGTGTCGGGCATCTGCGCATCCACGGCACCAGCACCACCGGCCTGGAAGTAATTGCTGGGCCCAGTGGACATACCAGAACGTGGGGTTCGTCCGCTTATGTTCCCGGGAGAGCTGACATGCGCCAGAGGTGAAGGCCCAGAGTTCAAAGAGGAAACAGATTGTCTGGCGGCATAGCGGTTCAGGTCTTCCGTTCTCCCTGCGGCTTCGGAAAGCAAGTGCAGGGCATCGTGGGTATTGGTGATGGCCGGCGACAACAACTCCACGGCAGTGCGATTCATCATCGGAGGTCCCCCGTACACAGGTGCCGAGCTCCGGTCACCAGTGGGGTACGACAGGGTCCGAGTCCTGTTCTCAAGGAACTGTCTTGCTGGAGATGATATTGGCGCGCTGGGGTTATACCGCTGAGTAGCAGGCGCTGGCGCGGCCTCGGACCATCTCTGGCGAGCGCGAAGGCCCTCTGCATCGAATGCAGGCGCCGACGAGGGAAAGGAGGTGCCTTCAGCCGCTTCCACTTTGGTAGCCACCTCTCCGATCATCATCCGCTTGTCGCGGCGGAGAACAGCAGCATGTTCAGCATCCTCAGCAGCCTCGGACGGCTTGCGCTTGCGACGGGTCGCCGAAAATTCGCATCGTTTGCTCTCGCGACGGCATCGCACACAGGGCGGAGGACGAGGGTTATCAACACCTGAGCGTTTGGTGATCAGTCAGCAGTGCTTTGTTTTTTCTCCCAGGTGGAAAGTGGGATGATGGGACGAGTTGGGGCTCGTACTTCCTAGATCGCATTTGACCTTGCGTTTGCGACAAGGATCACAGGCCTGATATCCGCGTCTATGCTGCGGGGCAGGCGACAGCGACTTGCCGGAGTCCCCCGCGCTATTGGTGTCCTGTCCCATGCTGGGGGTTGGAGAAGCAGGTGGTGGCAGAGTGGATAGCAAATGCTGGGGAAAGCCGATGCAAAGCGAAGATAAGCTGGAAGGCGGTGGGGGGGCCTTATATGAGCGCGGGCCGATTGGGCAGTGTGAAGAGGACAATTGTACAGCCCAGGGAAAAATAGATCAAGAGGAATTGAATCCCTTGAAGGTCAGAATTGAGACTAGTTGACAATTCCAAGATCTCTCGTGGAGACGAGAGACAGTGACCAGCCAGCAATTTCCATTGTATAATGGAATAAGCCCTTGCGGGGTAGCCAAAAGTGTAAGAGTTACATCGCCAGCATGAGTGGATAGAAGACATAGCGATGGACATGGAACTGGAAATTGTCTATGTACATCAATGCGTGTATACTGTATATATTTGTTGAGATGAGTTTTATGTCCATGTTCGTGCCTTGAAAGCCTTCAACATCGAAGACCGGTGATATATATCGACGGACTATGGAGTACAGCCCTAGGCAACAGGCGTAAGCAGACCAAAACTGAGAAAAGATTCAAGAAATCAAGCGAAAGCCTCGTCAATTCAACAAGGATCCTACATTTCCGCATGCAAGCATCTTCTATGTACGCTTCCAGTATACATCCAATGCACCGCTCAAAAGCAAAGACAAATGACCAACAACAGAGATAGTACACAAATCCAGCCCAAAGACAATCTCACAGCTTCAAGCGACCCGAGACGATAGCGGAGTACTCGTCGTCGTCGGTGAAGTCTTAGCTGCATGTTCCAAGCCGAGCCCGTTCATCCGAGAAATCGTGTCCCAAGCTTTGCGAGGCTGAACCAATTCACCAGATACCGCACTGTCCGTGCTGCCACGCCGAGACATATTTGGAGTCAGTCTGCCCATGAGCAGACCGCGAATACCACCTGCTTTGCGGGCAGGGATATCCGGTGTGCCTGCAGTCAGGATGTAGAGGAGGTATTTGAGATTGGGAAGAGTGTGCCGTATATCCAGCCCCCGGATGCCGGCCTTGTTGAGCAGGAACTCGATGTCTTTGTTCAGAAGGAAAACGCCGTATTCGAACCGGTAATGCACGCTCACTGGATAAAGAGGAAAGGTTCGTTGGGGAAGATCCTGGGACACGGGGTCCTGGATAAGTGAAGTTGAAAGTTTCGGACTGATGGGATATGGAATAGGCACCGACAGGTAGAAAGAGAGCAAGTACACCAGATGAGCAGTATACCCGAGTGCAGCTGCGATCTCTTCTCGGTCAATGTCATCAAAGCTTGAGTTGGGAAGTGCCAGCCCAGCGATGGAAAATGCCAGAGACTTGTCTGGAATGGGATCGATGGGATATATCACCATCAAGTCTTCCGCAATGCGACGAATCTGGCCTTTGGTCTCTTCCGAGGTTTTGTTCAACAATTGCTCGCTGGAGACCAGTTTCTCCTGCGCGTCCGGAAGATGGCTTCGAGCCTTTTCTTGCGCAAGCCTCCCCTGCTCCATGGCTTCTTTGCGGGCCTTGATACTAGCAATAAGATCCTCTTTCCTTTTGGCGCTAGCTCGCAGCTGCCTCCGCTCTGCCAAAACGGCCTGTTTGACAGACGCAAGGCGATCTTGCGCCTTGGCTGCGCTACTCTCAGATGCTAGGGCGCTTTCATTGTTCTTGAGGATTTCACCAATCTGCGTCTCCAATTTCTCCCGAGTTGCCAAAGCGTCCTGAATGCACTCGTCAAGGTTCGCCAGTCGCATCAAGGCGTCGTAGGACGAGGTTGGCAGCGTGGTTCCATCAGCATTGGCGCGTTGGCCTGTGCCATTGAGCGGTGGCTCAACCGGCGGCAGATCCGTCAGATTTGTGTAGACCCCGTCTGGAAAATGAAACAGAATGCAATTCGCGGGCAATGGTTGATGGAAGCTCTCGAGGGTCTTCCCCAAGAACTGCAAGGACCGCAGATGCAAGTTCAATTCCACCAGCAGCACATAATCAGACATTGTTTCAGTCTTCGCCCAGAGTTTGAGAGCCAAAGTATCCTTTCGAGACACCAATGGTCCGCAAAGGTTCAGATCAAAAGATCGAAAACTAGGATTTGTAGCCTTATCCACTACCTCACTAATGTAGACCGGCTCATCGAGTCCCTCGCAGTGAATCGAGAAGAAAGTGTCTGCCATGCGATTTTTCGTGATATCCTCCAGTCTGATCTGTCGTGTGCGAGGGTTGGGATCATTCCACGGCAGGAGACTTCGACGGCGCGACTCGTGCATGTCGGGTCTTTTCTCCACATGATTATCACGATTTGGACGTGATTTGAGATCGGTGAAAGACCGCGAAGAGTGTAGCGGACGGTTTTCATTCTGCGCGAGTATCTTCGCGGGCGATTTCAAGGTGTTGGGGATATCATCGTCATCAATCGTCTTGCCACGAGCTCGCGTCGAGGACGGGGTGACAACTAGGTTCCGCACGGAAACGGCATGGAGGTGTCGAAGCTTGCGATTCTGGAGAAAAAAAATCAGTGCAGTGCTTTATATTTAGAGCGCAAGTCCTACCGATGCATAGAGCCATGGCCGCTCTCTGCGCAGGCCTGCGTCATGCTCCGTACCCGCGTCCATGCCACCTGCGCCGTCCATCAGGGGCGATTAGGCTGCCAGGAGGAGCTCGATGATTAGCAGCTGCACAGCGAGCTGGTCTTCGCAGTCATGATTCACCAGGTTAAGCAACAGCTGGAGCTTATCGGCGCGTCAACAATGGCAGAAGGTCAAGGCGAGCACGATAAGATGATGCGGAGAGACACCGGCGCCAAGACCGACGAGAGCCCCGTCAAAAAATCCACCTCCGTCTTCACTTCCCATCAACACCCGACGAACCAACCCCCTTCCAATGCGATAGAACTCGTCCAAATCGCTCATTATTTTCCTCGCGGGCGATTGAACGCATCACCCGGCCACAATGGCCTCCTCAAATCAGGCAGCCAAGCCGATCCAGAAGATCCTCGACTCGACCAAAGTCGCGACCTTGTCCAAATTCGCACAGTTTGTACGACGACCACCAATTGATCCGAACCAGCCGATCCAGGGCAAGCCGCGGGAGACCAGCTCAAATGCATTCAAAGACTTTGCCAGACGGGAGAGCGTGCGGCTGCAGAAGGCGCTGAACTCCATCAGCCACGGCAAGCACATCTTCGTCTACCACAACGTCCGCACCAAGCAAGTGGTGTACTCCCTAACACGGTACCTGGAGGTGAGCATTCCATTTCTCGCTCAGAGCTGCATCTGCGAAAGCTATTATATGCTTCTTGCGAAGAGCCTACTCGATCCAGCAAACCTCTAACCACCAACAGAAAAACAACCTCCTCCGCCAAATGGTCTACCATGGCAAGAAGACCGTCCCCGCCGACCTCCGCCGCGACATGTGGGTGCCCTACTACTCCGTCCACTTCGGCGACGCCCGCCTCGGCCTCCGAGCCTACCAACTCCTCCGCGAATTCTCCCTGCAGCGCCAGCTCTCACCCCCGCCGGAGATGATCACAGTGACAGAAGAGTTCCTTGCCGCAAAGCGACCAAAGGATCCAACCGCTGCGGAGGAATTCGACAAACTGAACAAGAAGCGCATCGGGAAGGTGATGGAGAAGAAGGAGCGCGCTCGCGTCCTCATGGACCAGAAGGCGACCTCCGTCGCGGATATTGCGGCTGTACTGGCCATCCAGGAGAAGGAAATTGAGAACGGCTTCCTGGATAAGGAGTATAAGCGTGGGTACTTGACTCGGCGAGCACGCCAGCGGCGTCGGGAGACTCGGCTGCGTGAGGAGGCGCAGGCTGAGGCTAATGCGGCTCGCGTCAAGGCGCTGGAGGAGCATTTGAATACCTTGGCTAGCGAAGACACGGAGCTGAAGATCGACGAGGCGGACCCCGCATACCCTGACCGTCCGGAGGCTGTTAAGGTGCTTTGGCGGGATGTGCATGATGCGCGGTATGCCGAGTCCTGGCCCGCTAGCGTCGAGCATGGTGAGCTGGAGCTCATGCGCAGCCATATCATTGGCAGTGAGCGGCAGTTGGCTGGCACCGACGAGGTGGTGACCGAGCACGAGTTCAAGGAGCGGAAGGACGAGTAGACGGGAATTGTCGCTGCGACGATGTCGTTTCCTGTCTTCCAGCCGTCTTCTCTGTTTGAGCCCGCATTGAGCGATTCCGTGATGTGTACTATCTCCCTTTCTGATTCTGGTCCCAGGCGATGGGTGATATACTGTATTCTTGCCTCCTGTCTTGTCCAGCTATCTTGGAACTACCCTGCATAAATTGTACTTTTAGACCTTCCACCACACAACAAAGAGAATTAAAGATCGTCAATCTCCATCTACAATGTAATCGAGAATCAAACCCTACAGAGTATACTTCTCAAGAGCCTCATGCATGATGCAGGTCGGTCATCATGATTCCAATTTACAGCGTGAATGGCAGCCATACATACACAGTCACCAAGAAGTGATATTCAAAAACAGAATAAGAATGACACACAGAAGAAGTCTTCATCTCATGAGGCCCCGGCCGTGCAAAAGCTGCAATCAACAGGGGGAAGATGCCGATAAAAGGACATTGTGACAGCCAGGCCCAATCTCCTTGCTCGGTGGCAAACCAGGGTAAAAGCGAAACATCAATTGACGCCGATGTGCAAAGTCAGGCAGACGCGAAGAGGAAGAGATGGTGATAAGAAAAAGCAGGGTTCGAAGTGCCGACAATCAACTTCGCTCTTGGAAGGGTTCAAGACAAGAATTCAAAGATCGAGGGGATAGACTGGCGTTCTATTTGCTTCTTATCAGCAAGATGAAAACGGGACCAAGTGTGCGATGAGATCTCGGGATCAACGACTCTCCTGGGGCGCATTCGTCGTGCTCAGGGAATCCACGGCGGGCAGGCCTTCGGCCGACTCATTGATGGATAGCTCAGGCCCGGGTGATTGATCACTGTTGGCCATCTTCTGTAGGATTTCCTCATTGGCCTGCTCCGCTGCTTCAGGATCATCTGCAATGCCTGCACTGGCCATGCTTTTCCGTGCGCTCTCGACGATCTTATCAGCTTCGCTGACTCCATGGGATGTGCTGAGGCTCGAATCTCCATCCACACCAATTGGGTCTGCCTTGTTCGAAACAACGTCTTTGACCCGGTTCGTATCGAGTCGTATGACCATGCACGAAAGATTGTCGGTGCTGAAACGAGCAAGGGCATGGTCGACGAGTATCTTAGATGCATGCTGAGCGTCTTGAACATTTCGTATAAGGTCGACGGCCTCTTGGTCACTGCAAACATCCCATAACTGCAGACATTGTCAGTTACAATCAGATCTCAAATGAAATGAACGGATCAAAACCTACCCCATCACAGGCCAAGATGATGAATTCATCCGCATCAGGTTGTATGACTGTCTCGGTTGTGTAGGGATGCCCAGTCACCAGGTCCTTGAGATAGGCATCGCCCAAGGCTCGGGTCACGGCCAGTACTCCATTGACACGGTTGTTGAGGATCAGCCCGCCAGCGTTGGCAATTCTCCTCCCTTCATTCTCGTCGCTGCCTTTATGGTCGTACGATAAACGCAGAGCCTTCCCATTGCGACATAATACAATGCGGGCATCACCCACGTTGGCCGTATACAGCACTCGTTGACGAGCAGCTTTTTCTTGCAACTTGGGAAGCGCTCCACCTGAAGGAGCCTCCTGGGTTGGAGTCTCAGTTGTCTCGGAGTTGGTATCACCCTTGGTCGCAGCCGCAGCCGCAGGGGCCAGCGCAGCGGAGCCAGTGGCTGAATGTGAGCTAGGCACACGGTCCTCCCATCGAAGTACTGCCGTGACTGCCGTACACCCGCTGTTCTTGAGCGGCAATTTCTCCAGTTGTTGGTCGACACTGGTGAAGGTCTGATCAAGCAGTTCGGGCACCGGCGTATTGGGACTTTTGCGCATGATCTCCTCGAGGATCAAGTGCAGCTTCTTGCCACACCATTCCGCCGCAAACGTGCCGGCATGCCCATCAAAGATCGCGAAATACCCATTGTCTGTTTCCACCACATTGGCCGACTCTTCGGATGTCTGTGACGCACTCGCAGCTTTCGGGGGATCGTTGCCATTAATGTCAGGCGGCGCTGTTGGTGCCGGGGTACCCAGGAAATTGTACAGGTAGGCATGTGTATCTTCCATCGTACGGCGACATTTTCGATTCCTGTCTTCTGTGACACCGACGCGAAATGATGAGCGCGGTGTTGGTGCGGATTCACCAGCGGAGTTGTTGAACGACCCTTGGGGAACGCTCAGGGCAGGGTCCATCTTCCCCAGCTTCTCGAGGGGGCTCTCCGAGATTGACGGACTAGTACTGAACGAGGAATTGTCCCGCGTACCGTTCAGGCTGAGAGAGTTTTTGGCGTTGCTGAAGAAGCTCGCGGCTTTGGTGACGGTGCTGCTGCGGCGTTTCTTTTCACCGGCGGCACCCTGATCCTCACTCTGTCGACGAAAGAAGCCTCCACCGGGCGGAGAGAATTTCTTGTCGCGGGGGCTGGCGTTTTCGGGCTGGAGGTTGACGGCGCTCGTGTCAATTCCGGCCACTACGGGGTTGGTGGAATCTGTCTTATCCTTGGGTGGGCTCGAGGAACCACTGAACATTCTGTTCAGCAACCCACCCTGAGAAGAGAAGCTGCGGCGCTTATTTCCTGCCAGCTTGATTGAATCCCTGAAACAAGGATGAGGCGAATGATGATGGGGGAGGGAGATAGCCGGGGGAGTAATGGCGATGACGGATGGCGGATAGATTGCAGACTGACGTAGGCTCGGTCGGTCGGTCGTGGACGGAAGCGAAAGCTAGTCGCAAAGGATTAATGATGAGCTTGACCTTGACCTGCGAAGAGACGACCAGAGACAGAAAGGGAGAGTGGGGACTGGGTTACTGGAGGGAGGTGAAGAGGGCAATGGAGGATGCATGGACAAGGAGGAAGGGAACTGCTGGGGCAAAGAGGGGAAGCGCTCTCGTTGCTTCTTCGACTTGGTTTCTTGTTTTGCGCTTGTTCAGGAGCAAAGACTCAGATTGAACGAGGTTGACAAGACCGAATTTGCTGGAGACGGGATGAAGCTATACAACATGGACTCGAGGAGTATACACCTATCACCCGCGCGTCGCTGTCTCATAACCTGGCCCAACCCCACTCTTCCCCAACGGAAACCCCGGGGAATAGTGTAGTCTGAAGTGAATCGGTGATAAATTGACTTACAGTCGCCGTCGCAGAGCCAAGTCGAAGTGAATGTAAGTGACAAGTGAAGTTGAAGATGGGGAGGAGTCCAAGAGGCGTCAAGAAAGTTGGGGATGTGGTTGATGTGGTCCGGAAGAGGAAACGCGCCAACTCCGCCCCGTTTGGGTTCGCTGGGCGGAAGCCAAGATCGGGGAGGAGAACTTGGTGGACCTCGAGAAGAGAATTCGGTGAGAAAGGAGGTTGTCACTAGCAAGAAGCTAGAAGGATCCTAGGGAGGTCTAAGAGAACTAAGTCAGGTACTATCGTGGTCAAGGGGGGGTGGAAGCTTAGGTGTCCGTCTGACGATCCCCGCTGACATGCATCTATAAAAAGTAGACCAAGTGCCTAAGTACAACCATTATATCCTCCACATTATTTAGGGAGTATGTATGTATCATGATTGAATTCCTCAACTCCACCCATTTGACCCATTTTGATAGTAAAATGTACATAAAAGACCCAGTGCCAAGAAGAGGGGGAAATGAAGCCCAACTACCATGAACTAAAGTCTCCGAAGCCGCCCGTGCCCTTGACCTTTTTGCGCGCAGGTTCGGGTTCAGGCTCAGCGGCCTCATCGACAAACTCCACGATTTCGTCCTCACCACCTCGATCGGCTAATGCAGCTTTAAGGTACTTTCCAACCCCAGTGGAACCGCTATCGCTCGCGCCAGCACCGGGTCCACGCACGCGTTTTCCGGTCCAGGTGACTTGATCGTCGTCCACGCGACGAGATGCTTCCTCCTCTTCAGCCTTGTTGGCGGTAGATCCTTGTGTTTCTTCTGCGCGCTTCTGGTTCAAGAAGTCCTCAAACGGATCCACGAATACGGTGACCTCCTTGATGCGAATTTCAGGAGTAGGTCGATTGGTAGATGGTTCCACAGGGTGGGTTTCTAGTCTGTTGAGCGTTGTCGACGACGGCGTTGGATCGTCAATTAGTCGCCCAAAGACGGTGTGCTTGCGGTCAAGGTGAGGCAGGGCTCGATAGGCAAAGAAGCTAGTGATAGCACCGGTCAGTAAGAACAGTATCAAAATGCACAAAGTTGCTCGGCACTCACAATTGACTGCTGTTCGTATTCTTGCCCTTGTTGGCCATACTCAGCGTGCCTCGACCGTCGTGCTTCAGTGGTCCTTCGAACTCATCTGCAAAGTACTTGCCCCAGACACTCTCACCCCCGCGTCCAGTGCCAGTTGGATCACCGCCCTGGATCATGAATCCTTTGATGTTGCGGTGGAATGTCACATCATTGTAATAGCCCTTCTTGGCCAGCTGGATGAAGTTCCACACAGCTTTCGGTGCGTATTCAGGATAGAGCTCCACGTTCAGATGGCCAGCGGTTGTGTCGATCCGCGCATACCCCTTACCCTTCACTCGGCCTCGCTTCAACATGTACTCTTCCTCCGAGAGCAGCGCCAACTCAGCTGACGTATGCGGTGTCAGACCAGTGCTGGTAAAAGAGGCAGCGGCTTTGCCCGTGGTGAATCGTGCAGCATTGTACGGTGTAGGCTTCCCTGGCTGGGTTGTTCCCGGTTTCGAGACAGCAGAGCTACCCAAGCCACTCTTGGAAACGGCCTTGGAGGCAGCAGAGCCTGTCTGCTGCTGTGCTCGCTCGGCTCGTGCCTTGGCTACCGCCTCCTTCGCTTTGAGAATCTTCGCTGAGCTTCCTAGGGCATTGGTATTGACGCTCCCCGAAGATTGCTGCTCCTCCAAAATCTCTGTTTGCCCCTCCTTCAAATAATTGAACGAGCTGAGGTTGCGCGACTCGACATTTTGCGGGTCCTGCAGGGTAATGATATCCTTGCGGCTAAACTCCTCGTCAGTGACGAGATCCCGCCACAGCTTCCCCTTAATATTCAGCCGCTCCACTGTATCCCAGGCAAAGACATTCCCTGTATTCCGTAGCGCAACGATATGTGTGTTATCCGTCAAGACCTTGTAGGTGACTGGATCGACATACTCGCCCTCTTCGTTCTTGGCGATAGTAAGCTTGATCAAGTCCGAGCTTTTCAGCGGAGACCCATCAACCGGGTTCGTCCCATGCTTCTTGATCCATGGAAGGATGTTCGTCAGGTCGAAGATGGTTCCCGTGGGAGTGCAGACTGGATGCGCGAATGGCTGGAGGGAAAGCGAGCAGAAGTTGAATGGCAAGCGCTTGAACGCTGCGTGAGAGCCTCCTCGCTTGGCCTTGGCAACACCAGCGCCTGCACTGGCTGAGAAGGCGTCTTCTGATGCCCACTCGGAATGTGTGATCTATGGCAACAAGTGTGTTAGCAAGGGTTCGATATGCGACGGCGGGGAGTTTGAATCGGTGAGAATTGAGGGCATCGCGTACGTAGAGCTTGTCCGTTCCTAGGCATCAACTTGTCAGCATGTTTGTTTCGGATTTGTCTTTTGAATATCCTACCTTTTCCCATATTGCGTGAAGCTCAAGCTTTAATCGGAGCTCGTCTTGCGACTCGAAAGTCCGCGAGAATGACGCAGGGCGGACTAGCCTGTTTGAGATAGTGCAGCCTTACATAGACACCTGAGATTTACGGTGTCGAGGCTCTGTCATGAGCTAAGTATGAACTCGATTAACAAGGGCTGGATGAGTTGTGCATGACATCAATTGAATAGCTGGCTTCTTGAAATCGCTAGTGATAAAAATATTGTTATATCGTACATGTCCCCGTGTCCATTGAAAACACCAGCAAAAACGCCCATTGAACCCATAAAGTCCCTTGAGTATCTCTGAAGCCCGAACACAAAACGCCGCGAGTGACAGTTGCATCAACTGTATGATGAGGTGAGAAGCCTCTTAAGCAGCAAGAGCTTGAAATCGCAAAGGTACCACCCATCTGTTCCCGAAGTCGATGCCATGTCGACGTCGGGTGCCGTACTTGCGCCACACGATCTGTGGAATTCCGATGTCCGCGACGGTGATGTTCCAGGTCTGAGCTTCACCAGAGAGAAGAGCATTCAGAACGCCAGTCTTGGGTGCGCCAAGGCACACCACAGACACACCCTTGATCGACAGCTGACCACCATCAACCATGGTTGCCTCACCTGGCTCAGATGTTAGTTCGGACGAAACGAGAGCTGGGCCATTTGTATACATACCGCTAGATGCCGACATGCCAGAAGGAATGTCAACTGAAAGCACCTCGACGTTGCTGCGATTCACCCATGAGATCATCTCAAAAGCCACAGCCTGGTCATCAGTTCGCAGGTCATCAAAGGCAATGTGCATGCCGAACAAGGCATCAATCACCAGGTCAGGGGCCAGTTCAGAAGTGGACAAACGTGTAGAAAGGTCTTCCCATTTCATGACACGTCCTCCGATCTTTCTGAAAATCTCGAGCTGTTTGCGGCAACTCTCAAGCAACTCAGCCTCATGCTCCAGGCCAAGCAAACACACGGTCACCCGGTGACCGCGGTTACGAAGATGGCGTGCAGCAGAAATGGCACGAGCTCCAGTGCGGTGATTGCCGGTCAGGATCAGCATTGTTGGTGCAGCGGCATCGTTTGAGAGGAGACCAACGGCGGCCTCAGCAATGCCTCGGCCTGCATTTTCAGTAATGATGTCTTCGGTCAAGCCAAACTCGGCCAGTGCGATCTGCTCAACCTCCAGCGTCTGCAGCGGGCTCACAGTCGGACAGCTGCGGTTGGTAGTAGTCAGCCGCAGAGATGCACCGGACACATTCGGACCGACCAGTGGGGATATCGAAGACCTGCCCGGCCTAGGGCTCGTGGTACGAGAAGTGTGCTGGGCACGACCAAGTGCAGTAGCCTGTGGAATTGCAGGCTGGCCCAGGATAGCACTGCCCTTGCGAGTGGGAATTGCACGTGCAGAAGCTCTCGATAGATCGCGGCCAGAAAGGTTCTCGCCGCTGTGCCTGGCATCACTGATAATCTCCGCATCGTCACCGCTGTCGCTTCCCTGTGGAGTGTCCAGCACATTCTCAGTCCAGTGAAGGTTCTTTCCGCCATTGGTTCCTGGCTTAGCCTTGCGGTTGAAGCTGACCAGACGAGCCTCATCTGCCGTGTTATCATCATTGCGAATCTCTTCAAACACACGCCGCTTGTCGAATTTCGAGAGATTGCTCTGGAAATCAAAGTCTCCTAGCTCCTGGATATCGGTTGCGTCTTCAGTAGCCCAACCACTGGGATCCTCAGCGTATGCGCGGCGGCCCCTCGCCTTGCGAAGCTTTGGGCCAGGCTGCATCAGATTTTCAGGTGATCCCAGGGTCGGCGAGGAGGCCGGTTCAACAAACGCAGTCTGGCGCCAACCTTTGCTTTTGGGATTTGTGCTAGCTGCAGCTCCTTGCTTGCCTGTGTATCCATCATCGTTTCCCCGTCGGCCACGGCGCGATGTCTGCTTCATAGGCGTCACGGTCTGCGGGGTCTGAAGCGCCTTTGTCTGGACACCCGCACGTGCTGCATTTCCTCCACTTCCAACATCTAGCTCGAGGTTGCTGAACGGTTCGGTCAAAGAGGCTGCAACTGGTGCGCGAGTTTGATGGCTTCCTTGCGAAGGGTGAGGAGCAGGTTGTGCGGCAGGCTGAGTTGGGCCTTTGGCATAGCTAAGGATAGCTGGGTCGACAAACGGCTCCTGTGCTGCAGGAGGGTGTGGTAGAGTCGGCATAGGTGCTGCCATTTGCTGTGTTGGAGGATGCGCTGGGTGAGGCTTGGCAGGTGATTCCACAGACAAATCGGTGATTGCAGAAGCGTCGACAGAAAAGTGAGGGAAACGTTGGCCATTCCACAGAAGGAGGACTAGGTACAATGAGGTGAGTAAAACTTCAAAACTCTTCACCTTCATCTGCGGAACATACCATTCTGTAGCAGCAAGTTTTGTCCAACCACATCGGCAACCTGACCTTGGAGCTTCCCGCCGGGCGGTGCTCGTAGGCTTACAAGCACATTGCAGCCAATGAACTCCGAAGCCATAGTCGCTGATGTCTTTGTGAGACTGAGGTTGAACTTGGAGCATTGAAGGAATTGATGGGTTAAGTGGCTGTGAACAGCCAGAGGAAGAGAGGCACAATCGAAAAAAGACAGCTCCGGCAGCTAACTAGGTCGAGATATGTAGGCAGTCACGTGATCTGAGTTTATCGATAAGGTATGTGGGGTGTTTGGCGCGGGTAGCTGCTCTAGTCTATTTCTATAGTCTATCAGAGTCAAGATAAATTGAAGACACACACATGTGAAGATGAGTATGTGGTGAATGTTGGTATGGGATATCACTACATTCAATCAATATGTTGACAGCAGAATAGCCCCGGCAAGATTTGATTCAAACAAACAAGCACAGCCTCACGGTCCACAGTGACTATACGGCATTGACGAGGTCATCGTCGAACTCTTCGACAACATTCGAAGAATCAGTATCCTTCGGCTTCAAGACCTGTCTGATAGAAACTAAGTTGTCATAAAACTCAGTCACTTTGGGGTGTACCATGACCTTTCGAGGCTCAAATCGTGTCACCTGCAGTCCAGCCTTGGAGGTTGCTCGACTGAGCGCCACGTAGGCTTGTCCCTTTTCGAAAACTCGACCCAAATCAACTTTAACCCGCTGCAACGTCTGACCTTGGGCTTTGTGGATTGATAAGGCCCATGCCAGTATCAATGGGATCTGTTGACGCTGTGCTTGGACTTCACCATTGGGAAGCTCGATCTTCCAAGTTTCGGGTTGACAAAGCAAATGTCGCTCCGACCCATCAGGCTGGATAAAGTTCACCAGCGGCCATTTTCTTGTCACTGTAATTCCGCCCTCCTTGTGAGCCATGCCCTTGAGCTTCTTCCTTGCGTGGATGGCCCGCTCATCATCGCTCGCGAATCCATCAAATCCATCAAAACTGCCATCTTTGGTTTGATAGATGTCAAAGGCTGTCTCGTCCATAAAGGCAACGACCCGTCCGATGGACCCATTGACAAGGGTTTCTTCCATATTTTTGATAAGCATCACTTGTGCACCCTTCTTCAACTCAATAGTCTGGGGCGCCATGCAGTTGGAGAGGAGTTTATCGCGGTACTGTTGATCCTGGATGGTACCAGAGTCCACGGCATTGAATGTCATCAGTTCGCCCGAAAGGTGCTGCATTCGGGTACGGTTTGCTCTGTCAACTTCGGCACGCGTAGGAAACCTTGAAACAATTAGCATTGCCCAATGAATGGCTGAAAGAAGAACAAGACGTACAACTCAGTCGCTTCGAGCGAATCCTGGAAGGTCAGTGGTCGGGAGAGCTCTCTGAAGGCTTGGATAGTCTGCGGGCTAATCTTTCCCAGGCGCATCTCGTTGAGCATAGCCGCGAACTCGGGATCGCGCTGACGGAATACATGAGTCAAGAGAATGGTGTGCTGTATGGTTGTGTTCCAAGTAGCAGCAGCGAAGGCGAATTTCGCTTCACGATTGCTTCCTTCGGGCACAGGAGGCAGTTGAAAGAAATCCCCAGTGACGACCAGTTGAATGCCTCCAAATGGACGTCCATTGTTGCGAATTCGCCGCGCAATTTCCTCAAGTTTGTCGAATAGGTCACCGTCAACCATGGATACCTCATCAATAATGAGTACTTTCGTGCGCAGCCAGCGGTTTCGTGCCTTCTGATTCTTTTTGATCTACTAGAAGTTAGCATTCATGAGTCTTCTGGTTTAGGAAACAAACCAACCTTCTTGACCAGCTCAGGCACGGCCTCTTTGCCCAGCCCGATACCCGCGAAACTGTGAAGCGTGACACCTTCGATGTTACATGCGGCGAGACCCGTTGATGCTGTGACGGCAACACGGTCTGGCTCTCGTCTGTATTTGTTGCGCAGTGCCTTGATGATCTCTCTCATCAGAACTGACTTTCCAGTACCAGCAGATCCGGTAAAGAAGATACTCTTCCCCCCATCGACAACAGCCTCGAGAACAGCCCTCTGCTCGTCACTGAGATATACGCCAGTAGCCTTGCCAAGGTTGACAGGTTTGGTGCTTCCTTCGGTCTTTTGGCTTTTCTTGTATTCCCGTCTAAGCTCCTTCTGTTCTTCCTTGATGGCACTCGCGCTTTTGTTCCAAGGCTCCGCCGGCTTGGGCCGCTTTGGTGTGATCCGGCTATTCTTTGTGTCTTTACTAGGCTCTTCCTTGACATCCTTCAGCCATGGTATAGTGCGCGGCTTAGGAGGCGGCTGATAATGAGAGGGGGGAGAAGACGACCACGGATATTGCGCACTGCTCGGTGGTGCAGCGTGCTCTTGGGAGCCGGGCGGCAGCTCCGGATATGCGATATCAGTCTGTGGTTTGCTGCCTGTCGCGGGTGCAACGTGACTAGTTTTTGGTGAAGTCAAGTCGACAGTGTCGATATTCGGGTAAGTGACAGGATCCGGCTTTGGAAGGTTCGAGGCACTTGGTGCAATGTAGGGCAGCGGCTCGTCGACATCAAGGTCCAAGTCATCGTCGAAGTCGTCTTCATTGATCCAGACCGTACTGTGGAGGGAACCGAGCGTGGATTCCCCGCCGTTGGTCAATTCAATCTTTCGTTTGACGCCGACAGACTGTGTTGGCGGGGCTTTCGAAGAAACAATTGTGTTGGCGCGTGAGAGGTTCGACTGAAGAGGTTTGGATGTCCCTCCCTGATGATCCTTCACGGCCTTCTTCAACATCGTATATTCCTCGCAGATCGGACGTGATGTGGACGAGTACGTGGATGGATTCGGCAGTCTCTTTCGGCAATTCAAGGTGAATGACTGAATTGTTCTTGGCCCCCGTGTCCCAGCTCGAGCAACATGCATAAACAGAGACCACAGAAGAAAAGCAAAAGGGGTATGGGCGACGGAGGTGGTGTTTGATGGTGGTCTTTCCACGAACGCGTGCAGCGACGCGCCGGCGTAGCGGATGTGAGATTTGGCCCAATCAGAGCGAGTCTCCGCTATGCTGACTAAGAGTATCTACGTAACTAACTAGTTAACTAGTTAACTAGTTAGTTACATTCATCCATGAAGATGTTCATGATGGACATGACCTTATTCAGGGTAAATTGTTCAATTTTTCGTTCTCAAGAGCTCTAGTAACAGTCTTTTTGGGATTGTCACCTTGACTACTGGACTCAGACAATGGCTGGCGCAAGAGTATGGAGACGTGTTATAGCGATAGCTGATCTATAGATCTTCCTCTGAAATCTGACCTGTCTCACAGTCTGGCTTTGGTATACTTCCATATAACCCAGCAGTAATATTGAATCCATTGAAGTTTGTGCCATTTTGAGATTTGTTGAATATGTTGTCTAGTTCTCAAGCGATGCAAGAACGATATGTCAAGGGGTCTTCTTGAGCGAATATAACTCTTGTATCACAGGCATTTATGGCCCCAAGCAGTAGAAACCACCTGAGCTTAAACCTGCTCAATCAAGTTTGATAGTACACCCCCGTCTCAAATAACATCCCAACCAAATAAAGGAATAGAGCATTTGGACCGAAAACCTGTCTACTTGGCTCCTGAGACTTCACTCGCTTATCTTCTTATCACCTTATCGAGAAGACGCAACACGTGACAGCCCTTTATCGCGACGCGCGGGACTAAACTGACATTCAAGGCCCAAATAACTACAGCGCATTGATTGCCGGAGCACCTCGTGAGACACCATTGAGACGCGGGAGGTGATTTTGTTGGCCATGAAGAATGGCGGGGACGACGGCCTCGGGTGAGTCGGGCATATCGCGGTTCAACTCGCATCCAGATTCCTGACCAACCGAGCCACAGACAAGGAGCATCCGCTCATGGGCGCGGTGATATGTTTCACTTCGGTCTCATTGGAGCAAAGGGTATGTCTGTTGAGCTCTGAATCTATATGAGACCCGACTGACACGCAACTCCCAAACAGACACAGCTCGCCAGCTTCGCGAAAGAGATGGGCGCTGCGGAAAGACCTGACCTTACTTCGGATGTTACTCACCTTCTCGTCGGAGCGACGGACTCACCAAAATACAAATTTGTGGCGCGAGAGCGAAACGACGTGACTGTGCTGAAACCCGAATGGATCGAAGCCGTACGCCAATTGTGGATGCAGGGAGAGGATACAGACATCCGGGCACTCGAGCAACAATACAAGCTACCCACCTTCTTTGGTCTCACGATATGCATTACTGGGTTTTCGGATAGTGAGTCTGCCAATTTTGCGCAGACGAGAACGGATGAATCTTACAATCGATTTCTACAGTGGCCTTTCGGACCAAAATGCATGATGATGCCGTGGAAAATGGGGCGGAGTTTCGGAAGGATCTCACGAAGAGCGTCACGCATCTCGTCGCACGCAACACTGAGGGTGAAAAATACAGATTTGCGACACAATGGAACATTAAGGTCGTCACAGTCAAATGGTTCCACGACTGCCTCGAGCGTGGCATGATCCTCGACGAGGAGAAGTACCATCCGCTAATCCCACTGGAAGAGCAAGGTGTGGGCGCTTGGAATAGATCTCTCCCAGCAGCGAGGGCACAGGTCGGCAAAGAAAGGACCGCCTCCAGTGATAGCCCTTCGAACCCACGGCCTAGGAAAAAGCTGCGCAGGACCGCAAGTACCAAACTCGTTGGCCAGAATGAAAATATCTGGGGGGAAATTATTGGTGCTGGTTTTTTCAACGAAACGACGGAGCCAGCAAATGGAGAGACAGAACCGGATTTTGAGAAGCCCAAACCTGTCATACAAGCGGCTAAATCATTCGCGAGCGAGACGACATTTAATGAGACCCTGGACAATCGCCAGTCGGAAGTACCAGCTAAAGTGCCTAAGGGTTTTCTTGATGGGTGTTTCTTCTTTATTCATGGATTCTCTTCCAAGCAGGTAAGTGGTCGAGATTTCATCTGTTATGTAGATGGCTAATTTCACTCAGTTGGGTGTGTTGCGGCATCATCTGCAGTTCAACGGAGCTCAATGCGTGAACTCATTGAGCGAATTTTCCAGTCCGAGTATCCCGAAGACTGGTCAAGGGCTGTATATGATGGTGCCATACAAAATTCCTCGGTCAGAAATCCCATCCACGGACGATCTGGCGTTTGAATGTGAGGTTGTTACAGACATGTGGCTGGAAAGGTGTCTCGATGCGCGAGCGTTGGTACCCCCAGAATCCCATGTTGCAAGCACTCCCTTTGCAAGATTTCCCATACCAGGTAAGCCGTTCCAAATCCTGACCCAGCCAATAAATACTCACAAGTGCAGGATTTAAGGGGATGCGGATATGCTCTACCGGCTTCGCACGCATCGATTTATTGCATCTCTCCAAGCTTGTTGATTTGATGGGTGCTTCATACGATGAGTATCTCACACCCAAGGCTTCCGTTTTGATTTGCAACGACCCTCAAAATGCCAGTCACGAAAAACTGCGACATACCTCTGAATGGGGAATCCCCGCGGTATCCGCTGAATGGCTTTGGATCTCCATCCAGGCTGGCCAGAAGAAAGCATTCGAGCCATATATTGTCCGAAGACAACCCTCTCAACCTAATAGCACAAAGATGAAAACGACCCATGTGCCACCAAATGCAAAAGCACAGCTTCCACAAATTGAGAAGGCACGAGAAGAAATTTCCAATCCCTCCACAGCGTCGTCAAACAAGAAGAGTTTCGAGAAGCCTCTCTCTGGAACGAAAGAAAACACCCGAATGATGCCTATAATTGGCGATGGCTTTTCCAATGAAGAGGAAGCCAACAATGCACCCAGACCATCAGTACCTGAATCGCGGTCTCCATCTCCAGAGACCACAACCAACCAACCCACCTCTGAGGAACAAACTTCAAAACAACCGGAACAAGCCCAGGCTGCCTCATCCGCAGTACCTTCTGCACTAGACACCGCATTGAAAGGACTCCTCCAGCAAGCCCAAGCAGCCAAAACCCGGCAGAAATCTGAGAACGGCAGCTCCAACGACGATGGCAGTTACCCACCGCGCAGAAAGCGCAAACCTCTCCTCGGGCGTGCACCATCACACCCTACAGCCCGCACGACTGAGAACACAGGAACTATCTCCCGCGCCAGCTCAATCGATACCCTGAACGACGACGGCCTTGGCAGCGCACTAGAAAGTGCTCACCCAACAAGAGACAATTCACTCTCCCGCACTAACAGCCGCAATGACCCGAGCTTGTCATCAATGTTCAGCGGCAAGAAATTCGAATTCCTGTCTGAGAAACTCCCCGGGCATATTGAAGGTGAAGACGAGGAGAACCAGGAACCGCAGATGACGCAGCTAGACTATGAGGACCCCGATGCCGCGGCTATGAGAGTGGAGTTTCTGAGGGACGCTGGCAAGCTGGTCGGGAAGGCGAAGAAGCCTGATTCTGGCTTGATTGTTGGTCAAGTTCGAGAGCTTGAGGATATTGGGTGGGGTTCTGGGCGGAGGACAAGGAAACAGCCTCCTAAGCTTGATGATTGATGGCGGTATTTTGCATGGTCGGTCTTATAGGAGGACTCGGTGGTTTCATCTCTCAAGATTTATCTAGGTCGTCACGATTTTGCATTGCGAATGGCGCCCTTTTGGGTCTACTGAATTTCACAAAGATCAACCATTCAGTCATCGGCTTATTTGTCTGCCAAAAGGAAATGCGCTGTAGACTGAATCAAGCCTTGCAGTCTAGAAGTTATATCAAGAACATAAGAGAGAGTTGTAGAAAATCGTGGTGTCAATTCAGGTGGGAATCATGGGCTAATACTTGGGATGACCTCCGATGCACTCCAACACGCCATGGAATGAAAGGACAGAAGAAGGCTGGAGCTCCAATGCGAGCTCATATGAGTCACAATAGCAGCAGCAGCATGAGACAATACCATACAAGGAGAAGGGATATCAGATGAGAACAACTGTACAAGTTCGGGGTAGAAGCAGGCGGGGCAAAAGAAGAGTGAAGGTGTTGAAGCAAGAAATTAGGAATTTTGGTACTTCAGGCGAGGGTGATGAGGTTTACGCCTGAAGAGCACCCATACCACCCGGCAATGGGGCATCAAGGTCGAGGTCTTCGACGGACCGGCGATTCTCACCACTCTCCCGGAACAGGTTGGAGAAGTACTTGAGCGCGACTTCGCTCTCCTGTTTGACCTTGCCGACCTCCTGCTTGCGTCTGGCCAGGTCTTCGATATCCTGCGCCAGACAGGCCTGCAGATTGCTTGCGGGGAGGCGAAGAATACGTCGGACCTCGGAAGAGATGCGGTTGGCATTCGAGTGGACATAGTCCATGCTTTCAAGAGTTGCTGCAATCTTGCGAGACAGACGGGGAGGCAAGGTGGTCGGGATAGAAGACAGCACATAGGCCGTGGTCAATACAGCTTTGAGACGTCAGTAAGCATACAATAGCATAGGAAACAACCGGAAAAACTTACCGGCAGCAAGAATACTCGGCAGGAATAGTCGACGCAAATTGTTCGGACCGAGGACCTTGACAGCACTGAATGCGCTGTCGACCCAGCTGAAGCCACCGAAAGCCCTACCTCCGAGAACAGTAACCGCAGTCATTGCCACGCCTGTTCCAGCCATCTTCTCTTGGCGCTCCCAGAGGCCAGCGACGTCGAAGAAGTCCCATAGTTCAACCTCCGCATCGACTTGTCGAGCAAGAAGGTGGCGACGACCTCGGCGGAACATCAAGTCCGCTCGGAAGTTGAGCGGAGCAAATTTGTCTTCACCAACGTGCAACAAACCGATGTTCTGGATAAACCCGACGCCTTGAACAGTCCTCTCTCGGGCGTAATCCTCACACCCTGTGACAGCCGCAGAGATCTGGTCCAGCATCGCAACCTTTAGGTCTTCTGCGTACTGGAATGCGGCAAAGATACCAGGATACTCGACGCCAAGGTCTGCGTCAGATACTCGCGCGATCGTGTCAGTGAGAGTGGATCGAGTATGATTGTAGACGTCTTCGCAAGACTCGTCGATAGCCTTGTCAACACCCTCTGCCAGTTCGCCCTTCCTCTTCTTGCCGTTCTCGTACGCAGGCTCAAGCTCCGCCAGTTCGTTCGTCACCCGCTCGAGCTCTGACTGAGCAACATCTCGATTGACGGTAGCAAGGGAATTGAGGTCACCAAGAAGGTTCAAGAGGTAAGTCCGCGCTGGAGCAAGCTTGGACCGTGACCGTTTCTCGAGGACAAAGCGTCTCAGAGCCCCTTCCAGATTCTCAAAGTCCTGAACCTTTTCTTTCTCCTTTCCTTTGCCCTTGTCCTGGTTGTCACCCGAGTCGTCTCCGTCGTCGTGAGGATCGTCACCTCCACCCCCACCCCCAGACCCGGAACTAGACTGTGAAACGGGTACTGGTGGAGCAACTGGAATAGCGTTACTCGACACAAAATGGACCAACTCGGCAGCCTCTTTGTATGTGCGGGGACTGAGCTTGCCCACTTGGTCGAGAATCATGCGTTCACAACGTTGCTTGTCCTTGATCTGATCAAACCCGTTCACGACCATGAAAATGTATGCCTTTTCATGAGCAGCATTCAAGATGAACTCCTTAGCCGAAAGGGTAAAGTGGTTGGCTGCCGAGACCACGAACACAACGACATCAATTTCCTCCTGCCGGGCAAAGACAGCGGTGGTCTTCAAAGAGTCCGAGTTCAAACCTGGCGCGTCAATCAATGCAATATCCACCACACCATTGTTGAGTAGAGATTCATCAATGGACCGCACGTCTTTGACGTACACTTTGCATTGCATGTACTTGGTGTTATCGACCACGATGTTCTCGAGTTCGTTCAAAGCGTACACATCGTATGTGCTCTCGTCGTTTCGGTTGTATTGAGTTTCTTTGTGCACTGCGTGTACCTCCTCGATTCCACCATTCTCTCGGGCATCGAGCACCTCACAGAAGATGCTAGTGCAGGGTTGTTGATCCTCTGGCAAGACTTTCCGTCGCAGGAGAGCATTGCAGAATGTCGATTTACCGGCGTTCAGGTCACCCGTGATCAGAACTTTGCTTGATGTATCCTCAATTCGGTCTCGCAGTGCAACAAGATGCTTGATGCTTTGGCTGATTTTCCCATCCAGCAGAGAAGCTATTGAGGCCTTCTCCAGCGAATGCACCAGCTCTGCCTGTGATAAAGCACCAAGCTTCAGGTCCAGCTTTAGAATCGAAAACTCTTGAGCAATCTGGGGGGTTATCAATCGAGGCTCAGGCGTTGAGCGACGCTCAGCAGCAGCGCTGGATTCCCCAAGATCATCTCCTCCTGTCGTTGTAGCTGCGCGCTTCAGTTGGCTTGGTCGGGGAGGAGTCGACGGCCTGCTTCCGCTCTGGCCGAATTCCGAGTGTGTTTGATGTAAATGTGGCCGTTCCGAAGGAGAAGGAGGGCCGCTCTGCTGTACAGACGGGTAGTGGGCGGGCCACTGGCGGTTCATGTCCTGAAGCTCCCTCAGCGTCTCGATAGTTCGAGAGATGGCGCGCCCTAGTTTGGTTCGATTTGAGTTGCTAGAAAAATAGTCGTCAGCATGACAAGAGGCTGTAGCGCAGGATCGTCTCTTACTAGAGAAGTTGATGAACGTGACTCGCAACCACTTGTTTCTCATGCTCCGCTATAGTCCAGGAGACACGTTAGCTAACATATTACCCGTGAATGTTCCATGACTTTGTATCCAAATTACGAACCTGCAGGATTGTATTCGCCGGGGCGCGTCGGAGTATGAACGGGAGTTGGTCGGTCCTCCATCAATCCAGCACGCCAAGCTGCACTCGAATCGCCTTCCATGACGCTGTCGCCGGTGCTGCTTCCTCCGTAGCCCGAGTCATGATTCAAGGATGCCATCAAAGCCGTGGCGCTCTCCGAAGTCGATCCGTTGCCAACAGTCATGTAGGCCGGCGGGGGTTGGGGATAAAACGGGCTCCTCTCTTCATCTTCGCCTGAGAATCTGGACGACCCAGCCCTCGCGGAGCCCTCGCCCGGAAAATATTCCTGACTCATGATGAATAGGGGAGTTGAGGAGCCATGCGAGAAGTCGGGAAGTTGCAAAATGTTTGTTTAGCGATGGGGAGATTTCCAAGATTCTAAAGAGTGACGTTCGGGCTCAAAGGGGTTTAGCCTCGGCAGGTGACTGGCGGTAAGCTTACCGTTATCTTACGCTTGTCCCGCCTTGATGTCACTGCTTCGCCCGAGTAAATAGGCTTCAGTATCCTTCTATTCCCTCTGATCTGCCTTCTGAGCTGGCCATCATGAATGTGAGCTGTCAGCTATATACAATACACCTTTCCCTTACTGACCTGCCGCCAGATCGTCGAATGGGCCTTCGGCAAGCGCATGACGCCCGCGGAGCGCCTGCGCAAACACCAGCGTGCTTTGGACCGAACCCAGCGTGAACTGGACCGAGAGCGCGTGAAGCTGGAGAACCAGGAGAAGAAGCTTGTGCAAGACATTAAGAAGAGTGCCAAGAATGGCCAAATTGGAGCGTGCAAGATCCAAGCTAAGGATCTCGTTCGGACCAGAAGGTGGGTGTCTCACGGCCTCGCTAGCTTGGGCATGGACTCGGCTGATCGTACCAACAGATACATCCAGAAATTTTATCAGATGCGCACGCAATTGCAAGCTATATCTCTTCGCATTCAGGTACGGCAGCTGCCCCGCTACAGCTCTTTCCCGCTTTCTCACGTGCTCACAATTCAATCCTTGCAGACCGTTCGAAGCAACGAGCAAATGATGCAGTCTATGAAGGGCGCAACATTGCTGCTCGGCAGTATGAATCGGCAGATGAACCTTCCGGCATTGCAACGTATTGCGATGGAATTCGAACGGGAGAACGAGGTGATGGACGAACGACAAGAGATGATGGACGATGCAATCGATGAGGCTACAGGGATGGAAGGTGAAGAAGAGGAGGGAGAAGACATTGTCAAGGAAGTTCTTGACGAAATCGGTGTCGACTTGGGATCAGCAGTTAGTTTCCCCGTCGAGACCCAGAGTTGTACAATGTGTGCTGATCATGTTCGAACCAGCTTGGTGAAACTCCAACAGATATACATCAACAGGAAGCTGCCACCAAGACTCCGGTTGCACAAGCCATGGGTGCTGGTGGCGGCGGAGGCAACGCGAGCGACGACGACCTGCAGGCAAGGCTGGACAGCCTTCGACGATGACGGCCCCGTTTTGCTTCCACTCTCTACATTGTCCGTTTGTTGTGATTTTCAGCGTACTTGCACTCGAAATTTTTGAAGTCATTGCTGCCCACGATATACCTTCCCCGTTGCCGGTGGCGAGGCCCTAGAAACATCGGAATTCCACTAAAGTGATTCTCTACGTGGTATGTGCGCCTCGTGGACGAACCTATATAACAATGTTCAAAGTAGTCTCTGTTCAGTAGCGTTAATTCTGTCTAATACCAGTGGCTCATCTCCGGCTCCAAGAGTCGTGAAAATATGCCTGGCTGAATGGACGCTCGAAGACCTGATTCCAAGTCGCCGGCTGTCTGAACCAGGGAAACGTCTGCAACACGGCAAGCGATGGTCGAGTTGCTGGATTCTTGCGGAACATGGCTCGCAAAACATCCTTACAACCCGGGCTTAGATTCTCGTCAATCGGCAATTCCGTGTTGATGATCCGCCTGCGCCGCTTGTTGACCCGTTTATTGTAGGTATCACCGTCATAATGCAGTAGATCTTGATGACGTCCGCTTTTTGGAGGATTGTCCCAAGGCCAGAAGCCGTGCAACATTCCATAGATGATGACACCGAGCTTCCACAAGACCCGTTGACGACCATCGTGGGGGCATTTCACCCAAACAGGCCATGGGTCTCCATTCTTTGGACAGGCTGCAGCAAGCTGGATAGCCAGTTCTGGTGACATTTGGTACTCCTGGAAGGGGAGGTAAGCGCACCTTTTCTGCATGAAGTCTTCGTTTTTCAATCCGAACAAGACGTCGCCCAGGTCGATGATCTGTACCTGAAAACCAATGTTAGTTCACAATCTCAAGAAGTAATTCAGAATGGGGTTGGGCCTCACTTACATTCAGTTGTTGATCAACGACAAAGTTGTTGACCGAGAGGTCGTTATGCCAGAGACCAATCTCAGCCATATGCACCACTCCTTCCAAAAGTTGAGTCGCAACTTTGCAAGCCTGCTGCTCGTTCAGTAAAGGGCGGTTGTCTGGAGTCATCAAATATTTGCCCGTGAATGCAGGAAATCGTCGGAGGGCACGACTACCTCCAATCGGTTCACGGTCAGGGGCATAGTCGACACACGGTGACATGACGATGGCCTGAAAACGGTCGTGTGTATATACCGAGTCAATCTTGGGGAACCTGTCACTCTCTGTCAGTAGAAGCAAGACCAAAGCCTCAGTGGGAATGTATATGGGAGGCCGGGTGTCAAACAGCATCGGAACCATCGTGGGATCTGCGGCATAGGATTCCTTAGCACCTAGCATCGTTTGATGCTTTTCCACCTTGATGGCATAGTGCAGCGGATCGTCTGGGGTTTGACCCTCATACCCGCGCTCTCGTGCAAGGTACACAGAGGCAAACGCTGTATACAGTTAGCAAAATCCAAAAGAGAAATGAGAAGAAGGGAGACTTACATCCAGCACCTGCCAACCCATAAATTTCCATCCGATCACTCAGATCGCTGCAGATATAATGTACGCGTCGATATGCATCGTCGGGGACCGGATCTAGAATGCTCATGTAATGAGTATCTTCTTGTTGCTGATATTGAGATCCATCACTTCGCTGACCTTCGTATCCGGGAATGTTAGTATGGGTGCATCGCGATATGTTTTCGAGTCCTGGTAAAATACGCGCAGCCTTCAATCGACTCTTCAAGATCTGATGATAATGAGGGTACGATGCAGCCAGCTCGCTCCGGGGATCTAGCAATTCCCTCAGCCGAAAGGCAAATGTTCCTTTCCAATATTCTGGAGTCTGCCAGCTTTCGAAGATTGGAGGGTCCGAACTGTCCATGTTGATGAGGAGGCAGGCAGGAGATGAATTCGAAGAGGGAAACGGCAAATGGACTCCATGTTTATATAGAGCAATGATAACAAAGACCAGTCACCTGGAACAACGGTATGACAATGGGATCGAAAGATAAAGAAAACAAAAAAAATGACAATGCACTATTCAAGAACAAAGCAGCCAAGGAACTCGAGACATACTCCGAGTCGAACCACAATGTGTTGTGTCATGCAACACAAGTCTTTGATTCATCTACATCAACGCTATTTTTTACAATAGGGCCGAGATAAAGAAGGGGACAATACCGATAATCAAGAACAAAGCGACAACGAAACTCGAGACATCGTACGAGTCTGATTCACATTGTGTTGTGCCATTCAAGGCATGCTCTTTGAGCCTCACGAAGACAGGTCTCAGCTCTCAAAGAAAGCTGAACCTCATCTTGGGGGCTAAAACGTTCGACTTGCTTTGACGATATCGTGGTCTGGTGATGGTTAGAGGCTGACTGCGTAAATACCAGTGCCAGGTGGATGAGTCTAAAAATAGACCTCGCGGGGCAGCGACTTGAGCCTAGTGAGTAGTTGCGGCTCTGCGGCTGCGGCTCGGGTAAGTTGCCTACAGCTTGGATTTCGCATGAATTTGCATAAAACCCTTCGTGTTCAGCCATGTGTGGTCCGAGCGACTTTGTACAGGTGACATGGATGACTTCAATCCGATTCGTGCATTGTATCTTGCCCTGGTGAGATTACATGCGGCTGTGAGGTGGCATCGATCCAACCATTCAGGTTCTTCGATTTTCTTGCCCGGGTTCGGTCTGCTAACTATATAATGTTGTTGCTACGCGATGATCAATTTCATAAGCTGTTTACATTGAGACCATTCTCATCATTATTCATCTTCCAGGTGCAACTCGGTACTATTGAAGCAATGGCCACATTGAGCTCCAGGGACAAATCCCACAGTGATTGCCCAATGCAATCATCTGGGTCTGATGGAGGTTGTTTCCAAAGCTCAGAAACACCCACAGATATCTACAACAACGACGTGATCGACAATCAACATCATGCACCCGACCCGACGCCAGCACCTGGCCCCTTCTCCGTGCCAGCTCAGAACACCGCCATCTATGATGGCTTCAAATTCTTCAAAGCAGACCCCATTCCCGGCCAAAAGGCAAACTGGACACGGGTGGAACGTACCCAAATGTATCTCAGCCAAAGCGAGCTCTATCACATGGTCCAGAAGAGAGCGAACAAGATCTCTGCCGCGAAGCAGTATCTGACCTTGTCCGACACCCGTCGCGCCCATGTCAACAAATTGATCCATGAGCAACGACGTTACGAGCCCCAATTCGAGTGGAGCTGTGTTTACGCCAAAGAGCGCACCTCGCACCGGGATGACCAGGGAGTTACCTCTATGGACGTTGTCTTGATGAAAAGACCACTGAGAACAAGACCCAACCCCAGAACCCCCATGGGTGATCTGGTGGATCTTGATGTTCCATTTCATCTTGATGAGAACGATACTCTTCCATCTGATTTTCCGGGGCCGGCGCCTCGAGCGTTTGTAGCAGACCAGGTGGACAAACCGGGTCCTGTTGTCCAAGGGCCGCTTCCACGGCCAGTGTCCGTGACCCTTCCCTTCACCGAGCTTGAATTGAGTCAGGGCAAAATTGCCGAGACTCTTGACAGTCCACACACTTTACATGAACAGTAAGTCATTTTCAAGTCGCACACTGCGACCATGAGTTCCCTCATATATCAGATCATCAATGAATGCGTCTTCACTATGTTTAACCATCATCGCACAGTTTTCGAAGCGAAGGGAGCAATTTCAACTATGATCGATCGGATTGGTCTTCTGAAGCCAGCAGCGATGTAGATGATGCAACCACGATACTTGACCACGAGCAATCTGATGTGAGCTCCACAGTCGAAGACCCTGACACGATGAAACGAGATCGTGAGAAGCTTTCAAATCCGAGATCCTCCTACAGGCAAAAGTCTCGCAGCCCAGATCTCCATGAACGACGATCTTTCTACCGGCCAAACGCACAAGGGCCCAGGATGGAGAGCATGGGGAGATACCTGCCTCTGAGACCTTGCCAGCTTGACATGACAGCGGCCAAAAATGCCTTGTCTGCCAAGCGTGCTTGGAGTGAATGTGCAGGAAATGAAGATTCTCGGCTCTGGGAGAAGAGATATCGAATTCAACGGATCGATGACGAGGAACTTCGCAGTCGACTGCTTGACTGCGAGGCAAGAATTGAGCGGTGGGAAAGAGCATTTACTCGACAGACTCAAATCCTGCAGAATACTGTCGCAGAAACCAGCAAGCTCAAGCGGTCTCGGACATTCTGGGACTTTTCCTCGATGCGCCATTGTGGCTGCCAGTGTCCACGGAATGGCAAGACGGGAGACAAGGAATAACCCTTTTTGATTTATGCTGTAGCTGTATCTTGCTTTTGATATTCTTTGAGATTCGTTTGAGTTGACATGTCTGATATACGGATGATCTAATGTGAAGGATGCCGGCAACAAGCGAGATGTAGTACTGACCAGTGGAGGAGGTTTTCCATACGTGCTTTCTCCTTCCATGAGCTCTCAATGCAAACATATAGTCCACTATGCTATGAACAATACGTCTTATGAGATTATGCTTCTCGATGCAATGTCATCAGAGCGACACGGATCAAGGTAGATCGTAGAGTTACTGGGGTTGCGATGAACGAAGCCCGATAGTCTGTAGATGCTCGTATGTCAAATTTATATACGCCCCTTGGCTGCCAGACTCCAATTCTCTGCTGTCAGCCTATTGCTTTGGAAAAAACTTAGTCTGTAGACTGAGACAGCCTCTACTTGTCATCTGACACAAGGTGGCTATTTGACTGTCAAATCACCTATGCACGCGTGTGAAGCTGAATATGTTGAGGAACAACCGGAAATGACGATAATGTTGGAAGATAGAGAACGAAGGCAGAATATATAGTCTCGACCCTCCAGACCGAGAGGGCCGAACTTGGAAGACTACGGAGTAAACCCATACATAGTACTAGGTTACTAGGTAGACCGGCAACCCGGTTATGTCATTGATGCCCTCCCGGTGAGGCGCCGATCCTCGGGACTGCCCCTCCATTTCTTCTTTTAATCGCCCACTTCCCTCTCCCCCATATTCTCCCCAACTTTCCTCTTCTCATTTCTCCAGATCCAATTCATATCCCGAACAATCCGTCACCATGCCTCGCCAATTCTTCGTCGGTGGTAACTTCAAGATGTACGTCTTCCTCGAATCAACCTGCCCCGCGATTTCCACCAGAGCCCCTCCATCTCAGCGGCCCAACGCAACATTCAACGGCAAGAAGAGCCCAATTGACTAGCGACACAGGAATGGTGTGCAGGAGAGCATCACCAGCATCGTGAAGAACCTCAACGCCGCCCAGCTCGACCCGAACACCGAGGTCGTCATCTCTCCTCCCTCCCTCTACCTCACCCTCACCCGCAGCCTGGCCGACCCCAAGATTGGCGTTGCTGCCCAGAACGTCTTCGACAAGCCCAACGGTGCTTTCACCGGTGAGATCAGCGTTGAGCAGCTCCGTGACACCAAAATCGACTGGGTTGTCATCGGTCACTCCGAGCGCCGTGTTATCCTGAAGGAGTCTGACGAGGTATGTGATCCCGCCGAGCGCGGAACGCGACAAGAGCAACAATCACACTATACACAGCCAACGACGGAACTAACGAATCTCGCTACAGTTCATTGCCCGCAAGGTCAAGGCTGCCATCGAGGGTGGTCTCTCTGTCATCTTCTGCATTGGTGAGACTCTGGAGGTACGTCATCCCTACTCGGTTACCCGTTTTTCGTCCCGGTGTGGGTCATCGGGATATACATTTGACAAAGGACCTCCGCTTACACCCGACTTTTTACAAATGTATAGGAGCGTGAGGCCAACAAGACTATCGAGGTCGTCACCCGTCAGCTCGACGCTGCCGCCAAGGAGCTGAGCAAGGAGCAGTGGGCCAAGGTTGTCATTGCCTACGAGCCCGTCTGGTAAGGATGAACCATCCCGAGCACGCTAAAAGCTTGCATCTAATTTGTCTCGCTTGTAGGGCTATTGGCACCGGCAAGGTCGCCACCACCGAGCAGGCCCAGGAGGTCCACGCCGCTATCCGCAAGTGGCTCGGCGAGGCTATCTCCTCCCAGGCTCAGGACGAGGTCCGTATCATCTACGGTGGCTCTGTCAGCGAGAAGAACTGCCGTGAGCTCGCCAAGCAGCCCGATGTTGACGGTTTCCTCGTTGGCGGTGCCAGCTTGAAGCCTGCCTGTAAGTTGATCCATTTCAGTGAATTTTCCGTGCATGATACTAAGTCATTCCGCAGTCGTCGACATCATCAACGCTCGCATCTAACATGCTTTCTGCTTAATTTGATACTCCATCAGCGTCCTTGCTGCCAGAGCTGGCTGGCTTATAAAGCAAGCTTCGGTTGCTATGCTGAAAGCTGAAAGCTAAAAGCTTTGAATGTGAAATATGTTGTCATGAGAATAAGAATATAAGGTTATGTACAATGTGAGGGCCGCCGTATATCCAGGTTTGCGGCACATTAAAGATGGAGTAGGTGAAGAATAGAGTTGGGTAGACCAACCCCGAGCGTAGCACATATAGAGCACGCGGGAAAGAGAATTCTTGAAGCATCACTCATGATGAATACATCACTGACACGCCCACCCCGCGCCAGTATGAAGATCCAGGACCGCCGCCTCCACTCGGTGTCGACCCACTTCCCGGAACAGCGGAGGAAACACTCGGCGACAAAGAGAACGAGCCAGGGCCCAGCCCGACGCCCGCGCTCACCAGGAGCTCTTTGACTCGACCTTCCCAGAGCAAACGTACGTTCCAAGATTGGTCGATCCGCAGCTTGATCACAGAGTCATCAGCCTCAGTATCGCTTCCCTCGTTGAGCGTGACGGCGGACTCGGGTTGAGCCGGGTCGGAGAGGAGTGGAGAGGAGGGCGGAGACCCTGGCAGCGAGGCGGAGAAATCATGTAAGCGCATCTTGCGGCGGGCCCATTCAAGGTCGTCGTCGGCGGGTGATGTGGACTTTGATTTCTTGCGCCAGAGCTCGCAGCCTGCGACCATCTCGCTTTCCCAGCTGTAGACATTGAAGCCAAAGCGTGAACTGAATGTCAGATTCGGTGAGGCACGAAGGGAGTAGGTGGTAGACAGGGAGCCAGTGATGGGGGTGAGGGTAAGAGTTAATGTGTAGGGGAAAGTGGAAATCGGAGTGGGCCGACTGGAAGAAGCCGATGATGCGGAAGGCAATTCGGTGGCTGCGGGTAGTGTACTGAATCGCAATCCTGTTGACATGCCAACCAACGACGAAATGGGAGAATAGTATGCCTCCGCACCGGCAGAGAGGAGAGATACTCGAGGCGGGGCGTCCTTCCGAGTGTATCGAGGGTCAGGACCAAAATTCCAAAGTCCGCGCCAGCCAAAGAGGGCATTGTCTGTGCTGAACAGATACTCATTGCAGTATTTTCCAGTGTCGTGCGACAATTGAGTCAGCATTGAGGCTTGTGGCGCGGATTTAGATAGAGGAGGCCCCTGGGTAGAGCAGACTGCTAGCGACAACTGCATAGTTGGAGAGATTCTGCGCAGGAACAGCGCATATAGAGTGGTTGGTGATGGAAGATGTAGCGAGGCATGGAGAAGGGTTGCTTTTCGCTGCGCTGCATCTTGCGTGGTATGTTCCTCACTGCGCTTCGACGATCCTGAACGCGCTCCGTCTTTCAACCCCGGGATGCTGACCCCGTCCAAAATCGAGTCCCACCTCCAATCCTGCACAGGCGCAACGGGCGCAACGGGCGCTTGAACCTGTCGGTAGCCGGGCGAGATCTTGCGAAGCGGGATGAGGGCGCTCCGGCTGGGGGTATCATGGAAAGGGACCGTGCTGAAGAGATATGATATGGATCCATCAAGCAATCCCACTGTGCCAAGCGTGTAGCTAGTCGCAAAGTGTGGAGTTGAAAGAGACGAAAGCCTAACGCGCAATCGTTCAGGCGTTGAAAAGTCGATAATGGCTATGTTCATCTTATCAATTGAAGCCCAGCGCGTCTAGTATCCCTGAACCGAACTTACATTGCGCAGTGGTCGTCAATGACAAGTAGGAGTTGTCGCGGTTCCATGCAGTGGCCTCCGCGAAGGCCAGCTGGATGTAGTCCATGAAATCCAGCATTGTGACGTCGTCGACGCCGACAATCTGAAAGTTGAGACGTCGAGACTGGACGATGGAGGTTGGAGAGCGTCAAGAGCTGGTTGCCCCATCGAGGCTAGTGGGGGTCGGATAAGCCCGGCGCAACTGTTGATCCGGTTATCAACGAAAAAAATGCCACAATCGAGTCTGCCACTCCGCATCGATCACCTGTTTATTCTTCAATCAGCTCACAATGCCTCGATCAAAGCGTGCGCGGGTTGTTCACGAGTCCAAGACTACCAAGAAGTCTCACAAGGAGCAAACCCGCCGGCTGTATGCCAATATTCGGGAATGCCTGGAGGAATATGATCATCTGTTTGTCTTTGCGGTGGACAACATGCGGAACACCTATCTGAAAGATGTTCGTACTGAGTTTGCAGACAGCCGGTAAGTTCATTACTGTTTATCGTCTTCGTTGAACGTGGTTGTGCTTCAATTCAGCGGAGAAGCCCAATGCTGTTATTCAAGCACCTCTGTACAGCAAGCAGTCCACTGATCTCTCCATTTGACAGTCTCTTCTTCGGCAAGACAAAGGTCATGGCCGTCGCTCTCGGACAAAATCCCGAGACTGAGGCCGCACCGAATGTACACAAGCTCACACCCTATCTTACTGGCGCCGTCGGCCTACTCTTCACCTCCCGCTCTGTCGAATCCGTGACCAACTACTTCGACAACTTCCGGCCTATGGACTTTGCCCGCGCTGGCACCGAGGCCACCCGCTCATTCATCATCCCGAATGGCCTGGTCTACTCCCGGGCTGGTGAGATCCCCACCACCGAGGATGAGCCCATCAGCCACACCATGGAGCCTGCTCTGCGCAAGCTGGGTGTTCCTACTCGCTTGGTGAAGGGCAAGGTCATGCTCGAGCTCACTGATGACCAGGAGGGCTACCAGGTATGTCGGGAGGGCGAGACTCTGGACTCGCGCCAAACTACTCTCATGAAGATGTTTGGTGTCACCTCGTCTGAATTCAAGGTCGATCTCAAGGCCTACTGGTCCCGGAGTACTGGTGAGGTCAAGATTTTGGAGCAGGGTGGCATGGATGTTGATGCATAGATGAGCACGAGTCTGTTCACTGTGCTTCCTGCGTCTTTCAGCTTCTGCGCGGTCGACCATAAAAAGATTCTCAATGGGCATCTTCACGGAGTTCGGGGCGGCGCTTTGTTACTTTCTCAAATATACTGCAGAATACTCTTTCCATCATTTGTCTTTTCCTGGGAGAGATTCTGTCTCCCAAGTGATGTGCTTATGACAATAGATACCTGATTGTATCCAAAAGTCTACTGCTTTACAATTTACATACTCAAATCAACGACCTGTATGGCCTGAATTTCTTGTCTACCTAGCAAGGCGCCTGCATTGCGTTATTGCATTTGACCTTACCTGGTCTTACCTCATGATTGCATTCCCACCACTCCGAAGAAACTGATTCAGCTAGAATACATACTTACCCCCCGAGGAAGAAGTCCTGTACGGACAACACAACCCGAGGAACAAGGGAAGAAAGGAAAGCACGGAGGGGGAAAAAACCGGGAAAGACAGAGAACGGGGAACAGAGACATTCCAAGGGCTTTTTGGGCCCTTTCAAGGTATGTGCGGTCAGATCGAAGGTGCATCCATAAGGACGGTCGGAATCAACAGGAGGATGAATGAGTAGTGTGACCTGGGATCCTTTCATATCCCATATTCAGACTTTCCGTCGCATCGCTCTCATCTTACCACCTTACCCTGACGTTGGAAGGGGCTGGGTGAAGAACAAAATAGGGATACCCACCAGCTGCCCAGCTGAAAAGGGGAAGAAAGGGTAACAGTATCCATGAGAAAGGGCCGTGAAACATTTAGTACCGTCTCCTGGAGCGCGGGTCGTCGTAGGCAACATCATCCTCGCGGTGTCGCTTGCGCCCATAGTCCTCACGGCCGCCATACCTGTCGCCGTTACGGTCACGGTCACGATCACGATAGCGGTCTCCACCGCGGTCATGCATGCGGTCACGATCTCTGTAGCGATCACCATCGCGGTCACGGTCATCGCGACGATCCGAGTAGGCATCGCGGGGTCGCACGGGCTCCCTGTTGCTGCCAGTAGCACCACGGTCGTATCTGCCTCCACCATATCCACCTCGTCCACCACCAGGACCAGAAGGGGCGTTCGGGGGTGCCTGTCCACCAAAACCACCGCGGCCTTGGTAACCGATACCTCCACGAGGACCACCGAAGCGGTCACCGCGATATCCTCCACGGAATCCTCTGCCACCGTAGCCACCCCGAAATCCGCCGCCATATCCACCTGGGCCTGATGGCGCATTGAAGCCAGGTCCCATGGGACGAGCAGGCATTGCCTTAGTGTATCCGCGTCCTCCGAGCCCACCGCCAAAGCGACGAGGCTTCCAGCCCTTTGTCGTGCGACCACGCTCCACATCCACCAGGACGCGACGGTCCTTGATTCGAAGTCCGTCAGTTTCCTTGTAGGCCGCTGAGTTTGCGATGTCTGCGTCAGCTATGATGTCTCATCATGTATTGAGTGAAGCGAAAGATGTGGGCCGTCAGTAAATCTGGTTTCAGTACCTTTCATATCCTGCTCTCGCTCGTAGACGATAAACGCATAACCTCTGTGGGGCTTCTTCGAAGCCTTCTCTGAGACTGTATCCTGGACGATGCGGATCTGCAAGAGATATGTCAGTCATCAATAGCGAGCGACTGTACGTTTAGGTCATCGCATACTCGCTCGATAGGACCGAAGCGACCAAACTCGCGCTCTAGATCCGCTTCCTTGACATCGTAACTGAGCCGCGCAACGAAGAGGGTTCGGTAAGGGTCGCCTCGAGCTTGGGGATCCTTCGAGGGGTCATCTAAGACAGTCGATATTGTATTAGGATGGCATGCTCGAGAGTCAGAAGCGCAGGTCAGACACGTACAGTTTTGCAGGCCTTCCGTCAGCTGCTGGGCCAGTCGCTCCTTCTTCTCCAACTTCTGGCGCCATTTGCGTTGAATCCAGGATTCCGTAGCATTGTAAGGTATTTCTTCATACTCCTTTGCCTGGGAAAGAAACTGGGCCACGCCACCAAGGGTGCTTTTCTTGCAGTCGTCTGGGGCGCGATCAGTGGGAGGGAGATAGCGAACGGGGGGCCGAGGCTGGAAGAGGGCCAGCAGGGGCGGGGGAAGCCTGTCTGTCATGGTGTTCCCTCAGCCCTTTGGTCACGGCGTGGCAATTAGATGAAGATAGGAGAGAGGGAACTTTTGAGGGAGGGTGTCGCGTTGATGAGATGTGAAGGAAGGAGAGTTGACGCGATAAGCGCCACAAGCGCGTGGCATTATCACATGATCTCGTGACCCATCTATCTGGGGCCTGATAATTCAGGTACCAATAATCTTTGATAGGGGCCATTGAAACCCATCATCATCTGGCTCGCTACGAATTTCACTCATCCACTCCTCTGGCTACAGACCTCTACTGTAATGCCATTCTTCATCATTGATGATATGCTCTCGTGTTAACTTTGGAATCTCTTGTTCGCTTCCATCTAGCCGCCTAGCCGCGTTCACCGCCTTGCTCACGTGCAAGGGAAATTGACCCAGGCCAACTGGACATGGGCCTCGATGTTGGTCATTGCAAAACACCACAATGCCTGTAAAAGGGATCCGAACAGTGGCGGCTGCCAGAGTATGTATTGTCAGATGGTGGAAATGGCCCGGTGATTTTCTCAAAGCTGACTTATTGACCAGAATGGCGTCGGCGCCTTTATCCTCCAGTGCAAACGTCTGGACTTCCACTACTGCAACTATGGTGGCAGCTCACGGGGCATGCTGTGAGTGAAGGAAACATCAACTCTCTGTCAAGCTCATATGCACGCGCTCTAACTACTCAAATTCTAGCTCCTTCCTGACTCAAACGCTGCCCAACTTCGCCCGCGAAAACCCTCAGATCGAAATCCGTGTATCCCCCCGGCACAACAGGCATCCTGTGATCAAGGGCCATTACATCAACGGACGGGAGAAGGCTATCTGTGTGCGGAACCTTGAGCCTGAGGATATCTTGAAGAAGGCAATGATTCTGAAGGACGCTAGCGGGGAGAAGTTGAAGCGGACTAAGAAGCCTGTCACCAGCCTGAACGAGAGTGTGCGTGGTATCTGGTCACCATACCACGGTGATTTGCGGGGTGTATAAATCTGTTCACCTGGTCAGGCTGGGCGGCGTTCTTGGCACTATTTCTTTCCGAGGCAGTTGCTTTAGCCATTCAGATGGTGAATCTCTGTTTTTGCATTCTACTGTATTATTGAACTGGGTCTCTCTATTTTTGCCTGCTCACAATCGGCTTCTTTTTCTTTCTGGACTCATGTATATTTTGTTCATCCATGTGTCGTGCATTATTGCGAAGCCCGATTACCTCACGGAATCAAGATGATTGAACCACACATTTTATTAACTTGAATACATGTCATCAAAGGCCTATTAACCAATTTGTCTTTCCACTTTTGATTGGCTTTGCAGCCCCTCAAATAGCACCATGGCTCATGCCATGGCAAAACTTAGTGCTACAACCTACAAGAAGGTCTGTATTCAGTCGCGAGATAAAAGAGTATTCAAATGTCGACGCCTGCTATTTCCATGCATCTTGGGTATCGGCCAGCGAGAAAGCATAATGTGGCAACCAGAAAACTCCCCCCATCATGCAAGTCAGCCATTGCTGAGACGGTGACCGAAATCATAAGAAAAGATGAACCATTGCTGTTGGTGCGCTGACCTGCTTTCCGCAGTCGGCAACCTGGCATTTATAGAACGGCTTGGTCTTTTGAGACCCTTGGGCTTTCTTGGCTTTGGACAGAGATCGATTTTCTGCGCATTCGCCACAGTAGACCTGATGCATGTTAGCCTGAAGCCAAAGAACTCAGCGAGTATCAGCAACATACATGTCCACAGGGTTTTGCAACCCAGATTTCCTGTCTCCTCCCTTTCCCAGTGCCCAACTCCCAAGAACAGTTGGGGCATATGGCCACATCATCCTCTCCTAACGTACGGGTGAAGCCCTCAGGTGCTGGGCTCGGGGGTCGATATGTATCTTGCTGGAGCCGGCTTCCTGGCGGACTTGGAGGCTCCATGGTGAAGGAAGAATGCGCATAGTCGAGAAACACCCTATCATGCATCTCGTCCGGTGCGAGAACGATCACATCTTCGGGGCCTGTAGCTGGCCCCTGGTAACGTCGGTTGTGTTGAGGCCGAGAATTTTCATTTGCGCCAATGAATCGTTCAAATATTCGCGTATATTCGAGATCGAGCGGTGAACGTCCGTTGGGGAGGTGGCGTGGAGTCCAAGCATCTAGTATTTCTCTCATGCGAGCCGATAGTCGCTGTGATGGCTGATGACGAACAGTCGATCTGACAAATTGGACCTCCGGGCTGCTAGATGGCCCTTCACCTGGGTCATTTGCAGAGTCCTCCTCCAGGTCAACTACATCAGCCAGGATATTCCGCCCAAATCGTGGCGGCCTCGAGGTATTTGAGCTCCATGTGTCGGATCCACGGAACTGAACCCTCTGTGAAGGTGTTTCAGGTTCGTTGGTCAAGTCAATCACATCATTCTCATGAGCTGTTGTGGCAGCTGGGCGTCGGAAATCGAATCCACGACGAGATGGTATCATAGGTGGCAAGGGGTCGGGAGAGCCATCGACAGGGGGAGGATGGAAGTGACGGTGCCAAGCTTGTTGCCGCTCATTGCTGGGCTCTTCTGACATTGGGCGGTTACGCTAAAAGTGTAGAAACTTGTGTCAGTCGATTCATGCTTTCATTGTCTGCGGCGGCCCCGCGCTTAGAAGGTCAAGACGCTGCTCACCTTGGATCTGGTGCCCATGAACTGGATGCCAGGCTCATCACTCATATCAGAAGTCAAGCTAATAGGGCACAGAGGGAAGCGTGCAAACAAAGGTAAAGGTATACGAGGTTGCGGAGTTGGTCGAGAGTGATTCCGATCCAAGATGGACATGGCGACCAGAATCGAGTCGCTAGGCGGTGCGGTTCTGCTGGACTTATGATAAGCGGTGTGATCTGGCCTAGAGGGCATGTGGTAAGGCGGTGAGGGCCGTGAGATGATGGAGTAAAGAGATGAAAGATGAAGGATGATAATCGATGATGGTCCCGCCTTTAAAATTGAGCCTTGTGTGAAGGAAGCTTTGATGTGAGCAAGGAGTAGACATGAACGGAACTTATCACATTTCAACGAAAGGCAACTTGTAGAATTTCCCTGCATCAAGAGCTTGCGAACACAATACAAACACCATTGAAAGTCAGGCATCATGCTCTAAAATTACATTTTGTGTGCCAATGATCATGACTGCGCTGCCAGAACCGTCACAACACCTGTTTCATTCAACGCCACGATACTCCGAGCAGCAGAACCCCAGGCCACAGCCACAGCTGGAACGGCACTCCGCAGCGGCTCTGACCACTCTTTAGCTGCTTTGTTGAATTGCTGGACAGTCAAGCCGCTGGGGCCTCCAGTCAGCAGGAACTGACCAGTGTAGTCCCAGAAGACCGAGTTGACTTGGCTGCCAGTGTCCAATACCTTGATTTCTTTAGAGCTGCGCAGATCCCAGATAGAGACGGTGGTGGACTGTGCGGCTGCTGCGGCTAAGAATGTCCCATTCTCGGAGAAGAAGAGGCATTTGACAGGCCCAGACATTGCGTATTCTGCTGCAGCAGCTCCTGTCTTCACATCGAAGATCTTGACCTGCCCGTTGGCAGCACCGGCTGCCAAAAGGTGTCCGTCAGGGTGGAATTGCACAGACAACAGAGCTAAAGAAGAAATGTTAGCAGTCAGTTCATAACCACAATGTGATAAAAAAAATGCTCACCGGCATCACTGAAGATTTGAGTGATCACTGTGTTTGAAGATAGATCATAGAGCACGTAGCTCTTGTCAACACCGACCGAAGCCACGATGTCACCAGTAGCATGGACAGCGACAGCAGTCACCTCGCCCGCATGGGAAGCAAAGCTTGCAACTTCACTGCCATTCTCAAAGACCTTCACTGACCCAGTAGCTGAAACAACAACGGCTTTGTTCCCAGCCCATACTGCACCAGTGACCGGGCCGTCTGTCCGGAGAGTCTGTGCCACACTCTTCTGGCTGAGAGAATATACACCGACAACACCATCGACGCCGCCGACGAGGGCCAACTCGCCAGTCGAGTTCACTGACAAGGTACGGCTGCCCGGATAGAGAGGTTCAGAAGTCTCGAGGGGCTTGTATGCTGAAATGACGTCGCTTGTAGCCCAGCCTTCGGGAATCGGACGCTTGCGCCGGGTCTTGGAAAGGCTGCGAGTACAAGTTAGCCATGTGCCACTCCAACGACAAGAATTGAAACCACATACGCAGCTTGTGTGTTCTCAATTCGCTCCAACACCGCCGAAGGCAATCCCTCGGAATCTACTTGCATAGCTTCGCCGGCACTTGCTGTTCGTGTAGCACCGACAGTGACCTTAGACAACGCATCGCGAGCCTCATCCCTTTCCTTGGTCAAGCGCGCGATCACGCGCACGGCAGCATCGTGCTGGTAAAGTGCCGCGCTGAGTTCACGCCGTGTCTGGGCCAAGTTCTGCTGCAGGGTGTATGTTTCGAGGGCAAGAGCATCCCATTCTTCTTGGAAAATGCTGAGAAGCGAAGGGATGGATGTGAGTGTAGGTGGCCGAGGGCGGACAACGTGCTGCGACTTGATGTCGATGAGATCGTCGGTGGTGAGCTCTTCGCCATTGACCGGATCCCTGCCGTTCTCGGCAATGTATGCCTCAATGAGGCGCTTCTCGAAAACACTGCCTATTGAGATGTTAGATGGGCGCCGTACGCGAAAGATCGCTGATAAGACGAACCGCTCTTGGATGAGACTACAGGCACCTGAGGTGCTTCTCCAGAGACTGAAGAGAATCCCGTTAGTAAAATTTTCCAAAAGTTGCGAACAAGCTTCAATCGAGTGTCGAGTACTCACTTGCGCAAAGCATGGCGAATTGGGGGGATGGAGAGAGGTTGATGGGGAAGACCTCACGCGAAGAGCGGCTCCTTTGGACTTTTCGATATCCCATTGCGGTTTAGCGCGGACCGAGCTGTTCGCAACACCGGAGCTCTGCATCTCTCATTCTCAACTTTCTCTTACAAGATCTGCTTATTGGCAGGTCTGCCACTACTTCTGCACTCGATGGCTTGAATTGAGTGAATGTTCGCCGTGGTCTCAAGAAGGCACAGCATGAACTTGACGTGAGAGCAGCAACCTTTACCCAGCCTCGTGATCATGTCAAAGAACCCGAAGCTCGCCTACGGTACGTCGTCGCCTGTTGATTCCCTATCAAACCTTTCTGATTCCTCTTACAGAGGCAAAGGAGCCGGCCTTTCTCCAGAAGCTTCGCGGCCAATATGGAAATAGTTCCGGCCGCCTAGAGCGACCTGCCGCACGACCTCGAAAACTCAAAGACAGCAAAGACGATGACGACGATGAACCTGTCTACATCGATGAAGAAAGCAATGAGGTGATTTTCAAGGAGGAATATCGAGCGCTGACTGGAGGTTCTCCTACCGAAAAAGAAGGCGACACTACACCCAAGGATCAGTCTACAACCGAGGGCGAGGGCCAGACACGCACAGAGAAAGAGTCCATCACTGCCAAACAAAGCAACCTCACTGAAGTTGGCGGTCAGAGAAAGCGAAAACAAGCCAAGGTGGTTGGCGAGGATAAGGCAGACGGTGAACAGACGAGACCAGGAAATGAGCCTGATGAGGCCCAGTCCAAGGCGCCCGCCACTCGCAAGCCTAAGAAAGCGAAGAAGATCAAGCTCTCTTTCGATGACGAGTAAATCAATCTGATAGAATAGATTCTGGAAAAGGGTGGAAGCTCATTTCCAGTCAGCTCCAGCGCACTCAGTTGATTCACAATGAGTCAAGAATGACCAGGCTCGTATAGCAATAGTGTACCTACCCCGATCTACTACTTAGGAACTTGTGTAAAACTATGCCCTCTGATTCTCTTACAACCCTCTTTCTAGGTGATTCTTTCTGACTCGTTAGCTATTACTGCCTCTGCTACCATTATTGTTGCTGTCTTCCCTACTGTTTTTCCGAATGATTTTCCTACTGATTTTCCTACGGCTCTTCTAGTGCCATGGCTGCTGCTACTGCTCTATCCTCCCCATAACGCTTTGTAGTTGTCTTTATATTCTCTATAGCTTACTCGATCAATAATACAAAACTATAACTGTAGTACTACATCTTCTCAAACGTGGTGCTCGAGTGCGCCGCGCATAGGCGCGGCGCTCAAGTCCTGTGGCAGTGCAACTTGAGAATGCAGGAAATCAAGTAGACTTGAACGTCGTCAGTATTTCTTCTTCACTTGTGTCCAGTCTTTAAAACCGGCGGAAAGTAGCCTATTGATATTCGTTGACAGTTATCAATTTTCCATATTGTGCTGGAGGCGGCCGAGGGCGCGTCCCATTTCTCAGCAACTTTTTTCCACCGACCAGCCCGACCAACTTCTCTCCACCACTCTTCTCTGGCACCGCTGTCAAACCATATATGGTCAGCGTCAGCCAAGATGCCGGTGGTTAATGTCGATGACCTTGTCCGCCTTCAGCGGAAACCAGAGGACATTCGAAATGTGAGCTCTGCCCCTCCATCCCACCTCTGATGTCAGTGCCCGTTATACTAACCCCGAACTAGATCTGCATTCTGGCCCACGTTGTAAGTCTGCACAATAGATGAATATTCTTGGGCCACAAGTTGACTATTCATCTTTTCTTTTCTCATCATAGGATCATGGCAAAACCTCATTGACGGATAGCCTTATAGCCACGAATGGCATCATCTCGCCGAAACTGGCGGGTAAGATCCGCTACCTGGACTCTCGTCCAGATGAGCAGCTCCGAGGAATCACTATGGAGTCCTCGGCCATCTCTCTGTTCTTCTCCATGCTTCGACGTCCCAGTCCAGATGCCGCGCCCGTCCCCAAGGAGTACTTGATCAATCTGATCGACTCTCCGGGGCATATCGACTTCAGCAGCGAGGTATCAACCGCGTCTCGTCTGTGTGACGGTGCAGTTGTCCTAGTTGATGCTGTGGAAGGTGTATGCAGTCAGACCGTTACCGTTCTACGTCAAACCTGGGTCGAGCAGCTGAAGCCGATTCTAGTCATTAACAAGATGGATCGGTTGGTGACGGAGCTGATGATGAGTCCTAGCGAAGCATACTCGCACCTCAGCAGGCTACTAGAACAGGTCAATGCCGTGATCGGAAGCTTCTACCAGGGTGAACGAATGGAAGAGGACCTGCAGTGGCGGGAGCGTATGGAAGATCGTGTGAACGCTTCAGCCGCAAAGGACAAAGACAAGTCGAAAAAGCAAGACGTCGATGATGAATCAGCTCAGAGTATTAGTGAGGCTACCGAGTTCGAGGAGCGCGACGATGAGGACCTTTATTTCGCACCTGAGAAGAACAATGTCATTTTCTGCAGCGCGGTTGATGGCTGGGCCTTCACAGTCAGGCAATTTGCTGCTATCTACGAGAAAAAACTTGGGATCAAAAGAACGATACTGGAGAAAGTCCTTTGGGGTGATTTTTATTTGGACCCCAAGACCAAACGTGTTTTGGGCCAGAAGCACCTTAAGGGTCGGGCTTTGAAGCCGATGTTCGTGCAGCTTGTGCTAGACAGCATATGGGCTGCATACGAAGCAACGACAGGCGGTGGAAAGGGCAAAGGGTAGGATGAAATCTTGCATGATCATAGGTGATATGGTACTAATGCCTCGGCAGAGATCCAGTCTTGCTGGAGAAGATCACGAAGTCACTGAACATCACCATCCCGCCTTATATTCTGCGTTCTCGCGACCCAAAGAACATCATGACGACCCTGTTCTCGCAGTGGTTGCCCTTATCAACTGCTCTCCTGGTATCTGTCATTGAATATCTTCCAAGTCCGCCGGCCGCGCAAGCTACCCGGATTCCAGACATGATTGAGGCCTCTCCTGGCGCAGACTGTGTCTCTGAAGATGTGAAACAAGCGATGGTCAACTTCAAGACCGGACCTGAGGAGCCAATTGTCGCCTACGTGAGTAAGATGGTTGCCATTCCCGAGAGTGAGCTCTTGTCAAGCAAGAAGCGTGGTGGCACAACCATGACCGCAGATGAGGCAAGAGAAATTGCACGTCGCAAGCGAGAGGAGATTGCGAAGATGCAAGCCGAAGCGGGTGCGGGCCAGAGTGATGCCTTTGAGCGAATGACATCTGCTTTCGAGAACACTAACCTTATTACTGAAACCGATGAACCAGAGGAAACGGGCGACAAAGAAGACCCCGAGCACCTAATTGGTTTTGCCCGACTCTACTCGGGCACACTTTCAGTTGGCGACTCGATCTATGTGCTTCCGCCAAAGTTCTCGCCTGCAGATCCCCATGCGAGCCCAGAGCCAAAGAAGGTCACGGTTACAGACTTGTATCTCCTCATGGGCCGGAGTCTTGAACCGCTACAGTCCGTACCGGCAGGCGTGGTGTTTGGCATCGGAGGTCTTGCGGGCTTTGTACTCAAAACGGGTACACTGTGCAGCCGGCTTGAAGGAGGCGTCAACCTGGCTGGTGTTTCATTTCATGCGCCACCTATTGTGCGAGTTGCTTTGGAGCCAGTCAATCCAGCAGACCTTGGCAAAATGGTCACAGGCTTGCGGCTCTTGGAGCAAAGCGATCCGTGTGCTCAGTACGAGGTGCTTCCTAGTGGTGAACATGTTATTCTCACAGCAGGCGAACTGCACCTCGAGCGATGTGTTAAAGACCTTCGAGAGCGGTTTGCTCGGTGCGAGATCCAAACTGGCGAAGCCATCGTCCCATACCGTGAGACAATTGTCAGTGCACCAGAAATGGCACCTCCTAAGAATCCGGAGTTGGGTCGTGGCAGTGTCTTGTCTGTGTCTACTTCGAAGCAGATGACTGTCCGTCTGAGGGTCGTTCCGCTGCCTGAGGCTGTGACGGAGTTTCTCTCGAAACAGGTTGGCACTATCAAGAGATTGCAATCGGAGAAACGCAATGCAGCAGAGGCAAAGTCTGGTGCTGAGACAGCGGTACAAAATGGCCAGCCGGCCGAGTCGTCTGAGGTCGATGCTGCAGGCGAAGCTCCTGAAGGCAACATCTTGTCACTGAAGGATTTCCGGGATGAGCTGGACAACGTATTCAGCGATGAACTCAAAGATGACAAGGAATTATGGAGGAATGTGGTCGACAGGATCATAGCCTTTGGCCCTCGAAGGGTTGGACCTAACATTCTGGTCGATGCCACTGCAGTCAACACTTGCGAGAAATTGTGCGTACCCACTGCGATAAGTACTTCAAGCTAACACCAACTCTTTTCAGCCTCCTCGGTGATCCCAAGCAACCCAACAGCTCAAATGGTGACGACCAGCAAGCCCTTTTGGTGCGCGACCTCTGCGACAAGATAGCCTACGCCTTCCAATTAGCAACAGGCCAAGGACCACTCAGCCAGGAACCAATGCAAGGCGTCGCTGTGTTCCTAGAAGATCTCTCTGTTTCCGCAGCCTCCAATGACGAACTAGACATGGGCCGTCTAACCGGCGACGCAATCAAGCTCGTCCGCGAGGGCATATCCCAAGGCTTCCTAGACTGGAGCCCCCGGATCATGCTCGCAATGTACAGCTGCGAGATTCAAGCAACAAGTATGGACCCTTTCCCCTCAAACAGCTTCCTACCCTCATTACACCACGAAGACTAATATCACCCTCCCAAAACAGCCGAAGTCCTCGGCCGCGTCTACGGCGTGATAACCCGCCGCCGAGGCCGGATCCTCTCCGAAGTAATGAAAGAAGGCACGCCCTTCTTCACGATTCTAGCCCTCCTCCCCGTCGCCGAGTCCTTCGGATTCGCCGAGGAAATCCGCAAACGAACCTCCGGCGCCGCGCAGCCACAGCTTATCTTCGCCGGCTTTGAGGCGCTGGACGAGGATCCGTTCTGGGTTCCTGCTACGGAGGAGGAACTGGAGGATTTGGGTGAGCTTGCGGATCGGGAGAATGTGGCGAAGAGGTATATGGATGCTGTTAGGTCGAGGAAGGGGTTGGTTGTTCAAGGGAGGAAGTTGATTGATGCAGAGAAGCAGAAGACGTTGAAGAAGTGATTCTCCTTGTGTTTTAGTCTGAGTTGCATATACAAAAGGGGTAGTGTGGCATTGTTTAGATGACTTTTACTATTTATTGATTATTTATTTGTTTTCTTTAATCTTGCATAGGATCGGGTTTACTACCGTGTTGATTGTGTGGTAGATTGTAACCCCCGTGAGGTAGCCTTTTTTCCAGTCACAGGACATCAGAACAGGAAAATACGAGTCAGGGGGTCCGCAAAAGATGAGAAGTCCCTTGCGAGCCATTCATCTCCCTCCATTGACAAACACAGCCCGACATGGGAAGGGTCTCGGCCGTGTATACTAAGGAGGGGGTTGGTATCTCTACACGGGCAGATGATACCACCGAAGTGACATTTTCTTTGCTTCCAAAGAGAATTCTTGGCGTTTGAAGACTATAGGTGCCTTCGGGTAGGAGATTGTGTGAAGAGAATTGAGGGCCAGAAGGAATAGCAGGTTCTGGACCTTTTTCATTCAGGTTTCAGTGGATATCACATAATGTTGGGGGGATTCTTTCGTAGAGTTCCCGGCGATGATTGTACGTTGAGATCGCTGGTGCCACTTGCCATAGAATCAGTGGACAAGTAGCATTGGCTGATCTCGATTGCTGAGGGATGTCGCAGTTCACCCCCAGAGCATAGAGCTCACGAGTGAGTCTTGCTGAGCTGCCTCGCTGAGATGAGGTATCGAGGAGCGAAGGCCGTTTCTTGCGACCTGGTGCAGTACCATATTGGCAAGGGTCGAATAAACTCCTTGGGCCGACAGTAACCTGCGCATGACATATGCGAGGAACGATAGATGACAATCTGCTCAAAGCAGCCCTTCGTCAAACGATAAAGGCACATGAGAATCTCGTAAATCACTCAAACGATGATCTGCTCAAAAGGGGCGAGCGACCTTCCTCTGTTCGCTGGCACCGGTAACAGGGTCTCTCATTTCCTTCCAGCTGACAGGGAACATCATGTTTCCTGCTTCGCTGCGAGCCATCACAACGCCGAGGTCATTACGGGCCGTGGTAAGGTAGTAGAAGCTCTGGTCACCGAGAGAAATAACCGAGCCACGGACGATGTCACCGACGCGGAACATTTCATCCATAACGACACGATCTTTCTCAACAGCTCGCACATCTTCTTTCCGGATGAGGGCCTGGAATCGCAGCTCGTCGGTGCTGCTGTGGTTCTCGGGGTTGGCGGCCGAGGTGAGGATGGAGGCGACGTTGTCGTTGTCAGAAGCTGTTTTGGATGGATCTGCATCAGGTGATGATGATTCATCGAGGACCACGAGAATGGAAACGGTGACTTGTCGCTTTTGGACTCGAGTGACGCGAGCCAGGACGATGGAGTCGACAGCTGGGAGAGTGTTGTATCGTGGTTTCGATTTGGTGGCCAAGGCGCCGGAGGTTTTTGATGTGATTGCTGCTGCATGATCTGTGCCGGAGAGTATTCGCGAGACTCTCAGAGTCGCCTTGGTTTGAGTCTTGGGTTGGGCGGGATCCACGATGACAGGGCCGGCAATGGAGGCGTAGATGTTGGATTGATGGATGTGAGTTCCTGGTCCAGCGGCATATGAGGCGATAGAGCCCAGGCGTTGGCCTGGAATGGCCACTGGCGGAAGCGAGGTTGTCATTGTGTCGGCCCTCGAGGGCGTCGAGTTGTTGTTTGGAGTTGGAGATTGAAAAGAGCACGGAGTGATTTTTCTGGAAGGGAGCAATGGCTAGTCCGGAAGAAGGTTTCTCCGCCAGACGCGTTCATCGCGTTGTGCAGAGCGGTGGGCGTTGCCCTAAAGACTCTACATCAAGTCCGCTGGCAGAGTATAAGCCTTTTACTATTCGAAAGCTTTCTTCCTACCAGAAGTTCTGCCGTCTACAGAAAAGATGTCTGACTAATGGTAGTTGGTGCACCATAACCTGAACGGCTGGATAAACGTCTTTGGTCATCTCCTCTCTCCATTTGGTCCCCTGTCCATATCGAAGAATGAGAAGAAGTCGAGGCTCGTCGCTTTTCGGACAGAGAGCCAGGCGAATCACATCGATAACTTGTCCCAGTTGGTAGGGCAAGCCAGGCGCTGGGATCCCCAACTACGCGATGCTCTTGTCGACATCATCGCTCCTGTGTCGACGCTTCTACCAATTCCGGAGGCCTTTCCTGTCCGGGCCGCGCCCAAGTGCACGTCGTGGAAGGAGGCATGTCAAATCTCCGGTATTCAGTTCATCCTTGCAAGGAACAAATGGGCGTTACTCGATCACCTTGGCGAATCGCCTTTGATGTTCGGCAAATCGTAAGCCTTGATGTAGTGCCACTGACCATATTGCGGAGTTGAAGCCAATGAAGGAAGCATGGTTGTATCTGGTAGAGTAAGGAACTTGATCTTACAGAGACAGTGCCTTAGGACCCATTCAGGAATACCTCCGTTGCGTTTCTTTCCCCTCTGAGGAAGGGCGTGCCGTAGGCGCGGCTGATTCATATCTAGTCTTCCGTGGGAACATTCGTCTGACTGTGGACTATAGGGTTTTCAAAGGCTTTCCATCATCGCCGCTCATATTTCTTGCACTTTAATAATTGGGTAGAAAGAGCCATTTCAATCTTTGGACTTCCCAGCCTTCTCCAGCACACCTGCCTCTGTATCCTCACGAACTTCATTGCTTAGACGCATTGTATGGACCTCCACACATGAGGTCTTTGCATCCCCAATATCATCGCCCTGCATGATATTTTCAGTGTCAAGATGCATTTCCCCCTCAAAGACCTCGTCGATTTCCTCTAGCGATCGCTTTCTCGTTTCCACCCAGCAAAGGACTACAAAAGCGACCTCCAAGACATCCCACGAGGCGTTGACCATGTAGGTTTTCCACCCAATACCATCCAGAGCAAAGGGCATAATGAATGTGGCAAAAACACTTAGTGGATAGGTCAGCACCGGAAATGTCAACAGGCACAGGCGGCGACATCAAGGCGAGGAGATGGAGTATGAGGGAAAGCATATAAACAGAAATCGATCCTTACCCTGCTGCATTCGAGACAAATGTGTAAATAGCCATGCCGTTTGCACGGAGCGAAAAGCTCAAGATTTCTGGCGGATACATGACAAGTAATGTAGTCCATCCAAAGCTGTAACCGCCTGTAGCCTATTAGTACATAGCAGCAATATTTGTTAGTTCTTCCTACCTTGGAACAAGAAGATGCATGCAACAGTGCCGTAAATCGCAGATGTATCGGTGGAAGAACCATACACTGCAAGAGACGGTTAGCTAGCTTCGAGGTTGATCGTCGAACCAACTCACGTTTTGTCAAGGCGCCTACCAGGTATAGGAAAATGAGAGCGGACGTTAAGCTCCCAATTGCAAGAGGCTTCCGCCCAATCTTGTCTGCGAGTAATGTGCCAGCGCCTGCACAGGCAAGACACCATACGTTTAAGGCTACATTAATCTGTAGTTGGCGATATGTGTCTGTCACACCAGCTTGAGCAAGCATGCTTCCCAGCCAATACCTTCGCAATTCGTCAGCAGCAGGTCAAATTTCTTGGGCTGGTCATGACTCACGACGCGATTGCGCTTCCACTCAAATTACCGATAATGGCAACAGATATGGCCAGCACAGTTCTTTTCCGATTTGACGGAGTTTTTGCGGCTGCCAGCCAACTCTGAGAAGCAGGGTTTTGTTTTTGATAGGCAATCGACGCCACAATTTGATTGTAAGCCATGAGTACTTCCGAGTCTGAAGTATTGCCGTTGGAAACGGTCATGGCCAAAGCCTTGAGGGCTTGCTCGTCCTTGCCCTGAGAGACGAGCCATCGGGGACTTTCAGGAACGAATGGTAACAGAACCACAGAGAGGATGCTGGGGATGGCCTGAAACACAGAGGGCAACCTCCAGGACCAAGTGCTTTCGATCTGCGCTGACCAGTAAGTAATCAAAGCTGCAACCATGCCCCCAAAATACCAAAGGTCGTAATAGAACCCCAGCATAAAGGCCCGATATTTGGTTGACGCGATCTCGGATGCGTAGGTCGGGCAAGCAATTGACCCAAGTCCAACTCCCATACCAAGGATAAGACGACCAACCATGAACATGGTCGCATTCTGGGCTGAAGTTTGCAGAGCAATCCCGACAGATGATATTGCAGCGGCTCCGAGAATGCCCTTCTTACGACCATATCTGTCCAGGAGAGGACCCCCAACAGGTGCAATGGCTGCGCCGCCAATCCACATGATGGCAGAGCTTGCAGCCTGTGTAGCAGTGCTGAACTTCATGTAGTCGGAAAATGATGGGAGGATCATTAGACCGTTCCTATCGCCTTGTCAACATGGCTCTTGGGAAAATGTAGATTGGAGCTCACATCATATTTCCGTCGTAGCCTAGGGTCTGGAGAGGTTAGCAAATCATTATTGGTTTTGACGGACTTGACCTTACTAGTGAGTTGACCAGGATGACAAGAAAGACCAGGAAAATCAACGTAGAAGACCTATCCGGTACGAACTGGCCCACAGAATTGGAGGGTTCGTTCACAAGCGGCATGATGAAAGGACAATTTTGATGATGAGGACGAGAATCTTTCTGTTGGAACAAGGTTAGTATTTTTTGCAGAGATACCAAGGTGGCATTTATACCTAGAAAATCAACGGTTGCCATTCGCACCTCAGCTCGCAAGAATACGGTTCATGGCAACTCATCACCACACAGGGTAGATTACGTCCCCCTTGTCTGCGGCATTACCTTCAGGCCAGGACAGTTCAAGTCGCCTATCAATGATTGATAAAGCCAGACACAAAAGTCGGATGAGTTTGCATTCTCTAGAGCTCAACCATCACTAAACCTAGATTTTGCTGCAGTGCTTTTCCCGCACGTCTTTCCTATTGTAATAAGGGTTTTCCGCACTCTCCTCTTTCACCTCACCATTGTGACTTTGAGGCTTTTGCCCACGCCATTCCCATTTGGGTGAGGTTTTCCCGCAAGTCCCTCTTTTACCTTCAGTATTGTTTCTTCGAAGCTTTTCCCACGCACCATTCTTATTTGAGCAAGCATTTTCCGCAACCCACACGTTCCACCCCGACCAGAAACCGCCTCTCCTGCTTACATTTCATCAGGGAATGAAGTTCGACCTGCTGGGGATGTCCCAGGCCTGGAAGATACGGTTTCAATCATGGTCCTTCGATTGTGTCTATGTCTTAGCGAAACATTTTGAGAGTGCTTCTATTGTTCTTCGGATTGTTATAGACTACAATGTCAAGCCGGAATTCTGTTATTTCTGCTTTGTAGAGCCATCTGTGAAACTACATACCTACCTCCGGCCATATAGGTACACTGGCTTCAGGGGAGAGGCCCAGAATTTCCCGCACTGCGGGATTTTGCACACGTACTGTGAAGCGGGATATGCATGGCATACCGATGTTTATATAGCCATGTCTAACCGGATCTTGACGATTTTCTATATCTGCTACGCAAGCCTCGCCTACTCTGTTCTTTCGTCTTCTCGGTCCAACAACTTTCATCGCAACATTGTCCGAATAACGTGACGGAACCCTCCAGCTGGCTTCAATGCGTCCATCCACAGTTCCTCCAGTACCACCTATCAAACGTGCACCATGGCGGGAGGCCTCGGTCTATCAGATATACCCAGCTTCTTTCAAAGACAGCAATGGCGACGGACTAGGCGATATCCAGGGAATCATCTCTGAACTCGACTACATCCAATCGTTAGGAGTCGACAACGTCTGGTTATCCCCTGTCTTGAGATCTCCGCAAGTTGACATGGGCTACGACGTCTCTGACTACAGGGATATCTACCCGCCCTACGGGACAATGGCTGACCACGATGCTCTGATCAAAGGCCTCCATGACCACGGTATGAAGTATGTGATGGACTTGGTCGTGAACCATACCTCTGATCACCATCCCTGGTTCAAAGAATCTCGGTCTTCAAGGCGAACAAGTATCGAGACTGGTATATCTGGCGACCAGGACGTCAAGATCCGCAAACAGGCGAACATATTCCGCCAAACAACTGGGAATCCTTCTTCGGCGGCAGCACGTGGACTTGGGATGAAGCAACGCAAGAATATTATCTTCACCTCTGGTCGTCCGGGCAGCCCGACCTGAATTGGGAAAATCCACAGGTCGTTGGCGCAGTACATGATGTGATACGCTTCTGGCTGGACCGCGGCGTTGACGGGTTTCGCATGGACGTTATCAACTACATCTCGAAACACCCTGGTCTCCCAGATGCTAAGCCGAAGAAGCCAGGCTTTTTGCAGAATGGTGCTGAGTATTTCTCTTGTGGTCCCAGGCTACACGAGTACTTGCAGGGCATTGGAGAGATACTCAATGAATACAATGCGTTCAGTGTCGGTGAGATGCCAGATGCCGGGCCTGAAGATATCTTGAAAGCTGTTGGCCAAGACCGCGGAGAGTTGACCATGGCATTTCAATTTGAGATGTGAGCAATAGCCCTTTCCTAGGCAGTTTGATTGTTTCCACCTTCGGATACTTGTTACCCCTCTGATATGCTTTCCCGCGAATAAGGGTCGAGGTTTTGACAAGAACCGAGAACCCTTGCGACCCGTTTGATGCTCTTGAGCTGACCAGATCAAACCCACAGAGACTCCATGGACCTTGGCCGCAATGGCAGATTTGAACCCGGCACCTTCAGCCCTACCGCGCTGAAAAGAATCGTCAACAAATGGCAAACGTTTATGCTCTACAATTCGGGCTGGAATGCGTTGTTCATGGAAAACCACGACACAGGCCGCGCTGTCAGTCGTTACGCTTCCGATTCACCAGCCCTGCGAACAATTTCAGCGAAGATGCTCGCAAACCACCTCGCTTTCCAATCTGGGTCAGTTTTCCTGTACCAGGGCCAAGAGTTAGCGATGGCCAACGTTCCTCGCGAGTGGGAAATGGATCAGTATCGAGATATCGAGTGCGTAAACCATTGGGACATGGTGCTGCGCAACTACCCGGATGATCTGAAGACGCAGATTATGTATCGTGAGCGGTACAGGTTGGTCGGACGAGACAACACGCGAACGCCGATGCAGTGGAATGCCCGAGTTCCAACCGCGGGATTCATGCCCGATAGTGCTCAAAGTGCTGCGCCCTGGATTTCCATCCACCCGGATTATCAAACATGGAACGTTGCCAACGCGGTGGCGGACCAGACGTCTAGTTTCCACCACTGGCGAGGGGTGCTGAAGATGCGGAAGAAGTACCTAGACATCTTCGTTTATGGTTGCTTTGAAATGCTGAACTTGGACATCGATGAGGATGTTATCGCGTACATCCGTGCCGTCAATCCCGCTACTGGCTCTGGTGACCCGCAGTCAGATGAGTTGAGCCAGGCTCTTATCGTGGCCAGCTTCAGCGCTGATGAAATCTGGTGGACAATCCCTCGGAAGGCGTTGGCTTTCTTGGTTGATTTGTCAAAGGGTATCGAAATAGCTGTGTTGAATACCAAAGCTATCGTTAATAAGCTGGGTAACTATGAGGGGTGGAATGACCTCAGGCTCGGGGAAGGGGGCTGCGTGGCAATCAGAATGAGGCCGTATGAGACTTTGGTCGCGATGATATAGAGAGAGGAAAAACGGGGAGGGGTGGGGGGAAACTCATATGAAAATCCGTTGCAACTGAACTAAGACTCCATTTGCCTGATTTGAATATACTTGACATTATCATCCCGACGTCAGACCTTGATCCACCGGCGATAAAGAGAAAAAGCGGGGTGCAGTAGTACGAAGTCTTTAAGTTGAGTGGTTCTCCTCTGGAATTCGGGACCTTCGTATTTTCATAGGAATCATGGTCAGCAAGAAGGTCTAAGTATCGCATGTTCAGTTTCTTTTCACTTTCTCAGGGGAATAGGAGGATTCCATTACCTGATAGACGCAACCAACTTCATGGCACAGATTCGAAGCTGGAAGGTGTCTAACACCTGGACTTTCAACAGACAGGGAAGACCCAAGCATGCATGCAGTCAATGCCAGTGAGTTCAAAGAAATGACTGATAAAATGGATCATTATCTCAATTGGATTGCAGGGAGAGCAAACGCAAATGTCACTCCAGTGGGAAAGATTCGCCATGCAAAAGATGCCTCCGTCTCAACCTCTGTTGCAGCATCGTGGCACCCATCGACACAAAGATCGGCTCAAGTGCCGTGATAGGTGACGCTTATTCCGAGGCAATGCCTAGCATTGGGCTGTGCAATCAGCTCGTGGATCTTTATTTCGAGATTATTCATGATAAAGATCATTCCTTGTTCCACCGGCCGTCATTCATCATAGCCCAGCGCCAGGGACGGGCTGATATGATGCACATATTTGCCATACTGGCCCTTTCAGCTCGGTATGGATTTGGAACCTTGTCCTTTGATTAGAATGAGAGCTACCACGCTGCCTGGAGTCACGACTCCTTGGCTTCTATTCGTTTCTTTCGAGATCCTTCTTATTAACCATGAGTCACTGCAGATTCTTCGAAATTTCCGACCTACGGAATAGAGCAAGGGTTTGGGTTGCTCACAGCAAACGACTTTTCGACAGCCGCCCCGAACCGGTGTCGTTGGCTGCTATTCAGGCCTGTATTTTGCTCAGCACAATCGCTTTCGGCGAGGGCGACATGCAAATGGAGTCGTTATATGGCGCGCAAGCTATCCGCATGGTCCAACTGAGAGGCTTACCTGCTCAACACTCAAATAACGCCATACAACGAGAAACAGAGATTCGAGGTGAGTTGACTTCATCATCTTAATCATCACCTCAACTCATTCGATATATTATAGTTTGGTGGACCGTTTGGATGGTGGACAATTGGGCGAGCGCTGGAGCCCGAATACCGCGACAGCTTACAGTGCCCCCGAACTTTCCAGTCCCCATGGAGGAACGTGCTTTTGAAATGCTGCGCAAAGAAGGACCAGATTTGACCATGACACCACTTTCAGAAACAGCCGGCCTACGCCAATACGGTCTATGGGCTCAGATGATACCTTTGACCGAAGTCATTGCGCCGATCAATGAAATCCACGAGCTGACCGTGCAAAATCGCCTCACTGATGCTCAATTATTCGAACGCGTCGATCAAATATCGTATAAGCTGGATTCTTGGAAGCTGCATCTTCCAAGGGCCTTACATTTTACCCCCGAAGCATGCAAATCCTATGCTGGCACGGGTCACGGCCGCATTCTTGCAGCTCTACACACCGGCTTCCACCATTTCAGTCAACTGCTGTGCTACCAATTTCTGGAGCGAAGCATATCCGACACGGCAGGAAACAATCCAAGGATATACGAATACGCCGGGCGTTGTCGTCAGCATGCCGCAGAGCTTAGCAACCTTCAGTGGGTCGCGAAACAAACACCAGGTTGCGAATGTTCGTGGCCGATGATCGGCCATCTTCTTGCTATCTCATCCTCAGTGCATCTTCATTCTCTCCTCTTCGATGATAATGAGTCTAGCATCGCCAATGCGAAGCATATGCTCGAGCAGAACTTTGAGATGATGATATATCTACGCCAGTATTGGCCCAGCATCGATCTGTCAATGTCCCGACTACGGACTTTCCATCAAGCTTGTCACCGAAGCATGGACACGAGTTTCAAGATGGACCATTGGATGCTGCAGTTTCTCCAGCGCTATACGGAATCTGTTGGAGAGAGAGACGAGTCAATCTTTTGGGAGATAGACAACCCTTCCGATATATGTTTTTCGACGATGGTGAATTACTTGCATTACAATTTTGACTACGGTGATTCCCAGCACGTCCAATCTGATGTTAGTATAGGATCGAGATTTTTGCAAAGCTTTCTATCGAACTGAGGGAACCCTCAAACACGACTATCATCGTCCAGGGTACGACTTTCAGCGCGTATTCGACCCGCAGCCTATTTTTATTATAATCAGACGAAAGCCTAGTTCTTTAATCAGGTTGCCTTGATTTGATTCATTTAGTAATAGCCTGTACTGATATCCTGCGATTCAACCCTTTCTCTCAGTACGCTGACGGTCGTCCATGGTACAGAACTGGAGATAAATCTCTAATTTGGTATGGTTCAGTATTTATACATTATAGGTATATCGGCAGAGTATAAGCCCTCACTATCCGAACAATAATCTTGTCATCAGAAGTTCTGCCGTTTTCAGGAAGGCCGCTAACTAATGAAGTTAGTGAACCTTAGCTTGGATAAACGTCTTTTGTTGCGGGAGTCTTTACGTCAGTATTGAGGTCATTTCTATCTACTCATTCGAGGCTCTGTCCCTACGATACGACTCGTTCGAGTCCAGATCATTCACTGACAGACCTCGGAAATCCCAAGTGACGAGCCACAAAGTTATCTTCACAAATCTCCTAATGTCCCTCAAGATGAACTGCAACCACTTCTCTCCTCTGTCCGAAAGCCAGGCGAACCACATAAAGAACTTCGCCCAGCTGGTAGAGCAAGCCAAGCTCTTCGATGATCCCTCCCTGCACGCCGCTCTCGCTGATCTTATGGACCTGTGTCATTGCTTCTACCACCTGTTGAGGCCCCTCATGTCTGGGACGCGTCCAAGTGCTCGTCGAGGCAGGAAGCATGTGTAGTCACAAGTGTCAAGTACAACCCAATGAAGAACTTCTGGACACTACTCGATCAGCTTGGCGACTCGCCTGTGAATTTCGGTTAGGGTACTGAGGCCGTTCAAAACAGGTTCCGGGACCTTAAGTATATGCTACACGAAACCCAAGCCTCGGTGCGATCTCTCATTGAAATCCTAATTTGGGATCGACTGGGATTTCTCCAAGATCAGAACGCCATTAACAACCTTCGAGTCAGAACGGAGATTGATTTCCACTAACGACGCGGAGACTTCACCATCACAGGACGAGCCGACTGGATGCTTTCTCATACCGACCCGGAGTTCCTTGTCTGCCCTGTTTCGGAGCTTGAGAACACCCTTGTTATCGTCGAGATGAAGAAAGACAACAAAATCGCCGATGCTATGCCGCAGATCATAGCGTACCTTGCCGCTGTTCAGAACGCTCGTGCTGGGAAGAAGCTTAATCCTGTTGTGTTCGGGATCACTACCGACGCTTGGTCGTGGCAATTCTGGGTGTTTGGTTCCGACAAGCGACTTTATTCTACGAACGTCTTGTCCTGGGGCACACAAAAGAGCATAATCGTCAAGTGCTTGGACAAGATTTTGGCAGACGCCATCGCGGCTTCGCCTTTGGCGACTCCCGTGTTAAGACACAGCAAGAAGCTCTGTCAATGGGAAGCCTCATTCGCACATCGGGAGCTACTGAGCTCGTCCACTCCAGCTCCGATAGGATTGCCCCCAGTCGACATCGAGAATAGAGCGGAGCACCGGCCTGGTCAGATTGTGTTTGACGACAACAATCACCCATGGATCGTTGTTGAGTGCAGTGAAGAGGAGAGCGAGGACCAGAATTCCGAGGAGCTCAAGCGCGTAGAATCTGTATGGACTTTAGTCGCTCAACGCGAGGGGGAATGGTCCTCCAGCTGAATAGGAGCTGTGAATGGTCACACCACGCGCAGCACACCGATCAATTGTTTCAAAATCAAGCTCAATGCGCGCGAGTCCGAAAAAAAGGACTACGTAACCACACTGGACGTACTGGAGAAGGAAGTGAAAGATGGCCAAGCCAGTTCAAGGCCGGAAGTCGGATCTTCTTTGCGTCTCTACAGTGATTGCATTGGCCCAACATGTGTAATGCAAGACTTGAGCGCCGCACATATGGGCAGAACGCTCGATAACCATGGCTAGGAAAGATACACTACTGTCATTTTCAGTTTTCTATTATTGATGGAGTAAAATATAGAGACAGTGAAGGCGACGGCAAAGTGTTATGAGGAGGATAAAGCAGAAGCAATAGGAGAAGCTGTAGGGAAACAATAGGAAAAACGTTAGGAAAAACATCAGCTATCACAGTAGCAGTAATAGGAAGAGCGAAAGGACAGGATACCAAAGCTGAAGAAAGCAAATAGCGTGGAGAAGGAGAAGTTACCTAGAGAGAGGGTTATAAGCAAATCACATAGGTTCTTAAGTAGTGGCTGAGGCATATCGTGCCCTATCATGACCAGTTCAATCGAGTCTACCTTTTCCTCATGGGCGTACTCTCTGCCCCTGACATCTTCTGCTAAGATATCCGCGGATTTGTCCAGGCATTTACATATTACGAACCTCACAGCCAAAGTATTCAGGACAGATTAATTATGAAAGGCCCATATCTAGCATCCATACACGGTTTATGCGTAGAAACAAAAGACACAGCGGCACCGGCCCAGGAGATACGATAGACATGAAGGTGAAAAACGGGGAGGGAAAACATGATAAGGCCATAACCACTCCAAATGCGTGCTGACAGAAACCGAATCAGTAAGGTCGATGCCCAGACTAACACCCAACATAGACAAGGACGAAAGAAAGGAGCCGAGAAGGGGATAAATAGGACGGACTGGGCCAATCGAGGCACAGAAGGAATGAATCGTTGACGGTCTTGCAAGAGTCGAGGCACTATGCTTCAACCAGAGTTTGTTTGGGGCCGTTGCCCAACAGCTCCAAGCATCGTCGCGCAAGTGCGATCACCTCGCCCTCGCCTTCATCTGTCTCCTCCTCATCGGACTCGATGTGTTTATCGGAAATCGACTTGACCGTCTGCACGACATCTTCAGAGTTGGAAATGTATCCAATGAGCTTTTTGTCTTCCGACTCGAGGAGCTGCAGAAGGGTCCAAACGGCGATATGCTGGAATGTGGGATCTCCGCTGGCGAGGAAACGCTGGAGGTAGCCGTGGATGCCGCCATTAGGGTCTGCCCAGTCGCGAACAAAGATGGAATAGTCTCCCACTAGAAGAGATTAGTCATGAATCCGAAACAGAGAAGGCCAAGGGGAATATCAAGAGGGAAGCAGAGATAATAAAGGAACGAATGGAAAATAACACACCTTTGGAGGAGAGATTGCCCAGGGCAGCCGCACTGTTTCCTTGCACCTCAATACTCTCGGAATTGGTCAGGGGTATCAAGACATCGAACACGCCAAGGTTGAGAAGATGCGGCTTCAGCTCATCGCTGAGAGCCAGCACAGCGATCGCGGCGGTCATTTCGGACTGGACAGTCAAGGGCACACGGAGAACCAGGTCCTTGCACTTCTGGACTGCGCCAGCCTGCAGTACAAGTTCTTTGTTGCGGTCAGAGCTGGCGGCGAGATTGCGGAGTGTCGATATAGCATGGCATTGGATTTCCTCGTTGTCAGTTGAGCCCAGGAGATCGACCAAAGGCTTCAAGAACCCGGCTTCGATGATGGGAGACTCATTGAGAGGATGAATGGAGATGTTGCGAATGCATGCGACAGCGGAGAGTATGAGGGGAAGATATGAGGATTGCAGGAGACGCAGCAGCGGAGAAAGGCCCTTGGCGCGGACGATCTCCAACTGATACTTCTCATCGGAAGCGAGGTTTCGGAGAGCAAGTGCGGCTTGACACTGAACCTTGGGGGTGGACGAGTCCATCAGATAGACCAAGGATTGGACCAAACGAGATTCCGTCTGAGCCAGTCGTTTGCGGTTGGTCGAGTCAACTGCGATATTGCTGAGAGCCGTTGTACAGTAGTATTGGACATCAACGTCGGGTGAAGAAAGTAGCTGGACAAGGACGGGGATAGCGCCGGCGTTGACGAGTTGTTGGCGGTTGTCATCTATATCTGCTGTTAGACTTCACTTCCCTCCACCCCAACACGCAAGCTGCTTACCAGAGTGTGTCATGTTGAGCAGGGCGCCTGTCGCATTACGCTGAACCCGCATGTCCTTCGATTTGGCTAGGCGGATCAGAGGACCCAGCGCGCCCGAACGGGCAATCTTTGCCTTGTTCTCCTCGTGGGTGGCCAAGTTCGTAATACACCCAACGGCGTTGCATTGCACCTCCACATTTGGCGACATCATCTGGCGGATCAGAGGGGCCAGCCCTCCGAGGGCGACGATCAAGACCTTGTTCTCAGCTATATCATGTCAGCGACCGGAAAATCGTCCAAGGCCAGAGGAAGGGCATACCATTTACAGCAAGGTTGCCCAGCGCGGCGCTGGCAGCTCGTTGGACCTCAATATCGGAACTCTGGAGTAGGAACAGGATCGGCTCGAGGGTATCCCGATCGACTTCGCGCACGTCTGCAGCTTGACATTAGGAGATATTGTATCACCGCCATTCATTCCATCATACGCACCTCGTTCCGTGATCTCGGCGAAGGTCAGACTGGCGCTCCGTTGCAGGTCGACATTGTCGGAGTAAACGAGAGTACTCAGGGCCCGAAGCGGCTCTCCGGAGAAGAAGTCTGTTTCGGCGCGCTGGACAAGGGGCGTTAGCAAGGTGTGGTAACAGGTCGGATGGCATACTCGGTTGAGGAACCACCCGACAACAACTGATTCCCTTGGGGTTGCGACCTACGTTTTCCAGATAGCCCAGCAGATCTGAGACCGCTTCCCGTTCGTTGTCGGCCAGCGTAGTCTCGTAAATGCCATCTCGAGAACGAGCTCCACCCAGACACGCTGTAATATGACACCATCGATCGACTGCCGCCAGGCACGACAGACAGGTGGTAACGATTCCACTCATGCCTTCTTCAGCAGGCCCGCATTCGGGTCGAGCAACGATCTGTTCGGGACAGCCAGAGGATGATGTGGAGAGGAACTCGACTATTTCGTGCGGGAGGAGGAGGAGGAGTAGGCTGGAGCTGGAGCATATACGGGTATTCTGGGGGTCAAGCTTTGGGATGGGAACACAGGAAAGCGGGCGCGTGATGATCAACTCGAGGAGGAAATCGTCAGGAAAGTCTGGTGGGGGAAGTAAAAGACAAGAAGGAGGACGAGCGATAAGGAAAGAATGGAGGAAGGAGGGGAGGAAGGAGGTGAAGGAGGAAGAGGAGGACGAGAGAAGAGGAAACGAGGTTGCAGGAGCTCACTAGTCTTCTTCCCCTCTCGTCCGGTTTCGACTACACACTACACTTACTCTACTAAGATTTGAGGTCAGTCTGTTTCACTGATCTTCTTCAAGTTCATCTATTGTCTTTTCTAGTTGTTCTCCCCTTGAACCGTCGATGGCAGCTTCAGCCGTCCACGATAAGCTAGAGCTCCAAGCATCACATCATCCCGAACTGGCAACCAATGGAATTGGATCTCTGCATCTCCAACATTGCAGCTTCAACGTTTCACCTTCATCTTCATCGCATATTGATATCTTCGACTTGATATATTCAAGTCTCTCCGGCTTCAAGACCAGTCCGTGCCCGGGACCATGACGCCCCTTGTGACGGCGATGCAGATGATCACCAGACAACGATCTGATCAGCTGCGTGGACGTCTCAATACTGCAAGACTGCACTATTGCATACCTCGAGAGGGTCTGTCACATGCGAAGACTATTCCTACTCCTACTACTCGTACTAGTACTACTATTAGTAGTAGGAGTAGTAGTAGTAGTCGGCTAAGCTTGCATCAGAGTCTATCCACTCGCATTTCCCCGCAAAAGACAGACGGTGCGCGAGGGGGAGATCAATATGACTGGCATGATCGATCAACCTATTGATCTAAGATGTACGGAGTAGATACTACCTAGTCATTAGAATCAAGATAGAACATAGCTCTAAGTAGATACCAACCAGCATACCACAGCGCCATACCAGTGACCGAACAATGAGAAGGCCAAGGTAAAGGGAAAGAGAAAGGGAAAGGGAAAAGGCTGGGTCACCATCGTCTGGTTCCCATAGAATAACCTCGACGGTAACATCATCCCCATTCTCCCCTCTTTTCCTTCTCCTCCTTCTCCTCCTTCTTTTTCGCAATCATCCTCTCTTTGCTACATCTTGCTATCTCACCGATCCATCTTGCTCTTCTTCCATCATTCCCTCTTTGTCCTCCCCATTGAACAATGTCTGAGTAAACCCTTTGAGCCTCTCTCAGTCCAGTTGCAGATCCCACTGGTAACGCGCCTGCTGCGATCACCTCCGAATTTGATCCTTCAGCGACTCTGGAAGCTCGGTGAACGAGAGTCTTGGGTGTCGTGTGCAGTCTACAGCAAGGAACAGAGGACACACTATCGCTACGCCTCCCCCCATGTCTGCCTCAACCGCCACCGCCTCCGCCTCACTCCCCGACAATCCTCGCCCAGGGCGTCTTCGCCGCCTCAGCCAGCTGAGAGCCTATACACAGAATCTCTCCCATTCGGCCTCCAGTGGGCAACGGTCACGCGGGGGCTTGAGTAGTCGAGTGCCCTGGCTGTCGGCTACCTCTTCGGGTCCAGATACATCAGCGACGCAGGTGGGGAGCTCCACTACTCCGTGTCCCGAAGACCAACCCGCCCTCTCTCGCTACACCTCCGCACCCACCACGAGTTCGACTGGTCTCGCTGGCGATAGTCAAGCATCCTCAAACGAGTCGTCGCGATCCACCCCGCCGACCGAACAGAGCCTCGCATCCAATGTTATGGCGCGGCTGAGGAGTGTTTCGGCCGTCCAAGGTCGTCCGCCACGAAACCTGGGTCGAACCACCACCCCAGAGGCACCGACGTCCTCCCCAGAACCTCCGGCTGCGACGAGCGAGACAACTGAGTTGACGGAGACAACTCCGGCGGACGCTCAGTCGTCTCCCAAACCGAAGCAAAAAGCGACCATCCGATTTTTCCCATACTCAGACTCCTACCAAAGCTCGAGACCTTCGTTACCATTTGTCCCTATTACACGCACCCTTCCCTCGGAAAGCTGTGTCATTCGGGTCGGTCGATATTCAGAGCGCGATGGCATTCCTATCCCCAACCCCACTGAGCCCTCCGATGCGCCCGTGGGCTTCAAGTCCAAGGTTGTGAGCCGCAAACATTGCGAGTTCTTGTTCATCAATGGCCAGTGGCACATAAAGGATGTGGGTAGCTCGTCAGGGACCTTCCTGAACCACATGCGGTTGAGTCAGCCGAATATGGTGTCCCGCCTATACTCGATCAAGGACGGCGATATCGTGCAGCTTGGCATCGACTTTCGAGGGGGTGAAGAGATGATCTTCCGATGTGTTCGAATTCGCATTGAGTGCAACCGCGCCTGGCAACAGCAGCCCAATGAGTTCAAGTATGTGATCATTCATTGCCTCGTTGGAAGCTCGGCTAACATTGGGACAGCAAAAACACTGAAAGTCTCATCAAGAATCTGGGCAAAGGAGAGACTGCAGATTATTCAGGCTGCCGCGAATGCTCCATCTGTCTTGGCTCTGTCCTGGTTCGTGGTTTTCTCCTTTCCTTGGATCTAATCTCACACTAACCGAGTTCAGCGGCCCTACCAGTGTCTGTTCATGGCAGCCTGTGCTCACGTTTGGCATTACAAGTGTATCAGTCGTCTACTCCATTCGCCCGACTACCCCATGTTCCAATGTCCCAACTGCCGGGCATTCACTGATCTCAGCGCCGAGGTTGATGACTCCAACGACAATGAAGCTGAGAAGGGGAAGGAGAAGGGAGAAGCGGCTGAAGCTGCTCCAGAGGCTAACTCGGATGAGCCTCGCTCTGAGACGCAGTCGCCAGCGAACGCAGAAGCAGCCAATGGTGATGAGGAAACCCAAGATCAGCTTGAATCTCATGCCGAAGAGCCGGACATTGTGACCGACATTGAGAACTTGCATTTGCAGGACGACCATGCGCCAGAAGCGGATACGGAAGACACCCGGAGCACTGATTCCCCGGCTCCTCACGCGAGCAACGACGACCTTGCCCGCAGTGCCACTGTCAATATCCCCGGCTGGCAACCGACCCTGCCTCTCAACGTCCCGTCAGGTCGACAAGCCCATCTCCGTGCCGACACACCGGTCCGCTCAGAGACATCCGACGACAATCCATTGACGCCACGGAACGATTCCGGCCCACTCGCATTCGATGGTCGTGCGGGGATGCAGTGATATCCTCCAGACAATCGTCTAGAGACTATCTGGTGGACTATCAATACGAATATCTGGTCTTCTCATTGATCTAACTTCCTATCTTGTCATCATCTGTTGAATTTCACCCCCATCTCGATTGAAAACTTGCCCGTACTAAGGGCCCACTCGATCTACATTATACATCTACTGCATCCCCCCTACAGCGTTCATATGGCCGTCGAATTTGACTGCTCATGGCAAACCCGGCGTTTCCTGTTTGACACGCATTCCCCTTCCTATCGTTCAATATACCCATTGAGCAGCTCGGGCTGCTTTCTGCGAATCTTGGTGATGAGGCGAACTAGGAACCTTCTTTTTGTGCTCGTTACTTGTTCTTTCTGTTTTCTACTTGTCTATACTGGGTTGGCATTGATCTGTTTCTTCATCTATACAGACTTTCATCTATCATGTGTGCGGACACATTTCCTGATACGTATTGCTAATAGATGGCATGCCTTCTCGGTAGCATTGATGTACAGGTTAAGTTTAGGGGATCCTCAGGGAACTATGGTGAGTGATATGCGAGTAGTCCGAGTCCGACTGGGCGAACTTGCTGGTCAGACAAAATCGCCAGTCATGGATTATCGACCATCTTACCTGGAAGAGCAAGGAAGCTATATCACAACTGAAACACATCCACGCATAAACAACGAAGGCAACATGGCATCATAAATACTCCAACTCCTCAGTGACACTGGCAAATTTCACCTTCCAAACATCCTTCGGATACTCATCCCGCGCCTTCCACGGCTCCCGATCCCCAGCCTTGGGCAACAAGCTCTCAGCTGCATTGATATAAGTACTGTTGAGATTGAGAAGTCGTGATTGTTCCAACGGCCCCTTGACAGTTGGAATGACCACACTCTTCTTCTTCGCATCCATATAGCTCATCACCCGTGTCACGACCGTCATGCTCGCGTCTGCACCGAGTGTCCAGCTCGCGTTGGTGTATCCAATGATCGCTGCGGCGTTGGGCAAATCCTGGATCAAGGCGCCGCGCCACAGACACTTCGTATTGATGTGGAAAGGCTGCCCGTCGATACTCAGTTTTGCCCCGCCGACTACTTGCATTTTCAGGCCTGTTGCAGTGACGATGATATCTGGTTGCAGGATTTGTTTCTTGTCTTCGAGGTGAATCTCGTTTTCTGTGATTTGGCTGATCCGGCCCGTCACCACAGTTGCCTTCTTCGATTTGATGGCAGCATAAAAGTCTCCTGACGGACAGAGACATAGCCTCTGCTCCCACGGTCCATAGGGCGGATTGAAGTGCGGATCAATTGCCACATCATCAGGCAATTGCCTGCATGCATCCCATTGTATCAATTTGCGGCCTGCATTTGGAAAGGCACGACAAAACCTGAAGAACATATGAGGGAGCATCACCCATTTCCATCTGATCAATTTGAGCGCCAGCGTCTTCGGGAGGACCTTCCTTGCTACCTTGGCGAAGGTATCGTATTCAGGTTGAGACACGATATACGCCGGCGTGCGCTGCAGCATCGTGACATGGGACGCCTCCTTCGCAATACTCGGGAGCAGAGTCACAGCCGTGGCGCCGGAGCCGATAACGACAACATCCTTGTCCTTGTAGTCGAGCCCCTCCGGCCAGAACTGCGGATGCACCACCTTACCCTTGAAATTCTCGATCCCGGGTATAATGGTCGGCAAAGGCGATTCATAATCGTAGTACCCCGTTGCGAAAATCAGCCACCGGCAGTGTAGGACTCTAGTCCTCGACGATGACGATCCCTCGATAGCAGTGTCGGTACACGAAAGCACCAGAGACCAGACCTGGGACTTGGAGGACCAATCGGCCTCCGCTAGTCTGTGTCTGTACTGGATCTTCTGGTCGATTTGAAACTGGGCGGCGCATTCTTTCAGGTACGACAGTATGGACCCCGCATCGAGGATGGTCCTGTCGCTGTCCCAGGGCCGCCATTTGTAGCCGAAGGTGTGTAGGTCGCTGTCGCTGCGGATGCCGGGGTATTTGAAGAGATCCCATGTGCCGCCCATGCTGGCGCGGGCTTCGAGGATGGTGTATGTTTTGGATGGATGGCGGGTTTGGATGCGGTAGGCTGCGTTCACGCCTGAGATCCCCGCGCCGATGATGACCACGTCGTAGAAGTTGGCAGAGTCCATGGTTGCTGGGTTCTGGGACACTGATTGTCAATACAGTAGGAGACTTGGAGGTGTCCTTCTGAAGGAATTCGGAAAGCCCTCAGGCATCATCTCAACCGCGCCAGGCATGTCTTTATACTTCGGAGAGACAGCTGGCCATCCATTCCCCGTGAGAGGCCTATCTTGGTCCGTCTCACATCTTCAGCATTTTGTAAGAATAGGCCAAGACCTGGTATCGGCTTTTAAAGACATGGTTCATGTCACCGGATTTGTGGGAACCTTGCAAGTATCGGGGAGAGTCAGGGATCAGTCCGAATGGAAATCACCCGAGCCAGTCGCGGGTAAAACACTGACAACTCCTCTTCCAAGGCAACGGAAGGTTCTCTTGGCGATGCTGCTTCTTGAGCTTTGGTTGGATCCGGTCTCCCCGTGTTTTTGTAGAATCAAGCTGCATTGCCTCGGTTCAAAGAAGTGACAGTGAAGGGCATGTTCAGCCACGATTCTGCACAAAGGCAGGCCTTTCCAAGATCAACAATGAGTGCATGAGAACAAAGAAGACGTCCCTATCCCACAGGGGGAGCTAGTGGAAGATGCCCCTGCGCTTCGGGGAGGACAGCCTGGCGAGGATATACCATCCACCCCTTGAGGCATTCGATTGTTGGGGTCACTTCAACCTTTACCGAAACAATCGCACCACATTACCGAGGCACTTCTCTCAGAATCCGGGCCGGACTGACTTCATTTAGAACCGCATGGACAGTGCATGTGCTATCATCAGATACTCTGAAGCCCGGGGCAGCGTAGCCCAAAGTGCAAGTGTTCTCAGCTCGTGTAGACAAGTACACCTTATCCCCCAGCATCTAAGGCCCGCATCTCGTCATTCTTCCTAGACCGGGTAGTGACCAACATCTTCAGCGTGCTCGGGTTGCCGATTCTCACGCGACTCGGCAACCCTAAGCGGCTCTAAACATCGGTATGTCCGAGCGGTTCCTGGATTGTTCTCCCTCTTGCACTCGGCACTCCCGTCAACCACGGAATCTTCCAGTTTCACTCGGCGAATGGCAACCGGCCTACGAAAAAGCCTCCCGTTTCGTCGCCAAGCTCAACACCACGGAGAAAATCAAGCTCATCACCGGTAGCAGCGTGAACACCACGGATGGCTCGTCCTTCACTGCACTGCAGTTTTTGGATGGGTCCATGGGCCTGCAGGACTATTACTACGTCTCGGCATTCAGCCAGTCTTCAGCCCTTGCTATGACTTGGGACAAGAACGCGATCTATGCTCAGGTCAAAGCTGTCGCAATGGAGTTCTACCTTAAGCGTTTCCAGGTGGTCGATGGCCCGACGTCCCAGCCTTTGGGCCGTACTGTCTGGGGTGGGCGTCTGGTAGAGACTTTTGGACCGGATCCTTACCTGAACGGCATTTCAACTGGACTGAGCGTGAAGGCATATAAAGAACACGGGTGTGGTTGCTGGTGCCAAGGTATGGACAGCAAAGTCGAGATGCAACCATAGTGCTCTGATTCTTACCTCTTTAGCATTTCCACTCAATGAGCAAGAAACAAATAGCACTGAAAGCATGGGAGATGGTGGAGGCCTCGGCGCTGGTGCAGCACCCAGTTCAAACTCTTCAATGAGCTTTGCTGCCGCTCCACCCTCTTCCTCATCTACCTCGCCAGGAATGGGTGGAATGGGAGGTACCGGTTCCTCTTCTTCAGGTGCTCCTTATTCCTCGAACGGGGACTCGAAGACCCTACACGAGACCTATCTCTGGTCTTTTTACGACGCCATCCACTCAGGTATTGGTGGCGTAATGTGCGCTATGTCAAAGGTCAACAACGCATTCTCGTGCGAGTCGTATTCGCTGTTGATGCACCTCTTGAAGACTGAACTTGGCTTTCCGGGATTCGTCTTCCCCGACACCAATGGCCAGCAGCACGCTCTCGCATCTGCAGCCAACTGGCTTGACTTTCTTCCAGCCTGTGGAGTACTTCCACCATCCAGAGCTATATTGCAAAGCACAACCTGACTGAAGCACCTTTGAACGATATGGCCATCCGTAACCTCATTGGATATTATCATTTCAACCTTGACAATGGCACCCAACCTTCAACTGCAGGTGAAGACGCCTACGTTGATGTTCGGGGTAGTCACTCAAAACCGATTCGTGCACACCGTTCGAAATCTTGGTCCTCCTCAAGTATACGAACAATGCATTGCCTCTCAAGAAACCTCACAAGCTGGCTGTTTTCGGATCCCATGCCCGAGCTGTCATTGCTGGCCCGAACATGCAATTCAGTGTGCAGGGTTCGGGTCCTACATACGATGGCCATTTGGCAACAGACTCCGGCGCTGGACAAGGGTCACTGCCATATTTGAACCCACTGGAGATAACTCTCACAATGAGGGCCAGCGAGGATGGTACCATGTTCCGATGGGTTGCCAACGACGCATACTCCGCAACGGCCGGCTCCAACCTTGTGGTACAAGGATCAGACAGCGCCTCCGTCACGCCTTCAATCAGTAAATACGCAGAAAACATGGACGTGTGTCTTGTGTTCCTCAACGCTCTGGCTGGAGAGAGTGCCGACCGTACGGAGCTGTATAACACAGGCCAGGACGCTCTCGTCAAAGTCGCAGAGAATTGTGCTAACACCGTCGTGGTGATCAACACAGTTGGCGCCCGTCTTTTCGATGAGTGGATCGAACATGGGAATGTGACCGCAGTTCTGCACGGCAGTCTTCTGGGACAGGAATTCGGCAACTCGATCGTCGACGTGCTATACGGCGAGGTCAACCCGAGCGGCAGGCTGATCTACACCATTGCGAAGAATGAACCAGACTACAACGTCGGATTTTGCTACACACATAACTGCAACTTCACCGAGGGCAACTGCAGTGATTATCGGTACTTTGACGCCTACAAGGTCACTCCTCGCTACGAGCTCGGGTACGGTGTTTCCTATACCAACTTCACTTACAGTGATCTCCAGATTGATTCGATCAGGTCATTGTCCTTGTATCCGATTGGTAAGGTATCGATTGGTGGCTACGATGATCTATGGGATATAGTTGCCAATGTTGGAGTTGTCATCCGAAACGCTGGCGCTGTCGATGGCGCTGAAGTGCCCCAGCTTTACATTGGCTATCCGAAGTCGGCAAAGCAGCCCGTGCGCCAGCTGCGTGGATTTGATAAAGTGTATATTCGGTCCGGGGAGCAGAGACAGGTCAAGTCCCCTCTGCGGCAGAGAGACATTTCTCACTGGGATGTCCAGGCTCAGAAATGGGCTGTTGCGTCTGGCATCGAGGATCTGAGGCTGCAGGGAGAATTCTCCGTTCAGACAAAGGGGTAGACCAGATATATAGAGCAATAAGATGTGTAAGATCGGCCGGTCGAAAGCTTGGGCTTGCACCCACCTCTCTTGAAGCCATGAAGATCATAACATAGTAAGCTACTTCCAAAGCGATCAAGTCAAGCCATTGAGCATAGCGCACGGATTTTGTTTGAAGAGATGTGCCACATGGAGAGCTCTCTGTCTATATGGACGCCACCAAGAGGTATACCCCAACTACTACTTCAGAACCTGTGTAAAATTGTTCCCTCTGATCCGCTTATAACTTTTTCTCCATGTGATGCCTCCACGCTGTTAGTCTTCTGTTTAGCCTTAGCCTTCTGTCCTCCGGCTCTTACTACTACTACTGCTGCTACTATCATTACTACTACTGCTACTATTATTGTTTCTATTTTTCTAACTGTTTTTCCTATTATTTTTCCAACGGTTCTTCTACTACATCTGCTCCTGATACTCTGCTCCTGCTACTTATAACACTTTATAGTCGCCTTCACATTCTCTATAGATCGCTCGACCAATAATAGAAAACTATAACAGTAGTATCATATCTTCCTACCTATGGGGTTCGAGTGCGCCGCGCGTATGCGCGGCGCTCAAGTCTTGTGGTTCAGTATGTTGATGCCAATGGCTATGTAGGGCAGCACTATGCCATACGAGGGTGTCCATTTAGCACATCCCCATTTCGACAATACCTCGAGTCCATCACCTTGGCAAACCTAGTAGTCCGGGGTAGCTCTTATCACTCTCCAATCCCGGACACGCCCAACGCTTGGCGGCATCTTTAGCGTCGCCTTCTCCTCCCCTTTTCAGGCCGCGCCTGATAACACGCCTGACATGCGATCTTCTTATCACTATGTCTTCGATATTGTGTTCACCATGATGAACTCTCTATGGATGGAGAATGCGTTGAGCCAAAGCGTCTCCGCGATAGCAGGGACACGGCTTCTATCAACCATAGCATCATGACTCCGCACCGTATCTTGAGTCCAGTCTCAACCCCATGTCAATGCGTATAAAGCGATCATGTTCCCCCGCTCGACTGGGTGATATCCCCTCAAAGTGCCACGGCACATAACCACAATGGAGAAGGAAATCTCAACCAAGGACATTCCTGTCCCCAGCGATGATACCGGTTCTGGCACGGTTCTACCTTATCGTCAGACCAAACGTGGTCTGGCCTCTCGCCATGTACAGTTGATGGCCATTGGAGGGTCCATTGGCACTGGGTTGTTCGTTGGAATCGGATCATACTTGCGGGATGCGGGGCCGCTGTCGTTGTTCCTGGGGTATCTGATCTGGGGCGTGCTCTTCATCCTGCCCGTCAATCTGAGTGTCGGCGAGATGGCTGCGTATCTTCCCATTCGAGGCTCGATCTTCGAGCTGGCAGCACGATTCATCGATCCAGCTTTCGGATTCGCTATGTATGCCATGTCCCTCTAAACCTTTCCACTCCTACATTCAATGGAGACCTCTACTAACTGCTACAGGGGCTGGGTATATTTCTATGGAGGTGTCATGCTAGTGTGTGTTGAATACTCCGCCGTTGCAACAGTCATGCAATACTGGAACACAAGCGTCAATCCGGCAGTTTGGGTGGCGATGGCCCTGGTTGTATGCTCAATGCTAAATTTCGTCGCCGTGAAGTACTATGGCGAAAGCGAGTTCATTATGGCATCGACGAAAATCCTGCTTCTCATCGGCCTTGTCCTCTTGACCTTCATCACCATGGTCGGCGGGAACCCTAAGCATGACGCCTATGGTTTTCGAAACTGGAGCCACGGCGCCATGTTTGAGTACTATACTGACGGTGCGACTGGTCGGTTCTTGGGGTTCTTCTCCGTGGTGGTCTATGCAGCTTTCTCTGTCGCTGGCCCTGACCTTCCTGCTCTGGCTGCTGGCGAAATCCAGAACCCGCGCATTACCATTCCTCGAGTTGTCAAGATGACCTTCTGGCGCATCGTCGGTTTCTATGTGATTGGTGTCCTTGCAGTTGGCATCATCTGCAATCCTCGTGATCCACGCCTCATGTCCGCCATCGATTCTGGTGCTGCCGGGGCTGCAGCTTCACCATGGGTCATTGGCATACAGAATCTGGGCATCCACGGTCTTCCTGATTTGATCAATCTTCTCATCCTGCTGTCAGGCTGGTCCTGCGGGAATGCCTATGTATACAGCTCCAGCCGCACGCTCTACTCTCTGGCCCGGGACGGCCAAGCGCCGAAGTTTCTTCTGAAGTGCACATCATCGGGCATACCCATCTACTGCGTGCTTACAGTCTCCCTCATCTCCTGTGTCACATTCCTGGTGGCGAACACATCATCCGTGACTGTGTTCTACTGGTTCGTCGACCTGACAACGATTGCTTTCGTGCTCACATACACGGGCATGGTCTGCGTCTTCTTGGGCTGGTACCGCGCCTTGAAAGCCCAGGGCATCGACCGCAAGCAGTTCGTACCGTGGGCCTCTCCAGGCCAGCCTTATGCAGCTACCCTTGCTGTCGTCATCGGCTGCGCAGTAGCCCTCTTCAACGGTTTCTCCGTCTTCAAGCCTTTCAGCGTGCAGGGCTTCGTGACTTCGTATTTCGGGCTCGCTTTCTGGGTTGTTATGTTCGTCTTTTGGAAGGTATATCATCGCACTAAGTTTGTGGACCCGGCTTCGGCAGATCTCTACTCTGGCAAAGCGGATATCGATGAGGAGTGTAAGATCTGGGAAGAGGGAGGATGGGAGGAGAGGCGCAAGGCTGAGCTGGCGCAGATGAGCTGGGTACGCCGGGCCTGGGAGCGCATGTGGTGATATATTTTGTTTCTTTTGCTTTTTTGGAGCTCTTTCGAAGATTCGAATATAACGTTGCGCTGTTGTGATTGTTGGCAGGAGGACTACATATATCATCAGATAGACAGTGTAGTAGTACACCAAGACATGCGCGAAACCATGCAGATGTATATTGCCCGGACTTGTATTTCCTTTAGGTTAATTAACGGAATCCGATCTAAATCATTGGTCAACTCAAAGCATCCTCGACGTTTCAGAATATCAAGATGTCATACATGTTGGCGATCCTTGCGTCCCCCGCCTTTGACCTTGACACGGACCAGCTCTTTGACACTTCTGCCTCGAGGACGTTTCACTACTTTTCTGCAGCCCTCACTTGTAAAGTCAGTTTCACGTCGACCAACAGCTGTATCCCGTCTGGCTACTCCTCGCCGTTGTCGATCGCGATGCGGTTGAACTTCAGCGAGCCGCCGACCCCGACCCTGAGTCGCCAAAACACCTCCCTCTATGGACGTCATCACCAGCGCCGGACAACACATCCTCACCTGCTGTCATCGCGCCGAAAGCCAAGAAGGTGGGTTTGCTACTCGTCCGTGCAGGCAGTGCTGTGATCTAACAGTACTCTAGATGGCCACTAGTTTTCCGCTTCATCAAGGGGGCAATCCATGGAGAGATATTGCTGCCCGTCTTCCTGCATGCTGTTTTCACAGCTTTTGTGGTCTACCTCGATACTCATGTCTTTGAGACAGTGGGACTGCCGAATACTATCGTACGTCCCATCACCATTCCGATGGGGATCTATCTTGACTAAACAGCTCGGTATAACTAGATCCCATCCCTCTCCATCGTGGTAGGTCTGATCCTAGTCTTCCGGAATCAAACCTCCTACAACCGGTTCTGGGATGGGCGCAACGCCATGAGTACCATGAACACCTGCGTGCGTAACCTAGTCCGCACTATCATCACAAACAGCTACAGCTCCACGCACGGCCCACCCACCGCAGCTGAGCGCGAAGACATCGAGCGGACGGTCCGCATCCTGATGGCTATCCAGTACGCAGTCAAGAACCATCTACGCGCGGAGTGGGGTGCCGCGTGGGCTTTTGGCGATATCCTTGGAAATGATCTGGATGAGCAAGGCACTGCTGCGTATAACCCCGAATATGCGGGTCTTCTCCCAGCTGGACTGGAAGGACATGAAAATGAAGGACTGGGCTTGCCCTATCAGTTGACTTTCTTCGTTGATGGATTTATCAAGCGCGGTGAGGATCGTGGCTGGTTTAATGCGCCTGGCGCGAGTCAGATGCAGGCGCAGTTGAATATTCTGCTGGATGCTTATGGGAGGATGGAGACTATTAAGTTGACGCCGATGCCCGTTGCTCATCTGTGAGTTTTTTTACTAGAACATTATGGCCTGAGCGGATTGGAACAAGCTAATGAGTACCTGCAGTATCCACCAAAAGCAGGTGCTTGCCCTATTCGGCTGCGTGCTACCCTTTGCCATGGTGGATGAGATGGGCTGGTGGGCCATCCCTATCGTGAGCCTGGTCATATTCACTCTCTACGGCATAGAAGGCATTGGCTCCCAGCTGGAAGACCCATTTGGCTACGACAGAAACGACATCAAGATGGACGCACTTGTCGGTGATTCCAAGATGGAGATCGATGTTGTTTTGACGGAGTGGCGCAGGTACTCCAAAGCTATGGAAAGCATGAGAGATGTCCCCGAAGAGCTCACTCATGGAGAGCGATGCCTCGAGCCTCAACAAAGCACGCTGGGGAATGGCGGTGGACGAGCAAAGGAGGGGAAATACATGCCATCCGATCTGTTTCTAAAGCTGAGGCCGCGGACTGCTCTTTAGTGTCTCTCAGAATTGGCTCAAAGGGTATTTCAAGGATGTAAATCATGACTGGCATTCGAGGGCAATGTTCCTGCGGAGATTATAAGGGCGGTTCCAAAGCAAGCACGCTGTCCAAGATTGAGTCTGGGGTCACTTCTTCCAGCACATGGGCGACGGCTTTCAAGTCACTTCCGTATTGTAGACTACGATCATCATCTGGGCTTGCAACAACGATGCGATGACGGAACACCTTCCTCGCAGCTAGTGCAACAATGGACGGAGTGAGATAATCAATGCCGTGCAGGGGTGCCAGAAATCTGGAAGCAAGTCAGATCCTATGGAAACTGAGGAACATGGAAAGAGTAGCCTGGCTTACTGTGCAAACTGAGTAAATTTGTTGTTGGCCTTTGCAGACACACCACCAGCGACAGCGCGGCTGAGGCGTAAAAAGACAACGATGTCCTGCATGTATCGAACCACTTCGGCGCTCGTGGTGACTGATTCACTCGCCTCCCGGAGCTGGTTTATTGCCTGTGCACAAAATCTCTGGTCAGGTTGATGGCGTTGATGGTCCATAGGCGTCTGCATACCGTGCGGTCGATTTTGGCCTTTTTCTGAAAGACTTTCGGCCTGTGAATAACCGAGGACACAGAACACTGATCATCCGAAAGCCAATCATTCTCCTCGAGGTAGACATAGCCGTCTCTGGGGTCATGAAAATGGGAAACAATCAGATGTTCGGTCTACGATATTCGAGTTAAAATGGCACACTCTGAAGTAGATGAAGGGTGGGCACCAACAAGATGTGACTTCAGCGGTGGTCGGAGCTGGTCGCCTTCACGCACAACAAGTGGCAGGAATAGGAATTCTTCAGGGGCATTCAAGACTCCCATTTCAGTAGCCAGCTTTTTGGTGCGCATCAACTGCAGTTATATCAGCACGGCCGTAGCACAAGTCGCGAGATCGAGGGCCTTACCTGCAAAGCCTGGACTTGGACGTCATCGCTGACCAGGTTGAAATTCTGGGCAATCACAATGCTGACAACATTGGCCTCGTCGAGGTGTGGGCTTGGGATCGGCGACTTGCTGCGATCACGGGGTGTCAATCGGGATGACAGGTTGCTCGACTGCTTGACTGGTCAGCTACTGGCCATTTGACAGAGCGTCCTCTCTGCTGAGACAGTTCGTACCGATCCCGTTTTCAGCCTGAAGTAAGACGGACGTTCTAGGCTTTTACGAGCATCTGCAGTGAGGATCCCATTATGGATATCTTCGATAGTTGTTGCTGAAGAACAGTCGATGACGGAATACGACAAGTCGAACGTATTCTCGCAGATCTGTCATAGCATCAGTAAAACCGAAAAGTCACGATTAGGGGTTCCACTATGGAGGTTTACCAAGGCCAGTTCTTTGGCCAGATCGCTGATATTGTCCCTTGTCGTCTCAATCAGGCAATGTTCACGGGCGGCGAGGCAGAGAAACAGAGCCAGTTCAAGGTCAGACAGTTGTCGAACATTGTCCTGGACACTCCGTTCATCCATCCTTCGGCATCATGGGCCATCAAGTCCCAATGCATGAGACAAGACTGAGGCAATGATGAACGGAGGGGACGAGCGGGAATGCGATGGCAAGTCCATGCCTTATGGCCTGAGAGTTTGGGTGTCAATATCACCAAATATGGACTAGCGTGTATCCCGTCGCAGCTGCGGAGCTGCGCCGCTGTCCATCAACAACCGTCCAGGAACCTCCGCATGGGACATGGGTCAATGATTCTCCAGGGCCATCGTCTATGACAAAGCCCACGTCTTGGAATGGCGCCCTCAAATCCCCTTGCCACCTGGGAAAAGGTCGGCCACAGTTTCTATCGCAAAATCCCCGTGTATGACGCCATCTTCGATGAAGACGTGGAGCTAGAGAACTACATTGTCGCGGGCGCACCTTATGGAGGAGCTATCGGTATGACTGAAAGAGCTGTAATTAAGATCTCCAGCTAAACTCGAGCATCTAGCACTCTACCGCGACGAGAGCAAGCCATTCAGGTTCCATGATGCGCAGTCGTCACGATCCAGCATTGACATCTATTCCTGCTCTGGAAAGCAGATAAATCGCATCAACGTATGGCAGATCTCCAAAATTCATACATTCCAGGAAAATGCTAATCTCTTGCAGTGGGAGCAAGCTACCATTCGAGGGCTCGGCTGGTCCGACAAGGAGGAGCTCCTTGTCGTATCTGAAGATGGCACAGTCCGCCGTTACTTCGGTCTTGATGGTGAATTTACTTCCTTTTCTCTCGGCAATGTGAGACCAATATTCCGATCCTTCTCTTCCTCTAGTCTCAATCTGACGATGTACAGGGCGCCGAAGAATATGGCGTGAGAGCCTGCCAATTTTGGGCCTCGGGCCTTGTGGCATTGCTGTCTAATAATCAGTTGATCGCGGTCTCAAAATATGACGAACCACGACCAAAGTTGCTCGCCCCTTGTCCGGAAGGTGAGGTATCATCATGGTCCCTGATTCCTCCGGCGCATACATTGTCGCGCTCTGTGGAGGTCTTGCTAGCGGTCGACAAGACAGTCTTCCTGGTCGATTCCACGGAAGCGGAAGATAAGGTCCTGCAAGATGGCCCATTCAAGCATACCAGCGTGTCTCCGACCGGACGTTTCGTAGCGCTGTTTACCAGCGAAGGAAAGTTGTGGGTTGTCAGCAGTGACTTCCAAAGCAAACTCAGCGAATACGACTCGAAATCTCGCGTCGCCCCAAGTTCCGTCAGCTGGTGCGGTGACGACGCGGTTATTCTGGCATGGGAGGATGAAATCCATCTTGTTGGGCCTAGCGGTGCCGCCTCAAAGTAGGCTATCTCGGTCTTCCGTTTTATTATTATGCTGACTCTGACTGTTCATAGATACTACTATGATGGCCGTGTCCATGTCATCCCTGAGTTTGATGGTGTTCGCCTGCTCACAAATGATTCTTGCGAATTCCTGCACAAAGTCAACGGTACGTCATCGTATCAAGACCAGAAGTTGAGCATCTGCTGACTTGTCCCAGACGTAACCGAAGAGATCTTCCGTCTGGGTTCTTCGTCCCCTCCTTCTATTCTCTTGGACTCGGTAGAGCAGTTGGAGAAAAAGTCGCCAAAGGCAGACGAAAACATACAACGCATACGCTCAAGCCTTCCCACAGCTGTAGATGCGTGCATCAAAGCAGCAGGCCATGAATTCGACACATATTGGCAGAAGCGACTGCTGAAAGCTGCCTCTTTCGGAAAATCTGTTCTCGAACTCTACAACAGCGACGAGTTCGTTGAGATGACTGAGAAACTACGAGTTCTGACAGCCGTCCGGGACTATCAGATTGGGCTGCCGATTTCCTATGAACAGTACTTGCGTTTGACCCCTGAAGGGCTCATTGAACGACTCATAAGCCGTCATGAGTATCTCCTAGCCATCCGCGTCTCAGAGTATCTACAGATTCCGGCTGATCGCATCTATGTTCATTGGGCCAGTCAGAAAGTCCGGGTCTCGACGGTCGACGACGAAGCTGTGTGCAAACTTATTGTTCAGAGACTGGAAGGAAAGCCTGGCATTTCTTTTGAGGTTATTGCCCAAGCCGCATACGATGAAGGTCGATCGCACCTGGCCACACAACTGTTAAATCATGAGCCTCGTGCCGGAAAGCAAGTTCCGCTACTATTGAACATGGAAGAGGATGAGCTTGCCCTGGACAAGGCGATTGAAAGCGGGGATAATGATTTGGTCAACTATGTGCTTCTGCACATGAAGAGCAAGCTGCCACTAGCAAGCTTCTTCCGCATGATCAACACTCGTCCCATGGCATCTGCATTAGTTGAGAACGCTGCTCGGCACGAGGATACCGAATTGCTCAAGGATCTCTACTACCAGGATGACCGACCTATCGACGGGTCAAATGTCTTGCTGTCCGAAGCTTTACGAGAAACAGACACACAACGCAAGACGGAGAAGCTTCACCTGGCATCGCGTCTCCTCTCAGACTCCAAAGACCCCACGGTCGTATTGCATCAGAAATTAGTCTCTGAGGCGTCTCAGCTCCTGAAGGCTCAAGGAGCATTGGACAAAGACCTCGCGGACCATTCTGAGTATCTTGGTCTTAGCTTGAACGAAACCATCTACAGATTGATTCGGGCTGGATACGGGAAGAGAGCGCACAAGATGCAAGGCGAATTCAAGATGCCCGAGAAAACCTACTGGTGGTTGAGGTTGAGAGCCTTAGTCGCCAAGCGCGACTGGGGCGAGTTGGAGGAGATTGGCAAGATCAAGAAATCTCCAATTGGATGGGAGGTAAGATATCTAATCCTGGGTATTTGGATGTGTGCTCACACTCAGTGGCAGTCGTTCTATAATGAAGTCCTGGGCGCCGGGAACACGAAACTTGCTTCGATCTTCGTCCCGAAATGCACCAACTTGCCTGTCGCAGACAGGATTGAAATGTGGGTGAAGTGTGGAATGATCGTTAAGGCGGCAGAGGAGGCCCACAAGGCCAAAGACATAAACACCCTCGAACTCCTTCGAAGCAAAGCATCAGGTCCCGCAAGTACTGAGATTGAGCGCATGATCAACCAGCTCAGGCCAAGAAAATAGGGGCTATCAAGGTTATCTCATAATGTCGTGCCTTCAAGTGATCTCCTCGTCCTCGTCATCCATCCCAGGGTTCCCTTCTGTCGGGTTGGATACCACAGTCGAGGTGAACGCATTCACGGTGGATTTTTGTTGCTCGATCTTCTCTGTGGCCATTGCATCATCGCCATCATCGCCATCATCGCCATTTTGGTCTTCAGCGTCTTCATCTTGTCGGAGAGCCGCGAACATAGTTGATTTGCGATTCATATCTTCCCAGTCAGCCTGGGCATGTCTTGTCAGCATGTGTATACCTTTTTTCATAGGACGTAATAGAATATCCATACCCTTCGTGCCTTGATGTTCTTTGCACGATCAACACTCTTGGCTTTTTTGATCTCCAACTGGTCCATGACCGCCTCAGCCCTCTCCATTCCCTTCTGCTGCCTTAACCGCTGCGCTCTTGACATCTTCTTCTGCTTCTGCTTCTTCTGAATGCCGGCATTTGCGCGCTCAGCCAGGATAGAAGGCCGCTGAACTGTCGGAGATTCGGCGCGCGGTAGAGTAGTCAGAGACTTGTCTACATCCAGGCTGGGAGACGCTGCCCGCCGTGCAGCTCGGGTGTTGTTCGCCTTCGCTAAATCATAGTCAGCATAAGATTTGCCCAAAGAATGTGACATAACTCACGTCTGTTCTTTGCCATTGTAGCTGGTGTTTGTGAGGAGTCTGAATTGTTGTGTGGAGACGCCGCCGCTATCGATAAAAATTTTACGGTGGGCGCGATGCACCAACTACGCAGCCCCAGACCAAGCGAGAGCTGTATACAATCTCCTCCTTCTCCACCTTCCTACACCAGCAACTTCACGCTGTGTCTCGCGCCCGGACCCTACCGCCCATGCTCGAGAGGTCTCTTTCCTGCCGCTGTGGCTCTCTTGAACCCTCATTCCGCCATGAATGCTCGCAGAGAGGGAGCTGACACCTTGACTGGCCCCATCCATTACGCAACCCGAAGCAGTCACGATGAGACCGTACTCACAGCCTTACGAAACAATCAAACCCTAGCCTATTCAGCCATCGCACTATTGTCTATATATCTCTTCCTTAACCGGCTTGGCTTTGCTCCGGTTTCAGTCATACATCTTCTCTGGAACATACTCGTCTACATAACACCTGCTCGCATCATTGTCGCATTGGATTCCCACATGTCGCCGTCTGATACCTCCTCGTCGGGCTCCCCTCAGATGACGTTTCACGCAAAGAGCGAGTCGATGCAGCGGATACTTGGTCTGGACAACAACTCATTCCCGTTCTTTCCGCGATCGCGATCTCTATCTGGTATTGGGAGCGCACTCCTGGGCAACAACAAAGATGCTATACCATCGGGATTGGGGAACTGGGACAATAGCTGTTACCAGAATAGCATTATCCAGGGTCTCGCCTCCCTAGGGGCGCTTTCTGCTTTCTTGGGTCACAATATCGACGCACTAGGTGACAAGGCCTCTTTCAAGACACACCAGGCTCTCAAAGGCATCATCGACCTTTTGAACACTGCATCAAACCATGGACATAAGCTCTGGATCCCCTCAGAACTGAAATCGATGAGCAGCTGGCAGCAACAGGATGCACAGGAATATTTCTCCAAGTTGGTGGACCAGATCGACATTGAAATTCAGCAGGCTTCCAGGGGACAAACGAGAAATATGGGACTCAAGATGGTCGGTCCGGAGGAAAATATTCTCAGAGACCTTTCCTCACATGCGTCATCGATTGATGAAAATGGCTTTCCGGACTCGCGGCTCGAGAGAGCCTCATTTCGCAATCCGCTGGAAGGGCTGCTCGCCCAACGAGTTGGGTGTATGAAATGTGGGTGGACAGAAGGCTTGTCGCTGATTCCATTCAATTGTCTTACCGTGCCTCTCGGAGGAAAATTCGAGTACGACGTGCGCGAGTGCTTGGACCAGTACATGACATTGGAGCCTATCGAAGGCGTGGAATGTACCAAGTGCACATTATTGCGCGCTCAAGAACAATTGATAAACCTGCTCGGAGGACTAGCAGAAGTTGAAGGTCTGACGGATAGCTCCGAGTCAACGGGACTATCTGACTCCGTGAAGACCTCTGCTCAGGCACGGCTCCAGGCCGTGAAAGAAGCTCTCGAAGAGAACGATTTCGCCGAGAAGACACTGGCAAGCAAATGCCACATCCCATCCAAGAGCCGAGTCTCCACTACCAAATCAAGACAAGCTGTCATTGCAAGAGCACCTCAGTGCCTCGTTATTCATATCAACCGCAGCCTCTTTGACGAGATGACTGGAATGCTGAAAAAGAATTACGCAACAGTCAAGTTCCCAAAGGTCATCGATCTCAATGACTGGTGTCTAGGCACCCGCATGGCTGAGAAATCCGGCGATGCACTAGAGCAATGGGTGACCAATCCTTCAGAGACGATGCTTCCTCGGCCAGGCAAGTCTGTTCATATCCCAAGCAGACGATTTGAGCTGCGGGCTATCATCACACATTATGGACGACATGAGAATGGGCATTACATCTGCTATCGCAAGTATCCGACGGCCGTATTTCCTGCTCCTGTTCCAGATGAGGTCTTGCAGGCTGAAGGCGATAAGGAAAAACCCGAACGGTGGTATCGACTGAGCGACGATGATGTGCAAATGGTCAGCGAAGCCCACGTCATGTCCCAAGGGGGTGTTTTCATGCTCTTCTACGAATCCATGGAGAATTACCAGACAGTAAACCATGCGCAATCACCAAAGTCGGAGTCAGCGCATTACGAGGCCGCCGAGTCGGCGTCGAATTCTACCATGTCTGAGGATATGTCTACGACGTCCACCGTCACCGACGCTGATTCCAGCATCTCACGCGCGACAAGCGTCTCTGCAGCGGAGCATGCCTCGCTACTTGCCGAAGATATGAAACTCGACGTCCAGGCTCTCAAGACCTCGAGCGTAGCTGATATCAACGCTCAAGGTCCCACTGACGGACTCGACACTCCATCTGCCATTGCCGCATCGTGACCAGCCTGCGCTCGTCTTGCATCTTTCTCTAACTTCATTGACCGCGAACCTGTGCCGTATGATTTCGGCTACTGCATCACATTGATACCCAAGGCACATTTTCGCATGTGGGCGTTCATAAGGGGCTCTGGATTTCGTATGTATTCTTTACAGATGTACTTTTAGGCTCATCAGAAGAAATTAGATTCTCACACTGCATTCATACCATCCCGAGCTTGCTCTTTCCGTAGCAGACCCAGCTCATCTCGTGAACTCTTTGCCGCCGAATGAGCCCCTTCGCCTTCTTCAGCTTTTCTTACCTTCACTTCTAGCTTCGCTGTTCTCCCCAACGCTTGCATATGATCTTCAACTTGCCCTAATTCGACGATGCCTCTTTGATCTCCTAACTCCTTCTCGCGAAAATCCTCTCAAGTTTCTCTCTCGTTCCTTATTCACCCCAACACCTCTAGCCATCCTTTAGCCGCGATCTTCTCACATTTCACTCCGTTGTCACTCCACAAGGTCCATCCACATCGATTCCTTGATCTTTCTTGCTTGACCTACTCTTCTCTAACCTTTTACCTCTGCCTTGTCTTACCCACTGATACCTCTGCGCGATCCATTTCCTCTTTTCTTCAACTCTTCTCGTGCCTTCCTCCTCTTTGACTCCTCTTCATCTTTCTCTCAGCTTCTTTCTCTTTTCTTTCCTACCTCGTCTCGTCTTACCGGACTTTACGCCGCCGCCATACTTTGCCCTTTCACATGCTTTGACTCTTCTCAACTTCCTCCTAAGTTCTTGCTCCTACCCTAGGGCAATATCTTCACCATCCTCGCCTACTTCATTTCACTTTCTTCTCTGACTCCGCTCTGCCTTGATCTTTTCATTCCCTGGTCTTCTTCCTCTCGTCTTTCTTTCCCTGCCTTGCCTTGCCAAACTTACGCCTCTATCTACACTTTGACCCTATCTGCTCTTTCTCCTACATCATCGTCTACACCCCCGCCTGCATCTTCGTCTGCAGCACTATCGACACCACCTTCACTTATACCTTCTTTTTACATCTTTGCTTGCCTGGTCATTCCTACTTCTTTGGCCCCTTCGCCTTCTTCTCCATATACCAGTCCCTATATACATCTTTTCTATCGGATTCTCACCCCCGAATCCGTCTATTGCTGATCTCTTCCTTCCTGCATCTTCTGCCCGGCTGTCCTGATTGACAACCCCCCATACACAATGGAATCCCGTGATAGGAACTTGCTAGGAGCTGTTCAAAAGACCTCCCAAGCCACTGGCCAGGAAAGACCTGGAGGCATGCCCCTTCCTCCGAACGAGCCAGCTCCATCTCCATGGGTGGAGTTGCACACCCCTACCAGCGTTGCTGAACTGGGCCCTTCAACTCTCACTGATGCTCACCTTTCTGCTGATCAGCCAGAAGGCCAGGGATCTCTCATCATCAAGAAGGAGCTTGAATCCTCCTCTGGCAACGGCCCTGATTCTGAAGCAGAGTCAAAGCCTGGGACTGAGACTGGAGATGCTGAAGACATGGATCCCGACTATCATGACTCTGATGAGGAGAGCAGCTCAGGGTAAGTGGCCCCAGTACAGGTCGTAGTCTCGAATATCCTAAAATTTGATTCTAAGTGATAAACTCACGGGCGAGCGCCAAAAGTCTACTGTTCGCAGGCCAGCGTCGGCAGCAGAGCAAAGGCGCAGCGCCGTCATGAATATCTCCCATGAAGAAGATGAAGATATATCCGATCATGAAGCGTCACGACAACGAGTGCGCAGAAGGAATCGTCAAGATGTTGACATCGGGATATCTGAAACAGAGAAGGAGATGTCAATGGAATTCGGCCTCCGGAAATTGCTCGGACGCAGTTATCTCACTAATCGATTCTATCCTATTATCGACGATGAAGACGACGGTGATGAGTTCGAGGTAGATGATGAGTCCATTGATGATGGAGACGACTGGCTATACGATGTGGAGGGCTTTCTCAATCAGTTGTCTGGGGAAGGAGCGCGGACAAGCTCATCAAAGCTTCCTATTCCTAGCTCCACTTCCAAAAACATGAGCAAAGCCTGCAGCTAAATGGCCCAGAAAGCCCTCGCCTCGAATCCCACAGCCAACAGACGAGAGGTCTACAGGGACTCGCGAAACATCAAGCAAGCTACACGGCTGTTCACTCATAATCCACGCCTGGACGGGACCGGGCACTGGAAGATGAATGGCATGAAATCAAGTCTGTTCCATTACCAGGTGAGTTCTCCGGTAGAAATAGCAATCTCAGGGATGAGCTAATTTAGTCGCCGGTCCAGGCAACTGGGTGGATGGTCAGTTCTCGAATACTCATCGGAGAAACCTGCTAACCTTTACAACTGTAGCGCAAGCGAGAGAGGTCCCGCGATGTTATCCGCGGTGGGATGCTCTGTGACCTGATGGGACTTGGAAAAACTATCACTGCTCTTGCGACAATCTTCGATGGAAGAAGTGAGGACCGGAACAAATTCAGGGCACCCACCCTCATCATCGTTCCTTCACTATTTGCTTCTCATTGGTAAGGTGATCTTCAGTAGCTCTTATGGCCCTGGCAAGATCTGATTGATGCGATGCAGGGAACGACAAATCTCGAACCATTTTCGATTGACCGACTTTGGAGCAGTGGAACGTTACTCTAAAGAGAGGGAGGAGTTTTATGCGCCTATATACACAGGATAATGTCTGCCGGGTGGAGCTTTCCTACCTGGGATGCCGCCGCTTTTATGAGGGCGCTCAGGCTCGGGATCACTGAGTAGACGTCAGCACGGGGACAGACTAAGTAGGAGGAAGTAAGAGAAAGAAAAGTCCCAACTACAGTGGATTTCGAGTCCTCCAATTCGCATGTCCACTCGACGATTTATCTATATTTCCAATGCGCCGATATTCCCGACCATATACTATCCTAGGGAAAGATAGACAACGGCGTTTAAGGGCTTATCGCCGAGATGCTCTTCCAGTTACCGCCCTCGCCCTCCATGGAATTTTTTCCCTCACTTACCTGACATCCATTATCACGCATCATGATTCGAGAACGGTCCCCAATGGAACCCACGGCAGGAGATTCGGCAGAGCAACTTGACCGTGATTCTAGACGAAGGCTTCAGAATCGCGTCAACCAACGTGCCAGCCGTGAGTGACACCGACGCTCATCCCTTGTGATCATCGATTCACCTGGATCCAGGTAAGAGAAAACGGGCCAGAGAGCAGCGAGAGCATCAAGGACAACGCTGGGTCATCTACACGAATGATTCCAAGGCTTCTCCAGGAGCAGAGGTTGTTCGTGCCCAAGTGACGCCAGAATCGTCTCCAATGTCCGCGAGCTCCCCAATAGGCCAGGGTCACAGCGGCTCCTTCCTCTGTGACAGCTCTCAGCTTTCGCCAGAGCAGTATTTTGATCGATTAAGAAAGCTAGTGGTCGAGGCCGCCGGCAAATCACCACCATCTCTCGGTCTAATTCCTTTTGTTAAACAATTCAACATTATTCGAGCTATGTTGGAGAATGCAACCACCATGGAACTCACGATGGATATTCTGGATGATGACATTGCTTCATCGTTCAATATTGCTGGTCCGGTCACGTTTCACCTACCGCCAAGCCTACAACCAAGCTCCACACAAAGGCAGATCATCCATCATCCGTGGATTGACCTGATCCCGGTTCGTTCACTTCGAAATACCTTGATCGTGAGAATGACAGAATATGATGAGGACGAACTGTGTGGAGACTTATATGGATATGGCGTGAAAAGCGCTTGGGGAGAGGTTGGGCTGATTATTTGGGGCGAATCATGGGACCCATCAGCCTACGAACTGTCAGAAACAGTGTTGAAGAAATGGGGTTGGATTTTGAAGGACTCTCCCGAACTCCTTGCATCTACGAACTATTGGAGAAGGAAACGAGGAGAAAAACCGCTGTGGCCCTTTGAGCCACGCGAGCACGTTATCCACGAAATTGAATGATAACGGAATGAATGGCCCCCGTCTGCATGGCGAAAGATCTATCAGTTGTACTTCTCTGGATCATCTCTTCACTTAGAGCCCAAAGACGCGATATAATTTGTTCATCTTGCACATGGGATTGCATATGGTCATTTGCCAAAGCATTTTGACTTGAGAACGAACCATGATCCTCGACTAAAATATCAAAGTCAGTACCATTGACGATTCAAGCCACAACTATTAGTACTGACTTGAAATAGTAGGATCAATCATTCCGGTGATCATGGTCACCGTTCCTTCCGACCGAGGTGTCAGGAGCTTGATTTGCAGGATGTGAGGATAATGTTGTTCCAAAAAAAAGTTGCCCGTTTAGGCTAGCGCGCTGTCATCACCTGGGGCGGTTGTACATGGTACATGGTATGCGCCAATCAGAGGGGTCATTGCTAACTAACTAGTTCAAATCTAGTTAGATTGATGTCAGCAAAATTGTATGTAACTATCTGGCTAGTGGCAAATCTATTAAGCATACTTGCCAGAAACGTCCATGACGTCCTTGTCTCGAATCCTGAGTACCACGCTTCTCTCAATGGAAATAACGGGGACGGACTTTAGATGATTCATTTCCGAGTTGAAAGAACCAAATCAATAGCTATATAAGCGTAATCAATGCCACTACCAACACTACATCTTCAAAAACAAAAACCACATCACAATGGCAACCAAGTACACTGCGGCTCACCAGTCTCCCAACGGCCCTGGAGACAACCGTCCTACGGGCCTCCAAATCATCCAAGATGAACAGCTCGAGGGAAAGCTCACCGACAAAGTCATCCTCATCACGGGTTGTTCCTCTGGCCTTGGAGCCGAGACCGCACGCGTTCTGGCAAAGACGGGTGCCACACTCTTTGTCACTGCGCGCGATCCCAAAAAGGCCAAAGACGCCCTCGGCGACCTCCTGGAGTCTGGCAGAGTCCATCTCCTGATACTGGATCTCAACTCATTGGCTAGTGTTCGAGCCTGCGCCAGCGAGTTCCTGTCCCAGAGCCAACAGAAACTCAACATTCTCGTCGCCAATGCTGGTGTGATGGCGACACCGGAAGGCAAAACCGCTGACGGCTTCGAAACCCAATTCGGTACAAACCACCTTGCCCATTTCCTCCTATTCCAGCTCCTAAAGCCCACCCTCCTAAACTCCTCAACCCCAACTTCGCCTTCCCGCGTGGTCTTCGTCTCCTCCGCCGCCCACCGCATTTCAACCGTGCATATGGACAACCTCTCCCTGGCGGGCGAGTATGATCCTTGGAAAGCCTACGGACAGAGCAAAACCGCCATGATCTGGACTGCCAACGAAGTCCAGCGCCGGTACGGATCCAAAGGCGTCCTCGCTTTCAGTGTGCATCCCGGCGGTATCTCCACGGGTCTCCAGCAACACGTCCCAGAAGAAGTGCAGCAGAGCTGGGCTGCCGACGACTCTTTTGCGCTGAAGTGGAAGAGTGTTGAACAGGGCGCTGCTACTACTGTCTGGGCGGCTGTTGCGAAGGCCTTGGAGAGACATGGCGGGGCTTATGTTGAGGATTGTCAAATCGCAGGTCCGCATGATCCTAAGACCGGACCCATGGGCGCTGGGTATGCACCTTGGGCTTATGATGAAGTGAATGCGGCGAGGTTGTGGGATGTCTCGATGGAAATGGTTGGATTGGATAGGGATAACTGATTCTCGAGGAGAATGGGTGTGGCTTATACAAGCTTTCTGCCCTTTCTGATTTTGTTTGAAATATGGATTGTTTTTTAAAGAACCGTGTACGCGCGCGAATGACTGTGTGGTCAAAATCTCCCGCCTTCAGAGACTATACCGTAGTACTAAACTAGAGATACTACATACTGTATTCCCGCACGTCACTTCGCCTCCGCAACACCCACCCTCTGTTTCTACTTTGATCACATTACTATATTCTACGATGGTGACGTAAGCTGCTGGTCTAACGTAGTTAATGGTTTTCTGGAAGGGCTAGACGTCGTCTAAATGACTAGGGAGGAAGAGTAGACGTGGGCAAAAATTAGGCTAGCAAGTCTGAACACCCGCTGACTGCTATGACCCCTAGGTACGAGATAAAGCTATAAGTAACCTGTGGGATATTCGAATAGGTCATGAGACAAAAGCTCATCTAACATCATACTACCGTATTGACAGCGTGACTATGTTCGGGAGAAGCAAAGATCATGGGGTGAGCACAAGCTCTACATAATGTCCGACTCCTTTCGTGGCCAAATTCCTAAAAAATACGGACCACGGAAGCAAACGAGAATCTGAAGTACATACAGGTTCCAACATAGAGCAATAGACCTGATGTACATACTATATGAGCTTTACATATACCAGACCATACCTAGGTTGGCAATGGAGCGTTGATCTAGTAAAAATGAGTGTCGATTCAGCGCATCCCTTCTAGTGATATTATTAGCCTACGTTCAACAAATGCATGAACTAGCATCATTTTAAGCAAATTTGTGAGCGCGCTTCATGAACTACTTCGATCTGTAGCTCGCGGACCTCTTAGATCAACCTAACAATCGCTCGCTTTGATGCCTACTTATGAAGAGGGTTTTGCAGTCGAGGGCGTATCCCACAATTTGGTTGTGAGAGGATGGATGACGCGAAAACTGTCCCAGTCTGATGGTCTTGAGCCAGACGCAATGCCCAGTGGCACATTTGGCGAGCTCTGGATCTGTCACTCACTCTTCCTAGGCCTCTATGTTCTTCGGACTTCCTCCTTTTTCACTCCTTCAAAAGTCCCTCACAAACCTCACTTCAGCGCGCTCACAGCCAGGGACATTCTTTATTCATTTCCAACGCCTACCTCTCACCTTTTCCTCCACGCCTCTCTAGTCTTCACTTGACAACGTTGCTGATTGCCTACATCATCGATTCTTTCCTTATCACTGTGCTTCTTCCAGAAGCAGATAGCCCTCGCGCAAGTCATTTGCGTCCCCGCGTCGACAAAAGCACACCATCATACTATCGCCAACATCCGATCGATAACCATGATTCACCAAAAGAGTAGCTAGCATCGAAAGGGCACATACCAGGAGGAAAGCCTAAAGCGCCCCATCGAGTCTCCGCTCCAGCATACACTGCCCAAACAAGTCGGGGAAATCTTTATCAAAACGCACAATCTCGAGAGCGTGTGCGCAAAGATCGACCGTCTTACCAGATGGCGTGACAGTATCATCGACGAACGCAATTTCCTCGAGTTGCCCGCCTCACAGAAAGCCTTGAGGATTGCCAAGTCTATGGGTGGGAAAGAGGAGACCTAGCTTGCCAACGAGACGGGTTTCGAGAATGATATCGCGCAGTGGCCTGAGGATATCCAGAAAATTCTCAAGCCGCTCCTTGAGAAGGCGAAGTTCGGGGCCACCGATAGGATCTATACCAAAGTGAAAGCCGAAGTCGTTGAGGACTTTGTTGCTGGAAACGCCGATCACAAGGTTGAGAACGACAATAGGGAGCCACCTGCCATAATTGATTTGTCTTGAGACTTTTTCGAACTGCGGCCCTATGATTCAGACCGAGATGGAGGCACAAAGTCGACGGTGAATATACGAAGAGCTTCCAGGACCGAAGAGCACAGCGTCACGGATTTGAGATACGGACGAGGAAAGTTAACCCGCGGTTTCATTCCACATACTTTCGTCATCAGGCATAGTGATTACATGTCTGGCAAGCACCTAAGAAATGCATTAGTTCCAGTTTTTTTCAAGGCCTAGCACTTGCATGGCTTACTTAGAATCTCTTGTGCTGGACCGTCTGTGAAGAACGAACGTTCGTGAGTTCCGTATTAGGACGTAATGACGAGTAACATCGTGGAAACACCCAATCCTCTTCATGATACATCACATCAGACATCCAGGACACGGCAGTATGATTATTCCTCATCATCCTCTCCACCACCGGAATGGCGGCGATCTCGATGCCGCTGGAACTCAGTGATACGCCGCACTTCCAGGAAGATATTGGCTTGACCCTGGACATTAAAGTCTCTCATGGGGACATGTCTGTCATACAGACGCCTGTTCTCCACGCCGCGAGCAAAGATGTCAGTGAGGTCCTGGATTTCACGGATTTGAGCCCCGGTCAGTGACTCGTCCCATTCTTGATCGCTCTCCTCATCTCGGAAGACGGCCCGCACTGCAGGTCGAACATTCGTATCTGCGACTGTTGGCACGGGGCGAGCGCTCAGGATACCACGCACAGGGGGCTCCGGTATTTCATGACCAAACGTAGAGTCGAGGGGAAGACCGAAGGCATCGCGTGGTCCTAGACGTAGACGCCAGTCGAGGCGACTGTCTTCTGGATCCTCATCTTCGGGCGAATCGTAGTCCGATACAGTGCCGTAGGTGTTCTCCTTGTCCTCGTCGAGATCGGAGTAGGCTATTGGTGTCAGTTGAAATGGATAGTCCTCGTCTGGTGCATCCTCCCATATGACAAAGTCTTGTTCGGCAGAGGCGTCGAATTCCCAGATGCGTGATTCGTTACGGGTAGGGCTCGGGGTGAAGGTCAGGAAAGGGCCTTCTTGACTTTTGGGCGTTCCTTCACGGTACATGAAAGGAGATGGCCGTGGTGCCGTTCTTGGAGCTTCGTGGGACTGGGCAATCTCCGTGGTAGCTTCACTGGAATCTGTATGCACAAATGATAAATCAGCTCAGTTGGCCGGGGTACATCGATGGAGACTTGACACTCACTTTCCAAAGACACACGTGCCGCGGCAGATGAACGGTGTAGATGCAGGGCATCATCTTCAACTTGGCTCAAATCAGGCTCATGGATTCTAGTGTGGGAGCGCAACCTCATCCGGTGTACTTGCGGGCGAGATTCTCCATGAGGGACGCGAGTTGGGGAGCCTGAGTCGGTGACGCGGATCCTGGCAGCCTGTATGTGCGTGTCACAATATCAGAATCAAAGAGTCTCAAGGCGAGGAATGGAGTTCAGTTGCACGTACCCCACGCTCGATCGCGAGTGTCATGGAATATTGCTCTTCTCTTCTTGCCGACATCGTGGTGTTGGTTGTTGAGTTGATAGCTTGCATCAAACACAACAGTGTCTTGTGTGATTCCTCCCAAAGCTAGTTCTCAATAGGCCTGATCCAAGGAAACAAGTGGCTGAGCGTGGTGCAAGAAAAGGGTGCTGCTGTATCCAAGAGCACGGTGGGTTGGGTTGTTGCAGGACGAGGTGAAAGGAAGGACTGTTTGATGTGGATGCACGATGGGAAGTTCTGCAGGACTGAAAGTACTTGAGAGACAAAAAGCATCCTGGTGGTTAAGTAGCAAGGTGTTCTTGTCCCATCTTCCACTGTTTCATCACGGGACTATTATTCATGGCCTTTTTCATACCAACGGGAATGCACTGCACTCATTAAGACATGAGCGTGGACATATCTGCAAATAAAAACAGGATAAGCAATGCCTCCATTCACCATCTTGTATTGTTGCCTATTTTGAGTCCAAAGGAGGTTGACACGTTGTTGTTCTATGAGGTCAGGCTCTCTCTCTTTTATGCAGCAGTCTTGGGGACCACAAGAAGGACAGGACATCTTGCGAAGCCATGCTTTGATTCACCGCACACCCCAACCTAGACTGATGCTACATTTGTAAACAAGCTTCTCATAGGATTCTAAGTGTGGCCTATTGTAATATAGCTCATGTACAGTCTCGTTAGATCCCCTGGCCGTTGCAGTTCAGTTGCTTTGGGGTGTTGTGATAAGATCGCCAGTAGACTCAACTATGGTACAGTCAGTGCAACATGATCTTTTGTAGAATCAGGTGAATTGCGCCACATTCAACCATTTTACAACAATCCTCAAAGCTCACCAATAAGACTCAAAAGGTGCTCAGCAGCTCTCAAGACAAGCTTTTGTATAGATCGTCACATGACCCACTCTATTTCAACATCGGCTGCGTTCTGTGTACTTCAAATCTACGAGTATGACTGCTTAAACGTGAGTTGACCAGAGACTGGAGAATCGCAGGATTCAGATAAATCTTTAGTATGTTCTTTCCTTCTTCAGTAAAGCAGCTAGAGTTCCCACCCTACAGAGCAAGGATACAATGGCGATTTCCGATAGATTGTATTTGTTCACCCATCTATGAACAGAGCGAGAGTTCGCCAAACAAATGGCAAATCCCACAAGTCCTTCCAACCATAGATACACGGGCAATCTATCTACCACCATATCGATCAATCAACCATCACCCCCACTTTCCGAGATGCGTCTCAACGCCCAGCACCATGGACGCAGCAAGCGATTCAGTCAACCCGAGAACCAAGAGACACCAGAGTAAAGAAGAGCCGTCGTGAAGAATACAGCAAACCTGCTGGACAAACCAGAGCCAAGGGAGCAAAGGTGAAGTCCAGGTAAGCCGAAGGCAGCATCAAGCATAGGCGGCATAGTAACCAAAATGGGCATCAGCAAATACATCATGAAGATAAGAAAGGAGAAAGGAGAAAGCCAAATAGATGAAAAGAGTTGGTGCTCGGATGTCTCGAGAAGATGCAACGCTGCCGTGTAACCAGGGCGGACTAACACACTGACGAGGAACATGCGCCGCATGGCAATCATCACAGTTTACTCAGTGAATCGCAGATCGTAATGAGCAGGACTGCAGAACGGCACGAACCTCAACCACGCTCCGTTTAACGGAATTGGCCCGGTCCAACCATGCCACCACGCACCTCACCACCGCCGGGCTGGCCGAACATCTCCAAGAGGTGGCGGGAGGAGGGAGGAGGACCCTGCGGGCCGTGGTTACCAGGGCCAAATGGTCCTGGGCCCATCATGGCCTCATGGTTGGGCGGCATAGGAGGGAAGCCCGGAGGTGGAGGTGCGCCCATGTATCCGGGAGGGGGCATCATACCCGGGGGAGGGCCGCGAGGAAAGCCCTGCCGTTCGTTGGGTGGAGGCCCGTTGCCGGGCATTGGCATCATGCCGGGTGGGAAGTTAGGAGTCATGCCGCGATTGGGTGCGGGGATTCCAGGAGGGGGCCCCATAGGGCTCGGTCCACTGCTCTGCTGCGGCGGGGGCTGGCCGGTCCATCCTGGAGGAGGCATATGTTCGAGGCCTGGCGGCCGCTGAAGCGGCATCGGAGGTTGATTTGGGCCCTGTGGCGGACGAGAGCCGCCCGGAGTGATAGGTCCCTGGGCCTGAGGGAAGGGTACGTCGTCGAAGTAGCCCATTGGCGGCCCCTGAGCAGGTCGCCGGCGAAGCTGATCACTGTCTGGTCGCTGCATATTTGCAATGGCGGGGTCGTCGAAGAAGTTTGGCGTTTTCTGGGCGCCGAGGCCAGGAGGAGGTCGAGGCATCATTTCAGGCATCAAACCAGGAGGAGCCAAAGGCGCATTAGGCGACTGGCTGTCTGAAGAACCGGGGCCGATGCGAACTTGTTGCATGAGCCGGAGAAGATGCTCCCTCTCACGGGCCTGCGGATCCTTTCCGGCAAGCTGAGGCAAGAGGTTGTCCTGTGGACTTCCATACTCATGGCGGACAAGAGACTCCCTTACAGGAGACGAGAGAGCGGCAGGACCACGAGACTGTTCTGCATGAACCATCGATGATGGTCGCGACTGCTGGGATGGCTGCGCCTGGCTAGGGGTGCCATTATGAGACCGACCACCCCCACCCCCTAACATCTGAAGGATGCGCTGGAAGCCTTCCTGGTCAGCGTCGTGGGAGTTGGCGGGCACACCTCCAGTGGACGCCCTGTTAACTGCGGGAGACTCGGGGGCTTTGGCAGGCGAGTCCGGTGGAGGGCTGAACAACCCAGCAAAGCGAGACGACTTTCCAGGTTTGGAAGGGAATGCCTCTTTCTTCGGGCCTGAATCTGCGGAGATCGGCGTGCTGACTTCTGGTGCCGTCGGCTTGTCACCCAGCAAACCGAAGAAGCGGTCCATCGAAGTATCCGTCATGAATGGAGTACCAGACTGGCTGAAGATCTCCCCGTCGGTGCGATGAGGTTCGGGTTTATGTGCAGGAGGCTCGGCAGGCACATCTCTCTTCTGTTCGTTTCCTGAAGCCTGAGCAGCCGCAGATCCGGCCTTCATGCGCTCCTTCCAGCGCTCAAAGTCCTCCTGTGTGTGGGCTCGTCGTGGCTCGTCTCGATCACTGCTATCCAACCATTCAGGCTCTTGATCGAATTTGGCGCCGCGGGTCCAGTCGCGGTCCGCGCCGTGGCGGTCGCGACGCCATTCTCGGGTTCGTATAGGTTTGTCGTCGTCAGCTTCAGCACCATCCGGAGCGGTATCATTGCGGAACCAGCTCCCTTCAAACTTGGAGCGGCCTGACTGGCCGTCCTTCCTTGTGGGAAAGCGGCCATCGCTGTCGCGCGTTCGGTCACTGATGGGATCGCGAGCATTCTCCCGACTTCCCCATCGATCAAACTCCCCATTGCGCCTTGGTTTGCGTTCTGGATCGTCCGAGTCAAAGGTGCGCCGGGGTCGTCCAGCATTCCAGTCTTCCTTATCACCACGCCGGCCGTTCAGGGCACCAAGTCTCCCATCCCGTCTGTCGAAGTCTCTTTCTTGAGTATCCCGGTCTTTGGAATATCGGTCACGGAAGTTGAACCGATCATTTCTCTCATCTGCATCACCTGTCCTTCCTGGTCGTTCCGTTATATCGAAAGATCCTTTACCGCCGATTCGAGATGAGGCGAAAGTAGTCTTTGGTGGACCAAGAATGATATCCTCTGTTCCAGGGCAGATACAGGTTAGCGATGCTCGCTGCGAAAGCAGATAAGACCACTTGCAAGGTCCCCGGCAGTGAAGAGCTTACCTGAATTGCGGGAGATATGGCGAGCTTCAAAAAGGCTAGGTCTTCTGGCTGTAGTTGTTTCAGAGGGGTTGTTCGGGTCACGAGGGGTCTGTTGTTTTCGTTGTGTGGTTGGGTCAGGTTGAGGCCTTTAGGAGAAGGATTGTCAGTCTTGATGTGGATGTGTGGGACTCCTCCCGAGCTGGAGAGGGGAAGGAGAGGGGAGTCGACATACATCCATTCTTCGATGGGAGGCAAGCCAGGTGGTTTTGCGACAAGAGGCGATGAGCGTAGCCATAACAGCTCATCGATCTCGTACCGTCGCGCCATGACGGCCTTATCTGGAACAGAAGGTGTGGTCTGGGTTCACAGCGATTGTGGGCTTCTCATTGGTTCATGGGAGGGATAGAAGTCGTGTGACAAAGAGTCTGGGTGTCTGCGAGAGATGTGAATGTGTTTTAGGGGTGAAAATGGTCGTAAGAAGGAGGCCGTGGGTGAATGCAGGATATTCGGGCAAAGAGGTCACTGGGTGAGGAGAAGCAGCAAGCCACTTGTGGCGAGGCACAAGGCGGAGTCGAGGTCGGTGAGGGACCGCGAGGAAGTCCACCAGGAGATTCTCTGAGGGAGTCGAGTGGAACAGGTATGATGAGACTGGACTGGAGATGAGTCGTCGTAATGAGAGATGCCAGGCGTGAATGTCAAGTAGACCAAAATTCAGGTGGGAGGGAGAAAAAGTTGAGGCCCGCCCGTTAGGGTCATGTACATGATTCCGCCCAATGGGGAAACCCCCCAGTTGGCAAGCCGCGATGTATACATCGAACGAAATTGGTTACATCGAAAGACTACATGACATCCTATTTGACAATTTATTGTAGATTGAATAGATGCACTTATTGTCTCATGCAAATAGGGACTAGCGTTTGGTCAGGTCGGACCTATACAACGCAAGATGCTCAAGTCCAGAGAATTCATTGTCTCATAGAAGATGTTTGGTTTGAACTAAGAGGTATTTGGTAGCCGTAAGGCTTCTGGAAGAGAATATGATACATCGGAGGTTCTTCACGCCCGCACAATATCCTGCACGAGTTTGGCTATGGAGCCGTGGCTCCAGGCATCGACTCGTTCGCGGTCACAGGTGTCAAAGATCTTCTGTGCGAGTGCTCTGAGTATTGCAGCCTCCTTCACACTGGCATCAAGCAGTTTCATCGCGATCCAGGTCAGAATAGCAGCACGAGTGATCAATGTGGTGCTGCCACCCACTTGCGCTGCACGGTAGACGATATGCAGAATCTTTCGCCGAGAAGACTCCGGAAGGTCTGAGAGTTGGTAAAGGGCCAAAATGCGTTCGAAGACATTGGCTCGTCGGTACAACTCCATATCCTGTAACAATACAGTTAGCATTTTTGTTCTGAGGGACCTTGGGAAGCAACGCAGAACTTACAGCTTTGCTTCGAAGACCTTTCACTAACAATCCCAGCAGCCAGTCAATCTCGTCATAGTACCCGTCATCCACCTCAGGGCCATGCAACAGAATGCGGTCAATCCAGTAAGATGGAATTTTTTTGACTTCCCAAGACGGCGCCTTCTGCAGAAATTTGTTGACCTTTCCGTAGACTTTGTGCAGGGGGTTTATCAGGACCGACAGGCAGTTGGTAGCACATTCGCCCACGATCCAAGGGACCGGTTCGTCGAGGCCAAGGCCGTTGACAGTCTCGAGAAGCTCGCCAGTGAGGGTGTACACGCAGCGCCATTCGGCATAGTTTGAATCCTTCAGCTTCGCCATGAAGCGTGCAAGGTTGGCAAAAGCTTGTTTCCGAACCTCCTCGTGCTCGGAACAAAGGCAAAGAATCAGCTCCGCAATGCGCCCTTGCTCTACCGCTGCTTCTATGTCTTCTCTTTCCCATCGGTGCAAAGCGTTGTGGGTCGTTCCCTCCGCGGGCAGAAAGCCGAAGATCTCGTCGAGGTCCACAGTTGAAGGGTTATCAGACGAGGAAGGTTGGGCTGGACCAGAGTCAATGTCCATCTCGTCGCCCACATCGACGTCTTCTATGCCCTTGAGACATTTCTTGAAGAGGGATCTGATTTTCTTCGTCTGAGTAGCCTCGACAAGAACATCCCGGGCAGACTTCAGAGCTCGCCCATTCTCGCCAGCCCGCTTCAGATGTCCAACGAACTTAGCAATCCATGACCCAACGGCTGCTTCCGTGCTTTCGTCCCCGGCTTTGACAACAAATGGCCACTGTTCAACAATCGCCGCTACAATGAGGCTTGTCGTTTTCTCGGCGTCCTTTGAGAAAGCCACGCCCAGGTCCAAGTAGTGGACAGGCTTCTTTGCAACCCGAGATGCGCAGTTATCGAAGAACAAAAGCTGTTTGTGTAAGGACTCGGGGTCAGAGTCTTCGAGGCTAGACAAGAGAGAGTTGAAAACCAGTGGCGAAGTGCGAAGAATGTGGTTATCTGTAAGGACCGTCCTCAACAGGATAGAGATGCGACGCGCTGAATCCTGATCGGAGATTCCTACAAGGACCTTGAGGGTCGATGTGAATGGAGAATATTGCATGGATGCAGGTTTTTGCCACCAACGCATGGCGGCAGACCATTCTGCGATCTGAAGAACACTTTGCAGTTGGCTCATCAACAGCTCCGTATCATCGGTACTCAAGTCGGAATCTTCTAGTCGCTTGAGTAGATCGACCAGAACCAGCGACACATCGAAGTTCTCCCCCAGAGCATTTTCAGGCATCACTTTGTAGTAGCAAGCGAGTAGTTCCGCCACCGCCTCTTGCTGCTGTAAATCCTCCTTCGATGTCCTTCGGAAGAGCAGAATGACATCTTTCACCGCCGGGCACCGGCGACGAAACTCAGCCAGCAGTTTGCCAGAAGCTTGGTTCCAGAATAACTGAGCCTGGCCATGATCAGCTCGGAAGATTTTAAGCACGGCTCTCAATTTGTTGAACGCAAGAGTCAAAATTCGCACAGCGAACAGAGTGACGATCTCTGCATTCTGGTTCAAACAACGAGTCATGATCTTCTGACTCAGAGGACGCGGGAGAATATTCTCAATAACGATCGAGACTGGCGGTGGCAAAGCTGGTTGTTTGTCGTTCCAACCAAAGTTTGTAGGAACAGGCAATTGCACGATCGAGAAAAGTAGAGCGGACTCAGCCATCCACGACGGAGTTGCCTTCGGGTCCGACGTAAACATTGTCTTTTTGCTGAAGAAGTCTGCAATCAGCTCTGGAGCGGCCTGGAAGATCGTCACCAGTAACTCGACCTGGAGACTGTCCACATCAGGGCGAAGGCATTGAATTAGATGTGAGAGAGACTTGTTCCGGACCGGTACAGACTCCCTGTAATTATCGACGTATTCAGGTGAGTCAAGGCCCAGTTCGATTGTATCATCATCTTCATCTGGGAGGATTTCTGGATCGGTTCCGACCGGATACCAACCGGTTTCAGGTAGGAGGACACCAAGGCCTTGCGTCTTGCAGATGTTCATCAAGACTCTGTGGATCTCATTTGCAATCAGAATGCCCTCGGGGTTGGGCTCTTCCGATTCACGATCGTAACCGTAGAGTGTCACCAGCTTTTCCAGATTGAATCTGTTGAAGAACTTGCTCTTGGTCTTGCGCGACAGCGAGGTGTCTTGTACGACATCCCTTTCGATTGACTTGATGGTCTCGATCGCGAGGTCCCGAGAGTCTTTTCGAATGTGGTCAAGGAATGCTCGAGTGAGTTTGTGCTGCTCGAGAATGTCGCTTTTTTCGAGGGTGTGTTGAACTCTCAGGTTCGCAAGCAGGAACCGCTGTGCATTCCGCCTCAGCGTCGACTTCTGTGATTCATCCTCAGCAGTCTCTAGCTGGGCTTTGTTGGGTGTCAAGAAGACTTCGAGTCGCTTAAAGGTAATGTAGCGGCGGTTGTAGACTTGTCGTGCCACAGCCCCTCCATCAAAACTGACGATCTCTGTGAGCAGACGCAAACACGGTGAAATAAGGTGCTCCTTCGTCTTGGTGGCTGTCAAGCCACGGTTGAAGAGCCTCAACTGATCTTTCTGCAGCAGGTGTTTGCAAAGCGCCAGGCCAAACTCCCGAAAGTCAAGCTCATGGGAAATGGTCTTCAGAAAGATCGCAAGGACCGAAGGCACATTCGTTAGTAGTGGCTCGTGATTGCTGCTGTCCCCAAAGCTCCATGTTTGGATGAGATCAGGAAAGCAGGCAGCATCGTCTTCTTTCCCATGAGAAATCTGCTTATCGCAATAAGACTTCAGAACGCGCAGCTTCTGGGCCTTTTCGGCATCCTTCTCAGCATGCGTGATAGACAGCAAGAACTCTTTGAATTTGATGATGCCTGTCGTCTCCCGTCAGCATGGAAACTTGCAGGGTTTGGATGAGACTCACCTTGCTTGGCGGTGACAGCATTCTGCTGAAAGACAAGCAAATCACGCAGCTGGGATGGGCTCGTGATGGATAACTCAGGGTGGGCTTGCGAGCCCTCATCAAGCTTTCTTCGCTTGGCCCGAGATGGATGATCTTCGATGTGCGCCATCTCCCTTGATGGTTGACGTTGCCAAGTTTACTTTTTTTTCGCGAAGTCTTGAAGTTCCGATGCCATCGAGATTTCGCACCCGCTGATTGGACAGAGCTACTCAGCGCCCCACTCAACTCTAAGCGGTGCAGTTTGACAGTTCGAGCTCGATGTCTTCGATTTATTCTTCTCAATAATCATAGAGATGTAGGATATGGACAACTACTATGTCAATACGAGCAGACCCCTTACAAGGGTAGGTATCAAGTCTTCGTCTTGCATGGAGTGTAGTGGGAACGTAGTCTGCATAGCCTTTAGATTGATATATACAGTAGGCTTCTGGAATAAAAGCTTCAATCGCGCTGAATATGGCTGGTATCTACACATCCAGTTTGATTGTATGACTTCACAAAGGTTTATCCACCCAAAAGCCAGTCCATTTCGGTCGCCCAAGTCTAGAAGTACACTGTGCCGAATATACAGCGATGACAACATGCAAAAAGTATTGGTATCCATGATAAACAACAATTCAACCCCAAGTCCCACCGCCACCACCTCTGCCCTGGCGCCGCTGAGCCGAGAGACGCCAATCGTCCTCGCCGGCAAACCGATTGTGAAGAGGCTGGATGCGCTCCGCCTTCTTTCGCTTCGACAGTCGGTCTGTAGGAGCAACTTTGAAGAAAGTCGGAGCAGCCTCGACAAGCCACTTCGGCTCGATGGCGGTGATCTGGTGCATGTACTCCTTGCTGGTCAAAACCAATTCGTGGTAGATGACATGCTCGGACGGTTTGCCAAACAATGCAGAGCTCGGGTGCATGTATACGGGTGTGCCTTCCACCAGCGTTTTGTAGCCTTCTTGGGGATCCTTTCGAGCCGCGTTGCGGAAGAAGCCGGTGCAGAGAGCTTGTCGTACCTTGGTGGTGTTCCGTCCGCATGAGATGATCTTGTGGCGATATCGCTCCATAATGCCCAGCAGTTGTTGACGAACATCCTGAGCACGACGGATTTGCCGGGCCTGAATGAAGTTCTCGTGGCACCAGGCGTTGCTGAACTTGGAGTTCTTCCATGCATTGTAAACGTTCAAAAGCGTGAGATGGTCCCCGTGCGGATCGTGGAATTTGGCCTTCTTCTGGTCGGCTTGTTGCTGCTTCTCCTTTGGACGGTAGAATACAGAAGTGACCGAAAGCATGGCGACGATGCTGAGCATCTCATCCGAACAGCCCATGTCCACGGATGCAATAAGAACCTTGGCAAGGGCTGGCTCCATGGGGAAATCGGCCATCTTCCGGCCCAGGCGAGTCAAGAGTCCTTCATCATCCAAAGCGGATAACGCATACAACTCCTCGAGAGCCGTCAACATGGTGTTCGTAGGGGGAGGGTCCATAAAGTCGAAATGCAGCAGGTCATTAATTCCCATTGCCTTGAGCATGAGGATGGTATGTGACAAGTTCTGCCGCTGGATATCAGGGATGGTAGTAGGAAGCATCTCGGACTGATAGGCGGCCTCGGTATAAAGTCGGAAACACTTTCCAGGACCCGTCCGTCCTGCACGTCCAGCTCGCTGTTTGGCCTGAGCCTGAGAGATGGGTGTGACCACAAGTGAGTCCATACCCAACTTAGGATCATAGGCATTCTGCTTCACAAAGCCAGGATCAATGACATAGAAAATGTTGTCGATGGTGATGGAGGTCTCAGCAATGTTAGTCGCAATCACGACCTTCCGAGCACCGGGAGGTGCGGGCTCGAAAATTCGACTTTGGATCTCGCTGGGAAGCGACGAGTAAACAGGAAGGATGATCAATTCCGGCACCGTAGATCCAAGAGCTTTCATCCGCTCGTATAAAATCTCACATGCAGTATCAATTTCTTCTTGACCTGTGAGGAAGAGCAAAATATCGCCGGCTGGCTCTGTCAAGTGAATCTGCATGACTGTGATGAGAGCAGCATCTAGATAGTCGGACTCGGGCTCCTTGGAATACATGATCTCGACAGGGAAGGTCCGGCCTGGGATAGAGAAAATGGGACAGCCATTGAAGTACTCCGAGAACTTCTCAGCGTCTAGGGTTGCGGATGTGACTATCACTCTGAGATCGGGTCTTCGCTTGATAGTCTTCTTCAACAATCCAAACAAGATATCCGTGGCAATCGTGCGCTCGTGGGCTTCGTCAAGCATGATGACAGAGTATCGCTTGAGATCTGGATCCATCAGAATCTCTCTCTGAAGCATTCCATCGGTCATGTATTTGATCTTCGTTTCTGGGCTCGTGCAGTCCTCGAAACGAATCGTGTAGCCAACCTCTGCTCCGAGCCTGCAGCCCACTTCCTCGGCCACACGCTTCGCCACAGACATAGCAGCGACACGGCGAGGCTGGGTACAACCAATCATACCATTATTGGCGTAGCCGGCCTCGGCGAGGTACTGGGTTAGCTGAGTGGTCTTTCCCGAGCCAGTATCTCCAACCACGACCATCAACTGATTGTCCCTTACAGCATCAAGCAGCTGTTTGCGGAATTTGAACACTGGCAGGCTCTCGCGTTGTTGTTTGATTGGCATATCGGTGCGCTTGCCAAAAGACTGGGTCTTTCCCATCGTGACTCTCTTCCATTCTGGCACTGCATCGTCCTGCTTCGGTTGCTGAGCGCTGCGCAGGTCCGCGGCGAACTTTCGATCCTGGGGTGCAACCATGGGATCCTGCCATTGGGCATTGAGATCGACTTCGGCAGCCCGTTCAGCTGCCTTATCTTGTGCTTCTTGCTGTTTCAACTCCCGTCTCTCCTTGGCAAGGTTGGTGCCGGACATTGCCGCGCGATTCATCGAGCCATCAGGCGCCTTGACCACACGGATAGGTGAGAGTTCGAGAGACTGCTTTGTCTGGCCAGCCAGGAAAGGGGGCTCTTCGTCTTTGACCTCAATGTCAACATCTTCTTCCTCCTCGAATGTCCCTTCGCCGGTGAGGGTAGCATGATATTCCTCGTCAAGGTCAGGGTAGTCGGCCGCCGATGCGACGCCGGACGCAATTAGTTGCCGGATTTCCCATCGTTCAGGCGAGGTCAGGCGTTTGCGGTTCTTCATCGGCCGACCATCTGATTCCTCAATGACCGGCACCTCGGAGCTGAGGTTACCATATCTGTCCTTTGCTGATGTCCCCTCGAGGCGCTCCATGTTTGCTCCTGAAGCCAGGCGTCGTTGCGGTACGAGGTCATGGCCCGTTACTTGGTCGACCTCCTTCATAGATAGTCCAATGCGAGTGCCCTGTATACTGACGACCTTCACCTTGACCGGCTGACCGCGAGACACCAAATCACCCGGATGATTTACCCGTACACCCTCTTGCATCGCAGAGACATGTACCAAGCCGTCAACCTTTCCTTTGACTCCCTGTAGATTCACAAAAGCGCCGAAGTCCTTCACGCCCGTCACACGCCCGTCATAAACCTTGTAGAGAACTGGCTGATCGTCCAGTTCAACTGGAGGCGGCCGACGGAAATACTCGTCATCGTCTTCCTGGTCCCGGCCACGACGTCGCGGACGCTCACCGTGGCCATTGCGGTGACGGTCTTCCTTGCCGTATCTGTCGAGGGATCGGCCGAACTCGTCCACGTAGTCGTCATTCTTCCCATGTCGATGCGCGCTTCGTGATCGCGATCTTGATCTGTATTTTTCGCGTCGGCGTCCACGGTGGCGGTCCTCATATTCGGGGCTGCGACTCCGCCTCTTGTGACTGCGCTCATCTCTCGAGGCGTGCGATTTGTCGTCCTTCGCCTTGCCCGCCAAACCTTCCAACATCGCGAATGTATCATCCATGGCGCCGGCTTGCGCATCGGTCTCGTCGACTGCTTGGCGATCAAGGTAGTCATTTTCATCCCAGCGCTTCTCGACATCCGGCACCGCCAAACCCTTGAATACACGAGCCTTCTTCTCCAGCGCATCCAAGTCTCCCATCAAGTCGTCTCCAGCAGGTGCTGTGTCGCCGTTTTCTGCCTTCTTTGTCTTGTATTTCGGGTGCATCGTGAGGACGAGGCGATCGATACTCTCCATCAGGCTCTGGGGAAACTCGGCTCCCATCTCATCAAGGGCTTTCTTGAAATCAACGAAAGAACCGCCGCATTTGAGGTGCTGATCGATCACAAATTCAGCTAGGGTCTTGTCATTGATGCCCAGGTGATTTTGGAGCTCATTCGTCACTCGCGACACGAGCGAGAACAGCTCCAGTGACTCAAGGTCATCCATCCTGGCAGTAGCACAATTGCGACTACTCAACAGGAAGAAAGCTGCGAGCGAATGAAATCTGAGCGAGTGCGCAAAACACTGCTCTGCAAACTGAACCCGACGTCGCGGAGCAAAGAGTAAAGGCTCCGGAAAATCAGTCCGGCCGAGGTCGCCACCGATAAGATAAGACACGATAAGAAGTACAAACTGGACAGCAGTTCAGATAGGTTCTGAAAGTGGTCTCAGGCTTGAGGAGCGGTTCGTTGTACAACTAGAATACAAATTTATCTTACATCTCCGCAATCATGTATAGTCGGAGCCGCGTCACCCTCCTCGTTACTGCGACGCAGCTTTCTGGCTTTCCAAAGAGCCTTCTTCCGGGGTATCAGCTTCAAGGGCGTCCTCCTCTCCCAACACATCTATATCAGGTGTGGTGCTCGAACTTTCCGCAGAGTGATCTGGGGCGTCCTCCGTAGCTGTGTCTTCTTCCATTTCGTCCTCTCGGACATTATGATCCCCAGCATCAGCATCAAAATTGATACGTTGCTGATCCAACATCTGCTTCTGCAGAGCGATTTGGCGACGCAAAGAGGCATCCTTCCGCAACTTCTTGTTTGCAGAGAACTCGGTCAAGGCGCGAACCATCCTCTCCTCCACCAGTTCCTTGACATGTGCAGCCAAAGTACGGTCCGTGAAGGCACCACCGAAGCGGAAGCTGAGCCAGGAGTAGAGAATGATAGCTTTGTGCAAACTCTCCAAATTGTGCATATAGTCTTTGCTGCCAGACACGGGCTGTTCAAGAATCTCGAGGTTCAGATAAGGAATGTCCAGCAACCGCCCACGAGAATTCTCAGCGACACAGTCAGCAAAGGCGCAAGTTACATCGCGCTGAGTTTGATCTCCTCTGACCAGGGGCGCGGCCATGAAGGTGAGCTGATCCTGCAGCCGCAACCCATCCACTGTGTCAATGATCTCAGCATTGGCTAGCTGACCTTCTGCATCGCACATGAAAAAGAGGGGATTGAGCTCGGCGATCTCGATGAGCCGCTTGATCAGATACTCAAAAGGAACGCTTCGTGGGAAATATGCAGCAAATTTTTGGAAGATGAAGTCCGCTGGGAAGACTCCTGCAGCACGCAGTGGTGGGGGCTCGGTAGCCAGTGCTTGCCTGATATATGGTAAATCGACTTCTTCGAGAGATGTGACTAGGCCCACAACTCTCTCATCTTTGTCGCTTCCTTTGGAGTTGGCTGGACGGTATCGGCCAGCCCGTCCACCAATCTGCTTGATTTCTGGGACGGACAGTCGCTGCAGACCTGTTGGGGTTCGTTTGATTAAAGTCTCGAAAATGACACGCTTGCAACTCCTGTTCTCGGTCAGTCAGAATTCGAAGTGGTAGGTAGCCGGCCAAACTTACAAGTTCAAGCCCATACCGATGGCGTCGCTGGCGACAAGAAAGTCGTAGTCATTATCTGGATCATTAAAAAGGTTGGCCTGTTGGGTACGAATCTCGGCTGGGAGACCGCCGTAAACAATAGCTGCTCGTCGCCCAGTGGTCTTCTCGATATCTGCTTTCAAGGCGTGAATTCCAACACGGGAGAAAGAGACCAGGCAGTCGCCCTTTTCGAGGTTGTTGAGGTTCCCCCTCAGGCTGCGTGGCATGACCTCTAGAGGATTTAGCCTGTTGTAGCGGTGGATTTCCAAATTGTCTCCAGTGAGAGCGCACAGCTCGCGAATAAGCGGCACTACACGCGTCTCGCCACACAGGTGCAATTCAGATGCTTGCGATCCAAGTACAGCTCGAGTCCAAGCCCATCCTCGCTTCGGATTAGCGATCATTTGGATTTCGTCAATGACTCCAACATCGTACTCCTGTCCCAGACTGACCATCTCCACGGTGTTGCTGACAATGCGCGGCATCTCACCAGCCTCAGGGACCTTGACTTCGTCTCCCGTCACGAGACTGCATGGGATGCCATTATCTTTAAAACGATGGTATACTTCTTGCGCAAGAAGTCTGAGCGGGCCCGCATAGAAGCCTGACTTGCACTTCTCCAACCGCTTCAATGCATGATATGTCTTTCCAGAATTGGTGGGTCCGACGTGGAGATGAATGGTTCGTTGCATCGAACGGGCACGAGGGTACCACTCAGCAGGATAGCGAAGGTCGGCTATTTTCTTCTGCGCTTCCAAGTTTGACGTTGAATACTTTGCCGTGAGGTCATCGGCATATAGCATGTATTCCAGCTCGCCACTCAACCCTTGTACTCCAGAAGAGAGATAGGCTTTTTGAAGCGCAACTTTGATCTGCCGCAAAGGACCCCATTTCGCGCTTGACTTCGAATCGTCTGTCTTGCACGCGTTCAAGATCCGGCGCTCGAAGTTATTCCATCTTGCTAGCGATTGTCCCGTTCTATGAAGCTTGTGACGCACATCACGTAATGTGGCCTCCACCAATCGATCGAAGTCTCGCGCCGCTGCAATGCCTTGCCGGGCGGTCATCGGGGATGAAGCTTTGAGACTCGGCTTGGCAACCTCTTTCTGTCTGCGAGGTTCATCTTCGCGTTGCTTTTTCTCCTCCTTGATCCTCTGTGCTCGCTTCGATCGTTGAAAGGTCGGGGTGGTCGAGAAGTGTCGTGCGGACGATGGGGGACGCAGGTCATGGGCGGGCTCCAGAGAACGAGGTAATGTAACCGTCGCAACATGCTGCTCAGTCGCTCGAAGGTTCGAAGTGAATGACCGCAATACGCAGAAGATGGAACGACTGCGTCCACCGGTCCATGACTGCATTCCGGACGGCCGGGGATCCGGCGAGAAAAAAGCAATTAGACAAAAGCAGAGATTCGTATGCAGTACGAACAGAAAAGAAGCAAAAGGAAAGCACCCAGAAAGGTGGGAGTTGTTGTAGTCTCAGAGAAGAGAAAAAAAGATGAAGCCGAAAAGTTGCAGCTTATCGGGGAAGAGTTCCCAATTGCCGCCTGCGAGATCCACTTACTGCCGAAGCTTCAAATGGTGGGGAACGGTTCTCCTTCATATACCTCATACGAGGCCACCTCAACTTTCCAGACACACTTTGAGCCCCTTGATCTTTGGCTTCTCGTGCATTTGACTTTTCTTTTCTTTGCGTCTCCGTTCGTCCCGCCTCTATCCTCCTCTGCAGGTCCTAGCCCGTGGGTTGCCCGCCGACATGGGCTCCTCTATAATCAACATTCAACGCGACAGTGAGGAGCTCCCTGGTGCTTCAACTTTCGAGCTGAACATCGACTAACTTTGGCACTCCCTGTCTAGTTATCTTGAATACAATCCGCGATGCCGGTGGCCACGAGGTCGGTGGCCTACCTCCCCTCTCAGCAACTAGCGACTGACAACAGTTTCCCCCACGCAGTGGAAAGTCTTGGTGGTGGATGAAAACAGTAGGAAGTTGATCAATGCCGCCGTCAAGGAAGAAGATATTCTGAACCTGAATGTCTCCAGTGAGCTTGTCTATGTCCCTGGGTTACAAGCCCTCATACTAAGAAGCACCTTCACCCCCGCAGATGTCGAACAGATCGAACACCGGCGGATGACGAATCCGGACATGGATGCGCTCTACATATTGTCACCGGAGTCATGGATTGTCGACTGCCTGATGGCGGACTTTGAGGCGGGGCGATACAGGAAGGCCTACTTGGTGTGGACTTCATGTCAGTGGATGACAACGCTCGAATCTCGCGGAGTGGCTCCCGGCTGACAGTTCACATAGTCCTTGATTCACAACAAAGGTCGCGGCTTGACCGGTCTCAATTGGCACGAGACCGCACCGCAGATTCTCGCGTCATGAATATCAATTTCTACCCGAGAGAGTCCCACTTGGTTACTTTCCGCGACCCTTGGAGCTTTCCGATACTGTTTCACCCGGGGTGCAACCATTTGATCAAGAAGCATCTTGAGGGACTAGCTCAGAAGGTAACATGGTTTGATCCCATTCTGGTCAGGTATATATGCATACTGATAGGTCCTTAGATCGTGTCGCTCTGCGCCTGTTTGGGCGAATACCCGGTGATTCGGTACTATCGACCACGTTCCCCTACCCATGAAGCCAGCGTCCTATGTTCTCATCTCGCACGATTTGTTCAAGAAGAGCTGGATCGGTTCGCACAATTCCAGCGTGATTTCCCTCCTCCATCCAACCGCCCCCGAGGAGTGCTCTATGTGGTCGACCGCTCCATGGACATGTACGCCCCACTCCTCCATGAGTTTACATATCAAGCCATGGTCCATGATCTGTTGCCAATCAAGGATGGCGATAAGGTCACGTACAAGACGGTAGTCAATGAGGGCAAACCCAACCAGGAGGCCAAGGAAATGGAACTCGGCGAGCATGACAAAATCTGGGTGGACTATCGACACATGCACATGAAGGATGTGCTCGGTCGATTGAGCGAAGATTTTGCCAAGTTTAGAAAGGCAAATCCGCAATTCGCCGACGAGTATGCATTCCCCATCTTGCTGGTATACTGACTTGACTGATAACATTGGCTCGCAGAAACGACAAAGCCAACGTTAACACGATTAAAGATATGTTGGCTGGCCTGACTGAGTTCACAGAAGGCAAAGACAGGTACACTCTGCATTTGAACATGGCAGAAGAATGCATGAAATACTTTCAGGCCCGCAAGCTGTTGGAGGTAAGCTCTATCGAGCAATCTTTTGCCACAGGCTTGGACGAGAACTACAAGAAAGCCAAAAATCTAGCCGCGCAGCTTGTCCAATTGCTGGATGACGAGGCAGTTATCCCTCCAGATCGCCTTCGTCTCCTGCTCCTGTACATTATGTACCGCGGTGGCTTGCTAGGCGGCGATATCCGGAAGTTGATGGCCCACGCCCAGCTCCCTGGTCAAGACGGGAATGTCATCTCCAACCTCAACCTTCTCGGCGTCCGCGTGGAGAAACCTCTCAAGGATGAGAAGCCTCCATCTCAGCCCCTCTTCAACCGGCGAGCTCCAGCCCCCGAGTCCGAGGAAGTTAGCCTCTCTCGATATGAGATCGCTCTCAAGCAGATGCTCGAAGAACAAATCCGCGGCGTACTAGACTCAACCGTCTTCCCATTCACGAGACCTCACACCGAGACCGACGGCGGAATGGCAGCCCAGGAGATGATCTCGCAGCAAGCGTCTTTGCGCAGCGCCAAACCCACCTGGGCACGCACACGGTCGATCGACCAGCCCCGTCAGCGCATTATCGTCTTCATGGCCGGAGGCGCCACCTACTCCGAGGCACGAGCATGCTACGAGATCTCCCAAACGTACAATCGGGACGTCTTCCTGGCCACGACGCACATGCTGGCACCAGGCCTCTTCATGCGTCAAGTCGGAGACCTCAGCGTCGACAAGCGCCGTCTGGACATCCCGGCAGAACGACCCAAGCCCACAGCACCAGCTCATCTGTTTGAGCGGGAGGCCCCCTCTGCCCCAACACCTCAGTCAAAGAAAAAGCCTGTCCCGACGTCGCACCTCAACCCACCCGCACCCCCAGAGGCACTTATGGCAAACATGAACCTTGGGTCAAACGGGTCGACCAAGCCCCCGAGCCCAGCACCACCAGCTGGTGGGAAGCTGCACAAGAAAGAGAAAGAGAAGAAGGACAAGGAAAAGAAGTATCGGTTCTTCAAGTAGCGGGTGTGAGCTGCCTCTGTCTTCTTTCTTTCTCGTCTCCTGCGCTGTGCAATGTCTCATTCAGCGCTGTTGTGATACCATCTTGCCGTTGCCATCTTGGAGGAGTCCGTTCCGGATTTTAGTAGCTTCGTCGTCAGTCTTGAGGCTTTAGCTTAGGTGACCATACAGAGTACCTTGAATCAAATTAGTACACATAACAATCAAATATAAACGCTCTCTATCCATCCCATCTATCTGCGAAAAGGGGTATCATATCATAAGCACGCTAATCAAACCAAAATGCCACTCTATTCCACCATCCAAACAAAATCACCCATCCTCCCCAAGATACTTCAAAACCTCATCACTCTGAAAAAACATCTTCCTCAACTTCTCCCCCTTCCGTCTGGCCTCCACAGCCCCTTTCCTCGCCTGCTTAGCATTCAACTTCTGCACCTTCTCCGCCGGCGGCGGAGTCCGTATCCGATCCCCATCCGCATCCAACCCTGCTCCCAAGCCCGCTGTATCGTTCTTGACTCGGCCCTTCAACGGCTCCCGGATACCCTCGCGACCTGGTGCGCCGAGACCGAGACGGCTGTCTGGATCCCAGCCGTAGGTGGAGAGGTAGCGCAGGCCGGCGCGGGTGCGGTCGAGATGGGAGGGTGGGTGGGAGTGGGTGAGGCAGACTTGATGGGCTAGGGTTGCTTCGTGGGGGCGATTCGTGTCTGAGGTGCCGGATTGTAGTGGGAGGTTGCATATTTCACAGTACTTATCGGCTTTAGATGTCGACGGAGAACGGGGAGGAGAGGCTGTTGCTTCTGATTCTGGTGGTGCGGAGTGCGATGTTCGGGGCGGTGGTGACGCTGCTCGGTCTGTGGGTGTGTTCGACGATGTGTTTGGCTTGTTCGGCTGTTTCAGCACGATCGAGAGGTATGTATCGGCAATGCTTGGGCCGGATGGTGTAGTAGAGGACGGCCGCGCAGGCGTTGTAGTATTCAGCTCGTGTTCAGACGAGCGCACGAATGGCACGCGCTTGCGGCGGATCCCAGCGCCGAAGACGCGCTGGTCTTCCAGGGGGAGGAAGTAATCCTCGTCGTCTTCGTGGGGAGACATGCTCGCGCCGTAGCTGGGATTAGTATGCAGAGAAGAGAGAAGAGGCAATGATGCTGCGGTATGGTTGATATCAGTGGCAATCGGCGATAAGATTGCGATAAGCACCCTTCGGACAGCTCGACTTCTTTCCACGTTTTCTCTTGTTGCCTCAAATCGCCCTACTTCCAACATGCCCATCCCGATTATTGTTCAGGGATTCCAGGAGGGCATCGGTTCCATCCCCTACGCCTGGCCCGTTCTCCGTATAGCGCCATGGGTTCTCCTGCTCGCCGCGCTGAAGTACTACTTCGGCGGAGCACGCAACAGCTCCGAGCGATTGATGCACTCTAAAGTAGTGATGGTCACGGTGAGTCCGTCACACCCATATTGAGGTCCAATTGGCTTATATCTGTATCTTACAGGGCGGCACATCTGGCATTGGAGCCTCAGTCGTCCAAGAACTCGCCGCACGGGGCGCCCAGATCATCCTCCTCACCAAACAACCACCCTCCGACCTCTTCCTAGTCGAGTACATTGAAGACCTGCGCCGCACAACCGGCAACCAACTCATCTACGCGGAACAAGTCGACCTCACCTCGCTACACTCGATCCGCACCTTCGCCACAAAATGGATCGACAACGTCCCGCCGCGCCGTCTAGACGCCGTCATCCTCTGCGCCGGGACGGCCCTCCCATCCAGCGCACGAAAACAAACCCCCGACGGAATCGACGAGGAATGGCAGGTCAACTACCTCGCCAATTTCCACCTGCTCAGCATCCTCAGCCCCGCATTACGTGTCCAGCCGGCGCACCGCGACGTCCGGGTCATCTTCGCAACCTGTTCCAGCTACATCCGAGCGAAGTTTGATCTGGACAGTGTGAAACGATCGGTCAGTGCTGCCGCGTACGCGAAGAAACCCAAGTCGGAGACGAAGGGGGTCTACGCTCTCAGCAAATTCGCCCTCATGACATTCGCACACTCCTTCCAGCGCCATCTGAGCTCGTACAAGCGGCCGGATGGCCTGCCCAATTCCACAAGAGTCATTGTCGTTGACCCCGGTCTTTCAAGGACACCAGGGACTCGCCGCTGGCTGACCGGCGGATCGCTCTGGGGTCTCCTGTTATACCTCCTCACCTGGCCGCTGTGGTGGTTGGTTCTGAAGTCGCCGCAGCAGGGCGCACAGAGTATCTTGTATGCGGCGATGGAGGAGCAGTATCAGCGCGGCGAGGGCGGGTGGCTGATCAAGGAGTGTCGGGAGGTGGACTATGCGCGGCGGGATGTGCGCGATGAAGATGTGGGTAAGAGGTTGTGGGAGTTTAGTGAGAAGCAGGTTGAGGAGGCGGAGAAGGAGGGTGCTGTGAAGAGGGCGTTGGCGAAGAAGGAGATGGAGGTTGAGGAGGAGAAGAAGACGAGGAAGGAGACTTCGTCGGCGAAGGCGCAGAGTGCTGGGTCGAGACGGAGTCGGAAGAATAAGTCTTAGATTTGGGCGCTGTTTTGCATTTGTGTTCATCTCGCATTTCTATATATATTAGCTTTGCATTTGCAGGTTGCCGGTTTGATTGGTCCAGCGTGGCTAGTATAGTCCGTTGAAGGAGCACAAGTATAAACAAGGAAATTCGTTTCATGGATTCTACCAAAATATCTATGTCCACATCAATCAAATACCAAGCCAGAGTATCTTTTATGTCCAGCCCAATCGGGTCCTCTCATCCCCCTATTTACTTCTTCAGCTGAGCCAGCAGCTCCGCCGGCGGTTGCTGACGGTAACCCTGGGGGTTGTTCTTAGTCCAGCGCCAGAGGTCCTCGCAGGCCTGCTCGAGGGTGTGCTTGGGGGTCCAGCCGAGCTCTGTGTTGGCGCGAGTGGGGTTGGCAGTCAGGTTGAGGACGTCACCGGCGCGGCGCGGGGCAACCTCGTAGGGGAGGTCGCGGCCGACGGCGGCGGAGAAGGCCTTGATCATCTCGTAGACGGTGGAGCCCTTGCCGGTGCCCAGGTTCCAGGCGCGGACACCGGGGTTGTTCTCGCGCAGGTAGTTCAGGGCCTTCAGGTGGCCGTCGGCCAGGTCGAGGATGTGGATGTAGTCGCGGATGGCGGTGCCGTCGTGCGAGTCGTAGTCTGGGTGGGAGAGTCAGTCGGGAGCCTAGCATGGGGGATAGTGGGTATCAGAGGGTCTTACCATCGCCGAAGACCATCAGCTTCTCGCGCTTGCCGGTGGCAACCTGGGCGAGGAGGGGGAGCAGGTTGTAGGGGACACCCTGGGGGTCCTCACCCATGATGCCGGAGGGGTGGGCACCAGCGGGGTTGAAGTAGCGGAGTAGAGCACCGTTCCACTTCTTGGCCTCCGCCTCGTTGCCGGCCTTGATAGCGTTGTTGCGCTGGGCGTTGATCACGTCGGTGATGGCGTTCTCAACGGCGAATTTGGTGTTGCCGTAGGGGTTGGTAGGGCCCAGAGGGCACTCCTCGGGGATGGGGATCATGTTAGGGAAGCGGGTGGCATCGCCGTAGACGGTGGCCGAGCTGGAGAAGACGATGTTGGTGACATTGTGGCGGACCATCGAGCGCAGGAGGTTGATGCTGCCGTAGACGTTGACCATGTAGTAGTCGAGGGGCTTCTCGCCGGACTCGCCGACAGCCTTGAGGGCAGCGAAGTGAATCACGCTGTCAATGTCGGGGTGGGCCTCGAAGACCTTGTCGAAGCCCTTCTCGTCGGTGACATCGAGCTGGACGAACTCGGCCTTCTTGCCGGTGATCAGCTCGATGCGGTTCAGAGCCTCAACCGAGGAGTTGTACAGGTTGTCGGCGACGACGACCTTGTAGCCGGCCTCGAGCAGGGCGAGGGTGGTGAACGAGCCAATGTAGCCCGTACCACTGCGGCGAGTTAGTTGGGGTTCATGGGATCCAATTGCAATTGCAAGACCTGCAGGGCAACACTTACCCAGCGACAAGAACAGAACCGGTAGGCATGATGAGAATACTTCAACAAGGGGAGGGAAGGAAAGGCAAAGGGGGGAGTGACTGGAGAGAGAAGCCAAAGTGGACAGAGGGGCAGCTTTTAAGGGGAAATTCATGGTGGGGTCAATTGATGGGCCGCGACTCTGCGCTCGTCATTCTTCTTCCTCTCGTGTAATTCTTCCTACTCTGATTTCCAAATGAGATATGATATTCAATGCTATACTGATCTATATGACACACTCAATTGCTCTATCCCATTCCTGAATTATCCATTGAGTCTCTCTACTGTGTACTGTGTACTGTCGAGTGTGTGTGTAGATCGCTGATCGACCTGGCGGTGAACCCACGAAAAGTATGAGCATCCAGCAAGGAAAGGATACGCGCTGCTGCACAAATCCCCGATGCATGCAGAGCACGTTGCCTGACAGTTCTTAGTCTGTAAATTGCTACTGCGACATCTTCTTTCTACGAAACAGACCGTTTCAAGTCCGGACAATGCGGGTCAACCGTCCCACTTTGGACCGCTTGGGGGAACGTGGCGCCGTCTAATTAAAGCGCGAGAAAAGGAACAGGGTCCAATGTCCAAGTTGGGGCAATTATTCAAGGACGAAGTATACCTAGGTAGCTAGCGCACATTGACCATGCGCCTAGGTGGACAACCTTCATTACTCCAATATCAATGGGTCCTCCACCAGATCTAGAGTCCCCAGTCCATCCTCTGTCAGATCTGAAGCAAACTGTAAAAATAAATTGGTATGAGGGAGAAATAACAATAGCTCGCTGCTAAGGGCGTATTACATTGTGTGCCCTGGGAATCGTGGTATCCTGGTTCGAGCCAGGTTGGGGTGAGACCCTTTTATCAGGTGTCCTCATTGCAACTCCCCTGGGTGGTCTCAATTGGCATTTCTGCCAACCGCACAGCGCATTCCCTGTGAATGTGCATCATAACGGGAGAGAGGTCTTGAGGACGTCGACCCATAGCCACGGAGTCGGTCCCAGGTGGACACCGACGGAGGACCGTCAGGGATCATGACCCATGGTCGACATGCTGATGATCACTTCTCGGTATCTCAAACGCCACTCGATATATCCACATCGCAGTTCATTAACCAAGGAGCTCAACGTCCAGCCCGATAGCCCGCATGAAGAGGTTGACATTGCCCAGTCGCTGACTAGACATGTCGGCAGGGAGGGTCTTGCTGTAAGCGACGGTCTCCATCACGCGATCCCTTGAATAGATAGTCAGCATATGTCACGTATTTGGGAGAATAGTGCCACTTACTTAACAGCAATCACCAAGCGCTGCTGCTGCTCCGGGCTAGCACCGATGCCCACAGCGGCAAGGAACTGCCACACATACATGTCATCACCCGAATTGATAGACCCAGGGAAGATTTCAGCCAGTACGGGCTCCAGGGTGTCAAAGAGCACGTTAAACTTCTCGACCCACTGTTGCCAGTCACGCTCAGAGGCCTGGCCAGCTTCCTTGACGATCTCGGCTCGGCTGAGCAGCATGGTCAAGATACCCAGTCCGACCTTGGTGCGAGCAACCGACTGCACATGGGTCTGCGCGATGACCAGACCCAAAAGACCGATGATGATGTTGAAGGGCGCCTCGTTCACGTAGCCCAACAAGCTCGGCATCACGGCCAGCGAGAAGAGGTCGATGGCTTCCCGAATCGCGACAGACGGCTGGGCCTCACCAGCAACGGGCTGTGCAAGACGCACCACATCCAGACTATCCAGATGCACCACGATCATAGTGAGGATGGTCACCCGTTGCTCCTGGTCGATATGACGGAAGATTCGTGGAATCGCCTTCTTGCCCTTGGGATAAGACAAGAATGCGATGAAGGGATGCGGCGTGGTGGAGTTGGGGACAATCGGCTCCATTACCTTCAGTGCCTTCCACAACTTCTGGTTGAGAGCGTGGACCTTCTGCCGCCACTCCATATGTTGCTGGATCGCATCTGCATCACCCTCCTCTGGTGGTGGTGGCATGGTGCGCTCCATGTCCTCCATTGACATCAGAGCGCTGTACACACTTTCAATGTTGGTGAGAATGGATTTGCGGTCACTCAGGCTCAGGTCTGGCTGCAGTTTCCTGGGCCGCGCCCCTTCCGAACTATCAGGCCGCTTGATGTTGAGCATTGGTTTCGGTGCCTTGGCATTGCTGAACGAGATCTTGCCCAAGCTACCCTCGATGATGAGCTGCTTGTTCTTCGGCTTGGCCTTGGCGGCCTCGACGGCGCGCTGGACCTGCTGCTGCATTCGCTGCATGTGGTTGTCTGCACTTTGGAATGCGCGGCCTGACCGGTGCCCACCAACCCGGTTTCCGGTCTGCAGGAGGTAGGTCTGAGCAAAGTGCCCCAGAGGCTGATGAGGGTGCTGACGCGGTGCCCCGCGAATTTGGCTGTAGACCTGGTAGTAGAAGTCCTCCGCCAGCACGGCCTCCGGGTCAGAATCCGCCACGTTGCCGGCAGCAGCCACCAGTTGCTGAAGCTGGATACGGGTGATGAAATTCTTGTCCTGTGGTGTCATCAAGCCGTTGCCACGCGACAGAAGGAAAATCTTGTGGTTGCGTTTCGCGCGCTTTGCGTCCTCTACCAGGTATGCATTGCGCTGCTCCTCAGTAAGGTCCATGAGCTGCTGCGGGGTGGTGATCACTGGGAGACCTCCGTTGGGGCCTCGGCTAGCGGGCGGCGGTGGCATATGCTGTTGGCGTGGGCCTCGGGGTGGGCCAGCCTGCCGCGAGCCTGGGGGTGGCATGTTCTGAGGAGGAAGATTGTTCTGCATAAAGCCCGGCGGCATAGCTGGCGCAGGACCGCCATAGAGTTCTGGGACCCCGGGCGGTGGGTGAGGTACCTGCGGTGGCATGATACTCTTCTGAAGCTGCGCCTGCAACTCCGGAGGCAGCTGGTGAAAGCCCTCAGGAGGGAAGGCCTGGGGATGGCGCATGTAGGCCTCGACGATGTGCTGGGGGATTTGCTGCTGTGGCGCGGGTCCGGTAGGTTGAGAACGGCCGCGCATCTGAGCCTCGACTTCCTCCAGACTCAACATCTTTCGGCTTGGAGCGGGCGCGGGAGCAGGTGCCGGCTCGGGCTTCTTCTGCGAGATCCCCCAAACACTTGACTTTGCTTGCAGATCTGGAATGAATCCAGGGTCCGAGTACTTCTCGTAGCCCGTTCGCTTGGTGGTTGTCTCCGTGTGGACAGCGGCTGTCTGAGCGGGAGCCCGAGCATCGTGCTGGGCCGTGGGTGCGGCCTGCGGGTGCTGTAAGCTGTATCGAACCTGCTCCTCGCCAATGGCATCAGCCACTTTGGCAGTCGTGCCGAAGAAGTCAAAGTCCCTTCCGACGGGTGCGACATCTCCACCACCACCAAAAGTGTCGTCGTTGAACGCATCCTGGTCATCGTCGAGCTGGTCGCCTAGGCCGTCGTAGGTATCCTCGAAGTCAATGCTAGACAGTTCATCAGTATGCCTTCTCAAAAAGCTCACTATCACCAGAGGGCCAGCTTACGCATCGTCATCCTCCAGCGCAGTAGCACGGGCAACTTCCGCAAAGGGATCCGGATTCTCGAAGAAACCCCTCGAGGCCCCGGGACCGCGATCGCGGTCCCTGGGAAGGGTAGTGTCAAAGCCAAAGAAAGACATGCTTTCTCGGCCAAGCGTGTTGAGGGGGAGAGTGGTGGATGGAAAAAAGGCTCGCAGTGGTGGGGGTGATGACTAGAGAAGGTCGATGGAGCGAAGTTCTGGAGTGCGGCAGCCTGAAGCCTCAGGCACCCGCCAAGAGAGTGTCGATCTGCTATACGCAACTTTGACTGTTGCTGCAACAGCTTTGTCTGTCGATTCTATAGATTCTCGATATCATTATTGTCTCCTCGATCTTCTGACAATATCCTGCCCTACGAATATGCAGTTGTGGTGCTGCCAAATCACCTAGCAGTCCAAACATTCCTCACCCACGTTCATCTGCCACGGGCGTTTACGACGCTTGTAAGAGATCCCTTCATGCTATAGATCGACACGGCAGAAGAGTGGACTTTGCATCGACTCTTCTATCAATCACAAGATTGCTCGTGCAATCCACCAGTCCACCCGTGGGCACAGTTCAACTTTGTCTCCTGAGAGACTCCCAAAATTAAATGTCTCAAATCGGTGAAACCATACGCGGCTGAGAGCGGTTGTCGCCATTGTCTTGCGCGGCCTTTGGTCCAGTCTCCTTCAACGCCCCTCCACTTCGCCTAACGCTCGACCTTCTTCTTACCTTGTCTTTCTTTCTCAAATCTACTCTTTTGCGGATGTCTTAATCGCTCCAGTGTGGATTGGCCTCAATTCCACTGGCCTGATCTCATCGTTACACTCGCCAGTACTGCCCGCTTCACAGGCAACAACATTGCTGTCCGAGCTTCATGATGTCCTCGGTGCGGTATACCCGCTACCTACTGTTTGCCCTGGTGGTAAGGCTTGGCTTTGTGTCCAGAAGATCCATTCTAGATCTTGTCTTCTATCGTGGTTTGTTCACTGACAATCTCAGGGCTTGACCTTCCTCTACCTCCTTTCGCGATCATCTCTCCAGATCCCCAACGCCGCCTCGTTCCCCCGACCCGTGCAAACATATGAAGAGTTTCGAGAGCAGAAATTACAATCCCCCGGTACGAACACAAGCGAGCGAGTCAATGCGACTTTTGTCACACTTGCCCGCAACTCCGATATCTGGGAAATCGCCAAGTCGATCCGCACAGTGGAGGACCGTTTCAACCGCAACTTCAACTACGACTGGGTATTTTTGAACGACAAGGATTTTGACGATGATTTCAAGAAGCTTACAACAGCACTGGTGTCCGGCACCACCTACTATGGCCGTATTCCACACGAGCACTGGTCATATCCGGACTGGATCGACCAGGACAAGGCGCGCGAGGCGCGCGAAGAGATGGATCGCAAGAAGATCATTTACGGAGGCTCTGAGAGCTACCGCCACATGTGCCGCTACGAGTCTGGATTCTTCTTCCGACATCCGCTGATGGAGAACTACGAGTTTTACTGGCGGGTTGAGCCCAGTATCGAGCTCTTCTGTGATATCAGCGTCGATCCGTTCCGTTTCATGAAGGAGAACGACAAGAAGTACAGCTTTGTCATCAGTCTCTACGAGTACTACGAGACTATTCCCACGCTGTGGGATAGTGTGAAGAAGTTCATGAAGAATCACCCCGAGCATATCCCGAAAGGAAATGCCATGGAATTCATCAGTGAGGATGGGGGTGACACCTACAACAAATGTCACTTCGTGAGTACCTCCCCGCGACTTTCAATTCTCCAGCATGCTAATGTCTTCTAGTGGTCCAACTTCGAGATCGGCAGCCTGGACTGGCTGCGGTCCCCGCAGTACATGGACTACTTCTCCTCGCTGGACCAGGACGGCGGATTCTTCTACGAGCGATGGGGTGACGCGCCTGTCCATTCCATCGCCGCTGCGATCACGTTGAGGAAGGAGCAGATTCACTTCTTCAACGAGATCGCCTACTACCACGTACCATTTACACACTGCCCGGCAGATGAGCAAACAAGGCTGGACCTTCGCTGCCACTGCAAGCCGGACGAGAATTTCGACTGGAGAGGATATTCCTGTGAGTTTGGGAAAGGCTTGCGTTTCAGACACATTCGCTAACTTCAATTCAGGCACCAACAGGTGGTTCAAGGTCAACCACATGCAGAAGCCAGAAGGTTGGGATAAGAACGATTGACTAGCGGCACTAGGACAATTCGCTGTGCTTTTGGTGTTCATCGGCGTTTTTGTCCTGCTCGCAAGCCAAAGTGTGCGAGCTTACCTATTCCTCCGAATACGGTTTCTTCTCAACTATCTCAAAGGCCTGGTCGATCTTCTCCGCGGCGGCCATAGGTATCGCTCCGTGAGCGGCCACTGAGTCATCACCTTGCTCTTCTCATTCCCGAGTCTGGGTATCACGGAATTGGTGACGGCGATGCTATCCTCCTACCTTCTATTCTCTTACACGGCGACTTCCACTCTGATGCTTGCCCTGTTTTACTACCTGGATTACTGAGAGCGTTCCTATCTTTTCTGCCTACGAAAAGTCTGTTGCATGGGTCATCGGAGTATAAATGGTTCAAGGACGAGCGACGGCTTTGCTACATTTCTCCAACTGTTCAACGCGATGAATGTGATTGTGATTTCTCTCGACAAGGAAAAAAGTCAGAACAAGTTATGATCAAAGTAGCTGATTGGTATTCGTAATAGTACATGCAATAGTATCCAACAGATGACAGTATCGCCCATATTGCAAAAATACAAGGGGACAAGTGCCTGTAGTATATCCGATCTTCTAAAAGACTCGAATGGGAAGAACGACACGTGGAAAGCAATCTCGTATGTTCACACCAACTCGCGAGGCGATCCGCTTAGTTGCCCTTAGGCTTCTTCGTCCCATACTTGGACCGACTGGTAACCCGGCTACCAACACCACCCTAAACATAACGTTAGCCTTACTTCATGAACAACTCAAGTGATTTTTCAACATACCAGATCCATCGCCCCACGAACCAAGTGATACTTTACACCAGGACAATCCTGAGCACGGCCCCCACGAACCTGAACGACACTGTGCTGCTGGATATTATGTCCCTCGCCAGGAATAATAGTAGTAACGACCTTCCCAGAACTCAACCGCACACGGGCCGTCTTCCGCTCGCCGGAGTTAGGCTTCTTCGGCTTCGTGATACCAGTCTTCAGACACACGCCCTTCAGCGATGGGTGGTCTTTCAGCGCGGGAGAGCGCGAGCGTCGTGCGCGCTGGCCCTTGCGGCAGCCGCGCTTCACCTGGTTGTAGGTTGCGCGGATGATAGGTGAGCTGGAGAATTGGCGCTTGTTGGTTGTTTGGTGGAGGGTGAGGGCTTTTTGAGTGCGGAGGATGGGTTGGAAGGTGAAGCGGGTTGGTGTTGGGGTTTGGCGGCTCAGGGTCTTGGTGGTTGTTGTGAGAGTGCGGAGGAGTGTTGACGGCGTCGGGCGCTGGACTAAAGTGCGCAAGGCCCGGAGGGCCAGGGGCGAGATTAATTGAGGCATTTCGTGGTGTGATTCGAGGTGGTGATTATCTTCGGATTGTTAGATCAGGAAGTGCGGATAGAATTAATGTCGCACGTGACCTTGCCGTTCTGCGCTGGTGGTCTTTGTTGGCGACCGGAGGAGCTGGACGCGCAGCTGCTTCCTGCCTGACGCTGACGTCCGCAGTCGAAGTCATCATCTACTCCTCCATCTCCTCCTTTCTTTTCTCTCAGCCCGCTACTTTCGAACCCCTGGTTCAGTCATTCTACGCAGTTTCAAATACAGGAACCCTCTACAGCCGCCATAATGGTACGTTATCAAGCTATGGACCTTGACCTCATTCTCCGTCAAGCCATCCGGAGTTCACGCAAAACCCATCGTGAACTCCAATTCGCACCTCAGCTGGAAACTACCTGCAATATCTACTCCCTTGTGTACAAGCACGCTTTCGAGGCAAAAACTAACAGTCTCAGTCTCTCCGCATCGCACCCCCAGCTGGCCACCCCAGCTCAACAACCAACACCACAACCCGCCAGTCAAGACCCTCAAAGGGCGCCCCCTCAGCCCCCGGACTCCCCGACACCCTCCGCAGCAAGATCACCCTCCCCGCCAGCGCAACCGCCTCGTCAACCAACAATCCCTCTCTCAGCGAGATCCCGGCCTCGACACACCCGCTCGAGGCGCGGTTGCTGGCCTGGCGGGCCACCCAGGATGCCATGAAGATGGAGTCTCTGCGTCGGGCTTATGGTATTGCTGAGCCTGTGCGCCGCGGGATGGAGCTGAAGATCGTGCGTGATGGCACGTTCCGGCCAGCTGTGTTGGGCGGTCTCAAGGGTGGCAATGTTCATGAGGATATTCTGGTTCTTGGGGGTCGTGATACGGAGGTTGGATGGGAGGATATCTTCCAAGGTATGTTTTTCAGCTTCTTTGATGTGCTGCTTTCTTGTTTGAAGCCGCTTGGGTTGGTCGTGGCAATGGTGATGGCTGACTGGGATCTACCTTTTAGGCGACGAGTTCCGGGAACCGCCTACCTTCCACGACGAGATGGAGAAGAGGCTGAAGATGGATTTCTAAATGGAACCTTGATGAATTCATTGTTTTATTATTGGGTTGCTTTTCACATGGTCAACATATTCCATTGGGATTCCTTTTGATTCGCCGTATCTCGTTTCCATCATGCAGATGATAGACAACTAGATGCTGCGCTGCATTTTCATATCCCTCATATTCGTAATCATGTCCACCTTAAACGTAACAGCGATATTATGACGAACAGTGATCCCCTTAAGAGACTTGTCTTGCAAAAGCATCTTCCAGAGTTTTAACAACCTCGGGAGAAAACTTGGAGTTGGCCTTGCGCACTTCATCCTGATTTAGTCGATAGCCCTTCTGAACTAAGAAGGAGGCAAGGCTTTCCTGACCATTCTGGATAGCAAGCTCCATCGCCGTGGCTATTGGGAAACTGAATTCGACAGGTGCACCCAGCTCCACAAATCGTTGGTATAGCTTCACATGGCCTTTTCTACCGGTCATAAAGAGCAGAGTGTCTCCGTGCACACGTGGATCCGCGCCATGCTCGAGCAGTAGTTGAACGATTTCTTCGCTCCATTTCTCATTTTGAACGGCAGCAATCAAGGGGGTCACTGTCCGCACACGTCGGCCAGTTCCGGATATCATGACCGTATTAGGGTCTGCGCCCTTTTCAAGGAGAAATTCGATCATGGCCGGCTCGGTCTTTGAAGCTGCCAGACGAAGAGCACCGCTCAAACGAGCTTTGTTGTGACCAGCGCCCATGGCGAATAAGGACCGAGCTCGGTCTAGATGCCCATCCGAAACAAGATATACAAAGAGGTCGTCAAGACCCTCCTCAACAACTTGATTAGAGTCTCCCCCCTCAGAATCGCTCTCATCGTAGATGCTTTTGGAGGAGGAATCTCCGCTGTCGGCGGTCTCATCCGCATCTCTCAATTTGAGCTTGTCCTTGCGAGTATTTGCACGTTCTTGGAGCACTTGCACGAGGAGATCCATCATTTCATCGTCATTATTGGTCGCAGCGTAACCCAGACTCGACTGTCCCCACATATCCGTCGACTGGAGATCGGCGCCATGGTCAATCAACAATTGTGCAACCGCCGTATGATTAGCCTCGACGGCGAGGACCAGCGGAGATCGACCCTCGCGGTGTTTGTATTCGATGTCTGCACCAGCCTGGAGAAGAAGCTCGACGATTCCCGCATGCCCCATCATTGCAGCATAAGAAATCGGGTGCTCTGTGCTATCTTTCTTGGACCGGATCTGCTGTCTAACCCTCTCTGCCCAGAAGTCTGATTTCCAAGTCACGTCCGCGCCGGCATCCAGCAACATTCTTGTTGCTATTGTCGAGTTCCATTTGGCGGCTAGAATCAGAGCAGATGCCGCATGGTATCGAGCGAGATATGCAAAAAGACATTTAACTGAGACATATGCCACAGCGCCGAGTCCGAGTGGCAGCAACAGCATGTTGATTGAAGGGTCCAGAGTTGATGCATGTTGGACGATCGAGTCGAGCCAGGAGTAGAGATATCCCCAAGCAACTCTCCCGGATAAATGCACATCCATTGCTCAGAGAGTCTGATGTAATCCTAGAAGTTTGCTAGGTGACAAGTTGCGGCGGAGGTGTCTAGCGCAACTTCTGATGGGGTTCACCTGGTAGGTTGCGAGAAAGTCTTAGGGCTGGACGGAGTAGTCCGTCGAAGGCTGAGGTTGAGGTTTTTGGCCCTTTCTACTAGACTGATCTGCAGTAGAGCAAGGGTCCACAATTGGCTTGGCCATAGACCGCACAGCAATGTACCTGTGGCTATTGTGTATCGGTGTTTCGTGAAAAAAATTGAGAATTTTGTCCTTAGTCCAGAGACGAGAGATCATACAGTCCTAAAGCGGAAGCAAGTGTGAGATTCCCTAAATCTGAAGACTCCGCCTGTCCATGAGGAAGCTGCGTCACACGCAACTTGGGATCCTCCGTTGGCTGACTCGTTCCATGCAGGAACATAGGTACATCGCAGATATGATGGCCTGAGACTAACGCAGATCTCTCGTTTCGGCGAGTCAGTACGGTGGAGTACATACATATGTATATCGGGCGCGGCTGATAGTGGGGCGTCTTGGCATTCCTAGCTCATTTCCCTCACTTGTTCTCTTGAGCCCTAAATAACTAGTATAGTGAGTTTGGCCCCCAACTTTTCTCAAAACAGATTACTTCTTGTCGCATTGCCCGGGACCAGATTCGGAATGTTAACTTTTCTCCTTACCACTATCTGTTGCTCTCACCCTACAAGGAACGCCTAATCATGAAGCTGTCCACGCTTTCAATTGTCGCTCTTGGAGGAGCAGCCGTTGCATATCAACTCGGCGATAAAGCAACCGGGATGACCGATCCACTTGTTACGAAAAAGTGCAGTCTCTGGGTCAACAAAATCGCTTCTGGAGATACTTGCGAGAAATTGGAAAGTGATTTTGATCTCGATTATCTACAACTGCATGAATGGGTAAGTGATTTTTGGCCCGAATAATGTTCGAGAGGTCTAACAGCCACCTTCTCTAGAACCCTTCCTTGATCAAAGACCCCTGCAATCCAATCCAAGGCTGGAGTTATTGTGTTGGCAGTCCATCCAAGACGAACAGCCTCGTGAAGTTTGGGAGCACCGAGGCACCCACTCTTAGGCTTTCTGATACGCCTAGCTCCTCCACCTCTGTGTCTGCCACCTACACTACGAGTTCTAAGGCCGATACCACTTCGACAGAGGCCAGCTCAACAGCGGGTGCCACCGCATCTGCCACGGGCTCCTCTGATAACACATCAGAGGCTAACGGGCATTTCAATGTTCCTACGATCACTTTCTTGGCTGCTCTTTCAACTTTGCTCTTTGGAGCGCTCTAAGCCAGAGTCATTCGGTGCCTGGAATCTTGGAATGGTGTAATATATATCACCACATCCGATGGATTTTTATTCTATTCGATATTCATTCTACTCATTTTTTGTACCATTTTCGATCATTTGAACACTCGGGAAGATAGAGGTTCTACACCCAAAACCAGTACGAATGAAACATGGCTGAGCGGGCCTTACATTTCTATATAACAGACACCTTTACCAGACGTTGACCACATAAATTGTAGTTTATGAATGGAGAAATCATTACATGGAAGCCAATTGAAAGAGCAGCTCCAAATCCATCCTGAGCCATGTCATTCTCTGTTTAATTGGATGGATAGTCGATGCCGCTGTTGGGGTGGCACCAGTGGCTGTCATAGTGGAGCGGATAGTTGGCATTGTAGACATGGCGATGCTTGTGCTCGAGAACAGGCGAGCGCTATTTACATGGTATCTGGGAGAGAGAGGCCAGCACTTTATCAACTATTCTCTACCACTCCCAGTTTGAAGTATCACCATCCCAGTCAACGTCCAGCGGATCCTCATAGGAGGCCACTTTACGAGCTTGAACACGGCCAGCCAATATGGATCCCACGTTTTTGGCTCACTGCGGATGAAATCTCGAAACCGAACCCAACAGCTAAATTATCCTGATTAGCTCAAGCCCCGTGTGTTAGTGAAAAGGATCGTGTTCCCTCTAAGCTCACTCACAGCGTCTTGCTCTCTGCATGCCAGACGAGGTTCCGGGCGGCGCAGGGCGCAGGAAGGACCCCGGCATCATAGATCTCTCTAGAAATTGAACAGACATATTATAGCGTCAACGTAACGGTAGAAAAGGTAGATAGAACACACAGGAGAGTCTGTTTGAAACATTCCCGGACCAAATTCCGCTCCTCGAGCGTCTGAATCGACCAGTACCCAGACGGGCCACCGTGATCACCTAGTCGCAGACCCGGGACTACTTCCCACACGACAACAGTCAAGAATCCCCCAGGGACAGCCCAATTAGCTTGCTGTTTGAATTCTCCAAACCCGAGGAGACGAGGCGTGAACTTCGACGCACGCGGATCATTACTCAGAACCAGATGTGCGCGCAACTCATTAGGTCTGTATGTCGTGGCCTGCGCAGCTCGAACATCAGGTTCCTCCAGGCTTGTGTTGGTCCACGGTATCTGATAGTAGATGCGCATCATTGCGCGGGTCTTTGCGGTGCGTGCATGACAGAGGACTTTGAGTGTAGCGAAGGACTTGCAACCCTCGCGTACATCTGCTGGTTTGTTCGGTAGGATCTTCGTTAGCCAGTTCTTGACCAAGCAGGACCTTGCGTGGCGATTTCCCATCACGTCGCTCTGCGTCCTCTCGTGGTTCTCTTCTTTGACAATCGTGTCAGTCTTCCACTCTGCGGGTCGTGGGTTATCGAGTTTGACCACATTTCCAACGCTAAACATCTTGCGCATAGGGCCCTAAGCGAACCAAGAACCCTGTGGCGCTGTCATCTTGGTGCATCAGTGTGGGTAGGGAAGTTATAAGGCGGGAGATGTAGAAGGCGAGATATGTAGAACAGTCGTGGATTTGAAAAGTAGCTTCGCACTCTACTCATCATAATGAGGTCGGGCTTCAGAAAGAGCTGGGTCGTGCTACCTCCGTGTCCGAATGTAGCTACTGCTAGTCTTGAGAACATCTACCATGGATCTACAAATTTGAAAACGGGTATCAGACTCGGAAGTATCCATTGTATATCGAGAAGAATCCCGAGTAGATAGGGAAACATGTACACTACGAAAGGAAACCGGGGACAAGCAAGCAACAAGCAAAGATCAACCAGAGATACTCGTAGATACACAAACTCCGAAGGCAGGCCACATAAGGAATGGACATGAAAGGGATAGCCAAGCCAAGTTGAAGAAACGACGCAAAGGGATCGGATGGGTATATAGAGAGGAAGGCAGGCGGACAGAGAGACGAGTTGGAGAGAGATGCAGCAAGTGCGGACGAGGTCAGTGTCAGGGAGGGTCGGGTAGTGCCGTTAGGCGGAGCAAGGTGGATCGTGGCCCATGTACGGGGCTGACGATGTGCGGAGACTCGGGGAGGAGCTGGCGGGTAGATTCAGCATGGCTGGCGAGGATAAGGGGGAGTAAGACAGTCGTGATGAGATCGATGAAGGAGAAGGAAAATGGCCAAACGGCCGCTTCCGGAGCGGCATTCATGATGAGCCATGCGGCTGCGCCACGTAGGTTGGTCCTGCGTCCAGGCAGGCTGGGTCGAGTAGCCACGATGCCAGATGATGGAGGTAGGGAAAGGGAGGGTGATCAAGATCGGTCGGTGAGATAGTTTGAAAGATGGTGAGGGGGTGGTCGATGAAGCGTGGAGCTCGAGGCTCGTATGAGACGCTTAGAGGATAACGCAGCGACATCCTGGGCTGCGCTCGCTGGCTTCACGGCCCTGGCTGTATTGCGCCTTGGCTCCCTTGGCATCTTCTTCATCCACCACCTCCTGCGGCTTGACTGTCATATGCACGACATTGGGGTGATCTCGACTGAATTTAGAGTCTGGTCCTTCGATTAGAATGATATTCACGGTCTTGAGATCTTTGCGACACATACCAGCCAGAGGCGACTTGTCTTCCAACAATTTGCCAAATGAGATCAAGCGAATAGAGCTCGGCGAAGAAGGGCGACTCTCCCAATCTATCCATCACGTCCAAGTCAGATATCGACATCACCCAGATTCCAATAGATGCTGCTGTCCGAGGCCAACTTACCAGATCGCCACTCCCGCCAAATCAATTCCTTCAATGTATAAACGCTCATCGCGTACGGATCATAATTCTCCACATTGACCGACCGCTTCCGCAAATACTTCCCATCAATGGTAAACGGATGCCGCGCCCCCGTCGTCAACAGCAGCGTAATCGCCAGCGAAGGCCCGGCATCCTCCGCCTCCTTCCCATCGACCTCCTCCGTCTGCTCCTCCGAAAGCTCAGCAGCGACCTTGGGCTCCTCAGTATCCATTGTAGGCAGGTCTGTGTTATTCCGGAGCTGCGCGGCAGCGATCGGGGTGTCGTTCGGGGGAGAGGTAGTTTTCGAGCTAGTCGTTGCTGTCACGGGGGCGGTGCTTTCGCCACCGGTTGCGGGGTGGTTCGCGGTAGCCGCATCGCCTGACGGGGCGTGGGTTGATGGCACGGCGGTGGCTGGAGGAGCAGCGGTGGGGACGTATTTGTCTGGAATAGATGAGGGTTCTGCTGCGCCTGTTGTTGGTTGGGTTGGGTCTTGCGGAGAAGATGTCGTGGCCCCCAACTCGTGCTCGTTGGGGTCGGGCAGCCCGGACTCCGGGTGATCGCTCGAAGGCATGGTCGTGATGCCCCGATGGCAGGTGGCAATTGACTGTGATCCTCTGGAGGAGAGGACTCTGTCAACGGGTGTGGAGGGTATGAGATTAATGGGGTGGGAGGAGGAGGTCGAGGGAAGATAATCGATGGGCCCAGATGTGAGGAGTCGACCGGGAGGCGCGATAGTCTTTCGCTAGTGTGAGCCCTGGCGACAAAGAAATACTGTACAAAAGGGAGGTGGTGGAGTATAACACAAACGAGAGACCATAAAAGATTTCAACTGGGATGAAGAGAAGAGAAGAGGAGGAGGATTGGAGAAGGCAAGAAGAGGAGGACGAGGAAGGGGATCGGCGAGACAAAAGACCGCAACCTAGTGAAACGGGCAAACACTGGGATCACAGCCAGGATCCCTTTTTTTAATCGAGATGAACCCATAGAAATTCCAAATAGACCATTATTCAAATCAGCAGATGATCTATAGAAACTAAATAATTGTCAGATACACCGAGGCAGATCTGGGGAAAGAGGCCAAGACAAACAGTTGAAGCTGGGGATACTCGCAGCTCCAACTCCACGCTGTCACTCCCGATGCTCGTTGCTTCTATACCAACTAGTAAACAAGAAGTCCTTTCACCTCTTGATGTCTACACTACAATAAACAAAGCGTAGCTGCTTGCTTATATGACTCGTTAGATATCGGATGTCGAGATTCTATCCCCATCTGACCTCCATTCCAGCCATGTCCCACCCTATCCAGGCCAAACCAGAACGACGACAAACAACACACGGTCACACATGACGATCCCTAGAGGCAATATGACCTCGGCATGGCCTGGACTCGTGCTGCAGATGCAGGGGAGACACGAGCAGGTCGTGTGTATATACATGGAAAAAAGAAGTGTGCATGGGGACGGATGCAAGCGCATGGAGGATGTATGCACCCGAGTTAGGGTCGCCAATGTTTCAATATCTGATCGGGCGTGATTCGTGCGGATCTTGAAATCTGGCGGGCCGAGCAGCATGGACAACCTGGCCTAGAGTGTAATAGCACTGTCGCCGAGGCACTTTATCACTTTCAAGCCTTGCAAGACTTGAGGTGGCTTGGCCAACTCAGGGGGGTATACTGTGTAGCTTCGCCAGATCTAGACCCAGCCAGCGTATTGCTCCAGGACTTCATTCTTCACTCCATCAGATCCGTGTCGCACGCCCAAGAGCCGTACGTTGCCGATCTTCCCGCCAAAGTCATCTTCTACCGTGCTCTCGTAGTTGGAGAATAACTCATTAAGTCGTGCAATCACCGCAGGGTCATCTCGAATCAGCAGTGCAATGGCATCGTATCCTCCAGCCCCAGGCACCACACCTCCAATGACACCGTCGATTTCCGAAACACGATCCAGCAGCTCGGTCTGCACACTGGGCTCAATGGGCACACCGGTCTGACGGGTCATTGTGCGGATGTGTTGACGAGTGCGCTGGACGAGGTTGCGAATTTCGGAGAATGCACCGTCTTTGTTGGCATCTGGATGTTGTGCCAGACGCTTGAGCTCCTGGCGCAGCCGCTCGTTATTGTTCTGCAGGCTAGCCCACAGGATATCAGCCTCCTGGCGGTTGTTTTTCCTCCATTCCAGGACCTTCTTGACCATCGAGGGCGTCTGCGAGCCGCAATCAACATCACACAAGACCAACTGCATCCCGCGTGGAAGCCGCATGCCAAAATCCAGACATTCCGTGTCCCAGGGGTGTTCTCGATTGGCATCCTCCACCACTGCAAACAGCCTCTCGTCGAAGCCAGCCGATCCCACATCGCCAACTGCCTCTAGGATAGCCGGTGAGAATCGCTTGTACAGGCAGGATCCGTACACAGCCGCGGCGACATCAAATCCGGAGCCAACCTTGCCCTGGGCTGCACAATGAGCGGCTTGGGCAAGATTGTGAAGCTTGTCACGTCCAGCGCCGAGATCATCCGCTTGCATGGTACGGTGGATTACCAACGACGAGACAAGGGCTGTGACTAGTGCAGCAGAAGATCCCAGGCCCGTCTTGTGGGCTTCTTGTAGGGGGACACCGAAATTTGCAAAGCGCCCACTCCGCCCTTGCGACGCGGGGCCTCTCGAAGTAGCCGTCTCAGAGTAGTAGTCGTTGTCAGCTAGGATCGTCACTGACAGCGAGCCGAAGTCTTTTGAGTCAGCAACGTAGCTGATGTAGGTTAATGCGTAGCTTAGCGAGGTCTCAACGAAGGGATTCCGAGGTCTATAGAGTCCAGATTAGCGACCATCACAGACCAAAATGCAGGCAGGCGACCCAACCCAGTCCCCTTCTGAACCACCTTGACACCCCCGCCATTTTCGCATCGCTGGATCCCATATTCCCAGACCGCATTCACGAATTGCGGCGAGCGCACAACAATGGTATCTTCGGCCTCTTGCTCCTCTCCCTCTGGCTTTTGTGCCTCTGCCTCGCTACCAGGGGCAGCTTTGGTATCTGCGCCAGAACCTGATTGCCCACGGCGATGACCCCTTCTTAATTGCTGGACAATGACATGGATACGCGCGTCGAGGGCGAATACAGTGCCCGTGTACTTGCGGTCGAGGACGAGGTAGCCGCCGGTGAGGAGGACTTTTCCGGGGGCGGACAGCGCCGTCACTGAGACGGATTGAGGGGACATGGGTATCGCCGCGAACCGATTGTGGAGGGAAGGCGGGGGAAATCAACGTGGATGATGATTGTGCCCCGCGGGATCGTATATGGGAGCGGTAGCTTGCGCAGATAAAGTGAGCGAGGCAGGAGCGTCAACAGAGATTGGAGTTGTAGGTGTTGGCGAGCGTTGTATAAGAAAGGAGGGAGGAGGGGACGGGGAGAGCGGCCATTGTCGATGGTGGGGGATGTATCGAAATCTCCTAAAGGGGGCTAGTGCGGTTGAACGTTGCACAGCAGACCTAAGCAGCATCAGATACATCACACCCGGAGATCAGTGTTCCAACTGGCTATTATTATCGTGCGATTCAGCTGGTGTGGCTTAGCCACCATCTAGATTTCAAGATTGTCATCTCGTATCAGAAGGTAAAGAATGACGATTGCCCGTCGACCCTGCTGACTCGGGAGAAGATGCAGGGCCTTGTTGCGGGTTGGTCAGGTAAGCAGTGAATAATAGTTAGGTGAGGTCTAGACCTTTGACCGTTGGAAGTCCTGATTTCAAGGATGTATGACTTCAAGACCTCTTGATCTTTACTCCGGATCGGCCAATAAACAATCGGGCAATCTTGAGACTCTCGACTAGATTAGGCCAGTAAGAAGTCTGGCTCTTGTGACGCTTATGGCCCTCTTGACCTCAGATTGGCGGTTCTGTAGTGTAATGGTCATCACAGCGGATTCTGATTCCGCTAATCCCGGTTCGATCCCGGGCAGGACCTTTTTTGTTTGCCTCAATAAGATGCGTGAGCTATTGCTGCGCAGTCACCTTTTTGACACGCTGCCCAGGTTGTTGTTGGAAGGAAATTTTCGCGGCGGGCGAGTGTAGACTGTAGATAAGTCCTCGGCCAGAGCTTAAACCACTTTCAACCAAAGCTACAGCACAGAAGCAAGAATCAAACTTCGTTCATTCGTAGAAAAAAAAAAAAATAAACCAAGAAGATGCTATGCCACGGAATTAATATGCAACTCTTGACATTAATCTTCCAAAAACAACCCAGAAACAAAACTCCAAACACTGCTCCAACAAAACGCAAAAATCGCCAAAAAGCAGCCCTAACTCCAATGCCTCTAGTTTTAATTACTGTACAGGGTATTGAACGCGAATCCGACAGTAGTAGTGTCGCTGAAATCTGTATCAGCGCGGGGAAGACTGACGATCAAGGGACGGCGGCGATCTAACCAGTCGGTCGATTCTCGGACACAGCTCGAATCCAAGTATTTGTCTTAGTCTCCCTCGCCATGCCAGTCTGTATCCTCAGTCACACCACGAGTGCTGGCGAGGTGGGGCTGGAAGGAAAGAATCTCCTCGCAAATCATGCGCTCGGCTTCCGGGCGATAATGCTATAGCTCGTTGTGGCAAGGCGCATGTTATCCATCTTGACGAAAGCCTGTCCATCCAAACACAGCCGGTTGATGAGGGTCTTGAAGTGGCGCGGCAAGACGTGGACTTTGACGAGGGCCAGGATCACCTGGCGCAGGGTCCGGAAGTAAAGGTCGACGGTGTCGATCAGCGGGGCCTGCAGCCCGTCGATGCTGGCGTTCTCGGAGCGCACGATCTCGAAGCCCGAGTCCGTTAGCGCCTTCTCCAAACTCCCCTGGGTGGGGGTGCCAACGGCCCCGATCAACGGCTTCACGCGGCGCATCAACTCGGCATGTTCGGGGTTCTTGGGGTCGTAGGCTGGCAGGCTGATCCAGTCCAGCAAGGAGATTCTGGCGCCCGGCTTGACGATTCGGAAGACTTCGCGGAATAGCGCGGGGAGGTCCTTGCACAGGCTCAGCGCTTGGATCTGGTAGAAGGCGTCGAAGCTCTCGTCGGCGAAGGGGAGTGGGAGGCTGTTGAAATCTTGCGTGACGAAGGTATTTTGCAGGCCGCGCTCTTCGTTGAAGCTCTGCGCTTGCGCGACCTGGTTCGGATCGATGTTGAGACCAGTGACGTGGGCGCCGGAGTATTGCGCCATGTGGGCAGCCACCCGCCCGCGACCACAGCCGAGATCCAGCACCTTGTCACCCGCCGAGAGGCCGATGTTTTGAGCAATTGAGCGCTCGTAGAGAATCTGGTTCTCCAAGACAGTGGCCTTGCGGCTCATCCACGGCGGGATATACATTTTCTCGACATCGCCCAGGGCGCAGAGGTGGTTCAGCACCCCGTAATACGATTTCAAGCAATCCCCAACCTTTTCTTGGTAGTTAGGACCCAGCACCTCAGTCATTTGCTTCTCGTCCGACCAATCGAGGTTGTAAATGACGTACGACGCCATGAAGTCGTCCACCTGCTTGGGGGTCAAGTTGGCGAGATATCGGAATGCCGTCCAGAAGGTCTTCCACCGTTTCGGAGAGGCAGAGTTGTCCAGATCCTTGCCGTGCTTGCCCAGTGCCGCTACCATAACTCTCTGCTTCTGCTCCGTGATCTCATCGAGCGAGCTATCGCTCTCCGAGCCGCGCTCGCTGCGCCCAGGATGGCGCGGTGTTGCCAACATTGTTTGTGCCACCATTATGTAAAAAGAAAGCTCTGTACAAAGGCTATAGATCTGAAGCTCAGAGATTCAGTGAGGGAGTATGTGCCAGAAGGCTGGGGGAATGTTCAAAGGCGAAATGCCGGTGTGTGTGCAAATGTATGGTGTATCTGCCCGTCTTTTCCCACCGCAACAGCCCGGGGGCCCAGCGTCATTTATAAGCAGCGCGCATGTCTCCGAGATGCTCATTTTTCTCCACGATCCAAAAAGAAAAAAACGATTTGCCAAGGGAGCCCACGAGCGGTCAGTAGCCACTTAGTGGATTGTCACCAGACCTGGAAGCTCATCCCGGGTAGCCCGGCATTCGCGCCGGCTGAGGAGGCCCGAAGGTCAGCGAATGCCTTCATTTGGGTCTGTTCGGATAACCAAAGAATGAGTAGATATGAATCTTCCCTTTGTCCTTTGGTTCACCCACTTTCTTTTGCCATCTGGATGTCTTTCTGGCGGTATACTCTCCATGCTCCTAGTAGTGCAACATGGTCAGGCACGGATGACGCGGGACAGGGTCCCTGCGAGGAAATGAGTATCGTCATGGGAGCGACGATCAGGACCCACCACTATTGAGTTCCTTTGACGATGAATACTCTTTTCTGACTGCATGGTACATGGTACAGCAGTCATGGTAATAGTAATTCCTGACCATATCTCCAGGTATGGATGTATGTACCTACGGGAAACATCATCGCGCATACATAAGCCCCGCGGCGTGGGATGACTCTATAAAGCGCCGGGCCCCTGCGGTCTTCCGGGAGCTTCATGCTGAGCTTCCTATTAGCCCTGGTCTATCAAAGCTCCAACCCCTCTCTCATCCTTTGTCACGGGCCTTATGCATGCAGGTGGCTGTCACTTCAATACCTGGATGTCTAATGTGGCGCACACATAGTACCAGTATTCACATACTGGCCACACAAGGTCTGTATAGATCCTTGGATTGGCCCGGCAATTGGATGGCGGCATGCCTTGTAGGGCACAATATCGGCACTGTACCTGCTTCGAGAAGGTCTTTGCGTATGAAGAAGCCCATGTGGCCATGGCTCCAAAGTGGGCCACGGGTCGGCTTTCGGGTCGAACTGTCACGATTGAAGTAACAATCAAAAGCCGCGAAACCTCTTTAAGCTCACTGAGCCCCACTTGTGGTAGGGCAATTCGATCCGGACTCGAACCCAGTCCGTATATCCGGGTCCAGTCACGTGGTTGCTCAATCGAGTATCATCCTCCTATGGATATGCCCAAGGTTAGTTAGTTAGGAGTCGGTGGTTGTTAGTTAATCAATGAGGTTTATTATTAATATGCTGACCGGTCTTCGAGACTGTCAGCACTAGGAAGATGCCGCCCTGTCGGATTTTCTTGGCATTGCTTCTTTCCTCCCGGTATTTCTCCGCTGATTTGACCTTTTAGCCGGTGCCGCTGACTGTTATCTATGCTCTTTCCTGATGGTAGAGCCACATGCCACAGTATAAGATAGTGGGATGGTGGATCTAATACTTACTCTTAGTGCCAGGAACACCTTGAAACATACCTGTAACCCTCCCACTGGTAATAGCATCATACAACAAGATGTAAGATCAACAACGTGGTTCGACATCACCGGTGATGCAACCCACGGCGCATTGGTGGAGCGTGGACTCACTGGCCCACAATAAAATTTCGAACCTGCACATCAGTACTCCCTCCAGTAGCAATGATGAAATCTTGCTAAAAGAGACCTCCGCCGTCAGACGGTGGGTACTTGCCTGGGTACCTGAGGCATTCTCAATTTAATCACCATTTAAAGGTCAAAGACCGAGATCGCGCATGGGTCATGCCATTCTCGCTGAGGCCTTTCATCCCAGAAAGCCTCCGTGTTGATACACACTCGTCGCATCTTTACGATCGAGTTCGCAGATCAGACCTTGTGTATTCCCCATATACACAAACACCCGACTTCACCCTTAATCCCGAACGCGGGCCTATGCGAAACCGTCCGCTAGACTCGCTTGGAGTCGGTGCGAGAGCCCGTGAGGTTGCTCTGTCTACCATCAACCACACCGGTCTGTCTCTTGGGTAATTCCCACACAATAATCCTCTCCTCTTTGGTCCATTGCGCACTGATCTCAGGAAGTATATTATGCCACCATCCCGACAGTTGTCCTTGTCATAGCAGGGGTCAGCTGCAAACTATCGCATCGGGAATCTGATAACGCGCGGGACCAAAGAGGTGAATGCTGGACTGCATTGGCGCCACGCCTAGAGCGTTCTTCAGCGGAGCCTTGGCTGGCACGCAGACGAATAACAAAATAGAGAAACAGATGGGGTGCATTTTGCGACACGCTCTTTTCCCCTTCTTCTCCCCCGCGATGACTAGATTGGAGCCAAGCAGACACGGGACATCGATCGACAGCACGATGCATCGGACAGGTGTCCGAGCGCTGTTTCTATTATCACAGCAAGCCCGGTTCTGACGTCAGATTGTCAATCGTTCTCCATGTGTCGGGGCATACTATCGTCTCCGCTTCGTGTTTGGGGCGTTTAGGGCGAGGAGCACATGCACAGTACTTCCAGCCTTGTGCCGCTCGATGGTATATCTCCACGGACTATGCTGTGCGTCGTGCGAGGGTTGATCTGAAGAGGGGACTGCATCGAGGCAAGAATTGCTTTGCACAAAACAGGTCTTGTCTGATCGATCTCTCCAAAAGACCGATCATAGATCATGACTTCACCGATCAGCTTTGATTCTAACTTTACCGTTCCCCTTATCGTCCTTATCGCGGTAATGGATAAGAGTCATGTTCACGTGATGGCTGACATTCTCAGGGCTTAGCTTCTAAGGTTGCAGTGCTTGCACGCACTTTGAGATTTCCATATAGGGTATAGTGACCAAAACAAGTCGATGCTTCAAAACTATACATTATCAATGCTCCTTCCATAATTGCTACCTCGTATATAGAAAATGATCAATATCATACAAGTTATCTCGAAATATGCCTCAATGCTCGTATGCTCGTATACATACTCTCGGACAAGTGGCAGTCCGCCGCAAACCCCGTTAAGCCCGTCGGGCAGGACGGGAGGCCGAGTCCCGACGGGGAAGTCGAGGCTTCTCTCCGAAGAAAAAGAACCGGGTCAGCCTGTGAGTCATCAGGGAATTAACCATATTAGGCTAGCTGAAGCTTTGTTTATTGGCCAATGTCTGACGGGTGGATCCGGCCTGTCTCTAACGGCCACCTGACCTGATCCTTGTTGGCGGAAACCGGGGCACCTCTTGCTTGTACTGGTACTTCGACAGGATTTTGTATGCCAGCATGCCAATGAGAAGGACGGATCGTGATCGAGTAGAGATACTACGATATAGCAAGAGTCTTGACGTGTCGACGTCTAAAAAACAAGCTGAGCTAGACTGAAAAATGTACTATCTACTCGCGTGTCTCATAGTCCAGACACAGCCGTCCAAGTACTGAGTACATCCAGAGGATTCTCCGGAGAAGATCGGCCCTAGCCATCAGGCTCACCACATACTGTGCGACTCCATCTCCTTCCAGAATCCCGCAATTATTTCTGATCGGCTCCTCCATCTTTTTTCCTAGGCCTCCTTTTCTCACTCACCCTCGCCATCTTGACCTGTACCCTTTTCAGGTCTTTCATATCCCAATCACCCTCCCTACCTCTGTATTAGCGCGTTCATTGGCGACTCGGTCGTCCAATGAACCTGCATTTTCCATATCATTCTGAGTGCAAGGTGAGCCTCGATTCGCGCGATCGACACGCGTTTACAGTCACTGACCACTTCCCCTTCCAGCATTGCCTCTTCGCTCTGAGGAGGTCACCCGCTAGATAAATGGTCTTTAAGCCGTTCACCCACCTCGCGCGCCAGAGTTTCACCAAAGCCTTCACCCATGGCTATGCTCAGTCGGTAGTTGCGGCGTCGCAGTCCTACGCGTCGTCGACTACTATCAACCAACTCGCCCTCCAACCCGCCAAGTTCTCCCGCACAACTCAGCTCCAGAATGCTTTCTCCAACGCGTCCAGCTCGTCCGGCGCCGGTGCCAAGGCTAGCCAGGGGAGCTCCGGCTCAGGGGACTGCGGTCTAGCCGCCTACTATGCTGCGTGGCAACACGCACAGCAGACCGGCGACGACAGTGACTGGAGGTCACTTCAGTTCAAGCGTCGTATTGGCTGGAAGCCCTCGTCGGAGGAGACCGATGCCAAAGATGAGCGGGCCGCTTCCCCCGAGAATGTGCCGCCCCATCTTACCAAGGCTGCTGTGAACGAGAATGTCAGCGCTCAGGTCGAGGAGGCGGTTGCTAGAGAGATTCAGATTCAAGAGGAGCAAGCTCGGGCGGAGGAGGCGTCGGAGACAACACAGGCCACAGCTGACTCAGCCATCGAGGATGCTGAAGAGTCGGAGGCTATCTCTGAGAAAGCCCAGGCTGCTTCGGATCGAATTGTTCGGCTCGCCACGTCGAATAGTTATGCAGAGATCCCTGCTGCTTTCGAATCATTACTCCGGGATGGACTGACCCCGACTGTCGATGCATACAATGCTCTCCTTGTTGCCGCTATCCAGCTTCACCCTGAAGCCGCCCAGGCGATTCCAAAGGCGCTCGATGTCTACTCTGATATGCTTCGTCGAAGGGTAATTCCCGACGAAGACACCTATCAGACTCTCGTTCAGCTGCTGGTAACACGGGCGCACGACACATTCAAGACCAAGGAGGTGTTGGAGCAGGAGCGTGTTCGGTACGGTGGCATGGAGGAGCCGGGCAAGTTTATGCTGCAGTCGAGTGAACTTGAGCATGACATTGTGGCCGAGGATACCTCTCTGTCCATTGCCGTGAAACTTTTCGACACTGCCACGTCCCGACACAGGAGAATTGTTTTCCCCCTCGACCTCTACCGCCATCTCATCATTGCGTGTGCCCGCGAGGGTAAGGTCGAAGACATGATCCGCGTTTACTCTCACATGGAGCATCAGAACGTGACCCCTCACGCGACCATCTTCCCGTTCATGATCGACGCCTTTGCTGGTACTGGCGACCTCAAGAGCGCCGTGGAGTGCTACAACGAGTACCGAGGCCTTGCTGTCTCTGACGACAACGGAGTATTTAGCATTGTCAAGCGCCAGGACGGCGAGGTCTACGCCGCTCTTATCCGCGCCTACCTGTCTTGCGGCAAGGAAGAGGGTGCTTTGCACTTCCTCGATCGCGTTCGCTCCTCTTTCGACGACGTGACGGAGGACCGCGAGGCACGCTGGGCTGCTGTTGAGGAAGTCATTGTGAAGGATGCTCTTGTGCAACACTCTCTGACCGCTGGGGAGCACGGCAAGGCTTTGGAGCAAGCTAAGGCTCAGCTGCGGAACGAGGCGCGCGATCAGGCGATTTCCCGAATTTGCATTGCTGCCGCTGATGCGGGCGATCTCACTACCGCCTCCGAGGCCTACGATCGTCTGTCTACCTCGCCAGACACCCGCCAGAATCCTGCCGTCTCGCTTTTGGCCCTTCACATCCGTCGGGGCAACGTTTCGGCGGCCCGTTCCATGTGGATCATGCTGACCACCGTGGGTCAGGCAACCCCGGAGATGGTCCAGCCGACCGCTATGTATGCCGTCGCTCTGCTGAAGAGCGGCCAAGTCGAGGAGGGGCTACACGAAGCCCGCAACATGTTTGCTCGTATCCGCAACGCCTCTGCCAAGCAGGTCGCCGTCGCTGCCACCGCCCGGGAGCAGATCACCGAGTCTCTTCACCTCTTCGGCCGCGTGCTCATGCAGACGGCTGTTGTTCTCTCGCCGTCCGCATCCATGACACTGCTGTGGTCAATGGTCGAGAATGGGGGTTTGATTTCTCCCCTGGCCGAGCATGCCGTGGCCAGTCTCGGGCCCATGGGTATTTCCCAGTTGAGCCCGGCTGACCTCACATTGGCTCTCCAGGTCCAGGCCGGTATGCTAGCCGACGGCAATGCCGTGCTCTTCGATATTGCCCACCCAGTTCGATTTGCGCATATGCTCGACGTCGCCTTGTCGTCTTCCCTCCCGCTTGACACCTACACCACTCAACTTGTTGACCAAGCGGTTGCGAAGCTCTTCACTAGCCGTCCTGATCTGGTGAAGAGATGGCAGGACCACCTGGAGGGGTCGACCCAGACTTCGTTCCTGTCTGACCGCCACAGCCCAGTTTCCATGGCCGAGACTTCGATCACGACTCCCTCTTCGAGCCCTGACAACTTCGACCCGTATGCGCATGCTACCGACCTGCGGGGGTCTGCTATGATCGCCGATGAGCTTGAGAAAACTACCGGCCGGGCCGACACTCACCTGAACGAGGCATTGATCCGTCTCAAGAACATGCGCCGCATTGGCCGTCACCCTCGTTACATCACCTACGCGAAATTGATCACTGCTGCGGCCAAGTGTGGTCGTATGGACCTGGTCAATGAGGTTCACCACATGGCACGGGCCGACGTTCCTTTGAACCCAGCTTATAGTGCTGTCAAGTACGGCTGGGTCTCGATCCTCGATGCCATGGTAGCTGCTTGCCTCTCTCTTGGTGACCGCCAGCTGGCTGGTCACTTCCATCAGGAGCTGCTCGGCCTGGGTTCCGCCCCCTCGGCCAACACCTTTGGTCTGTACATTACCACCCTCAAAGAGTCGACCAAGACGTTCGACGAAGCTACTGAGGCTTTGAAGATATTCCACCGTGCCGTTGCGGAGGGTGTTGAGCCCACTTCCTTCCTGTACAATGCGCTTATCGGCAAACTGGGCAAGGCGCGCCGTATCGACGACTGCCTCGCCTACTTCGCCGAGATGCGTGCCAACAACGTGCGGCCGACCAGCGTCACCTACGGAACCATCGTCAACGCTCTTTGCCGTGTCAGCGATGAGCGCTTCGCTGAGGAGATGTTCGAGGAGATGGAGTCCATGCCCAACTACAAGCCTCGCCCGGCCCCATACAACTCCATGATTCAGTACTTCCTGAACACAAAGCGTGACCGCAGCAAGGTTCTTGCCTACTACGAGCGCATGCAGTCCCGGAACATCAAGCCCACCATGCACACGTACAAGCTGCTCATCGACGCGCACGCCTCGCTCGAGCCGGTGGACATGGAGGCTGCAGAGAAGGTGTTGGAGTCCATGCAAGCCGCTGGTGTGCAGCCTGATGCTGTACACTATGCTTCCCTCGTCCACGCCAAGGGCTGTGTCCAGCACGACCTCCCCGCCGCACGCAAGGTCTTCGACTCCGTGGTCTCAGACCGCCGCGTGCGTCTGCAACCATGCTTGTATCAGGCCCTCTTCGAAGCAATGGTAGCCAACAACCGCGTCGCCGACACCGAGGAAGTCGTCGCCAGCATGGCCCAACGCAACGTCGAGATGACCGCCTACATTGCCAACACCCTCATCCACGGCTGGGCAACCGAGGGCAACTTGTCCAAGGCCAAGAGCATCTACGACAACATCGGTCTCGAGAAACGTGAGCCCAGCACCTACGAGGCCATGACCCGCGCATTCCTAGGCGCCGAGGACCGCGCCTCCGCTGCTACCATCGTCCAGGAGATGATGTCCCGCGGCTACCCCTCCGCCGTGGCGAGCAAGATCCTGGATCTCGTCGGCGGCAGCACCACACCCTCCATCTAAAAGTCCCATTGGACAATTCCCTCTGAGCACTTTTGTTCCCTGGCTATCGTCTACCAGGTACTACACCTTTTAATCTTGATTGAGACACCCTACATCACCTGCCAGGGCTGGATCCCTTGGTGAGGGCATTTCCGGTTCGGCGCATGTAGGGCGGCTATGGTTGGATAGGATATACCTGGTGGGATTTTCTTTGTATTTTTTCCTGTTCTGTTTGGGATTATGGCATTCAGCGAGGTTCGGCGTTGATGTGGCGCTTCAAAAGGTGGATTGTTTTACGCATGTATACCATTTTGCTTCCATTGTTCATAGACCCATCTCAACTCTGCATGGCACTTTCTTGTGCCGATGATGAAATACAAAAAAAGTGATTGAGTCTTGGTTTTTTTGTAGCTTCTGCATAGGCAGATCCTAGAACCGCAGGTATCCTCCTCGAGACTTCTAAAATCCGTCGTCCTCTATACGCTCAAAGCTTACGGTAAACAGCACCCGTTCATGATATCTTGCCTTCTTGCCTACCTTCAAGACTTCACCAAAAAGCCATCTCACAAAAGGGGAGCCCACTCACAAGAAGCACAAAAAGCATCCAAATACGCAAGAGCACGATCACCCTTATCCACACGAACACTCTCCACCACACCCTTGCCATCAAAATAAAACCCATACTGATAAAACAACCCCGCCATCCTCGCAACACGAACCAACCCCAACTCAGCATCCGAAAAACCCTTCGCCTCCTCCCGAAAAGTCTCCCAAAATAGTCTCTCCAGCTCGACATGCCCATCGTGGTAATGCCACCCCTGTGCATCCATCCAGCCGAGGATATTCTCAAGCCCGTATAGCGCGAAGCCGAAGGGGAGGATTCTTGCTTCGGCCCAGTCGACTATACCGGTAATATGGCCTGTTTCTGGGTCCGCGAGGATGTTCATGGTGTTTAGGTCGCCGTGGCTGAGGACGAAGGGGAGGGATCCTGAGAAGAGGGATGGGAGGGCTTTGTGGACTTTTTGGAGGTTTGGTGTGAAGCGTGGTGGGAGGTGGAGGGTGAGGAGGTCGATATAGGATTCGAACTCTGCAAGCAGGGTAGCAGTTTCTTCTGGGGGTGGGTGTTGATCGTTGTTCCATGACTGTGCAAAGAACCTATTCAACAAGGTCAGTTTTTGCAAGTAAAGCCACCCGTTCATGCGGGACATACCTCGCAAGATCCTTGATAGTATTCCTCTGTCGAACCATATCATTCCCTGGAATCTTCGCCATACAATGAGAAGTCCCAGGAAGAGTCTCCATCTCATAGACATGAAGCGGGTGTGTCTCGCCCAACGTCCCAAGGTACGTGCAGCCAGCAACAAACTCAGGATGAACCGTCTTAGCAAGACCGATCTTGTTCATATCGATGGTCGACTCCTCCTCTCGAAACTGGAACAGCTTGGAGTTGTCGGGCCCCGCCGTCAAGGTGTAGCTTTGCGCGCCTTGCATCTGTAGAGGGGTGGATAGACCGCCAGCGAGGGTGATGGCGAAGTCGTCGCATTGTTGTCTTGTTACTGATGTGCTTGAATGGAAGAAGTCGTTGATTGAGTCCTCGAGGGTGTAGACGACGTAGGTTACCATTGTGATGAGTGGGAATTTGGAAGAGGGCTAAGGGAAGTGGGAGACAATGAAGGTAAAGAGGAGATGAGGGCTAGGTAGACTGTTGGTTTTTTCTTAGAGGTCCAACCACCAAACATCCCTGTTGCTGTGCACAGCACTCTACCCTTTTGGGTCGAATCCTGTGTATGTCTAGCGATGTGCTGAGTCGACACCGCCATTCCTTTCAGGTATGGCCTAGAGAATGACAGGCTTCTACCCTAATTTCTGCTCATCGTTAAGACAGATGTCCAAGTAGTAGTTGAAGAACCAGTAGCCAAACGTGTTTATAAGCCTCTTTTGAACTGGGATTCTACCTCTGTATGACATCGTTGAAGGGTAGGGTTTGGGCAGGACTATGAATTGACAATAAGATTAATCTTCTGTTATTGCATTTCTGAGTATTCTACTCACTGGCCTTATAGCATCATATTTCAGAAGGAACCTTTCAAAATTTATCATTGGTTGCTTTCTTCGTCTCGCTATTTCTTTGAGTTGCTTGTGCATCATTCTCTGAGTCTAGCTCGGGTCTCTAGGGGCCTACTTGAGCCCTGTCAGAAGTAGATTTGCCTGGGGATGGAACAAATCTGACGTTCGATGAAGTAACTGTAACTAAGTTCTATTAGTGATAAGTTCCTTCGGGTGCAAGATTAGCTATTGATTGGGCTTTGGAAAGTCCGAGTCAGAAGCACTAGAGCTCATTTAAGCTTGATTACAGTACGTACCTGCATGGCCAATTTCGGCGCAGGGGCTTCAAGCGCTACATACACATATCAATGCAATCCGAAGAAAATATGGATGTAATCATCACAAGTCTAGACCCCTTTTTAGTTGATGGATAGGAGATTCTCGAAATAGCGGTGGGCCTCGAACTAGATGTGTAAACAAACTGAGAAGCTCCGCTGAACCCCGAGAGAGTCACCGTCCGCTACATTCAACAAATGAAAAACACAAAACATGATTATCATTCAGCCGGGAGAATCCCGAGCATCTTCGATTCTCAGCTTGTTGATCCATTGCCGGTTGTCGTTAAGACTGGTGGGCCATCTCAGGCAGATCTTGCATGTTTTGGTCGTAGATCACCGGTCTATCGATCTCGATTTCAATACCAAGTTAGACACTGGAGATCGTGGCGGTCTTTTGGCACGAAGTCTTTGACTATTGATTTTTTCAACACATGCATAGTCCCACGGTGATCAGATAAACAATTCCCATATAAAAGCCCCGACGATGGCTCAGTAGGCACTTCTTGACAACAACTACATCCACAAGACTTCAAGTCCTCCCTCGCAAACAACGACCATCAACCATTGTCATCACCAACGTCACCCCAAAATGCAGCTCCAATTCGCCTCCTTCTCTCTCCTCCTAGCCAGCATGGCCTCAGCCAACTCCTTCTCCTCAATGACCACCCCTCCCTCCTCGGCGACCTTCACACCCACCCGCTCAACAATCTCCATTCCCTCCATCTCCCTGCCTCCATTCTCAATGACCAGGAGTCCCTCCTCCACCCGCCACTCTTCCACCCGCTCTTCCGCCGCGGCATCAAGCTCCTCCGCCGCCATCAACCCAGCCGACTACGACTGTGTCTACCGCGGCATGGGCTGCGACTGGACCAAGTCCGAGTACGGTTACGGCAACGACTACTGCGGCTCTTCTCCCTACAAGCCTGGACAGAAGCTCAAGAACAGCGAGATTGTGGCTGTTTCGAAGGATGGCTCGGGTGATTGCTCTGACCAGGCTGGGCCGAAGTGCTGCCAGGCTTTGGCTGAGTCGCCTTGCAAGCGGGGTGAGAAGTATCTCGAATGCTACAAGTCCTAAGACATGTTTCTTCTTTTCCGAACAAAGATTTGGGAGGATTGTGTTGATTTGAAGGATGGTATAGACATTGACGTGGACGCTTTGACATGACGCTTGTGATAGGTATCGTGGATATGTATGTGCCAGCTGATTTTGCCGTATATTGAGCGAAGATCTGATAGACCTGCAAATATGTGCCTGAAGTAACGTCTACCTACACAGCAGACGATAGCTGCCTAGGGACAGCCGATGTGCTAAACAGATATCCCTATTCCTATCATAGTATCGGATAGTATTCGTGATACTGCATCATATGGTGTAGACTACTATTAGTGTATGAGTCCTCACCCATCCGAAAAATTTCTATCTCTGCCGGAACCTTTGTGAGAAGTAGTTAGCGAACCCGTGGCCAAACGTTTGGAAACCCCTCTTTTGACACGGTAACGTACCTGTATATGATACTGTGGAAGATAGGGTTTAGGCAGGACCAAGTCAAAGACATAATCGTCCGCCGTACCTCTCTTCCTCTGGGAGCTCGAAATACTAGATTTCCATGTCCCTGAGCAGCGTACACGGCTTCTCCTCTATCAACCATTCCTTAACTCGATCCAGATATCTCTGCTCCGCCATCTTCGTAAAGCAAGGCTGGGAGCCCCCAGGGCAAATCTGGTGCAAACCGGCCGTTCGAAGGATCCAGGCCAAGATTGCCTGCAAGGAAAGGCTTTCCTTTTTCGAGGTCTTCCTTCCAGCGCATCTGGAATCTCTTATAGATATCCTTAGGCTTCTTGGTCAAGCCTGCCCAGTGAGCATGGCGACTCGCCTGCCAGGTGAGTAGCTTCTGGAGGTTGATTCCTTTCTTAGGGTACTGCTTCTTGACCTTGTCCTATTTCCAACCTAGACCAAGGCTCAACAGGGAGCCATCGCTGTCGCTGCCGTCGTCGTCCTTAGAAGAATCTCCCTTTGAAGACTTCTTCTGTATCTTCGACTTCCACGTTGCAACCTTCTCCCCGAGACCCTTGATGGCCTCATCCAGGTCCTTCGTTTCTTGCTCAATGACCATTTGAAGGGGTTGATTGTCCCTGACAAAGCCAGGTGGAAACACTCCAGCCGGGAGGCCAATTTCCCAGGTTGAGATCGCGCCGTCGGCATCGAGCTTGTTCCGTGCGTCGACATGCCGACGGGCGTTCTCAATGTAAATGATGGTGAACCATCCTTGAAAACATTGGTCTTCCCGAGAACATAAAGTTTCTCCGCCAGTTCGAGCTCCCAGTCCCGGGACTGGTACGCCAGCTCACCATTTCCTTGGTGAACGTTTCCATTCGCTCCTGGTATTGGCGACGTCGCCCTTCGATCAGGTCCAGCGCCAACTCGGCGAGTTTCAAATCATCCTTGTAGGCCGCGTCAAAGCGAACAAACTCCTTTTTCACTGCGACACTAATAGTGAGGTCGTAGAAAGGGCTTCTCACTTTTGGGCGAAGGTAGACGTCTATGCCCTCCGTGGGACCAAAGTAGAGATAGCGTAGTGTTTCCAGTTGTGATACGCTTTGTTAGTCGACTTCTCGCTCGATCCTTGGACTTCTGAGGGCTTGGATCCCCCGCCGCAACGTCGGCATTGGCGCTCCGTGCCAATGCTTAGGCTGACTGAGGGCCTCGTAATTCTTATCTGGGTCGGTCCGCTTCAGATAAATAGACCGCTAGAAGCACTAGGTTAGATGACGCCTGTCCTTTCTTGATGAAGTCGGTACGTCTCCGAAGTAGGGGCCTGTCGTTGGCTTGCCAGCCGCCCTTGTCTGGCGGTCTTGGATTTCGAAATCGATAAAAAATTGCAGGTCGCTGGGTTTGTGGTACCATTTCGTTAACCGCTGGGACCTGTCAGTCTCGCACTCATGGAAAGTTCCAAAGGGCAGGCATTCCATCGGTGCCTCTGGTCTGTCTGGTAACAGCGATGCAGGGGACATGCAGGCCTGGCTGCTCTGAGATGATTGGTCTGTATCCGATTACCGGGCAGACCACCTTCTTGGTGCATTCGCCGTGGTTTGGTTTGATGACCATTGACTTGGGTGATGGCAAGATATTGGGTGTTATTTCAGCAGGAGGGAACCGTCATGGCGGCAACGACATCTACAGTACGTCCAGAGTTTGAAGGTCAACGAACTGATTGATCTAGGCGACATCTTTATAGATGGTGACACTCTTAAGTTTGAGCCTGGCCCAACTGTGGTCAATTGCAGGATGGTAGAGATGCTAGGTGATTGTCATGATGATAAGCTGCAGACTGGTTGTAGACGGGTTGATTCGTACATATTCATAGAAGTCGAGGAACAGCTCTCACAGGAGAATCGAGAGATGCTATCAGAAGCATTTAGATATTCATCATTCTTTCAAGGAGACTGTTGTTGAAAACACGAAGAGACAGAGTTCTCACCGAAAGGTCTGAGGGCCCGTTAGCTGCGTCACGGTTGCACCAGGAACGGCTGTTTTCAGCGAGCAACACTCTGCTATAAAAATAATATGATAACAGTAGACATATCTATAGAATTGTAAATACTTATAAAATAGTCATATTAATATTACAATAGCATGGCAAGACATACAAATCACCATAGCAAGAGAGGACCAAAACCGGAAAGCAGTCGAGAACTTGAACGTCCGAGCTCCCCGCATCTCCACCCACGCCATCACAGCTGCTTGCAACCAATCAGTCGATTATCGAGGGGCTTCTCTCCCCTTTCTCTCGTCTGTTTTATTTCTCTTTCTTCATCTACCCCAAGTACTCATCATGGCATCCATCCAGGATGTTATCGCTACTGCCCCAGCGGATGGAACAGGTACGACTGCATGCTGGGATCATGATCTGCATAGCTACTTAGCTCACTGACGACGCGGTCGCAGGTGTTCTCCTGCTCGACTCTTACCTAGAACCCCATCGCGAGGCCCTGAAACACCGCTACAGTTTGGTCGAGAAATGGGCCAAGGATATCGAGCAGTCCGAGGGTGGTCTGGACAAGTTCAGCAAGGTGGGCACATTCCCCGCTATTCAAGCTCTTGGGTGGCAAGAGGGGCAGTGTTGATGCTTTCTCCAGGGCTATGAAACCTTCGGCCTGAATGTTCGATCTAATGGAGACATTGTCTACCGCGAGTGGGCACCCAATGCGAAGGAGGCGTCGCTGGTCGGTGACTTTAGTACGTGCCGACAGTCCAATTGGTCGAACATCATTACTGAGACTGGCAGACAATTGGGATGTCAATGCCACCCCAATGGCAAAGAACAGCTTCGGTGTGTGGGAGGTGACGGTGCCTGCGCAAGGCGGTGCTCCGGCTATCCCGCACGAGAGCAAGATCAAGGCAAGTCCTCACAGCAGGGAAGTAGCGAGCTGCGAACTGATACAAGCTACTTTGACAGATTACTATGGTACTCCCTAACGGAGAACGCATCTACCGTATTCCAGCCTGGATCAAGCGCGTTGTGCAGGATCTCAGTGTCTCGCCCGTATACGATGCTGTGTTCTGGAACCCGCCTGCAAGCGAGCGCTACAACTTCCAGCACCAGCGGCCCAAGAAGCCCGAGAGCCTGCGAATTTACGAAGCACATGTCGGCATCTCGTCCCCCGAGACCAGGGTCGCCACCTACAAGGAGTTCACCAAGAACATGCTGCCTCGCATCAAGTATCTGGGGTACAATGCCATTCAGCTGATGGCCATCATGGAGCATGCCTACTACGCTAGTTTTGGCTACCAGGTCAACAACTTCTTCGCAGCCAGCAGCCGGTACGGATCCCCCGAGGACCTCAAGGAGCTCATTGATACTGCCCATAGCATGGGCTTGGTGGTTCTGCTTGATGTGGTGCACAGTCATGCGTCCAAGAACGTGCTTGATGGGATCAACATGTTCGATGGCACTGACCACCTCTACTTCCATGAGGGTGGCAAGGGTCGCCATGATCAGTGGGATAGTCGATTGTTCAACTATGGCCACCATGAGGTGCTGCGTTTCCTCTTGAGTAACCTACGCTTCTGGATGGAGGAGTACCAGTTTGATGGATTCCGCTTTGATGGAGTCACTAGCATGCTCTACGTCCACCATGGCATTGGAACGTGCGTTACCTATACCCTACTGCTGGCCGATACTGATGACATTGTGCAGTGGCTTCTCTGGTGGATACCACGAGTACTTCGGTCCCGGCGTCGACGAAGAGGGCGTGACATACCTCACCCTCGCCAACGACATGCTGCACAAGCTCTACCCCGATTGCATCACTGTCGCCGAGGACGTTTCAGGCATGCCTGCCCTGTGTCTCCCCCATGCCCTCGGCGGTGTCGGATTCGACTACCGGCTCGCCATGGCTATCCCAGACATGTACATCAAATGGCTGAAGGAAAAGTCCGACGACGAGTGGGACATGGGCAGTCTAGCCTTCACCCTGACAAACCGGCGACATGGCGAAAAAACCATCGCCTACGCCGAGAGCCACGACCAAGCGTAAGTAGCTCACCTTCCATCCTCACCTCACATCCCACATCTAACAACACCAGTCTGGTCGGCGACAAAACCCTCATGATGTGGCTCTGCGACAAAGAAATGTACACCAACATGTCCGTCCTAACCGAATTCACCCCCATCATCGAACGCGGCATGGCCCTCCACAAAATGATCCGCCTAATCACCCACGGCCTCGGCGGCGAGGGCTACCTCAACTTCGAAGGCAACGAATTCGGCCACCCGGAATGGCTCGACTTCCCCCGCGAAGGGAACGGCAATTCCTTCTGGTACGCGCGGCGCCAATTCAACCTAACAGAGGACCACCTCCTCCGCTACCGCTTCCTGAACGACTTCGACCGCGCGATGCAGCTGACCGAGGAGAAATACGGCTGGCTGCATTCGCCGCAGGCGTACATCTCTCTCAAGCACGAGGGGGACAAGGTGATTGTTTTCGAGCGGGCCGGTCTGCTCTGGATATTCAATTTCCACCCTACGAATAGCTTCACCGATTACCGGGTTGGTGTGGAAGTGCCTGGCACGTATCGCATTGTGCTTGATTCGGACGATAAGGCGTTTGGGGGGCTGGGGCGGAATGTCAAGGATACGCGGTTTTTCACGACGGACATGCCGTGGAATGGGCGGAGCAATTTTACGCAGGTTTATCTGCCGACTCGGACTGCTTTGGTGAGTCCCACCCTTTCGTCTCGCTTCTCTCATTGCTACGGCTGGGATGGCTGTTTGATGATGGTGTACTAACTAATCTGATCGCTAGGTCCTTGCTCTAGAGGAGACTCTGTGAGCTGGTCAGCTAGCTGGCAATGTTTCGTTTTCGTTTCTTATATCTATCTATCTTTGTGATTCAACAATACACAAATCTTGCATGTTCAATCTGAGTGTGTTTCGCCTTCTTGATAATACTAGAATGTTGAGATTGATATCGTTGCATCGTCTATCCAATAGTTAGTTCTGCCTATCTAGCAGCAGAATAGATCGCCTAGAACTCTGACTCGAGGACTTGCATTCTGTTCCCCCTAGCCTAATCTGATACCACAAATCCCCATCCAGTCTGAGGCCAATCCCAGTGCCTGAGTCTCAGGCCTATCCCATCTACTTGGAAAATCATCTTTCCCCATGGCAGAGGTGCTACGGCCAGAAAGGGAGATAGCCTAGCTTGAAGTCAGTAGACGGATTACCTGGACATTCTTAGAATCCTCGTTGATCCTAAAAGCTTACTTTATACACGACAATGCACAGCGCAGACGTGCTTTCAGTACAATAGGACTGGACTCCTCCTGCACGTCCACTATTATACCTCTACAAGCAAAAGACGAGAATGAATACAAAAGAAATACAATTGCCGGATATTTAGGGTTGCTTCAAACGGCGATGGGTTTTCAACTCTAAATACACAATAATGAAACACGCACCAGCATGGGGATAACCAAGCCAGGCTTCAAAGAGAACAAATCCACGTAAACGCAATCTCGTCAACGCCGGCTAGACGGTCGTCCTGATCGACCCCATTTCCTTCCTTTCTCCCATCCTCTTTCTCTGCTTTCTGCTCGCGAGACCTCCACAAGTCTTGGTCTTGGTCCCCCGTCAGTCCGTATAGTTCTTCCTTGGACATTCTCCGTTTCCAGAGGAGTCTAGTCGAATGCAAGGCCAGTGTAAATCCCACACGACGTCAACAGAACGGGACAGGACAGATCAAATCGACAATCAAAATCCCTTTCTTTTCTTTTCTCTTTGAGATCGAGTACTGTACACACAATCGAAAAGGGAAAATGACGTCGATGTGGGATGGGATACACGGGAAAGATTCGACAAAAGAAATAGTCCGGACCACAGAAGGAACCAAAAAAGACAAGAGGGGGACGAGAGAGATCACAGGAAATCCAGAATGGGCGTGCAAGGACTGAAAAGGGTGATTTCCTTTCAGGACGCCGCTAGCTAGCAAATGACAAAATTACATTTAGGCCTTGCCCTCGAGCTCGGCCAGGATCTTCTCACCCTTGGCGCGGGCAGACTCGATGTCACCAACCATGTAGAAGGCAGCCTCGGGGAGGTCGTCGGCCTCACCGTTGATGATGGCCTTGAAGCTGCGGATGGTGTCCTTCAGGTCGACCAGCTTACCCTCGATACCAGTGAAGACCTGGGCGACGGCGAAGGGCTGGGACAGGAAACGCTGGAGCTTACGGGCACGCTCGACGGTGAGCTTGTCAGCCTCGGACAGCTCGTCCATACCCAGAATGGCAATGATATCCTGGAGCGACTTGTACTCCTGGAGCATCTGCTGGACACGGGAGGCGGTGTTGTAGTGCTCGTCACCGATGATACGGGGGTCGAGCATACGGGACTTGGAGTCGAGAGGGTCGACAGCGGGGTAGATACCCAACTCGGAGATACCACGAGACAACACGGTGGTGGCGTCCAAGTGAGCGAAGGTGGTGGCGGGGGCAGGGTCAGTCAAATCGTCAGCGGGCACGTAGACGGCCTGGACGGAGGTGATAGAACCCTTCTGGGTGGTGGTGATACGCTCCTGCATACCACCCATGTCGACGGCCAGGGTGGGCTGGTAACCGACGGCAGAGGGGATACGACCAAGCAGGGCAGACACCTCGGAACCGGCCTGGGTGAAACGGAAAATGTTGTCGATGAAGAGCAGCACGTCCTGACCCTCCTCGTCACGGAAGTACTCGGCAATGGTCAGACCGGTCAGAGCGACACGGGCACGGGCACCCGGAGGCTCGTTCATCTGACCGAAGACCAGAGCGACCTTGGAGTCACCGTCGAGCTGGATGACACCAGTCTCCTGCATCTCGTGGTACAGATCGTTACCCTCACGGGTACGCTCACCGACACCACAGAAGACAGAGTAACCACCGTGGGCCTTGGCAATGTTGTTCTATAAGCTGTCAGTGGAAATCCTCAACGTGAATTCAGATTCAGTTATACTCACAATCAGCTCCTGAATGAACACAGTCTTACCGACACCGGCACCACCGAACAGACCAATCTTACCACCACGGGCGTAGGGGGCAAGCAGGTCGACGACCTTGATACCAGTGACGAGAATCTCAGCCTCGGTGGACTGCTCGACGAACTGCGGGGGCTCGGCATGGATGGGGGCGAACTTGGTGGCCTTGACGGGACCACGCTCGTCAATGGGGTCACCAGTGACGTTGATGATACGGCCCAGGGTAGCGGGACCGACGGGGATGGTGATGGGAGCGCCGGTGTCGCGAGCGGCAGCACCACGGGTCAGACCCTCAGTACCTGAAGACGGATATTAGTGGGAAGCTCGCGAGGTGGTGAGGGTGCCGGGCCGACCGGGTGTGGGTCCCCCTTTCGGGATGGGAAGGGGACGACACGACACGGTGGCCCAACAATAGGAGATGGCGACGACTTACCGTCCATGGCAATGGTACGGACGACATTCTCACCCAGATGTTGCTGTAGAATCGGGTTAGCTTGAAAGGGGGACTCGAAGCTGGGGCGTCCAATCAGAGGGCACGTACAGCAACCTCGAGCACGAGCTTCTGGCCGTTGTTCTCGGTCTCAATGGCGTTGAGAATGGCAGGGAGCTTCTCGCCCTCGAACTTCACTGCAAGATGGCGAAGGCATTGTCAGATATGAACCAGGATATAGCTTTAGAAGCGATTGCGATGGGATTGGGGATGGATTGGGGAGCCGGAAAAGATTTTCGCGAGTCCCCAGGATCCGGAGGTAGGGAGATATGTCGGGGCGAGCACGTACCGTCAACGACGGCACCGATGACCTGGTGAATCTTGCCAGCCTGAGCGACATCCGAGCTGGCGAAACGGGCAGACAGGGCCGGCAGGGCATTAGAGCGGAGAGGCTTGAAGGCGCGGGCGACGGGGGTCGGACGGGCAAAAGCAGCCCTCCCGAAGGTCCGGGCGAGACCGCTAGAGAGAGTTAGGGGGTCCTAAATAAAATTGAAAGGGAATAAGAGTCAGATGGGAAGTATTGAACATACCTCTTGAACATGATGGAGGTGTTGAAGAGCGAGGTGGTAGGGATGGAAAGGTGTGGATTTTGGGGGGAGAGGGAAAAGAGGGAAGAAGGAGGAAGAAGAGGTTGGTGGACTTGCACGGGAGCGCCTTAGCCTTTCCGGGGCGGTTTTGCCGATGGTCCCGTGATGAGCCGAGATACTCCTACAGCATTACTTCTACACTGATGATTTCTATAATAATTCCTCTAGATGTTTAGTTCTATATATTCTGAGCTAACTATCGATTCCCATATTCATCTATGTTGTTGGAGTGTTGTGGTGTCGTTGCCAGGGAATTCGCCCTCTCTCACCGGCGGCTTGGCATCCGGATGCAGGAACACTCACGACAACGACATCATATACCCTAACATCCTTATACCTTCATCTATACCCTCTAAGAGTATACCTAGCTATGAATTCAATCCATTGGCCCCAATTGAAGGTGTTGTGCTGCTCACCAGCTACAGATCTCCCACCGGAAATCTCTGACGTGTAACTCGGGTCCCAGCCGTCCACCCGCGGTATGCTACGAGGACTGGGAACCCTGGAAGCTCCGACTACTCAGGACAAGCTTGATATCTATTCAGACTATGTTAAAAGATCTCAGAAATTGCTACCTATAGATATTTCAGAACTACGATAATCAATTGCAATGCTCTTGACGATGCTAACAGGGGTTCTCCGCACAAGTCTGCGGGTTCCGAATCCCTCCGGAGCACCACGCAATGGGCAACACACGGACGAAGGGACATGGGCCACAACAACACCGGTATATACTGCTAGGTATATACTGCTAAACATATACAAACAACGTATTCTCTATGGCTACAAAAGAGATACATTTGATTATAGCACAGTACGGGATACATGCATTTTCGGATGCTGGGCCAAAACGACAGAAACGGTGAACAGCTCGCTCGGTATGGAACGGGCCAGCGGTCGAGAAGACATGGCTCACATACGCATAAGCATGCCCGGAGAAAGGGGCCTCCAAGTCCTCATGAGCATGCGAAAATGACATTTCCCAGCCCCGTCCACGGCCAATATCTGCATTCTGTTCATCCCCGATCGGATCACCGATCCACCTATGACTTCTCGGCGGGAGGGCTCTGGACGAAGCCCTCGCCCTGGTAGTGCTCGGCGCTGATGCCGTGGATAGGGTTGATCTTCTCGGCCTGTAGAAACAAAGGTGTGAGCAGCTGATCGACAAAAGTCCGCGAGAGCTTGGAGTCTCTCGGCCATATGTATTCCACCTGGGTGATGCTTACCTTGGCGTATTCGTTGGAGGCCTCCTGCCACTCCTTGGACATGGTCTTGGGCATGGGCTTGGCGAAGTAGTGGATGGCGTAGAAAACGGCGAGGGAGGCGATGCAGAGCTGGGTCACCTTGAAGAAGATCTTCCAGCCCTCACCCTTAGGGGGCTGAGCACGAGGGCCGTGGGGACCGAAGGCGATCCAGTAGGCTGGTTAGAGCAAAATAACGTCAGTATTCAAGCCATGTAGAGGAGAAAGTGATAAGATGTCGTCCAGGTTCGAAATTGAGATGCTCCTCGGAAGACCCAGGATAGCAGCCCAATCCCTCAAATTGACAAGTCTTTCTGCGCTCAGGGCAGTACATACCAGCCTTCTTCTCCTGCAGGGTCATCTGGTGCCAGTCAACCTTCATACGGTCACGGAGCTGCATCCAGAGCTCGGCCTGCTCCTGAGGAGGCATGCCCTCCCAGCGCTTCTCGATGCCAGCGAGAGTAGGGTTCGAGATGGCATGGTCGGAGACAGCACGGGTCTGCAGGGCGTTCAGGGAGGCAATTGGGCCCGCACGGATGGCGGCCGGGCTGCGAGGGACAGCGCGAGCGATGGAGCGAAGAAACATTGTGCGGCAGGTGGGAGGTGGCGGCACCACGTCGAAATCTAGTCAATTGCTGGTTGAAAGGGGTTACCGGGACCAGGAGAGTCTGGGACCACGGGGGACTCGGTCTGGGAGGGGAGGGAAGAGAGTGGAGGGGGTCGCGATGGAGGAGTAAGAGGTTGATCGTGATGGTTGGAAGTTGGGAGAGTCGGGATTAGCGCCTGGTTTGTCCGCCTGCTGATTGGCTCGCGGCAGAACCCGGTCATCGGCTTGACATCGTCGTAGTAACTCGTAGCTCAGTTGATATCATACGGTCTGATCTTTATATTTTACTCTAATGATCTTCAAGTCATATATAGATAGTTTTGTTTTGCTAGGATATACTAGAAAGATGCTTGTGCCTGGCAATGTCCGACAATTTACACCCGCCTCACACGTGTGCGCCCGGTCGCAGCCTCGAGGCTCTTTGTACAACCACCAAGGCAATAGGACCCTACAGAAACAAGCAAGATGCTTTACAAAGAGGGCCTCTTTACAAAGTGCTCAAGTCATGCTAATCAATTCTTTTACCTGCCGCGCAATCTATCCAAGGCAACAGGAATTCAGTGCCGACCTCCCAATACCTGCGACCATGCCTGCCTAACCTAGGTCGACACCGAGGCAAACACCTCCGATGGTGAAACAAACACAAGTCAGATCAGATCCCACAAGAGAAAAGGCCAAGTCGTAACGGTCTTGCATTGCAACTAGGAAGCAGAAACGAGGAGATCGGTGTGCAGAGAAAGGTTATGGATTGATCGTGCCGTCGAGGTTGACACCTCTATCGCGCGGCCCGGGCCCAGCCGGTGCCGTGAATCTAAGCCTTGCCACCGCTGGCCTCCTTGAGGACAGCCTTCCATTCGATATCGGACTTGTCGTCGGCGTGGATGGAGGTCGAGACGTTGAGGGCGTTCTTCAGGACCTCGCGGGTGCTGGCGTAGATCATGGACCACTAGAGGAATTAGCAGATGCTCTAGTCATAGTAATCAAATATGTGCAAGCTCACCAGAGTGGGGGTCTCAGAGGGAACCCAGGAGATGAAGATGATCTTGCTCCTGTACATTCCAGACATGTCAGCGGGGCACCTTATCAGCCAGAGAAATGGGGGCAACGCACCGCTTGCCCTCACCACCACCAAGGTCATACTCGACATCGTAGACTGCATACCGAGGTGCAGGGCGGCCCTGGCTATCACGGGCACTGTCGAGCTTGTTGCGGAAGACCTCATAGTCCTGGTCCTGGCCAACCTCATCGACGACGACCTCCTTCTTGTTATCGGCGATCTTGAAGATAATGAACTTGGTCTTGCCATGGCTCATGCGGAAGTCATTGAATGCAGTGATGCACTCATCTTGGACAGAAACACTGCGAATCGAAGATCAATACGGGGAGTACTCAGAGGGGAGAAGCGGGTCGTCGTACCCAGATGCGAGCTGCGCGACAACAGATCAGTACATATGATCACTTATTGGGACGGATTTAGGTGATACGAACCGACATGATTGCGTGTGTAGTTGAGAGAAGACAAGGAATAGGGGGACGACCGGTCGCCTAGGCTGGCACACGATGTCAGTGGCTGAGCTTCCAGGAATGAGTATCTCATTGCAAGCAGGAGAGTCTCTGCTAGCAGTGTTGACAGCAGCAGACAGAAAACACTTACAGTATGCCAAGGGCAAGAGAAATGAAACAATGAGAAATGGAGAGTTGATGGGGGGAGGAAGCGGAGGGGTTGTTGCCCAGGTGTTGCGATGGTGGGGGTGGCTGCACGTGATGCCGGTACACCTATGTCCAGTGGTAAACAATGGAGACTGGTTCAGTTGGTTGATGAGATGTCTCTATTTCAAATGGATCATACTCATTATTTACTAGAATCACCTCTTAGGCATCAACCTCTGGTGCTGGAGCCTAATCTCACCCTGTCCGATACACCTCTCTGCAGTACATGCGATAGGGTTGTTGCTGATCACACCACCTCACATACAATCGATGGGGCCTGCATGACATACCGTACATACACCACTGGTTTGAATTCAGATCTTTGGGCTTTCGAGCGACGCAGGCTAAATTTGGACGTGGGCCCAACCATGGCTCGGTTCCTCGACACGTCAGTCCCCTCCGAGCTTATGTTGTTGATACCCACTAGGAATTTTTATGCCTGAACATGGAACATCAGATAGAGACTTCGTGGTCTGGCTCATCATGCATGTATGTAAATATCATAAGAACATCATAATAACTCAAGACTTGGGCGCAAACTTGGCCCTCATCTTATCTGCAACCGTCTTCTCGTCCCAAATGAAATTGACACTGTCATGGCTGACAGTAGCCTCAGCCCAGCGCTTAAACCGTGGAGCCTGCTCCAGCAAAGCGGGCAACTTGGTACTGACAAGGCCATGCTCAGGCTTGCTGAAGTCAAGGATACGGAGGAGGAATGAGCCAGATTGGACCTGCACATAATCATCAACCACTACTCGCGATGTTGTGGAAGACCAAATTGTAGAACTTACCTCAGCCAAAGTAAGCTTCTCACTTCCACCAAAGAAAGGTCCCTTGCCCTCTGCCGAAGCGAGGAGGGGCTCAATCTCTTTCACAATTGCAGCGACCATTTGCTCAGCGGCGGCATCGCGCTCGGCTTCCGAGGCAGAGCGCAGACTGGCAAAGAAGTGCGGGACAACCTTGCTGAAGAAGGCGTCCACGAAGAACGAGACTCGCGCGCGGTAGAGAGCACCTTCTGTGGTGTTGGACGGAGGAAGGAGGTGGGAAGGGTGGGCGTCAGCAATGAACTGAGCCACGATGCCGGACTCGGTGATGATGTTGCCGTTGTATGAGAGACTGGGGACGAGACCGCGCTGGATAAAAGAGCAGTGGGTTAGAACATGCTTGTTTCAAGTTCGTGGAGTAGCTCGATATCACATACTGGGTTGATCTCCAGGTACCATGGCTCGCGAGGTACGTTCAAGTCGATGGTGACCTCTTCATAGTCCAAGCCGGATTCCTTCAGAGCAGTGTGGGCGCGGTGGGCCCAGGGGCAAAGCCGGTTGGTGTAGAGGGTGATCTTGGGAGAAGACATTGTCACTTCTTTGCTTCGGTTGCTTGTAGAAGAATCGAAGCAATTGACCGGAGATACCCAGATTTATAGTATCATGCCACGGGGAGGAGGGGCTTGGATTAGTAAAATCCCAATGGCGCCATCGCTTCCCCGGGTTTCTGTAGCTTACCTAGGTAACGCCGAGGCGGATTACGTAGAAATGATTAGGATGTGGGGAATTCTACTAGATACTGCAAGGCCAACTTTTCAAAGAGATTCGAGTCTAATTATGTACATACATTAATGCGTACGCTATGTATCCGATATCCTCAAATCAAATTGCCGGAGACGCATCGGGCCGGGGCTCAACAGCGGAGTATATCGATGGACATAAGAAGACGAGACGAGGTCAAGTCCAGTGCACCCGCGTCAAATTCCACAGGAAGGAGAGAAAGGTGAAAACGGAGACAAGGAAAGGGCTGAACAGATGATCGCCATCAAAAGGGGGGTATATAGAATATGAAAGAAATCAAACGCAAACAAATCAAGACACAAGTATCGAGACAGGCCAGCCGGAGAAGGGGAAAAGCACGGTGAACTCCTCGCGAAGCTGGCACGACGAAAGAGAATGCTGCACACGCTGTCGTCAAGGCGTAATTTCGCATGAAACTAGGGAAGTGTCGCCGGCACTCATTCCTCCTCCTCGTCCTCCTGTACACTGCCCTCGATGATCTTGCGCCAATGTTGTGGGAGACAGACACACACCAAGGGGAACGCCTTAATCTCACCCGAGGGCGCGGGCGACGGCCGCTGGGAGCCGTTGGAGACACCGCTGTCGCGCTGTTCGCGATGGCGGATGTCGTAGTCTTCGGCCCGCTCTGGGAGGCGGACTCCGGTGGCCCAGCCATCGTCCCAGATACCAATCACCTTCAGCATCTCACCACGGTCCAGTTCGAACTCATCGCCTGCCCGAGGGGAGTATGCCCAGAGAGCAGCAACCTTGTCGCCGGGATGGATGTCATCTTGCGAATAGTAGTCACGGAAAGACGACAGCTGCTCTGACTGCCCACTGGCGACACCCTCAGGAGAGGAATATTGAACAGTGCCAGACCCAATGGTGCCAGAGCCGACTGTACCTGAACGAGGAGAGCTGTCGCTCTCCAGGCCGGCCAGCACAGAGCTACTCGAAAGCGAACCGTGACGCTTGCCGGTCACTGGCGGGATCCTCCGCGACATGGCACCGGGGCTGGCGCCCATGGCCTCCGAGTCGGACGAATCACTGTACTTGGCACCAGCGAACATCGCCGCAGACGTCCGCGAGTAGGCGGGAGAGGAGCTTGGAATCTCACGCAAGGCTGACATCCGCGCTACACGGCCCCCAGGGACCATGTTGATCATGTTAGTCGGCGTTTGTGGGCTATCCAACCGTTGCATAGGTGGAGAGGCGCCTTTTCTTTGTGGGTTTGGTTGATTCAGTCCATGATCACTTTGCAATTGGCGGCGACGAGCACAGATCCAAAGCATGACTGCCAATGCAATCAGGATTGCAGCCCCTACCACGGATCCGATGACAATTCCCGCAATCGCGCCCCCTGACAAGCCATGACCGGCGCCGGCGCCGGGAGGTACACTCGTGGTCACAATGGGCTGCAGGGTTGCAGTGGTAGTTGGGATGGAGACGCCCGCGCAGCGACTCTCAGCATTGGAAGTTATACAGCAGGTATCGGTCGAATTGGCGGAGCTTGATGAACAGTAGGAGCAGAGGCCGATCGTATTGGAGGCGAAGCCACAGTTGTCGGGCTCGTTGGTGGATCCATCGACGCAGGTAGTGGAGAGGGAGTTCTTCGGGTTCGAGCATATGGTGAAGTCGGAGCGAATCTGGTCCATGTAGTCCTTGTTGCTGTTGATCCTTGGGCAGAGGTTCTTGTTGATCATGATCTCCTCTTCACTGGTGGCCATGAGCGCGCAAGTTTCCGCGCACACCGGCTCGGCCTGGGTGGTAGATAGATTGCATTCATCCATTGAGCTCTGGACGAGGCCACTGCAGATCACACTGGTAGTATATTGCGCGTAGTAGTCGCCGTATGCACTGGAGTTGAAACCCTCGCATCCCAAAAGGTCAACATATCTAAGAGATCGCGTTAGTATCTTCCAGAAGTAAGCCCCCGTCCCGCAACCACTTACTTGGCAGTAACATATGTCCCATGGACGTAGCTGCTGAGGGCTTGGTCGAATGAGGAGACGTCGGAAACGCCCTGAAGCCATGGGCTGGATTGATGTCAGAAACAGCCTTCGCGCGCAGCTTTGGCGCACACAGGACCACTCACAAGCTTCCATATTGGCTGGCGCTGGTCGAGATTGAGGCACCACTCCAGGCAGGACAGACAGTTGACCCGGATAGGGAAAGGCAGGAACCCGACATCTCGAGAGAGAATTCTCAACGGTCCCCCCAGTAGTTACCGAGGAATATCGCCGCAGAATGTGTCAGGGGTAATCGGGAGGCTCTTCTGGGCTAAACGAATCGCATGTCTGCTCAATTGCTGCAGCGGCGTGGTGAATTGGGAGAAGAGGTAGACCACAGGCTACCGACAGGGTCTTCAGCTGGGAAGAAGAAAAGAAGTGCAGAACGCGAGAAAGGAATAAACGAGTGACTTTGGAGGGACGATTGCCGTGGACCCGCCGGGTAGAAAAGATCAGTCGAGCCCCGGAGGTGCTCTGGGAAGATGAATCGAAGTAGGGAAGGGAAGGTGAAGGTAAGGGGATGACCAAGCAGGGAAGAAGAGGAGAAGAGATGAGTATGCAGTGAGAGACGGTGGAGGTCTGGGCTTGGACTGGGAAATGGGGTTGGGGCCGTGGGTTCGTAATTTGGTGGTGGTTTCCCCCTTAGACGAACTGCCCCGAGAGACCCAAAGACCTGAAACGACGCGGTGCAAACGGGTCGAGTTAGCGTGAGCCTAGTCATTATTACCATACCATGTAGTCATAAAAGATGAGATGACCGTTGAGGGACCGTTGAGGCAGTGCGCATCTCTGTATCTCTTGTTTACTTTACCGACCTCATCCAGTTCTGGTCCTCCCAATTTCGAGTCTGCCAGTTGCTCATTGGCTTCACCTCTCCAAGCTCCGTCCCTGTCTAGACCACTCTCGTTCTAGTCTCTTCCCAGTTTGTACCTGGCGTGCTGCTTCGTCCACTCAGTGTCCTTACAGTGGACCCATCACCGGCGATCGCTATCACCCGCCCGCCTCGCAAATTTTCTGATACATGCGAGTGTGCACAATATCTGGCGTCATTTTCCCGAGGCCGACCTTGCTTCATGCGCGACAGAGTTGTATATGAGCTGTCAGGGTCAACTGGCCACCGGGTGATACTGTGAGGGACACCCGATGCAAGTATGTCGAGCGGTGTTGATCCTGATACTCGTACATATGAGCTGATGACTGGAGATGCTTATTAGTGCAACTTAGATTTTGGTATCTTCGCATAGTTCCCATATCGAACAAGGCATTCCGAGTCAGCTACCGATAGCATCTCTTTCATAGAATTGCTGATAATGCTTCTCGATGATTGTGAACTTGTGAACCGTGGAATACCCGAATGGTTCAAGTGCGGAGAGTCATGTGATCGACGTCATCTGATCCCAGGCTGCCATCCATCATGGTATGACCGGATGAGACTCATCCACCAGTTCATTCTGCACGTCACCAGTTCATTCTGCACGTCAACATCATCAATCTTTGATAGACTTTCACTCCAGTCTTCAGATCTGGCTTATCTGCCACTTGTTCCCACTCACAACTGATAGAGCACATCATCTACCATTGGAGCCATGTGTAGCTCCGATGTCTTTCTCGCCGTATTGGCCGTCTTCTTCCCGCCCATTGCCGGTAAGTTCTCACACCCTCCAAGACCAGCAGACCCAAGTCGAGCACATACTGATGGTTCCCAAACAGTCTGGATCAAGGCAGGGATCTGCACCGCCGACTCCGTCATCAACATCGCCCTCTGCCTCCTAGGCTATATCCCCGGTCTCATCCACGCCTGGTACATCATCCTCAAATACCCCGAGCCAGACTACGATGAGGTAGCCTACGAGCCCATCCCCGGTGGCTCGAGCCAGCGCCGCGATCTCGAGAACGGTCGCGTGACCTACTACTATGTTTCACACCAGCCTCTGCAGCACCCGTCCCAGCGCGCCTACGGCACCATTGACCCGCGAGTCCAGCCGCCGCCCACCCGGCCAGATGCCGTGCCCAAGTCAGCCAGCCACCCGCAGCAAGGTGCCGGGAGCGGCAGCCAGGAACCGCCCACTTACGCTGAAGCTGTGAGGGGTGACAACAAGGTGCAGACTCAGGACTGAGGGTATGCCTTCTCGACCTGAACCTGGGAACTTTCCTCGACCTGGTCCACTCCGCTGCCATGCTTATCCACTTTGGTCCTCGCTTTTAACCGTGCTGGAAACGATATTTCATGATTTTGACGAAGAATATGTTTCTACTGCTGTAGTTTTGACCTGCTTTGTTATTACTGCCTTTCAAAGCTTGCTTTTTAGTGTTTGGCGCTCTTGTTATGGGCTCGAAGCGCGTGGGATGCGCTCATATACGAAGACATATACCTACCGCCCAGGTCCTGTGCGAGACAATTGCGAGGATATCTCAGATGTTTTCGAGTCTTAAGAATAAAATCGATATATATCAATCATTAGGGCTGTTTTCGATGGTAATGAAGGCGATTTTGATCTAGATTATGCCAAGATGTACCAGAAGTTAATCCTCTGACCTCGATATATATGCAAAGTCGAGAATGCGAAAAATGGTTTCAGCACGATCACAAGCATCGTAGAGTACAGAAAAACACTCTAAAAGCAATACAAGATTTAACAATGATTTAGAAAAACACGGGCAACAAATTAATCCCGCGTAAGATGAACGTCGACCTCAGAGACAGCATTCTAGGTTGGTGCAGGCAATCTGATAAGCGCAATCCGAACCCGCTCCGAAACGTCTTCCGAGCCCGCAGCACAGCAGAGCATTGCCCTCACCCAACACACCCTCCAAACCCAGGGCCCTCAAACCGGCCATGCACTCCATGCCAATACTGCTCCGGCAATCGCTTCGGTCCAGCATACACACCACACGCACAACAGTCCGCCCTGTACAACCCCAATTCCGCCCGATACCTCCGAGCACCTTCCCCGTGAGACCGAGACTGACAGCGCGGCCCTTCTCCGTCTGTCTGCGATGTCAGTTCCGCCGGCAGCCGGGCTTCCTTTCACCTCAGGGCGAGAAGGATACGGCGAGCAATGATGCGGAGAGATTGGTTCAGGCTGCGAGGGAGGCGCCTGATGCTGTTGCTACTCCCGAGGTAGATGCGGGGGCTTCTCGTGCTGTGAATATCCCTCCGGAGGCTGGGGCACACTCACAAGGACAATCGGGTGAGAGGAGGACAGTTGGGCAAGAAGAACAGGAGCAGGGGAGAGAGCAGAGTGCCGGCACTGCCAGTGCGCAAAGCGGAGGTCTCCCGTCTTACCTGGAGAACCGGCGGTCGAAACTGTCGAAGCAATTCACGACCATGATGGATAATATCCAATCCAATGTTTTCGTGGCGGGACAACGACTCAATGATCTGACGGGGTACTCCGGCATTGAGGCGCTCAAGAACGAGATTCACAACCAAGGTACGGGAAACTTCTTCACCACGCGCAGAACCCAACACCAAGACTAATACCATACCCCCACGATAGAAAACCGTCTCCGCGACGCCAGAGCCAAAGTCCGCAAAGCCAAGGACGAATACACAGCCGCCATAAACCGGCGCTCAACCTCCCAGCGCGAAGTCAACGAGCTCCTCCAGCGCAAACACGCCTGGTCCCCGACAGACCTGGAACGCTTCACTCTGCTCTACCGCAATGACCATGCCAACGAGGTCGCCGAGGCAGAAACGCAGGAGGCATTGTCGGTTGCTGAGCGTGAGGCTGAAGAGGCGGCTGCGTCGTTGAGCAAGAGCATTCTCTCCCGGTACCACGAGGAACAGGTGTGGTCTGATAAGATTCGCCGCATGTCTACGTGGGGAACGTGGGGGTTGATGGGTGTGAACGTTCTTCTGTTTCTGATCTTCCAGATTGCTGTTGAGCCTTGGCGAAGACGGAGACTGGTCAAGGGGTTTGAGGACAAGGTTGTCGAGGCGTTGGAGAAGGAGAAGGCTTTGAATCGTGTTGCTGCTTCTGAGGGTGTTGGTGCTGGTGCGGCTGGTATGGCTGGCTCCATGATCCCGGAGGTGATTGACTCTACACTTGAACCGGAGGAGCTTTCAACGCCGCCATTGGCGTCGGCATCCTCCCGAGTAGATGTGCCAGCTGCTACGGAGAGCATCCCTTCGCCTTCGCCGAACACGACCGTCGCCGTCACCGAAAGTCTTTGCTCCCGCCTCTCTGGGATCTCCTCTCCACTGGTTTCCGTTGAATACTGGAAGCAAGTCTCCCGCGAGCTCTTCAGCGAGCGCAGCATCGCCATCTCCCAGCGCGATCTGACCATGGCTGCCATGCAGAGTGCTGCGGCCGGTGCGGCAGTCATGGGTCTTGTGATTGCTGTGGCGAGGCCATGGTGATGGGTTTGAATAGAACATCTAAAGAGACACCGATATATGGGATATTCCCCGAATCTGGTCCCTTGTCAATATTTGACATTATGAATCGCCAACCCTGTACAGATGAAAGCATTCATGGAAAGAGATAGTGTATCAATATAGTTTTCTACATCATGAGATATATAATGGAACATTGCTAGCTGGGGGACTACACAATCGAGATTACATTCTACTCAGATAGACTGGAAGGTCTTGCACAAAGGAAATCTCATGACTAGGCAATACACGGACGATATAGAACACAAGTATGTACTCGAGACTGATGCACATGCCAACAGCCAGACTGAGCATAACCGAACACCCAAGTCTTGCAATGGATCAGCTGTGAGACCGCGGAGACAAAAAAGGGAAAAGAGGCTTATTTTGTCCATATTAAAACATGGCCGCTCTGTCTAAGGAAACAAACAAATCAACACAAGGCACGTACACAAGACAGATTCTCAGCTCCATCTTCCAACCCCTCCACCCATCCTCGGTCTAAACGAGACAGGTCTAACCGCGCGAGCGGCTATTCGGCACCCAAAACAGAAGATTCATGTATATGGATTTCTCCGCTTAACCGATGACGAGAGTCTCATCCTCAGGGAAGCTGTATTGGGGAACCTCGAGGTTCAGAGGGGCGGGGCCCTTGCGGATACGGCCAGAGATATCGTAGTGAGAACCGTGGCAGGGGCAGAACCAGCCGCCGTAGTCGCCGGCCTCGCCGATGGGCACACAACCCAGGTGGGTGCAGACACCCAGCATGACTAGCCACTCCGGGCGCTGGACACGGTCGTCGTCGGACTGGGGGTCACGGAGGCTCTCCCACTTGGTCTCGCGGGCCTCGGAGATCTCGTCCTGGGTGCGGTGGCGGATGAAGACGGGCTTGCCACGCCACTTGATGATGACCTGTTTTGGGGTGGAAGTTAGGGGCGTATGTTCGAATTGGAAGAGGAGATGGTTACACGTACGTTCTTGCCCTCAGGGATGGCACCGAGAGCAATCTCAACCTTGGCCTGAGCCAGGACGTCGGCGGAGGCGGACATGTTGACCAGGAAGTCTGTAAGAGTGGAGGACAACGTCAGTCTCGGCAATTCTCGTCGCACATCATCCCACATATCCATCCATCAACCTGCCCTCCATATAACCCGTATAACTCCCATATCATCTCGAAAGTGGCGTAGGAAGAGACCTACCCTGAACGGTAGCCTTGGCACCGACCGCGGAAGCCAGACCCATGGTGCCGGCCATGAAGTAAGAGAAGACCTGGTTGGAGCGAGGGGAAGAGCCGGAAGAGTATTTGCCGAAGTTGGGGATCTTCACAGTCGAGCCATGCTCGTTGGCGCTGGCGAAGGGGCTCTGGAACGAAGCCTTCGCATCGGAGACTCCCCTCCGCTGCTGGCAGGAGGTAATGGCGGCGCGGGCGGTGGGCAGCTGCTGGCGAGCGCAAGAGCGCAGCAGAGTGCTGGAGGCGGAGGAGAGCGACATGATGATGGGGGGCAATTGACCTCTCGAGGGGTTGACCGCAATTGCGTGGAGGGTTCGAGGGAGAAGAGAGGGTGGATGAAGTCGGAAGTCGAAGTTGAAGTTGGGAGCCAGAGCTTTCGCTAGCGATCGGAATCACGGGGCCTGTCATTGGCTGGGCCGGGCCCGCGTGTGAACTTCACTCGGCTTCTTCTCCTTCTCTATACAACTGATTCTTAAGATTCTCATCTATTCTCACTTGTTATGAGTGAGATGATGGTTTAATTCTCTAAGCTGATTCCAGAAGGTGTCCGCTCATTGGTATCTTTGTTTTGAGCCCCCTGCCCCAATGCGATCATACAAAACCAACAGACAAAAGCATTTTCCGAGACCAAAAACTCCTATGCAGAATGAGACAAGTTATAGAAAACGGCAGAAAAAGCGAAGCGATGACCGAATCATGCACGTTGCATCAATCCTTCATCTCCACGTCGGGGTCCTGGCGCGCTGTGGGTTCAACGGTCCGGTCTGCGATCAGCGCACTCACCGGGACGACGGGAGTGCGAGGGACCGTTGGTGACGATGTCCTGGGCTCTTCTGGACCAGGGACTGTTTCTTCAGACCTGGCACCGTTGATGTGACCGGTCGAGGGCCCGGCTCCGTTCAGAGTGCGCTGACCCTTCTCCATCTCGCCGGGCTTCGCTGCGTCCCTTGCCTTCTTCTCTTTGAATTGCTTGTATGTTGTAGTCTTGGGAATCACATCGGCGAGAAATTCAAGGTTGTCGATGTGGGAGACCGCCGTAGCTATTGCCTGTCAGTTGTGGACGACTCCGTATTGAGGGTGGACACCACCAACCTAGATCCTTATACTGGACTGTCTTTCGCGGCTTCCGTTCTGACTTGACCACATTGTGTCCCTGCTCAGCGAGGTATTGGATGAACATCTCCTGGATTGGGGTCAGCGGGCGTGAAAGGAGCGGTAGATGGTGGGGTGGCGCACGGTAGCCATAGCGATGACAAAAGTCGCGTTATTAGAGCATTGTACAATATCGTCATCGAGTTGAATGATCTTCTTGATCCGGGAGACTGGGAGATTGTTAGCATTGAGCGCAGTTTTGTCTCCGAGTGCCTTGCCTGTACGTACTGGGAAGTGCAGTCTGTCCAGTGATCTCCTCCGGCTCGCCTGCGTCTTTGGAAGACATGATTGAAGTTTTGACAAGTCGATACTTGGGGAAGTACCAGAGGCTGTGTTAGGTCGATGAGGGGGAAGCCGGTCTTCCTTTAGACAATTCGAGGGCGCGAGTGTAGAGTCGAGAAAGCCAAAAACGCGCGCGGCGTTATCTCAGCAGAGACTCCGTTATCGATACTTGGCGCGGACACTTACATTTCGACCTCCGTTCTCCCCGGAATTGCTCGACTGCCCAACATTGACCTGGCATCAATCCAGGGACTATCTGCAGGCTGATCGGATTGCAGCTCAGGTTTCCAATCTGAACTGCTGTTCTCAGAAGGAGACCTGCGACAGCCCGTCGCGGCGGAAAGCATCATTGATTCAGCTCGAATCCGACTATGCTGATACCACCGCCTCGGTCGATGTGATGACCTCAACACGCCCCTCATCGTCCTTCGGCCGGTCGCCTTCCATTCTCACAGAGCGTCGCGACCTCCGCAGATTGTCTGGCCGCTCCGTTTCCTCCCCCACAGACCCCGAACCGGCCCCAGATCCTGAAGATACCCAACCCACCGCCATTACAGAGGAAATCAGCGAGATCAAACGATACGAGGACTTCACTACAATCGATTGGGTCCAAGATGCAGTATATGAGCAGAGTGCTCGCCGCGCGAAACGGCGGGGCGGGGGTGGATTCTGGGACCAGGAGGGGGTCTTTGGCTGGAGACGTAAAATGCGTGAATCCTACGATGCTGGTCAAGCCTGGCTTGTCGTGACGCTCGTTGGCATGGCAATTGGCCTAAATTCGGCCCTCTTGAATATCATCACTGAGTGGCTGTCCGATATCAAGCTGGGCCATTGTACCACTGCATTCTATTTGAACGAGCAGTTCTGCTGCTGGGGGGCTGAAGGAGGTATGTTACAGGAACTTTCCAGCTGCGATAGCACATTCTGACAGATTACGACAGGCTGCCCCGAGTGGAAACAATGGACTGGCTTCTGGTTATTCAATTATGTCATTTATTTCTTTTTCGCGGTAGGGCTTGCTTGCGCTTCGTTCTGGGGATGAAACTGACTATTATCAGATGCTACTTTCTTTCATCGCCGCTATTCTAGTCAAGTCATTCGCTCCCTATGCTGCTGGATCCGGTATCTCGGAAATCAAATGCATCATTGCTGGCTTCGTCATGAAGGGCTTCCTGGGAGCCTGGACTCTCCTCATCAAGTCAATCGCTTTGCCATTGGCTATTGCATCCGGCCTGTCCGTCGGAAAGGAAGGGCCTAGTGTTCACTTCGCCGTGTGTACCGGCAATGTGATCTCAAGGTTCTTCGGTAAATACAAACAAAGTGCATCGAAGACGAGGGAAATCCTGACTGCATCTGCAGCAGCAGGTGTTGCGGTCGCCTTCGGCAGTCCCATTGGAGGGGTACTGTTCTCACTGGAAGAGATGGCGAATTATTTTCCGCTGAAGACTCTTTGGCGCAGCTACTTCTGCGCCTTGGTGGCTACCAGTGTGCTGGCGGCTCTGAACCCATTCAGAACTGGACAGCTGGTCATGTTCCAGGTCGAATATGACCGCACGTGGCATTTCTTTGAACTCATCTTCTTCGCCTTCTTGGGTGTCTTTGGTGGATTGTACGGCGCGTTTGTGATCAAATGGAATTTGCGAGTGGCAGCGTTTCGCAAGAAGTACCTGTCCCAGTACCCAATTACTGAGTCTGTGGTTCTCGCTGCTCTAACGGCGATTCTGTGCTATCCCAACATGTTCCTGAAGATCAACATGACGGAAATGATGGAGATCCTTTTCCGCGAATGTGAGGGCGGACATGATTACAACGGGCTGTGCGAGTACGTGCATTCTCCCCTTTTTATTGGGCTAAAAGGCTGACGGTTATATACAGATCCAAGCATCGCTGGTCGATGGTGATTTCATTAGCCTTTGCTACTATCCTGCGCATCGGTTTGGTGATCATTTCCTATGGATGTAAAGTTCCAGCCGGTATTTTCGTCCCGTCCATGGCTGTTGGAGCATCTTTCGGCCGCATGGTAGGAATTATGGTGCAGGCGCTTCATGAATCCTTCCCCGACTCTGCGTTCTTTGCATCGTGCGAACCCGATGTCCCGTGTATCACACCGGGTACATATGCCTTCCTAGGTGCCGGAGCTGCCCTCAGTGGAATCATGCATCTCACCATCTCCGTGACGGTCATTATGTTCGAGCTGACGGGAGCCTTGACCTACATCTTGCCCACCATGGTAAGCTCACATCTGGATCACGAATGTATAACATGCTAATATGCAATCTCAGATCGTGGTAGGTGTCACCAAGGCAGTCGGAGACCGCTTCGGCAACGGGGGTATCGCAGACCGCATGATATGGTTCAACGGGTTCCCTTTCCTTGACAACAAGGAAGACCACGTCTTCAACGTCCCTGTCTCGCACGCCATGACCACCGACCCGCTCACCCTCCCAGCGTCAGACTTTCCCGTCCGCGAAGCAGAGCACTTACTCAGCGACAACAAGTTCCAAGGCTTCCCGATCGTGGACGACCGTACCAACAAAACGCTGGTCGGGTATATCGGACGCACTGAGCTGCGATACGCCATCGACCGCGCCCGGAGCGACGGTCTCGTCTCCCCGCGCGCGCGATGCGTTTTTACTAAGGACGCAGCCGAAGCAACCGTTGCACGGCGCGCATCCGTCTCGCAGACACGGGCAGCCGAGACCTTCGATGCAATCCAGACCAGTGTTGGCGCGGGCTTTGTAGATTTCTCTCGATACGTCGATCACACACCCCTCACCGTGCACCCGCGGCTTGCCCTCGAGACTGTGATGGAAATCTTCAAGAAGATGGGACCGCGGGTGATCCTCGTCGAGCACCGCGGCCGTCTGACAGGCCTGGTAACCGTCAAGGATTGTCTGAAGTACCAGTTCAAGGTTGAAGCAGAGGAGCACGCGCTGGCCGCGACGGGCTCGTCTGAATTCGCTGCTGCCCCGCTGGGCGGACACCTGAGCAGTCCTGCGCCGGAAACATTGGAGGATCGTGTGTGGCGACTTATCCAGACAGTGGCTGGCTTTGTATCTGGGAAGGTTGGCCCGCAACGATCTGTTAGGTTACAGGATCGACCGCGTGGACGGCCGTCTGAGCCGTCTGGGATTCTGGAGGGGACTGAAGATGATGGGGTGGTTGAACTGGAGGATAGAGAGGAGCGACGTGGAGTTCGCTAGGATTGTACCATCATGGTGATACTGGGATAGAGGTGTTGACATGTACACATTGCTGAATCTATCCTTGCTATACTCTTCAAATATCAATATCGGAGTCATCCATCACATCAGCTGCCCACTGTTATCGGGATAACACTGAAGATCTATGGCTGACCACTGGATATTTCACTTAGACGCCAAGAGAATGAAGGAGACTAGAAACATGCCAAAAATGAAGTCTAGGATTGTATCTGAGGCATGTCTCCAGCACTAACCACCATCAAGCTCAACGAGGTCTCGCCGTAGCCCACATACTCTCCGCCATCGCCAACACATTACCCCCAGAATCCACAATCTCAGCCCCAGTGAACCATTTCCTCCCCCTCTCGACCCGTCAACCAAGACCGAACAAGAACATCACCCGGGGTCGTCACATGAGCACAATAAGATATCGACATCTTGACCGTATAGTGGATGTCCCTCGGTCCAGGCTGACAGACTTGATCTTGGTGCAGCAGGATCACAAATCTCATGATTTCGTCGAAAAGCACCACCTGGAAGCCACCGTGGACGATGGAATGGTGTGCGTCCAGGTCATGGTCTAGTGACATGAGGCATATTGCGTCCGGAGGCGTATTACTGATCCCCCGTTGTGTGTCGTCCCTCTGCTGCGCTTTGTTTCGTGACAGGGTAGTCGGCGTGATCAAGTTCGTTCGCGGAGAGATAGGAGATGAGGAATGGCAGTCCTCGTGTTGACGGTCTGACCAAAGAGACGGTTTTCTCCGGTCTGAGCATTGTGATATCTCGAGAAGAAGGGGACGATCTCGTAGTCTTTGTTTTCTAGGACTTTGCGAGTCCATTCCAGGCTTGAGAGGTAGTCGACTGTCTTTTGGGAGGTTGATGTTCAGCGATGAATCTCTCCAAGAAGTCTGATCGTTCATCATGCCTTGGTTCTGCGGAGATGGAGAAGCGGCGTAGGGATGGTACAGATGTCCGGATGGAAGGAGTTCGTGCACGGGCAACGGAGAATGCAGACATAGTATAGGGTTGGCTATGGTATCGATTTGAGACATTATATCTCCAACTTCTCCGCATCAGATGTAGACCCTGAACCCTCGGTAATGGATATGCCGACAAGTCTGACTGTAAGCCAAACCGAGGAAAGAATCCCATTTAGAGCACTTGAAGAGATGGAGGATGACGAGGGCCATCACAAAATAGAACACAGATCAATGGAACTGGGCTTGCAAACAATCGCTCAATCGAACTCAGGCCCGGACGGTAAGCTATCGGTCCGAATATATTCACGCTTCTCTTCATGGTCTATAATCAATCAAGGCGAAAGCCGCTGCAACCGCCACTGGGCATCACCATCATCTCCAGAACCCTCGACCCGCACGTATCGGAATCGATCATGGAGTCGGCTGCGCCGACCCTGCCAGAACTCAACAGACTCCGGCACCAGACGCACGCCGCCCCAGAACGGAGGCAAAGGGATCTCCTGCACACCGGCAAACTCCTTCTCTACCTCCTTAACCCGCTGCTCAAGTAGCGCACGGCCATCATCGATATCCGTCTCTTCAATATCAGCCGGGACATCCGCACCAGGCACCGCACCCGCCGCTGGCTGCAACCTGGCCACGCTCTTGCGGCGCTGGTGCTCAGCCATTTGCCCTGGCTCGGCAGACCACAATACACGACTTTGCCAACTCGCCCATGCGCCAATTTGACTGCCCCGCTCACGTGTGCGCCAGTACAACTCACTCTCCCCGCGGCTGAGAGGTTCCAGCTTGCCCTCGATACGCACCTGGCGCTCCGTAGTCGCCCAGGTGAATGACAATGCACCCCATCTGTTCCCTGTTCCCGGGCCATCACCAGGCTCTGGCATCGGACCCAGCGTCTCGCCGCCTGTCTCGTCCGGCCCAAAGACCTGCCCGCCTTTACCTTCCCGACTGCCCCAGTTACTGTAGACCACCCACCCCCGCTCGTCTAGTTCCTTGAGGTAGACCGAGCGTACGCTCACACGGCCCGATGGTAACGAAGCTGTAGCGAGCGAGCATGTCTCTGGTGCGGAGCTGGGCGGCAGCCGCGGGTCACGGAACCAGGTGTGGAATTGGTGCAGCGGGTTGGTGCCGTGCATCTGGGAGATGGTCAAGGGGGGATTCGTCACGAATTGGTGTGCGCGGGCTGGGTTGGAGAGAAGGTGGCTCTCTGTGGTGGAGTTTGGAGTTGAGGTCCCGGAGCGCAAGCCCTCGGGGGGCTCGAGGTGGGTTGGTACTGCGGAAGGTGGCACAGGGACGGCGGGGATTTCTGGGGTCTCTTCTGTAGCGTCCATGTCTCCGGGGGCGACTGTTGAGAGGATTGTGGTGAGTTTGTAGCTCTTTCCATCGTTGGTGCGGGGTTGTGGTGCTCTCTTGTGTGGGAACAGGTAGAGGGCTTGTTACGTACAGATCAGCTTCTTTGGCCGCCGCATGTGAGAGGCTAACTCGGAATCTTTATGCGACATGGCTAGGATATGGGCGCTTGAGAATTGTGCTCGCGAGGGGTGTCGTGGTTGAAGGCGGGGGAATCGTAAATCGGCGCGGATGCGGATGTCAATGCGGAGAAATGAGTCAAGAGCGACTGAAGCGGAGGACGAAGGGAGAGGAAGACGAATGAACATGAACAATGTTGCACGGGGCAACTTGGTTATTTGGGTTGTTGGAGGTGTCAGGAGAATTGGCGAAGGAAGAGAGAGAAAGCAGGTTGGGCGATGTCGTACGGTCTGATGGCGCGGAGAACTACGTCCTTCTCCGAGGTATCGATCGATCGTGTATCATGCAATCTTCACAATGAACTGTACCTGTGACTTCTATCTGCTTCATCTACTGCAAAGTAAGACTCGATTGTGTCCACAGCCTATGTCTAGCCATTGAAAGCACCCAACAACTATCAGAGTCCGCTGAATGATTGATGCAGCTAAGTGAATCGCCTCTGGTGATGAGCAACAAACGGGGCATCGTGCATCAAGGGCGCCTAGTATCTTCAGCCAATTCGTTCAATGACAGCAAACATTATTGCGTTCAATTTAAGGGTATATAAAAGGGCACTTTGCTCATACCAAATCATCCAGTCTCAACACAGTCTGTCTACAAAGCAAGCATGTACTACATGTCTATTCCCATCATTGACGAAATCGTCAAGCTCGTTGAGCGTGACCCCAGCCGTGAAGACCATGTGAAGCAATGCTATCTGGGATCCTCAGCCATTACTTCCCTCTCGCCATGGGTTACGTCGTCGGTCCGAAGCAGAATCGCAACAACATCTACGCAGACTTCATCATCCGTCGCCTTCAACGCCGCTTCCCAGGAGATCGGGATGTCGTCGACCATACATTGATCATGATAAAGCGCGCATCTGATACTCTGGAAGATTCGAGAGACCGGCTCCTTACAGCACTCCAAGGAACGATTACCGCAGATGGCGCATGCTAGGCCATCCTGGCCGAAGGCGTGCACATTTCGTTCTATGAATATTATCGCGGCTCTGATGGTGTCCCAGTTCTCCTCGCTTGGTCGAAGAACCAACAAGTTCCACGTCAGGGATGACTGGGATGTAATTGACTGGATGTTGGATCGAATGAGACGGAACGATAGACCTCCGGCTGTATAATCGGCATGTCAACCTCAAACCGAGCTTCTGGGCCTGTCGTGCAAACAAGCTGCTGAAAATTCATACGTCTGCCTTTATCATTTGTTCTATGAGAGGGTCAAGGTTTAGTCCGCTCACTCAAGATAAATTTGAATTTTGACAACTCTCCAATTCCAACATCCTGTATGGCTGTCAATCCACGACTTTGCACTTCTCTCAATCACTCAGCTTCGAGACCGTCGGATCCCAAGCAACAGGACTATATTCACTCGTCTCGAGCTCTTGCACCTCCTCATCCGTCAAACTGAAATCAAACACATCCGCATTGTCAATAATGCGAGACGTAGTCGCACTCTTCGGCAGTGGAATAAGTCCCTTATCCAGACTCCAGCGAATAAGCACTTGCGCCTCCGTCTTGCCGTATTTCTTGGTCAATTTTTGCAGTGCAGGTTCATCCCAGCGGTTCCCGCGCACGATGGGGCAGTATGCCTCGACTGCTACGCCGCGCTGCGTACACCAGTCCACAATGTCTTTGCGTGCGCACCAGGGGTGCAGCTCGACCTGGTTGACGCTCAGAATGCCTCCCTTGCCCTTACCGCCGCGCTCGGCTTCTAGCTCACGGATATGTTGCTCGAGCTCGTCGAGGTGGTGTACGCCGTAGTTGCTGACGCCGATGGAGCGGACTTTGCCATCCTCTACAGCTTCCACAAGCTGTGAGCCTTATGTTAGTAGGAGGCGAAGAGACAAGGTGGTCAGTGCTTACTGCCTTCCATGCGCCCTTGCGGTTCTCCGAGCCACCATATGGTTTGTGCAGGAGCATCAAATCGATGTATTCCAGTTGCGAGAGGGCGAGGCTCTGATCGACCTGTGCCTTGGCTTGATGGTAGTTAATGTCGAAGACCTTCGACGTGAAGAAAATCTGGTCGCGTGGGATCCCAGATGCTCGAATGGCTTTCCCGCAGCCAGCCTCATTCTTGTACATTGCTGCAGAATCGATCTGTCCTTGTTATCAACAAACTGAAGTCATTTGAGAGCTCGGGAACTACCCACATGGCGATACCCCGCCTTCAGGGCATCGAGACAGCATCGTTCTGTCTCTGCTGGAGGTCTGCACAGAAAAGTTATCAGTGTCGTGCGCCAGGTAAATCAAATTGCATGGTGGATCATTACGTCTTGTAGACCTAAGATCCATCTGTTAGCTCGTTGGCATCGACCAAAGGTGTTGACAGCTGCTCACCCCGAAGCCCAGGCGGGGAATCTCGTAGCCACTGGCCAGCTTGATGGTTGAGGTGATTGTGGCAGCCATCCTTCGCATAATAGAAGCCTGGAATAGTTGAGTGTGGGGGGAGCGGAGAGCTCGAGTTATAAGCCATGTTGCTCGGAGATAACTTGATTAACTCCCCGGGTACCTTCCGTTCAACTGCTTCCTTGCGGATTCTGAATATTGGATATTCCATATATAGTAAGCTCGAGCCTCCATTTTCTCATTACCAACGACTTTCACATCCTCATTCTTCTCCTTCATCATCGCAACCGCCTTGAATCTACTGCTGTACGACTACTCCCTCGTCCGATATACACTTACCAAAAGTACTACACGATTCATTTGGCACTGAACAGTGCGATGGACCCTGTACATGGCTCAGCAGGCTGCAATGGGGATATATGACTCTATTCCCGGGGACAACATTCTCAACAACCCACCAGCATGGCAGCATGATAATGACCGTGCAACTCAAATGAAGACATTATCTACAGTCTCGTAGGGCTCGCTGTTGCCGTCGTCAACATGGTTGTTGCGATCATTCTTTAAGAATCGCATGAGCGCCGATGGGGGCCAGAACTGCTGTGCGCCAAAAAGGTTAGGAGACGGCCCCCATTATGATTCCGTCATTTATCTGAGCCCTGTACAATCGTATCAGTGCTGCAAGCATCAACCTTGCATGAAACCAGTGGATCTTTCTGTAGAGGACCAGCTTGGAAGTTCCACATGCAGTCCCCAGCTCACCCAAACTCGTTGATCCTGCTCTCAGGACAGTTCACCGAAATGATCAACCAAAAGGCCAGCGACTTCGAAATCGAAGTTGTCTGAACAACAGCCAAGCTCAGCAATTGATCAAAGGGGCAAGCGGACCTCGTTTACTCCGTATGATTCCAATCATTCCATTCGCGACGCACGTCCCACTGTTTGGGTGCAGACTGAGCCGCAGTCGCGAGAGCTCAGCCTCCTTTCGCCCTGCAATTCCTTCGATTCTTCCACCATTCGAGCCACGCATGGCAAGGCTGCACATTGCAAGAGTCAATCTGACGGGAGGCTTTGCTCTCAACATGACATGCTACGTACAGAGGTGGCTCGAAGAAGTCTGAAGTGATAACACGTCCAATTTCCATGAACCCACTCACACCGAACCCCCGTGGGGTCCAAACATACAAAAGAAGGCAGTGAACCGAACGATCCCAACTCAAAACTCAAGGTTGACGCAGCGCGGCCATCGTGGCAAGTTTCAAATGGGCATCAGCCTTGACGATCGATAGCCTCCTCTATTTTTAACTGGACCCGCCCGAGCTTGGAGTTGATAAAGTGTTGACCGCCCCATCGCGTTGAGATAATTCTATATCGCTTCTGCCTTGATTTTCGTCTTTTGACTTACCTCTTCAACCCAATTTATCACCAGAAACTCATCATGACCGACCGAAACCACGAAGGTGAGCCATAACCCATCCCATTTCTATCCTGATCTATTGTCCCCGTACTAACAATCACATGCTAGGCCTCATCCCCGTCGAGGCACCTCCATACCCCGGCCACAGCCCTGTGAGCCCTGCTCCTCCCAACACCGAGTCCATCCATCCCGCGCCCGTCTCAGAGCAAGGAACCGGCACCTACATGTCCACAAACTCAGAGAAGCCGCCCATCCACGGCGACTATGACGTACCCCCATCCGTCAACCCTGGCGCGGAACCCACAAAAGCATACCCAGGCCAGCCACATCCGGATCAGTTGCAGCCCGGCCACGCTGCTCAATACCCCGTCAATGCTCCCTCAGATGTGAAAGCGTACCCTGGACAGGCGGCCCCGGAACACATGCACCAACCGCAGGTGTACTATACACCGTACGGTCACCCGAGTGGATATGCGACAGCTACCCCGTTGCACGCTCTCCAGTCTGCTCCGTGTCCGGTAGATTGTCCCGCTTGTGGGCAGCGCGAGATGACTCGTGTGCAGGCTGTTTCGGGAATGACGACACAGTAAGTTACCTTCGTGGCAGCGACAAATTTATGCATGATCGCAATTGGCCAGAAGTCTAACATTTTTAATAGTGGCTGGGCTGCTGTCCTGTGCTTCTGCTGCTGTCTCGGCTGCATCCCCTACTTGATGTCTTCGCTCAAGGACGTCGACCACTATTGCGGCAAGTGTGGAGCCAAGCTTGCCTGCTGGCACAACAGTGGACGTGTCGAGGTCTTGCAGCTTGGGCAAAGGCAGTGATAGATCTGTCGATTGACACGGTTGGCGGTCTGCTCCTGATGTTTTGATTTGTACGGTGCTTGAAGTGATACCACTTGCGTTTAATGGGTTCGAAAGCGTGAATTTGGCTTTCTTTGGATTCGCGAGTACAGGACGATCTGATTGCACGCATCAAATATGATAGATAATGTGATGAATATCCCAAATACAACCTCATTTTGAGACAGAAAGTGGAAGGCGTTGGATTATGAGTCTGATGCCAAGACAACCTCGTATTTGGGTCTCTGATCCGATGATGCGGTCACTCGCCCACCCGATTCTTATCACACCTGATATCAACGATCAACTTCACTTCCCCAAATCTCAGAATCAAACACCAAGTCAAAATGATGCGCTTCATCTTCACAGCATCAGCCATCATCACCGGCTCATCCGCCGTCTACTTCTACATCTGCCACCAACGCCTATCATCACGCATCCAGCACCGCTCTCACCGCGGGACGCCCACTACGTCTTCCAAACCAGTAGAAATCGAGTCAATCCCCGACTCAGTCTTCACAGACGAGTACTACGCACTCTATGATCGATCTACAAAAACAGTGCTGCGCTCCGAACTGCCCAGCTCCATCCCAACAGACCAGCTCTTCACTGCCCTGGTCCGCCGCAACATGACGGCCTTTTCGCATTTTCCGCAAGCTCTGATGATCCGGCTCCTCTGTGAAACTGAAGAGGAGAAGACGAGCTTCAAGTCCTCCAGGATCTCGTCACTGGACTTCCAGAAGGGGGATCTTGTTTGCGGTGTGTATCGCGTGGTCAGGCGCGAAAAGAACAAGGTCGAGTTTGAGATTAAGATGAAGAATTTGGAGTTTGTGGATGGACGGTTGGCGATTAGCTTTTCGGAGATGGAGGAGGAGGTTGTCTTTTGTAGTGAGACGATGATGTGGAGGCGTGCGGATGAGAAGCGCAGTATGCCGCTGGAGAAGCCGTTGTTGAGGTGGATGCATGAGACGGCGGCTTGGTGGTTGATTGATTCGGGGGTGAAGTATTTGATGGATTTGGAGGGTTGAGATATTTCTTGCCTTTCTTTGTGTTGTTGAATCTCTTCTCTTGCTTTTGTTGGAGTTGGGTTTCAAGGCGTTCTTTGGTGATATTGTCTTGACTTCCTTGATGGGAGCCTTTTGAATGAAATGGATAGCTGAGGTCATGACATCCCGACCTTTGTGTCTGTCTCAGACACAAAGCTCGATTTGATCTTGTATGCCATTGTTGATCAGATGATTCCTCGTGACAACAAAGACAGAGACATCATGAACTGGAGTCATCCGTAATGCGCTTTCAGACTCCTTTATCTCCCGAGACCACTGTCTGTCGGTTCTGAGACCTGTCGATGACCCTTCACTATTATCAGCGCACTCTCTACAGGCATAAAAAGGCAAAACATCCCAACATGACAAGAACCGTCGCTCTTCACTTCGACCTTGCACAATGTGCATCTACACGTATCATCACTACCCACTCTGTGGGCACATCTCTAACTGGAGCGTGACCAGCTGTCTGGAATTCACCAACCAACTCAGACTTCTACATGGTACTGGTGACGTTCTCTGCTGCGATGATGTTGAAGTCACCCACGACCTCCACCCAACAGCGCCACACAGCCTCTGCGCCCAGTGTGACTTCGACTGGACAGAGGCGATGACCAGTCAAAACCCTGACGCCCTACAGCCAAAAACATACCGGAATATCGAGGGTCTGGATGCAAAGTATCCCGTGATTGAGTTTGCTGTGCGGATGACCGTTGACGTGGCAGATACCAAGTCTGCGAGGAGTACTGACGCAGACCAGTTTGATGTTTTTGCAACTCTTGCGCGGGGGAATGCCCCTGATCATCCCTGCTGTCATTCGTCCTCAAAGACAAGTCCTCCGAATGCTGATCACGTCGCACAGGCTTCAAGCAATGGCATGGTACCTACCACCGAAGGCAACTCCGACTCTGTGAACCAGTTAGGTCTTAACGGCGGTGCCTCATCTCAGCCCGACACAGGTGAGGAGCTCCAGACCAGCAGCGACGAGCTTCCCCTCCCTGAAGTACTGACGGCTGACATCCTGCGGGCTTTAGCACAGAGCAACTCAACCGATGTCGTCACAGACACTCCATCCGTGTATTCGCGCGATTCCAACGCATGTTCCTCTGACGGCAACGCATCGACCACATCCACGGATACAATGGAGCTTCTCAGACGCAGGAGCGCACCAGCTGACGGGCACAGGCTCTGGCATCACACGTTATCTGATGCATCTTCGCTTCATCTCATAGGCCGGGCCCGGTATGGCTGGCTGTCCGAGCTTGACTTTGCCTCGACTGAGATCTCCAGACATCTTGATGAAGTGGAGGGCAGAGTGCGAGCACAAAGCGAGATGGGAAATGCTGAGAGCAGCTCGCAGGGTCCATCTTCTGGCCGCGGTGACAATGAATCCTCTGAGACTCGTGAGTACAAAGCCTCGCGGAGTCGGCCTGGAACACCCTATGCAGACATGGGCTCTCAGCATAGTACACCTCGTCGGTTCATTGCTGCTGGCTCTGAACAGGAGGCTCTTGAGCTGGGCCTTCGATGTCCGCTTCGCATTGGGAATCTCTATGCGGGCTTTTAGTCAAAAGAGCTGCCCGTCTTTTCCTCCATCTGATACTCTTTGTTTCCTTTACACGTTAGAATCAAAACAGTTCTTCTCCATGTCGTACCTGAGTACTCCTTAGTTACCGGCAAAAGAGAAAACTCAATTTTATTAACCAAGCCGAACAATTTTAACCGAAGCTTGACATCCGTCACCTCGGAGTATCAGTCGGACTTGCCCCGAACATCCCGCGCGGGCGTTCCCCTAGATCAGATAAAGCCCCTCGCACCCCCACGTTCGCAATGAACTCCGCGCGGCATCTGAAGCTATCTAAACAAACATTTTTCTGTTCAACTCCTGTTCTTTCTACACATTATTCCCTACAGCATTGAGCATCAACCATGTCCAAACCATCTGTCGGCTTCGTCGGCCTCGGCGCCATGGGGTTCGGAATGGCCACCCACCTCGTGAAAGAGGGTTATCCCGTTCACGGCTTCGATGTTTTCCCCGCTTCTGTGGAGCGCTTCAAGGCTGCGGGGGGTATCCCTGCTTCGTCGCTACAGGACTCTGCCAGTGGGAAGCAATACTATGTCTGCATGGTGGCCTCTGCGCCGCAGGTGCAGACGGTATTGTTTGGCGAGGGAGGTATTGTTGCAGGTGAGTTTTGCCCTTTTGAATTCTCCGGAAGACAGCAATTGACGACCGTGGCCCATTGCAGCTCTCCCGCAGAACGCAACTCTTCTGCTGTGCTCTACTGTCCCTGCTTCATACGCCCAGTCCGTCGCGGCGGAGCTGCAATCCCGCGGCCGTGGTGATATCCAATTCATCGATGCGCCTGTCTCTGGCGGTGCCAAGCGCGCTGCGGACGGGACATTGTCCATCATGGCCGGTGCGCCTGATGCTGCTCTTGAGAGCGGACGGTTCTTGCTCGAGGCTATGTCCGACACGAACAAGTTGTACCTGGTTCCCGGCGGGATTGGCGCCGGCAGCAACATGAAGATGGTGCACCAGGTTCTTGCGGGAATCCATATTCTCGGTGCTAGTGAGGCGATGGGCTTTGCTGCGCAGTTGGGACTGGATGCGACGAAGACTGCCGAGGCTATCAAGTCTTCTGATGCCTGGACGTGGATGCATGAGAACCGGCTGCAGCGTATGCTTGAGGAGGACTGGCATCCTGGTGCTAGTGCTTTGACTATCATTTTGAAAGACGTGGTGAGTTGAATAGCACTCTTATGTCTGGGGCAATTGCTGATTGGAGTACCTGCCAGGGAATCATCACAACCTCTGCCCGTCAGAACCAATTCCCTACTCCCCTCTGCTCAACGGCGGAGCAAGTCTATCTCTCTGCTCTGCTGCAAGGCTACGGAGCCGTCGATGATTCTTCAATGGTCCGCCAATACTATGCCGAGCCTATCATGAAGGTGTCAAACACCAAATCCGCGGAGGAAACCGCTTCAGCGCAGCAGCTGGTTCTAGACATGATGCAGGTGACGAACCTTGTCGCTGCAGCTGAGGCTATTGCATTTGCTCGTTACCTGAAGGTTGACCTGAAGCAGTTCTTCACACTGGTCAGCGATGCTGCAGGGTCTAGTCGGCAGTTCATGACGAAGGGATTGGAGATGATTGAGGGACGTATTGGAGAGAACGCGGGGTCAGAGACCATTGATGGGGCTATTGCCCGCTTGGAGAAGGCCGTGCAAAAGGCGCGAGACCTACACTGTCCATTGCATTTGGGCAATGCTGCTATGAGTGTGTTGTTTATGGCGAAGAGGGCTGGACTGGGTGCTGAGGGGAGCACTAGTGTGATTAAGGTGTTTGGTGATAATTAGATCTAGATCTCGATATCCTATACTTTCTTGCTGTTTGGATCTCATTGCGGGGAAATCATAATAATACTAGTCGAGATATTGTACTAACGCTTTAGATGCTAGTTGAAGAAGATGGTTAAACTCAGTAGACACGGAGTTGGGGATGATTGGATTAATGGCCGAGCTCTCAGTCATTTATCGGGACATTGGACTAGACACCTCTGTCAGGAATAAATAGAGATCTTGTTCCTGTGCTGAGATGTTAGTCTCATCCAAAATATTTCGAGGAATATCTGCTACCATGGGGCTCTCCGGCATTCGACGTCTCCTTCTCTGGGCTTTGGCCTCCATGCCGGCTCTCGCAAAGACAGCTGCAGAATGGCGAGAGCTTTCCATCTATCAGATAGTCACTGATCGCTTTGCGACCACCAATGGATCTTCGCCAGAATGCTGGATCCGAGACTACTGTGGCGGTACTTGGAAAGGTCTGGAGAACAAGTTGGATTATATCCAGGGAATGGGCTTTGAAGCAGTTTGGATTTCTCCTGTGTAAGATGCCAACCGCAGGACGTGGGATTGTTGAGCTGAATATGGTTACAGGATTCATAATATCGAAGGGAACACCACCTGGGGATATGCTTATCATGGATGTGAGTCTGGTCACTGCCCACGTACACAGGTGGAAGCCCTCTAACACGAGGAACAGACTGGGGCGACAATCCCTACAAGCTCAACGAACATTTTGGGACACCAGAAGACCTCAAAAGCCTTTCCACTGCTCTTCACAGCCGTGGAATGTCACTGATGGTCGACATTGTCATCAATCACTTCGCCGCGAACAAAACTCCTGACGCAGTCGACTACAGCTTGTTTCCCGAACCCTTCAACAACCCGGCGGCATTCCACCACCCCTGTTCTACCGACTATGCAAACCAGTCCTCCATCGAAGATTGCTGGCTGGTAACGACGCCGCCGCCCGCGCTCGCTGATGTGAATTCTGAGAACGCGACTGTTCTCGACCCCCTCATCCAGAGCGTCGTCGACATCGTGAAGACGTACAATGTCGATAGTATCCGACTTGATACTGCCCAGCACGTCCCAAAGCAGTATCTGGCACATTTCCAGGACGCAGTCGGAGTCTTTGTGACCGGTGAAGCACTAAATGACAGCGTCGCCTATGTCGAACAGTACCAAGGACCGCTGAACAGCGCGATCAACTATCCACTCTGGTACGTCCTGGTCGACACATTCACCGGCAGGACGACCTTCGACTACCTCGGCGCAACGATCAAAACCGCAGAAGCCATTTTCACAGACGTCAACGCGCTCACAAACTTCCTCGACAATCAAGACCAGCCACGAATGGCGAGTCGAGTCGGCGACGACATTGTGCGGGACAAGACCGCAGTCACTTTCTTGATGTTTACATCAGGCATTCCGATCGTCTACTATGGCTTTGAACACCGATTCGACGGCCCATACGACCCCCTTAATCGGGAACAGATGTGGTACAGCGGGTATGACACCAACGCCACGCTTTATCAGTACATTGCCCAGTTGCACAAGATCCGAGCTCTGGCCGCGGATACAGCCGGACGCGCATCGTATTTCTCTTCGAACGTCGAAGTCTTGGGTACTCCGCCCGAGTATATGGGACTCCAGCGTGGGCCTGTGGTCGTGGTGGTTTCGAACGTTGGTGCTAGCGGCACGAAGAATAGTCACAAGGTCCCTGTGTCTAATTTTGCTCCAAGGTCTAAGGTTGTTGACCTCTTGAGTTGTGATACGGCGAAGGTTGGGCAGGAAGGTAGCTTTGTGAGCCGGCCGAATGGAGATGAAGCCCGGGTAAGTTGAACTCCTTATCTCAGTGATGATGAAAAGCGATCTAACACTTTGTGTCCACAGATTTGGATTTTAATCCATCAGAAGGGCACTTTCTGCCCGGGTTTGCCCAACTGATTGTAGGTTTCTCTGACACATGATCCTAGGACCTGTGTTACAATGATTGTTTGAAACCCCTCGCCGCTAGCTAAGTAACGGCGGTCATATATCGAATTAACACTTGTGCGATCAAGGTAAACAAGACCCTGACTTCTGATAATCCTTGATTGCTTCCGTTTCTAATCAGAAGCTATAAACATACACAACGTTCATATTTTGACCCGGGCCGACCCTAGTGAGAACCCTGTTCATAGAAATGATTGGGCACGGCATGTTTGACTTGGTCCCCGTGGCGTAGATCTCACTTATGTGACTGGGCACACATCCATGCCCTCGTGTGTGCTTCGGGGAGGAAACCTGCATAAGCTAGTGCCTCAAGACCTCGTCATTAGGCGTCAGGCTGCAGCCTCTTAGGAGATCCTGACCCACCTGAGGGCAGATCGCACTTGAGGGCACGAACAAGCGGTGTCGCACTTGTCACAAACGAGGTGACGTACCTGTCGATCTAGTCTCTGAAATAGCCCCATTTCAGCCGCTTTGCTTAGCGTTCCGAAGTGGCCCAACCAATCTGATGCCCTAGAATGACAAGGATGGAAGGACCGGAGCGACGCTATGTGGAGGCGTTCATCCACCCATGCCACAAACCCTCGATAGGTTGGCTCTGTCGCCTAACTGAGCCTGCGCAGCGCCTTGTTTTTGAGAACCTTCACGTGTGGTTTCTCTGAGAGCCCTGATCGAGCAATGAGGAGCATCTTCAGCCTTGTACAACATTCTGGGACGGTTAAAGTCACGCCTCTCAACTTGTCAGTGACTCTTTCCACTCGATGATCAACGGATTCAAAATGCCAGAATGTTACTGCACTGGAGATTGAACTTTCCACAATACGTCCGAAAACTCGCTGCAATTTTTCTTTTCCTGGCCATCGTGCTCTGGGTCACGATCACATTTCACTCTCGAAACTTAGCCTACCCCTCAGCATCAAGACTACTCGGCTTAGGTTCTGATGCCCCGATTTTGCCCAAGCATGCCTTTGCGACAATCCTGACGGCAGAAGGCGATGTCGAATTCCCGGACGTGGAGGAGCCCTACCTTCGAGCAGCGCGACTTCTCACCTTCCAGCTCCTCAACAACCCTCGTACTCGGAACAGCAGCTACGAGATCCCGTTTCTTGTTCTGGTAACACCCGATGTGCCCCAACGGCACCGAGATATTCTCAGCGGCGACGGTGCCACTGTAGTACCAGTGGAGAGCTTGGAGCGGGACTGGATCCATCCCAAATGGGGTCGTTGGAACGATGTCCTGGCGAAGTTGAATCTGTGGAAGCTGGAAGCATATGACAAGATTGCCTTCCTGGACGCAGACTCGGTCATTTTTCATCCAATACACGATATTTTCGATTCTTCAGCCACGATGATTCGTGAAACACTACCGCCCAGAGCGAACACAACCGGCAAGTTGCCCGACAGCTATATGATCGCTGGCATACACGACCGCTGGATGGAGCAGTTCATGCAACCTCCACCAGGACAGGAGTTCTACGAAAAAGACAACTACATGAACGCGGGATTCTTCGTTTTACACCCATCAAAGGATCTTTTCGACTACTACATCACCCTCCTCGACACACCCGACCAATTCGACTCTGCCTATCCAGAGCAAAACCTACTCAATTGCGCCCACAGAACGGATGGCCCGATGCCATGGCAGGATCTCGGACCAGGCTGGAACTCTAAAGGTGCAAGCCAATCGGATTATGAGAAGGGATTGAAGTCTATACATCATAAATGGTGGCGGCCCATCCCGGATCAGTTTGTGGGTGAGCGGATAGCAGAAGCGATGGAGGAAATGGAGCAGCATTTGCAAATGGAGGAAATGAATTTACCTTGATTGTGTGTGAAAGACAGAGTCAATGGATTCGCTTCCTATGATTGATGGGTTTGCCTCAACAGTCCCACAGAGACCGAGTCATGCGACCAGCTGGGAATCGTGCCCAGTAGCCACGCTATACTCTGGGGCTGAAACTTTGGTGATTTGGTGAAAGAAAATGCAACTGACCCAAAGACCTTGCTCATCTTCCACATGCGCTAGGAATGACGGTCGGTAGCCGAATCCACCATCAATGCGCATATCAATCAAGCTTTTGCCAGCTTAAAGGGAAGTCTATCAGCTACCCTTGGTAAGAACTGCCTTTCCTCCTCATGGGAAATGAAGCACTAACTTGGACTGTTGGCTCTTCTTTTCTTATCTCTCCCTTTGTATGGCAATACGACTAGGGCCAAGGGTACTGGCGCTTAGGTCCTGAGCTGGTTCGTTGATTTGAACCCCCTGTCAGCTAATGCGCTAGTTTACTACACAGGATAAGAGGCCTTTCTGTGTAAATACCCATTCTCTCTACTTCCTGACAAGGCAACTAACTGCTTGTCGTTCTTCCACCTCAAAACTGCGCTTGACATCTTTAACAACCCGTTTATGTGTCACAGTCTTGGAGTGCCACCAAGAAAAACGTGGATACTTGATGATTACACCTAGGGCCACGCGCGCAATATGGCAAGTTGATTCTTCACCAAGGATTTCGCCGAGAACAGGCTCATACAGGACCGTGTCATCCTCTTTGATGCTTGAGGCACCTGGGCATTCCGTCATTGACGTTGTGTGTGTGTTGCCTGGGTTGCTTTCCATTTCGTGGGCCTCCAACATGCTGGAAATGTGCTCATAAGGTGTTTTTCGAGGAACTGGAGACAAAGAAAGGAGGGGGCTGGTATCTCCCAGCCAACATTGTCAATGACTAACGATCCAATAGATGAACTAACAACCGTGTCAAGCAGTATGCCTACATTATGGAGAGGAGTTGACCTCGAATTGAGATGATGGTATAGTGATAGCAAAATACAATGCGGACAGGAAGTCGAGGGCCATGTTAACCCTTCGTAGGCGCCAAAAATATCAACTCGATACTTGAATATGTACGGTCTTCTGACCCAAGCGGACTATGTTACTGAGTTTTACTGATTTCTATGAATTGATGTTTTTCACTGAATTCGATTTTTGCACTGCACTTATACTCCCCTCCCACCTCTCAGACTGGCAATATTGCTTCCCGAGGGATACTCACTCAGCCTTAGATAGTCCTCCTCTAGTCCTCGAGAGTGATTGAAGATCTTCAAAACATTCTGAATGTTTAGATTGTTCTTTCTTAATATCATTTACTCGTACAATCTCCGGAGATTGCCGGAGCAAGTCAGATTGACGTAAACGGAGCTCTCCCGGAGCATCTCCGAGACTCGGACAAGATGCGAAGAGTAGCAACACTCGGACATCGCGACGATCGTTGACAAGGACTCATTCAAAAGAAACACTAACCCCACGCTACACTAATTAACACCCCTCAAACACTTCCTCCTTCTCCTCTCTGCCTCCATTCACACAACCACCAAAATGTCCCTCACCGACAACCGCGCCCTGCGCATCCTCGACCACGCCGCCGCCAACAAATACGGCGTGCCAGCAATGTGCTGCTACAACGTGGAAGGCATCCTAGCCACCGTCCGCGCCGCGGAAGCCAAGCGCTCCCCTGCCATGATCCTCCTCTTCCCCTGGGCGGTGCACTACGCGGACGGGATCCTCGTCCACGCCGCTGCCGAAGCAGCCCGCAACGCCTCGGTCCCCGTCACCGTGCACATGGACCACGCGCAGACGCCCGAGATCATCCGGCACGCGGCAGACCTGGGCGGGTTTGACAGCATCATGGTCGACATGTCGCACTACGAGAAAGCGGAGAATCTTGCGCTGACGCGCGAGTTGGTGGCGTATTGTCATGCGCGGGGGATTGCGACGGAGGCGGAGCCTGGTCGTATTGAGGGTGGGGAGGATGGGGTGGCGGATACGGCTGATTTGGAGGGGTTGTTGACGACTCCCGAGGAGAGTCAGGAGTTTGTGGACACCGGGATTGATTGGCTTGCACCGGCGTTTGGGAATGTCCATGGCGAGTACGGGCCAAGGGGGATTCAGTTGGAGTATGAGCGGTTGCAGCGGATTAATGAGGCTGTTGGGGGGAAGGTGAGGCTTGTGCTGCATGGAGCGGATCCCTTTACGAAGGAGATCTTTCAGAAGTGTATTGGGTGTGGGGTGTCCAAGATCAATATTAATAAGGTCTTGAATAACGAGTATATCAAGGTGCAGCAGGAGAAGGCTGGGAAGGTGCCTTTGACGACGCTGTTGGAGGAGGCGACCAATGCCATGCAGAAGGCTGTGGAGGGGTGCATTGATATGTTGGGCTCTGGGGGCAGATACCCGTGAGAAGGATGAGCATTGTTTGGAGCGTTTTGATATTTGTATTCAGACTATTCAAGCTGGTTACATTCAATGATAGACCCGGTCGAAGAACTGTCCCAACTCCAACGCCTGTTCGATTAAATTTCTTGGATATCAATGAAGCCCAGAAAACAAGCAAGTGCCCTGATCCTTGCTAAATATACTGTAGTACAAGAAGGACAAAGGATGAAGGCTGGAAAAGTGCCAGTGACAGAGAGAGCGAGTGACACATGTCAATGACATATATTTAACCGCCGATGAGGGGGGCGAGCATGGGGCCGACAATGGGCACGCTGTTCACAATAGGACCCAGGCCAAGCAGACCAGGCTTCGACGCGGCAGCATGGCTAGGAGTAGGAGTAGCCGAGCTCGAAGGAGTGGCGGAAGCCTTGCTGGAAGACATGTGGGCCTCGTGGATGCCCATGGAGTGCGTGGGACGGTGGGTAGGGCTCGGCGAGGCCATAGAGACGAAGCTGCTCATCATGGCGTGGGTTGGAGTGGCGTGGATCATAGGTTGGCTCGAGCTCGGGGCAGCCATGGGCTTCTTGTGCTCAGGCATGGGAGTTTGCACCGCAGAGTGGATAGGAGTGATGGTCACAGGAGCGTTGGTGGACTTGGGAGTCTCCTCGGCGACGTTGTTGATGCCGTCGTCGGAAGGAAGGGCCTCAGAGATCTCCTCCGCAATGGCCGATGAAGGCACAGCCGGGTGAGGCTTGTGAGAGGAAGGCTCCGGCGCGGGAGCAGCTGGCGCTGAGGGAATCGCAGGGATCGAGTCCGATGGGACCGGGTCGGTCTCGACGGGGTCATCCATAGGAGCAGGAGCCGCGGGGTGAGGCTTCTGCACGGGCTTGGGCTCAGGCTTGGGCTCGGCCTTAGGGTGGAAAGGCTCAGGCTCCTCCTGGGGCATGGGAGCGGGAGCTGGAGCTGGAGCAGCCTGTTGGTGGTAAGGCTTTGAGACAACCGCGTGAGTCGGCTGGGGAGTGTTGTAGGCACCCTGCTGGGCAGACTGCACAGCCTGCATGGCAGCCATGTAGGCCGGGACAGGGTTGCTCAGGCCACTGTCCTCATCACTTTCGCTGGAGCTTCCAGAAGGGAAGAAAGGGAAGCTGCCAGCGAAAGGGTCGCCGTTGGGCTTAGGGAATGACGGTGCGGCGGTAGCACCGATGGCGAGGACCGCCAGAGAGAGGTAAAATGTGTGCATGGTGGGCTTAGGGCTTGCCTCTGGGCTGAAAAGGAGAGTATGGGGTCAGCAAAGAAACTTCAGATGGCGTCGGGAAAAAGGGATGTGTGAGCTCTTTATGTAGAGGGTGCTAGCAGAATTCTTCGACGCTTGATCTGCGCTGTGTTGTTAATCTCGCATCGACCGCGTCCTCCATGCCGGCCACACGCTCGGATGAAGATCAGCATCGCTGGAGGAAGAGGATGACGGAAAGTGCATAGCATTGGCGGTAGCGCGAGCCCTACAGCGTGGTAGGTATGGAGACCAGGGGAGGTGGTTGGATTCCAGCGGCATCTCCTCGAATCAGGGCTGAACTTGTGGAATGATCATCGGGAAAGTTGCTTGAAGGAAAGCACTGGAGGCTGGAGATAGAAGTGTAAACACCAGTGACTCTCCTCTTCACCTTCAAAGCACGCGACTATCGGCGACAATGGCCTCAACCTCACTTGGATGACGCGAGTACGAAGCATGAGGTGGCGGGCACAAGCTATCAATTCTGCAGAGCCCTTGCGGCTCATGCCAGTTGAAGCTTATCAGAAAGATCATTGTCAATTTGTCTCCCATATACCTATGTAGTCTTCTGCGCCTTCATACTATGACCCTGTCAGAGTGAATCCCTCGAGTCTCGTCCATCATCAAACTCCTTGGACTTCCCTTCATCCGTCCTACAAGCATTTTCTCAGTGCAGGGATATTCAGGAACGCCGTTGACCATATCTCCCTGGCAACCCTAACTCCATCCATATCCCTTGCGGAGCGATCCCCGAACTACAGACCCGCCATCAATCACACCCATTGCCTGCCACCTTAAATATGCCTGTTCCCCTTCCCTCATCTATTGTCGCGTTGTTGTGATCTGCAGTTAAACTCCTTCACATTTTTGCGGTGCTCCAGGTCAGAGCAGATGTAACAGCCCGTCCGTCCTTAATCTAGGAGACTATTATTACTACCTTGGATCGCGGAACATACCAGTAGGTTCACCTCAAAACTTGTTGGTCTCTCTTGGAGCTCAAGAAGATGTAAACATTGAGAACTTGTGAGCGGCATTACAGCCAGACGATTGTTTATACTTCGACGCAGGTTGTATGCAGTACTCCGTAAATCGGAAATCAAAGGCTTTTAGAATAGACTGACTTTTCAAGCACATCTATTCAGTAATTGTCTCGAAAATGTAAACCTTGACCATATGTCTTGGGCGGACTACCAATGATTTCTGCGCCAATGGCCCAGTGTTGATAGTCCCTCGGTCCTACAGTATACCCTCGGCCTGGGTACAACCAGCAAAGTAGTCTTAAAATCAACTATCTACTATAGAACACGAGTAATTTTTGCTTCTATTCTTTCGGCAAAGCTATGGTTCAATTTGTCAGGCTTGTGAGTGTAAAAAGGTTCAGAATTCTCAACGCCTTCAGTGCATCGTCCCAGATATATATCCCACTAACAACAACTTAACACATACTGAATAATAGCATGAAATCGACTTCTAACTTCACCACGAATACTTAAATATTCATGTTCGTTCTAACATTGCAGTTTTTAGAAATAAATGATTCGATCCATGGAATTTTATGCTATTTCTCATTTTGAGAGATGAACACTGAAGGACCATAATCACTAACGCGTCGAACAACATCGAAGACCACAAAGTAATAACCTGGGAATACCATCACAGACAAATATCTACAAAACCATACACCAGATTAAGACTTTAACAAAGTTTAGCGCCACTACGCAATAGATGGTTAAATCACTACGAGGCAGTTACTGTGAGTTGCGGACGCGCAGTATACGGCACGCAGAAGACTGCACTCGTCTCCGTGCATTCCTGAGCTCGCGCTAGACACGGCGTGCTCACTACAGTAGGGAGGTTATGACGCCTCCTTAGTCTTAACGCCCAAGCTTTTGACTGCATTTTCAGTTTCAGCATTCTGCAGTCAGGTACATGCTGATTTTGAGAGGAAAGTCGGATGATGGGAAGCAGCACAGTGGTCCAAAAGAGATTGCGACTCAATTCAAAAAAGCAAAGACAATCTCAAATTCTTCCCAGATATCACTTCGCTAAACCTAAGATGACTCTGGAAACGCCCCAGAGATATCCAAACCCTAACCAGGAAGCAAGTGCTTGCATGAAGAAGTGAAGAAAACCCATTACCAGGGATCCTGAAAGCATCTCCCGTCCAGAATGATTCACGTCTGCAGCCCTGAGCCAGTAAGTGGCGACCGAAGCGAGAAAAAGCCCCGGTCATTTCTCAATGATACCCACCACCCTGGCCCTAACATCAAAGCTCCCTCGTTTCGGATACCCAACCCCCATCTCACGATAGACACAAATATTATCCAGCGTCGTCTCAAAAGGGGCGAACTCAAACCGACGCATGATATGCGCCAGGGACAAGTAGATCTCTGCGTGGGCGAGGCTGAAACCACATTAGCATAGCATACCGACTTGGCTCTGGAATAGCCTCGAGATATACTGCCGGTCTTGTGGACTGTGCTCTTTGTGTCCAAGGTAGATCAGCTGCAACCTCGAATGAGATGTCCACTTACTTGATCCCGAGACATTGTCTGCTTCCTTTGGTGAAGGAGACAATGAATCGGCTGAGGTATTCGCCTCTCTCTGTTGCGCGGATCCAGCGTTCCGGGTCGAATTCGTGGGGATTCGGGAAGAGGGTTGGGTCCATGTGGACGAAGTAGTTGGATTGGCTGACCGGGGTCTGAGTTTGATCAGTATAAACGCGGAGCCTCTCCAGAATCGACCGAAAGAATCGTCTACGGATTTTACTTACACCTGCTGGAATGACCCAGTCTCTGTAGAGCATAGGCTCATGCGGCGAGACACGAGCCAGCCGAGCTGTCATACCGTGGCTCAGACGCAGGCCCTCATTGACGACGCCCGTCTTGCGTATAACGTGACGTTAGAAGTCTATGAGATGCAACTCTCAAGCAAGGGAGCACTCACCAGATAAGGCAGCTTCTCAAGATCCGTCCACTGAGCCTTCGAAGTCGGCGTATCCAAGACAGTGCGCAGTTCCTCCCGTAACTTGCGCGCTTTTTCCGGATTGATCATGAGATGAAACATGGAGACCACAATAGCTCTCGCGGTAGTTTCCGTTCCAGCGCCGAGCAGAAGAGCAGATTCATCCTCCAACCGGTCAAGCGTTCTCTCATGTTCCGGCACGTGAGGGCTTACCAGAGCATCGAAGATATTGTTGTGGTCTTTCTCATCCACATCACCAGTCTTTCTCTTCTGCAGTGTATCCTTAGCCTGCTGGCGCAATCTCGCCTTGACAGTAAAGAGGTCCGCCATCTGGGGCTGGACCCAGCGGACGATGGATGGCGGCGTGGCTCGGAAGATGGTGACCAGGAAAGGGAAGAACCGGTTGATGTGGAACATGGACATAAGGCCATTGACGGCATCGACGAGATCATTGCCGCGGGAGCTGTCCGTATCTTCAAGGTACCCGTAGCTCACACCGTAGGAATAGTGTGTGATCACGTCTGCCGTCAAGGCTGCAAAGTCCAGCAGCAAATGGAGAACAGCGCCCTGGTGGAATGCATTCTCGAATCGACGCATAAGCAGATCCACCTTTTCGTGTATCATGGGCGTGAGGTGGGTGACGGATCGTTTCGAGAAGTAGTTGTTGAGGAAGCTGCGGCGCAGACGGTGGTGCTCGTGGTTGATGGTTCCGACGAGCGAGTTCGGGGCTCCAAAGGCCACTGCATACCTTGCGTCCTTGGCCCGTTTGCGATATCCTGGGGCATGGATCTCCTCATAGTAATAAGGGTCCTTAATGTGTAGTTCTTTGGGGTTGATGCGCACGATAGGTCCTGGGAATTCGTAAGTCAAGATGATCCATGGCGAGGAGTGGTACTTGTTGGCACCTAGAGTAGACAGATACACTGACCATACTGCTCATGCATGCGTTCAATTTCCCAGATGTACATGCCACCCTTGATCACGTCGAAGTAGAACTCGTAGAGGAACGTCGCAGCAGCGAGTCTGGGCCCAGGGAAATTGGCAAGTGGATGTGCATACAGCCGGTAGATGACTACGCGCATGCAGAAGAGCACAAGCAGCACCACTACTGTCAGAGCAGCGCACGGTAGAAGAAACTCCATTGTTAAGGTGGGATACTCGGAAAGCCTGAATGCAGTCTCGCGTTCATATCACGTAGTGAGGGAGAGGCAAACAAGCAGCAGAACGAAAAGAAGTGAGAGGAAGAGAGAGAGAAAGAGAGAGGGAAAAGAGAGGGAGCTAGCAAGTCCATATTTCAACGACAACACACCACCCCTCTTCCCACAGACAACAACAGTTGGACCAAGGAACTCTCACCAACTCGACCCTGCGGAGCCTCCTCTGTGACTGGATGCACTGATACCCGGCTATTGCATCAAATTGCATCGAAGGGCGGCACAAACGATTCCAATCCCTGCCCTATAACAGATCTCCTATCATACAGCCATCCACACGGGCACGACAAGCACCACAAGGCCCATCTCATACACGGAGGGCAGTCCCGGAATTAAACGCTCAACCAACACATATGTCACCGAACCATACAATCAGTCAGTATGAATCCCCGGATGGGGCCCCGGGGGGAGAGGTGTTGACCGTCATTCCATGGTTGGGAGGATGTGATAACTAAGGAAGCAGGCACAGCGTGCATCGATCCCGTCCACAAGCGCTGTCAAGGCACGTTCATCACTTATCTCGTGACAAAGCACCGTGCACGCCATCCCTGACTAGCACGTAGGTGTCTGGTCAAGATGGAAACACTAGCCACCAATAGTGGTAGACTCGAACAAGCATCAGGGAGAAAAGCAGAAACAATGTATTTGTTTGACAGGAGTCACCGAGGGTCTAAAAGCGCCACGATGAACTGTCAGTGGATCGGACCCTGGGTTCTCACATGTTCACAATACATACATGCGAGGCGAATGCACTACCGAACTGTGCTAACGGCTTAAGTGATATAATCGGCATTTCGTGATTACTTTGAGCTCTTTATCTTCGATGAGATCCTTGGTGATGCAGTCAAACCGGGGAAAACAAATAGCCGAATACTCGAGTCCCGCTTAAGCCATGTGCCCATTTATTGTGTGACAGAGTAAAGCTTGTTCATTGAGAGAACAAGATCAAGTTAATCAGATCATAGAGGCATGCATTGATCCTTTTCCATGAAAAAGGATTGAGATGATGAGTTCTCTTCCTCGTGTTACCGAGAACCATATAGCCGAAGACCAATTTGCATGATCAGTCAATGGACCACCAGTGCATTCCTATAGAGAAACAAATGTCCACAATTTACACCTATGAAAACATCCGTGATGGGTTGGAAAGAAAAGAAAACAGTAGTAGATAAATGGAACAGAGGAAAAACACGGCTGGCAAGACATCGGACAAAGGAAAAGAAATGATTCAACTCCGTTTTTATATCCACATCTACGCGGCCAGCATCTTCTTGGTCTCAGCAATCGCGCGACCAGGGTTCAGACCCTTAGGGCAAGTCCGTGTGCAGTTGAGAATGGTGTGGCAACGGTAGACGCTCATGCTGTTGTCGAGAGCGGCCTTTCGCTCGGCGGTGCGCTCATCACGCGAGTCGGCCAGCCAGCGGTAGGACTGGAGCAGGATAGCGGGGCCCAGGTACTCCTCAGCGTTCCACCAGTATGACGGGCAGGAGGTCGAGCAGCAGGCGCACAGGATACATTCGTAGAGACCGTCGAGCTTCTTGCGATCCTCGGGACTTTGGCGGTTCTCAAGACCCTGCAAAATCAGTCAGCACTGCACAAGTGACTTCCAAAGGCTTTGGCAACTCACGTCTGGGCTGGGGGTATCACGCTGGAGGTAGGGCTTGATCGACTTGTATTGCTTGTAGAACAGGGTCAGGTCAGGAACCAGGTCCTTGACGACGTAGGTGTGAGGCAGAGGGTAGATGCGAGACTCCTTGGCAGTGTCGGTCGGGATACGGCCTGGGATATGTTAGTCCTCCTGCTTCCAATATCGACTCAGCTGCACGGGTGCCGAAACATACACAAGCAAGCCAGAGTGTTGACACCGTCAATGTTCATGGCACAGCTACCGCAGATACCCTCACGGCATGATCGGCGGAAAGTGAGGGTCGGGTCAAGCTCATTCTTTATCCGGATGAGGGCGTCCAGCATCATGGGTCCGGTCTTGTTGAGGTCCAGCTGGTAGCTCTGCATAGTAGGCTTCTCGCTCGGCTTGTCCGGGTTCCAGCGGTAGACCTTGAAGGTCTTCATGTTGGGGGTCTCAGAGACATTTTGGTCGACGGTCTTGGTGGACTCGACAGTCGCGTACGAGCGAGCAAAGGTGGTGGGCCGGAACAGCGGCCGCGATGCGGCGAACAATCGCGAGGTGGTGCGGAGGGAGGCCATGGTGGTGAACAGGTGGTCGATACTAGGAGAATAGGACCACGCAATGCAAATTGCAGCGTGACAGGAGAGAAGAACAGAAGTTGAGGTTGACCTGATCGCAAGCTCAGATGGCGACGAAATGAAGTCAAGGAGGGCATTGGCAATACGCTAACCTCGGGTTTGGGGGTCGGCAACTGGCTGAGTCAGCGGGTCTACGCCAATCAAAAGGCGGGTAATTCGGCTGGGATTGTCAGCATCGGGCGGATACGGTTTGCTGAATGTGTTCACTGCCGTGATCTCGACCTTTTACTATGGGAGAATGAGACATAGAATCGTTATTTCCACTATGTGCATTACAATTATTTCCTCCGGTCTTCTCCACTGAAGAATTGCCCATTCATGACAATATAGGCTGCTTTGATGAACTTTTGCCTCAGGCCGCAAGGCATCAACACCCGATCCCGTTGCCGAGCGATCGCCTTTCCCCCGGTGCTGCCTCGGTGCTGCCCATGACACTGTGCACAACTCACATGCAACATCTCCAACATCGACAATTCACAAACACAACACCTCAACCGCGATTGACATAATTTTGATGCCACTCATAGTCCCGGTTCTCTGCTAACAATGCCCGAATTGCTTCTCGAGGCGGCGTCGGCTCTCTCCCGAGCAAATCAGCCATGAGGGGATCGGTCGTGCCGGCGTCACCCTGAGCAATCGCGTCGTACCACGACAGCAGCTTCTCAAAAAACGCCGCCGGCTTTCCGCCTTCGTCATCGGCAGCTTTCAATTTCACAAACTCTTCTGGAGAAACGATCTGGAGTTGCACCTGTCGGCCCGTTGTCTCGTTGATCACATCCACCACCTCGGCGAAGGTGATGGTCTCTTGTGCGGTCAGGAGGACGATTTCCTTGTCATGACCGCCCCGGATCATGAGTCTGGCTGTGGCTTCGCCCAGTTCCGCTCGCAGTGTGAAGGCCAGAGGGCCGTCGGAGGGAAGGTATACCGTTGAGGTGGAAGGATACCAGCCCATAAACACTGGGAAGGCGTCTGTGTACAGGCCCTCACGAATCGATGTGAAGTTGATACCGGACCTGAAGGGGGTTAGTGACCTTTTCTGAAGCTTGCAGATATCACAATGAACGCACTCTCGCATCATGTTCTCGGTTAGCAAATGAGCCTGCTGCACATCTGCCTTGGAGTCGGAGCGGAACCCGCCAAAGGCAAGCGACGTGTACCACACCTGGCGTTCGTTCATCAGCTCTATTGATGTGGAAAATACGATCATCTCAGACGTACGTGTTTGACGTTCATCTTCTTTGCTGCATCGACAAAGTTCTGATGCTGCTTCCTTCGCTTCTCAACGTCGAACGTGTTGGTGCTCACAAACAGGAGATTCTCCACATCCTCGAAAGCAGTTTCCATTGATCGAGGGTCGTCGTAGTTGACTAGACGGAACGTAATCCCCTGGTCCTCGAAGTGCTTGCGGTTTGCCTCACTTGATGAGGCTGCTGCGACCTCCGAGATGGGGACATTGGCAACGAGGTAGGAAAGGACCTGTGCGCCCAGTCCGCCGGTGGCTCCAGTGATAAGATACTTCAGAGTCATGATTGTAGCTTGTATACACTGAGTCGAAATTGTTCTAGAGGACCGTGCAAGGTTGTGAGAAGGGTCAGGTCTCTTGTTCTGAGTGTTTACACCGACAATCTATGATGAGCGAATTGCACCCTGCACTACATGGGCAAACTCCACAACTTAAACCCTCCGCAAGCCAAGCATCGAGATGAAACATTGGTAAGCACGTATGTATTGCTAATCGACGAGGCTGCAACTTGAACCGAAAGTCGCGAACTGCAAGAACAACACTAAAGATATCCCAACGACAGCGATGACTGGTCGCAGGATCCATGCAATGCTCCTTAGTCTGGGGATCGCCTGGTTTCTTACTAATGGGTGTGGGGTTGAAGAACCCGCTAGAACTGGCGTCAGAGTTCCCTTTACATGCTATCGACCATCGTGAAAGCGCAGGAAAAATGTCTTTGATAGTGGTCAATTTTCGGTCTCCGTTTTGTGGAGTTGACAAGTGCATCTCATAAACAGAATGTTCAAGTCTGGGATCTACCGGATCGACAAGATCTACGATGGACCCTGACGATCGAGATTAACCAAATTGACCTGTAGTAGTGAAATGCACAATCGAAGAACACCTGAAAATCGTCATCTATTTCCATATAAGGATGTCTATGAAGCCGCGAAGAAGCCCGCGATGACACCTGAGACTTCTGAGACCTCTGCGTCCGTTGTGACTGCTGCGAAGGAGACCTCTCCTCCCCCCGAGTAACATTCATCTCATTCGTCACCCTAATACCAGGCAACTTAGACGACACAGTCGACCCATTGAAATCGTTCGTCACAGAAAATTCCGAAGGCATCATTTCATAGTCTTCACGGCGAAGTTTACACCAATTCAGCAACCGCTTGTCATCACGCGTATGCGAGCCCAAATCGCTCGCTGGCTTGGAGTGGCGCTTCAGACTGCCTGCTGATCGGGAGCGGATATGGCTGGATGTATATTCTGTCAGATGAGAGAAGATGTTGCCGAATACGGGTTTGAGGGCTGGAACGGAGAGGGCGATTAGTGTTCCTGCTATCTCGGCGTTCTCGATGCATAGCATTGGGTTGTAGGCCCAGCTGCCGTCGGAGTCCCATTGGCCTTCTACGACAAGCCAAACGCGGATGGCAGATATGATGATCACGCTGTGTTGTGATTAGTCTTGGAGATTGTATGAGGTGAAAGGCAGTGCTTACAAGATACCTGGGAACATGACCAGCGAAAGCTTGATCCTGTTCTTCGTAGAAACGTGGAGCTGCTTGATCAAGATAGCAGGAATGGTGAACATCATCACATCACACGCGAGCGAGACGCCCGAATTGACAGAGTACACCAAGCCCCATGACAGGCATTTGTAAGTGACTGGCTCGCTTTGCCAAGCATACGGCCACAGCTCGGTCACGGGCTTGCAGTGGAAGATCAAAAGGAAGAGCTGGGGAAGATAAGCCGCGAAGAGAAGCGAGCAGCTACTATGGTGGCCATGTGAAGCTTGCTCGTCCGCGCGGTGAGGCGGAAGTAGAAGGCCAGGCCGGAGAGACGACAAAGGAAGAGGGCGGTGGTGTAGAGAATGTGGGCAATGTAGTCGGGGACTTCTGTTTCGCGCACGGTTGGAAGGGAGAGGACATATTGGATATACTCGATATGGCGGCCGCTGCCTAGGTTGATGAGGACGATGCAGAGCACGACAAATGGGATGTAAACCAGCTGCCATTGAGTAAATGTTAGGCATGGTTTTCTACGCAGTGTGGACATTCATTGATCGACATACCATGGTCAGAATTGCCAATGCATCGTCAAGGCCAGTCTTCTTCACGATGAACATTCGTGCATAGAGACGCAAAGCCATCAACACTCCCGTCAGACAGACGAGGAATACAATGCCAACAATGGCCGAGTGATCTCGCGACTGAGCAAGGTATGAGAGGGAGATTCCTTCAGGAATTCTCCCTGCTGTCTGAGCAGCGAGGATATCGGAGGGAATTGTCATGACAGGATGATCAGGAGAGCGTAATGGTAGGTTTGGAAAGACATGGCGATTGGGGAAGAGTGCATCTTCTCACGATTCAGCAGTACCAACAGGCGCAGGTCTCTGGGATATAACGAACGCACACCGCTGTAGAGACGAAGACAGTCTTGTCAACCCTGGAAGCGGGCCTAAATGTTCAATGATGCCAATTCCGTAGATCCCAGTAGCCGAGGAGGCCTCGTACTAGTCTAACAGACATGGCACCCCCGGTGGGAGCTCAAAGAACGTGTAGAGTCGACGACATGGTTCCTCAATCAACATGACCGGAGGGGGTAATTCGACAATTCATACCAGGCCCCGGGCTTTGTTCAAGTTTGGGGCGAAAATTTCCTTCCTGGGCCCGAATGACGTGGAGATCGAAGTCACCATCTGCATAGCGTCTGTCAAGTGAAATCGACAGCTGCAGTTGCTGGCGCACCTACGAAGCAATTGTGATCTGCAGAAGCTGATCTTGCGAACAAATGGCCAGCGAGGCATTTACTGCGCATTCAAACGACCCATCGACGAGTGCAGCCTATCAAGCATTTCCAACGCGCAATAATAATGCCATGGTCTCTCGTGTCGTTTCACCTCCGTTTCATCGCAACAAAGAAGACCGAGATGCTTAAACCCCATCAGCCAGTGAAAATATCGTGGTGGATCTTTCTCGATGGCCCCTAACCGATCGAGGAAACCGGACGAGCTCCGGGTCCCGACCACCGATAGCTGGTTGCTCGGCGCTTTCCCAAGTCTCGACCGGGAAGGAGATACCTGCCGACACGAGATCTTTGGCGCTAGATGATGGATAGATTGGAGATGGCGTTGAAAAATTGTTTGTAACTGGTAGACGGAAGGGAGACCCGCAGGCGGATATTGACAAGCGCCTTGATCACTCGACGGTTTCCCGGACCATCCGATCGAACAACCAAGTCGTTGGGAAAGGCAAAGAGATTCTCGAAGAAAGTGGAGGGGCTTAAGCCGAATCGTGTCAAAGGTGGATTAGGATTCAGGACCTGCATTCTTCGATTAGTCACAGCTACAAGGGTGCTGCATGGATCAATGGAGCACGGTGAAGTCAGGCTGAGTTTATATGAGATTCAGCCTCCCCGATGAGATTGTCTGCCACATGGTTCTTCGGTGGGGTTCTCTTTGATCTTTTTTGCTTCACCCCATGTCACCCTTCCTGCAGGCTCTCGTGAGCGGCCTTGCTCTGGCTGGCTCAGCCATTGCCACTCGCCATGATCGGGAATATGAGCAGGGGCATGACCATGAAGTGGACGCCCTCGTGGCCTCGCAGATCCTGACTGACCCCTACGCCTATGACTTCCCCCGGCTGGGTGCTCCAGGCGCCTCGCTGTTCCCCATGCGCCGCTGTCATGGCTTCAAGCTCGAGGAGGCTAGCGTCGATGAGATCCAGGCACAGCTGAGCAATGGCTCGTTGACCAGTGTGCAGCTGCTGGAGTGCTACCTGGATCGCATCCATCAGACCCAGCCTTATCTCAAGTGAGTTCAACGGTTACTCTCACCGAGGTTTTGACGCTAACATTCCCTTCAGTGCCATCTTGCAATTCAACCCGGATGCCTTCTCCATCGCTCAGAAGCTAGATGAAGAGCGGAAGCACGGCAAGGTCCGGGGCCCGCTTCACGGTATTCCCTTCATTGTCAAAGACAACATCGCCACCAAGGATCGCATGGAAACCACTGCCGGCTGCTGGGCTCTGCTGGGCAACGTTGTGCCTCGCGATTCCTATGTTGTGCACGGACTTCGCAAGGCTGGTGCCCTGCTGCTGGGCAAGGGTGCTCTGAGCGAGTGGGCTGACATGCGCTCGAACAACTACTCCGAGGGCTTTACTGCACGGGGTGGTCAGTGCCGTAGCGCTTACAACTTCACTGTGAACCCCGGCGGCAGCAGTACCGGCCCCGGTGTTGCCGTTGGTGCCAATCTAATCCCAATTGCCCTTGGCACTGAGACCGATGGCAGTGTCATCAACCCGGCGCAGCGTAATGCCATCGTGGGCATCAAGCCCACCGTCGGTTTGACTTCGCGTGCTGGTGTGATCCCTGAATCGCTGCACCAGGACACCATTGGCACTTTTGGCAAGACTGTCCGTGACGCGGTCTACACTCTTGATGCCATCTACGGGATTGATAGCCGCGACAACTATACCCTTGCTCAGAAGGGCCTGACTCCCAAGGGCGGCTACACACAGTTCTTGACCAACAAGGATGCCCTTAAGGGTGCCGTATTCGGTCTGCCCTGGAAGTCCTTCTGGGCCCTCGGCGATGCCGCCCAGATCGCCCAGCTGGAGGAGCTCCTCGCCTTGATCAGATCTGCTGGCGCCACTATCATCAACGGCACCGAGCTACCCCACTACAAAGACATTGTCTCTCCCACCGGCTGGAACTGGGACTACGGCTCGACCCGCGGCTATGCCAACGAGTCAGAGTACTCCTACATCAAGGTCGACTTCTACAACAACCTACGCGACTACCTCGCCGAGGTCAACAACACCAACATCAAATCCCTTGAGGACCTAGTCCAGTACAACCTTGACAACTACGGCTCGGAGGGTGGTCTCCCTGGCATCCACCCGGCCTTTGGCTCAGGCCAAGACGGCTTCATCGCCTCCTTAGAGAGCAAGGGCATCATGAACGCAACCTACTTCCAAGCACTGGAGTACTGCCGTCGCACCACCCGCGAGGAGGGCATCGACGCCGCCCTTAAGTACAAAGGCCGCACTCTGGACGGCCTCCTCGTGCCACCAGATGTAGCCCAAAGCATTCAGATCGCCGCCCAGGCTGGCTACCCCGTTATCACCGTGCCGGCTGGTACCAGCAACGAGTCTGGCATGCCGTATGGTCTTGCGATAATGAACACTGCCTTCTCTGAGCCCACTCTGATCAAGTTCACCAGTGCTATCGAGGACCTTCAGAAGTCCTCTGGCACCAAGTGGCAGCGGACTCTTCCCGAGTGGCACGGCTACTTGGAGCGTAACCTGCCTGTGATCATGTAGATTTGGATTTGAGATGCAAGGCCTCTTGCCTCTACATTATACAATACAATCTAAATAGAACGGTTAATGAATGATACATAATCCAAGTTTCTGTAACGCAGTATCTGGTTCACATGGGATGTTGGGACTATTTATCCTTAAGAGAGCCGCAAGTCCCTGACAGTAATAAACCCCTCGTTCTCAACCGCCGTTCTTCACTAGAGATACCTTAAACGTAGATTATCACAGCAGCAAGAGCATACATAAAGAACACACCACCAAAAGCCCCAGGGTCAAAGCCCGCTAAACGCGACAAGAAGCCACATCCTGGAGTCCTCGTATTCCGCTAAGACTTACACAATTTGCTTCCTCATTCTGTATACCTAGCGACGGTGCTAGATAAGCACTGACCGCATTTAGGTAGTAACGGGGCTGAAATGGCGACTTGGCAGAGGGATTTGCAGGGTCCAAGCCTTCAAGGAGGCTCAAATGCGAATTGTCATGAGCTTGACCAATGGCCTTGATGGCTAGCACTGCAACTTCGAAGACGCTAGGAAATGAAGCCATCCCGCTTTCTGAGGGCAATTATCAGAAACTATGATCCGTACTGACGTTCTTCTGTTCAAATGCGCCTTAGGAGGTCAATTTTGAATACATCGATCACTACTAGACAATAGATGAACCCTGCCGCGTTCATATTAAGCAGTCAAATGAACTCTTTACTAGCAACCTCTGACTTGTCCGAGTCACCAGTCATGAGACAGCCTCAGGATTGCCAAGTCTCTCTTGGCTGTGCCTCGGGTCAGTCAAGGCAATGCCAAGGGAACTAAAGCGATGTATCAACCATTAAAAGGCAATATCCTTGGCAAAAAACAACAACCCGAGGCTGAAGGAGTCGTAGATCGACACCAAGAGTTCAAACCTGGGTTACATCCATGCCGCGAGCGCTGAATTGACTCGTCCACACTCTTTCCTATATAGATGGGAGCAGCTCGACGCTTCCTTCTTACATTGTAATTTGCATACCTCCATCCATACCACAATCTCGGGTTCAACAACACCATGTATCTGCAATGGTCTTTCATTGTCCTCTTGAGCTGCGGAATCGCAAATGCGGCCGAGGTACATCTGCCAGTAGCAGCTCTGATCACTGGCAACGGCAACCTTGTACCGCGGCAGGAATATTCATGCCCAACAATAGGCGTCTACACCTGGTGTCCCGGTCACGAAGGATGTTGTTCAATCAATGGGCCGTGCTTCACCTCCGCAGGCCAGGTGCAATGCCAGGCACAGGGGCCATGCTATGGACCGACATGCGCGGACGGCTCTTGCTGCCCCATTGGATATGACTGTCCTCCACCCGGTCAACAAGCCTGTGTTCACACCGGCTATTCGTTTCCAACCTCACCACCACCTATCCCATTTCCCTCGGTATCTCCCTTCCCTTCTTACAATCCGGGCGAACCGACCTATACACCCAGCTATGACCCGCCGCCTGTCACGCCGGGCCCGACAAGCTCATGGGGTGGTTATTATTCGCCAACGCCGCAACCAGAGCCGTCATCGCTTTTGCCAACAAGTGGCTCGGGGCAAGCTTTACCTGGGGGTGGATCGTCCATGGCTGTGTCGTTTTCAGCGGGATTCGCTCCTTGGGTTGTTTGGGCGTTCACATTTGGCATTGGATTGGCCCTCGTGGCTTCGTATCTGTGAAGGGTCTTTTCATGCTGATCAGAGGATAATGGTTATGCTTTGGTATTCAGTTACCTGCCCATTCTCTATCATTCTTCAAATTGGCTGAGCATGCCGATGTGTCTAAGATGACCGACAGGGAGTCATTTTGTGAGAAGTTACAGATGTTTTTCCAATATATTGAATCTCCTGCATCTCGCTTTCTTTCCTGTAGCTGATTCCAAGTCTCCATCATATCCTGTCAAACATCGATATTCCACTTTCGGACATTAACACCGACGGTGGAGAGCAAGTACTTCCTTCAGAACTAAGCACTTTACTGTAGAGGCCATGGATAATCTCCGACGGATATTGTTGTCAACAACGAAACTACCGTGCCCACAGAAGCTCTTAGTGGGACTATCTGATAGAAGGCCGGTGGAACTTCCTCTAGCACATACTGGGCAGGGAGAACAGCGATCAATGATCGCCTGGAAAAGCATAGCCGTGGCCCGATACCACCGATCTCATTGACGCGAAATTCTTCCACATAGCTCAATCCTCGATGATCTGCAAACTCTGATCTTTCGGTGACAACCCCATCTTTGCTTAGGGCACAACTATACAAATCACCTGCCAAGACGGAGAATTCCATCTTCCCTTCACGTCAACACTTCATCCACTCAATCTTGATTGATGTGCAACATCCCACGCGAGAGGAGAAACGCCGGAAAGATTCCGGTCAACTGCACCCAACAGCGACTCCTCGAAATTAATGTGAGGACCGAGCTGACCTCGGAGCACATCTCATCCAAGTAAAGTGTCGGATAAAACATGACAAAGCTACTCGATACCGGACTGTGGGGCGACCAGGGTGCGTGAAGAGGTGTCTACGAAACTGAAACATCTTCAAGCACCGAGCTGATCCTCCACCGGTCCTGGCGCTTTTAGTGGCGCCTCCGATCATCTCTAGTTTGCGGAATTATTCATTGCCACTGCCGGCATTCTCCATTTTGTGGATTATCTGTGATAAGGCTGCCCCTGGCTTTACTCCGCAATATCTACGCCTCTCCTGGACATGCAGGCTAGTCTGTTTCGCTCGCCGAGATGACGGCAGTATCACCGTGTCCACCAGGCCGGTGACAGCTCGATTCGGAAACAAGGATCATTCGATATACTTACTCATGTGGAGCCGACAACTTGACATATACATGCTCTGAGCCCTGCTTCATCACATATAAGACCTCGGATACGCCCATTCCAAACTCCCACACCACGATCGCAGCCCAAAGGAGTCTCCCCTCCACAATGAAATACTCCGCCATTCTCGCAGCACTTGCTGCCCACGCCGCAGCCGTGAGCGTTTCTGGCTCCGCAGAGGGCTTTGCGAAAGGCGTCACTGGCGGCGGGTCTGCCACCGCCGTCTACCCAGACACCATCGATGAGCTGGTCTCGTATCTCGGAGACAACGAGGCCCGGGTGGTCGTTCTCTCCAAGACCTTCGACTTCACCGGCAGTGAGGGTAAAACAACCGCTACTGGCTGCGCGCCTTGGGGTACTGCATCGGCTTGCCAGGTTGCTATCAACCAGAACGATTGGTGCACCAACTACGAGCCGGATGCGCCGTCTGTTTCTGTTACCTAGTGAGTGGTGGATATTGAGGAAACCTGGGAATTCTGGCTAATAGCTGTTCCAGTGACAATGCCGGTACACTGGGTATCACCGTTGCGTCTGATAAGACCATCATCGGCGAGGGGTCCAGTGGCGTGATCAAGGGCAAGGGTCTTCGAATTGTCAGCGGTGCTAGCAACATCATCATCCAGTATGTCTGGCACCAGAACCAGCAAAGCCCAGCACTGATTCGACAACCAGGAACATCGCCATCACCGACATCAACCCCAAGTACGTCTGGGGCGGAGACGCCATCACCATCGACAACAGCGACATGGTCTGGATCGACCACGTCACAGTTAGTACCCAGCACAAATCCAAAGAGATCACTTACTGATATATGCAGACTGCCCGCATCGGCCGTCAACACATCGTCCTAGGCACCGACGCCTCCAAGCGCGTCACCATCTCAAACAGCTACATCGACGGGGTAACAGACTACTCTGCCACCTGCGACGGCTATCACTACTGGGGTATCTACCTGGACGGGTCAAACGACTACGTCACCCTGAAGGGCAACTACATCTACCACACGAGCGGTCGTAGCCCGAAGGTACAGGGTGACACGCTTCTGCACGCTGTAAGTCCTTCCAACCTCTTCGTTACCATTCCCACGTCACCCAAAAACAAAGTGGCTGATGGACCAAGGTCAACAACTACTGGTACGACAACAGCGGGCACGCCTTCGAGATAGGCAGTGGCGGCTACGTCCTCGCCGAGGGTAACGTCTTCCAGAACATCGACACAGTCGTCGAGTCTCCGATCGATGGGGAACTGTTTACATCGCCTGATACCAACACCAACAAGATCTGCAGCTCGTACTTGGGTCGTGTGTGCCAGGTCAATGGGTTCGGTAGCTCGGGGACTTTCAGCCAGAGTGATGAGAGTTTCTTGTCCAAGTTTGAGGGGCAGAATATTGCCTATGCGACTGCTTATACCTCTGTTGTGTCGAGTGTTAACTCGAATGCTGGACAGGGGAAGCTGTGATCTTGACTTTTATCACTCTGAGGTTGGTGTAGGAAGAGTTATTGTGAAGGTGCTGTGTACTTTACAACTACAGGATATGAAGATGTGCTGGAAAGAATGGTCTGATTCTAGCACTGGTGTAATTTCACGTCTGCTCGTCAAGACATGCCCAAAAACAAACTCCAAGCGCTTGCTTCAATCGAATAATAATAGTGGCGTATAAATAACCTCACCAGAAGGACTGTGAATGCCAGCTCAATCAACAATAATCAACCCAGGTCCAGCAAGCGTCCACTTCGCAACAGTGCTCGCGTCACCAAACGGCCCTCCACTCTTTGTGACAGCAGCAATGGTCAATCCATTCATTTCATACTCATCATAGGGGAACAGCGCCTGCGCAGTGACATTGTCACCAGTCTGTGACAGTACTTCCAAGTGCTCCACAATTGGCAAGTTCTGCTGATTGATATAGGTCATCCACAGCTGATGCTCAGTCTCATTGCCAGGATCCAGGAACGTAAAGGTCAGGTTCTGTGTCTTCGGGCCCGGAGGCGTCTCAACGTGCAGAGGCTCGAAGGTGCGCAGAGGAATCTCGGCAATATTTGGACAAGAACCAGGGATGACGAAGTTCTGGATTGCAGTGAAGGCAAAGTTGAGATCGCTGGTTGTGAGGAAGGGCAGCTCGCTGGGGATCTTGCCCTGGTAGTTTCGGAACCAGCCTTGTTGTTCGCCTTCTTGGCCGATCACGGAGGCAATCTCGCGTGCAAGGTCGAGGTCTCGTCCCATTGCGAAGCGCTCGACGACGTCTTGGAGTGTACCCAGCACCACATCTGTGAATGTGGCAGCCAGTGCGATGGCGGAGTCGATGTGGTGGACGGGGAAGTAGTACTCGCAGGGCTGAATGGGGTTCACGTCGAAATGGACGAGACCGTCGTTGGCGCGGATTGCGTGAAGTTCTTCTTGCTTTATCCCAAGGTCATGTCAGTGAAGGTAGATAGTTGAATGGTTTGATGATCTTACCGCAAGAATAGCCTTCAACGCACGCAGCACGGTGGTGCGTTCCGTACTGTTCGAAAAGGTGTAGCCGGTAACGTTGCCGGTGATATTGGCAATGAGATCGTTGAAAAAGGCAACCTCGAAAAGCTCATTGAACGCGATCAACTGCAGGTTGACAATCCCCTTGTCGCTGATGACAGGCGGAGGAGGACCGTCTGGCAGAGTGCCGTGGGCATTCTCCTCGATGAGCTTCCGCTGTTCCGGGCTGGGGTCTGGCAATCCATCGGGCAGCTCGTGAGAAGGGGGTGATGACTTCTTCGGAGGAGTTGGGGCGGCGATGATGGTTGAAGCCAGACCAAGGAGAATGATGGCTTTGTAGAAGAGATGCATCGTGATGAAGGTGTCAGTTATGTGGTAAGGGCTGGTGTGCAATACTGATACCGATGAAGGGGATGGAGAAAGATGTGAAGAAGAGAAGAGCTGGAAGCCGGCAGCTTGAGACATAAACAACTGGGAAAGATTGGGCAAGCACGTCGAGGAGGAAGGCGCCCCTTCCACTATTCCCTTTCCTTCTGGGCTACATTAGAGAAACCCAGGAAGGTGCGGAGTCCAAAGATGTTGTGCTGCGCTCATTTCAAATCCTCTTGTACTACAGAGGATTAGTCTCTATTCGTTGCTGCTCACCGGGAAAATCTTGTACAGCGACATGGTACTCTATCTGCCGTAAGGGGGTGTTATTTCTGCCAGACGTATATGGGAACTGTTATTCGATACAAACTGGATCATGCAATTTAGGATAACTTTGCAGTAAGCCTTCTGTCAGGTCGACGGCAGCAAACATCCCAGAGAATCCCCCCAAGAAAACGATCAAACAGCTCGCGTAGTGGCTGCTGGTCCCTTCTCATCGATACGAAGGTCCTTTTCAACTTCATGCAGATCCACATGAGCAACAGCAGCACTCTCTCCATCGAAGATCTTGGCCAATTCTTCCAGGGTAGGACCTTTAGTCTCCACGTAGAAGAAATAGACGAAGAGGAGTTCAATGAAGATCCAGATCTAGCCGCCTCTATCAGTATTCTGCATGTACAAAGGATCAGCAGGGCATGACGTACCGTGTAGATGAGCGATAGGTTCCAGTGATGAGGAAGGTTCTCCCAAGCAATAGGATTGGTGTAGCTGGACTTGTCAGTATCAGACTCTAGGGAAATAATGCAGGTTGCTTACTTTCCAAGGACCAGCGAAGCCTGGACCGTCAGGTTCATTATCATGAGACCCTTAGCGCGAAGGCGATATGGCAGGATCTCGAGTGAGTACGCAACCAGAAGTCCTGACCAGGCGATTGCGTAGAAAACGGAAAAGAGCCAGACAAATACAACCTGGGGGTAGCCTGACGTCTTGACATCTTGAGTCTTTTCATATACGGAAGAGGTGACAGTCCATGCCAAGAACATGAGCACCATGCCTGTGAAAGTCAGTACTTGAGGGCTCTAATACTTAAGGGGCAAGGGACGTACCAACTGTCGAGATCAGGAAGAGTGGTCTTCTGCCGACTCGATCCACGAAGAAGGCGCTGCTGACACTGACCACGAGGCTCAGCAGTGTTTGGCCGCCATTGAGCTGGAAAATTAGCCAAGTCTCTTCCTCCTCGAAGAAGAATGTGACCTACTGGAATCTTCTTGCTCTGCTCGGTAATGCCCATACTGTTATAGATCAAGCTGGTATAGTTGCTGAACAACGCATTCCCGCTATACTGCGAGATGATACCTATCGACACCAAGATAGCCAATCGGTAGCGGTTCCCGCGGGTCTTCATGAAGTCAAGATAGCTGCTGTTCTTCTGATATTGCATCTCCAGACGAATGGTGTCTTTGATCTCGCGATATTCGAACTGGACCGTTGGGTTGTGCTCGTCCCCGTTACCATGGTAGTAAGCCAAGATGCGGAGTGCCTCGTCGTATCGCTCCTTGGACACGAGCCAACGAGGAGACTCTGGGACCCCTTGGGATTGTCAGCCGAAACCTCATGTGAACGAACTGGGACGGTCACTTACACCAAATGAGAGTGATCTGAATCACAGCAGGGAAGACCTGTAGAAGAGTCAAGCTCCTCCACGACCAGTCATTGTGGATGTACATTGTGCCCCAAGCAATCCACGCAACGACTGCTCAAGTCAGAATATGCTTCAATTGAGTCACATGAAAGTCGTAGAAAATACTGACCAAGGGCACCCAGATTCCACAAGCAGTTATAGATAGTAGTGACCTTGCCACGGTGTTGAGGGTGGCAGATCTCGGTAAGCAGGACCGGCGAAGCCATCTGGGCCAAACTATTGCCAAACCCGAGGAACAACCGACCGGCAACGTACACTGTCAAAGCAATTAGAAACTGCCGTCAAGTCATTAGGAAAGTACTCACTCCCGTAGTCCTTGCAAAACGCTCCCAGGAAACCTCCCAGAATCATGAGGAGGCACCCCAAGATGATAGGCACCTTTCGGCCCCAGAGGTCAGCCATGAACGGGCTACAGACAGATTAGCAACAAGTAAAAGCAAGCCATCACCCACAGAGGATGATACTCACACGAATGGGAAACTCGCGAGACTGCCAATCTGGTAGATTGCGTTCATCAATCCAAGCTTGGACCCTGACGGAGTATTGAAGTATGTCTGCCATGCATCGAGATTTTGCGAAGTATTGAGCATCATTCTAGCAGCCACAATTGTTACATAAAGATCAAATGCGTTCTACCTTCCGGCATATACTCACCCATCGTATCCTGTCGTCGCAGATGCAACGCAGAGCACAGATGCCCAGAAGTACAGCTTTCGCAGACCAGGTTCACGCCACCAAGTGACCTGCTCCAGCTGCGGCGTTTCAGCCTGGGCGACCTCCACCTCCGACTTGAGAGTTGATGCTCCAACGACGACAGGCATGGTGCCTGTTTCGTACGTTCAGACTGTGAACTGCGCGTCAAGAAATAAAGAAGATATCTGGTTGAGACTCCAAAGTAGAATTCTGTGAGTGCTCGGGAAGTTCGACGTGCGCCAGCACAGCTTTTAAACAAATCGATCGTGCCATCTTAAGCCCTGGACGATGATATTAACCGGTCATCTCATGTGGCGTTTGAAACAGGTTGTGTTGGACGCTTTACCCCAGCTTTTTGGCATGTAGCTGATCCACAAAGTCCAATCTCAGACAGGGTACATAGTTCCAAACACTAGGAGAGTCGTCTAGTCCAACATGCATCGCGTGCAGCACTTCATAGCGTAGTCGGGTATCTTATTGGTGCGTTAGCCCGCTAGTCAGGCGGGCTGTCATTCCAGCCTTGCCCCATGGGGATGGGGTCGCTTCGACCAGAATGGAACTGTGTCCGGTATTCCGCAGTGCCAAGGGCAAGGGTAAGCCTGTTCGTCGCCAGCGTCGCTTGATGGTTCCGTTCAATGATTGGGGCTAAGGAGACATTCCCTCGTTGCTCCTGCGCAAGTCGCGTGGTCATCCCGAAGCACCCTGCATCCTATTAACACGAGTGTCGGCTCCCCACAATCTCATCCTAAGCGGTTGACCGGGCCGAGGCCCACCAGACGATCAACCGCGACGGAGTAGCCCCGTTCTGCTTTGGGTTGCGAAAGTCAAATGTGTCCCCAGATGATGGGTAGTTCGTGTTGAAGGTTCATGATGGCGGAGGGTGCAGTTCAGAGAGTGACCCGAACACAGCGCATTCTCCTCATTTGATCAGAGTCACACACAATCTGGAGCAGATGCTCCGTGGCCAAACGAGAAATGCCATTTCGCAAGGGACATGGGCTGAACCTTGAAGATACATGGTGAAAGCCAAGACGACTAGCGATACTAGGCGTGACTTCCATCAAAGACCGAGTTGCGATTTAGCCGGAAAGTCTTCTTGGCGGAGTCAGTCACGCTGGATCTCAGAGTCGTACAGCATCGCGTCCATCGATCGAGCAAACAGGCAAAATATCTACCAATATCGGATCGTGCTTTGTCAGCGCCTGAATATTTACGTTGGTGATCCGGCGGGAAAGGCATCAACCTCGAGGCAACACACATCACATCTGATATCCCCAGCACGAAGCAGACACAATGGCCCACGACCCGAACTACAAGCTCACACAAGAGCAGATCGACCACTTCATGCAACATGGATTCGTGCGTCTGACCAACTGCTTCTCTCGGGCCAAAGCAGCCGAGTGGACTGCCGACGTGTGGACGCGACTCGGCTACTCTCCAACAGACAAGTCGACCTGGGCCGCCGAGCGCATCCACATGCCCGATCACAGACAAGAACCGGTCAAGACCTTCGCGCCCAAAGCTTGGGCTGCCATTTGCGAGCTCCTTGGGGGCGAGGACCGCGTGGCGGCGCACTCGGCCACCTGGAACGACGCGTTCATCGTCAATCTCGGCACGGCCGAGTCGGAGGGCAAATGGCCCGACCCGAAGGATCTAGACGGGTGGCATGTGGATGGTGATTTTTTCATTCATTTCCTGGACTCGCCGGAGCAGGCTCTGCTGGTCATACCCTTGTTCACCGACATCAGGGATCGTGCAGGTGGTACCATGGTCTGTTCTGATGCAATCAAAGTGATGGCCAAGTACCTGGTAAGCTTACATTTTTGTTGACTTACGAAATTAGCTGGCTTTGATCTGAGATCTGTCACAGTACGATCATCCCGAGGGCGTATCTCCATACATGGTGCCCCGAGGTGACAAGACCAGTCCCGATGAGCTTGATTTCTACGATACCATTGTCCAGCAATGTCACGAGTTCCACGAGATGACCGGTAACGTGGGAGACGTCATTCTTCTTCACCCCCTAATGGTTCACTCCGCCTCGGTCAACAGTCTGAGGATTCCACGTATCATTACGAACCCACCAGTCTCACTCAACGAACCTTTCAACTTCGATCGCGATGACCCAAGCCAATACAGCATTGTAGAACGAAAGACTCTCCGCGATCTTGGCAAAGACCGGCTGAAAGGCTGGAAGATCAAGGGCGGGCGAGAATTTGTGGTCCCCGATAGGGTCAAAGCCCAAGAGGAAATGAAAAAGCAGGAACTGGAGAGGCTGAAGACGCCCCCTGAAAAAGCCAGCCCTGGCAAACGTATGAGGAAGCGAGACCAGTGTTCTCAGATGTGATGACTCGATTCTGCTTTAGCCTAAATACCCGTCGTTCTCTCTGCTTATTCTATTCTTATTGCACTGTCGTTGGCAAGGCTGTGGCAGCTCAACACGCTGATTCCCTCCATTGATACGTTACCATCACCCATCGTTCTAGCTTGGTTTGGAGAGAAGAATATCATCAATGTTCATCAACCTATGGTTGTCTGCGTCTTCGTTTCCAAAGAAATGCGGATGAAGCGCCGCCTAGAGCGGCCGCAATCGTGATGACCCCCCAAACCCCCTGCAAAGCCAGCGTCAAGGCGTTTTGAAAAGCCTTCCTTTGGCCCTCGGTCATCATGACTTCGTCCAAAAGAATAATGTAGCCCCGTGCAGTATTGATGATGTCCTTATTCAACCCAATACTGCGCACTTCATCACCGAAGATATTCAAAAACACAACACCTCCGACAGGAACTGCCACCGCCATACCCCAAGCTCGCATGAAGTTAGAAATGGTAATCGGCCGAGTAGCGAAAGAAGCGTTCTCATCCCTTGGCACGCTCTGGATGCAAATGTTATAGCTTGACAGGAGAAGACCATGACCGAGTCCAGCGCTGAAGAAGAGGAAGACCCAGCCAACAGTGGGCGTTGTACTGTCGAGAAGAATCGAGAAGCCAGAGGCAAGGGTAATGAGGATCCAACCGCCTGAGATGATCCATTTGGAACATTGAGAATCTTTTGCGAGCACGATGCCTACCAGTGCGGCTGGTGTGAGAGCCAGGCCAGTGACGGACAGCAACGCGACGCCGGCAAGGGTGGTCGAGAAATATTTGGTTGACATAAAGTACAAGGTGAAGAACTGAAGCTGAGCAAAGACCTGGACGAACGCTTAGCTGGTGTTCTTTTGCACTTGGAGACATCACTGACCACAAAGCCATGACAGAAACAGCCCAGATAAGCCATGGTAGTTGCTCGATTCCGAAAGACGCGTGCCCCGAATTGCGGGTGGGATGCCCACTTCGACTCGTAAAACGCCAGCGCCACGAGGACTCCAATGCCAACCGCGATAGGCATAATGGTCTGCCACTGGTTCCAAGCATACGAGATACCTCCCCAGCTCAGGCCGATCAGAATAGCTGTAGGTCCACAAAAGGCCATCGAGGCACCGGACCAATCGAGGATGCGCAGTTTGCGAAGCGGGATATTCTTCGTGGCTCGCAGATCAACCGCAAAAGGGATGGTAAGCAAGCCCAATGCGCAGAAGATGAAATTGAAATAGAATGCCCAGGTCCAATGGGCGAGGTCGACGAATAATCCTCCAACGATCGGTCCCACGATCGTTCCAATCAGTCGTGTCAACAAGATATAGCACGAGTACCGTGAGTGTATCAGTTCCGGCGCTGATTCGGACATGATCACGAAACAGAGACTCATGGCGCCGCCTCCACCAATTCCTTGGATCAATCGTCCGACTATCAACTCCGCGAGACTCAATGAGCCACTGCAAATGCCCGTGCCGATGGTCGTACACAACACAGCGATGATCCAGACAGGCCCGTGGCTGAACACTTCGCAAGCCATTGTGAAGAAGAAGTGGCTCGCGGCGCTGACAGCTAGGTAAGCCGTGCTGGCCCAGAACGTGCTGACCAGTGGCTTGTCGAATGCATTTGCTAATTCCTTCTCCATTATTAGCCTCGTCTCGTCATCGCTTGTGTGGAAGAACAACCCACCGGCAAAACGGGTATCAAGACCGTCGCGTCAAACGCATCCATCATCGCCAGAATCACAATGCAAATAAACACCAACCAATCGCGCACGCCAGGCCTCCATTGTCGCTCATCCGGCGCAGGATCGCTCTCAAATAACTGCACAGTACTTTCCAGCGCCGAGTTAGGCGTTACATCGTCGACACTTTGCACGCTGGTTCGGGGATCAAGCTCGGTCTTGGACTCGTGAGCAAAAAGGTCTCGTGTGAACTCTGGCCGGCCCATTGGCATTAGCGGGTAGTTTTGGGTTTCGTCTGTTGGCGAGGTATATACAGGGTATCGCCGGGACACGCGGGGCGTATAGATCTGGGAGGGAGTCACTCGATGCAGTAGCGGGAAGGCATGGTCGATTGTTAAGAAGTTCATTTGCTTGCTAGGGAGGATTACATTTTGGTTCTTCTGGGGATGGCGCGCCTTGAAAGGAGGGCTTGGATGCCATGGGCTTTGGAAGGAGTCTGTGCTTGGCTGGATTCCTCGGGATCAAGGGATGTCTGTTATATGTATCAAGGGGTATCCACAATTGGCCATAGCAAGGGAGCTTGAGTACATATCACAAGGGATAAATTTACCGGACGAACGGACAGGAGTTTTCAGCGTCAGTTTTATAGCTTATTTTGAGCTAAATGTTGTTTGCTGGACTATGTATCGGGACTTTTCGCGCAGAAAGCGCTTCGAGCTATGGCGGGGGACTCAGTATCAAAACTGTCATGCTACGACTGAGGGACACTTATGTAGTAGGTCCGGTCCTGGAGGTTCGGTCCTGGACCGAACAATGATAGCAAAACAAATCCCGAAACAAGTACACACCTTGGAAGCGTGGAGGGATACGAAGGATCAATAAGAGGTTCTCACTTGAGCTTCTCCACACTTTCCGGGATGCAACATCAGTGAAGGAGCTCCGGAATGCGATGACGATGATCTCAATTTCTGATCTCACATTGTCTCAATGGGCACAAAAGGCACATGCTCATTGTTGAACAAGATCAAATGATGGATCCTCGTGGTCGATCTGAGCCTCCTGTGTCTCTATCTAGCATGCCCAAACGGTGAATGAGGCACGTGAGGTCTCATCTTTACATTTTTTGAAAATACGCTGGAGATAGTGCTTAAATCAAGAGTGTTTCATCAGCTGGGCTTTACGAAATGGTCTATCTCGGATTCAAGACAAAAGAAGAAGCATCAGCTAACTCATGAGCAGACCTATATTTGAACGCCAACACCCGAGCATGCGTAGCGAAGTTAATCTAAGTTTACCGTAAACTGTTGGCATTCGCAAGCCAGTATAGGGACGGGACAATAGCCCTTTTGAGTGAAGCTCGATAGACATGTTGTGGTTAGGTTTTGACAAGACATCAGGCTTGAGAGGTGAGCAGGTAGCTGCATCCAAGGTGGCCACGAAGACTCGTGGTCGAGAGAACCAATCACGAAAGGATGTCTCTGTTTGACGAGAAAGAGAGCAGGTATACATCAAGTCAGGCTTTTAACTATAACTCATTTGACTTGCAGATAGCCTTCTACGTGCATTGTAGACTGTATTTATCCTCAATCGTGTACTACATATCCTGCCGACTTGGTTAGCCTCATGATTTCAAGTAAGACGGAAAAGATGGCAAATAAACGCACTGTTTGTTACATACAAAGCTTAGACTTGCGATATATGTCACACGCTATGACAATATGGTTCAGTATAACGGACTATAGATCGGAATGGCTGCCCACCCTCGGCATAGGGCGATGCTAGTGAGACCGCATGTCAATCGGTTGCTCCCTTTGGACGAGGGCACGGTAGTTGGCTGGAAGAGATGACCTTGGCTCACATCACATTGCTTGTATCCTGGCGTCTATTCCAAATGCTGATTAGCTGCACTTTGATAGATTAAAATAGCGTGCGCCTTTCGATGTAAAACTTGATTCATGGAATTGGTGCCTGAGGCAGCATTCCTGGAAGGTGTCAGGAAGAAGCCAAATTTCAACGTGTGCATTCCGATTGACATCTAAACTAGTATAGAAATACTCTCTGAAGGTACTCCAGTCTAGATAGTGTGTAATAGTAGAGTAGTTGATGTTATACAACCTGACGCATGCAGCGCCGTTACCGTCATCGCTCGACGTCATTCGGCCCGAAAAGGAAACGACAGGAAGACACTCCCGCTCAGCCTTATCCAAAGGATCTTCCCAAACTCAATTTCTTTCCCTTCTTCCCTTCCCAGAGCTCCCACTCTCAAGGAATACTTGATCTTCCTATATCCCTCTTGTCCTCGACCCTGCGCACTAGCGCGTCCCGTCTCCTGAATTTTAGGGCCGAGACGAGTGGGCCAAACCCGTGAATTCCAAAACATCGACCCCGTTCACCACCTCCGACCCCTCCTCCATGGCATTCCACCTGTCAAGCCTAGTGCTCCTTGGTTCTCACGATAGCTCGCTCTAGCACAATTGTCGCTAGCGACCTCCGGCTCCGACCGGCGAGCGTGGACGATGCGCCCTGGCTTGGATAAACCGGGCGCGCTGCCACTCCTGGTCCTGATTGTCTTCTCGTTGCTCACTCTCGCGCCGTCCCTCTCGAGTATCTACAAGTTCGCAGACTTGACATACTATTACCCAGGAGCTCGTACGTCAATCTGCTCGGCGGTTTCCGTTGATCCATGTCGTGCTAATGTATTGATCCTGCAGAAGTCCCACTCATCAAGGATAGCGTCGCCGAACTCCCCTCAGAAGCAGATGCAGTCGACCATCGCAAGTCATGGATACTTGCTGCGCAGCACCGGCCACGCGCCAACCGCCCATCGCGCTCCTCGAGGACTGGACACACTGGCGCTCCAACGGGCCCAAGCGAGATTACCCCTGTTGAGAACAGGAGTCGACTGTCATCTGCTGCCGCCGAGTCCTCGTTCATGTTCAGCCGACGAGCGCGCGCGTTTCGAACGTACTTTGTTCAGCAATTGGACGACTATCAATTCTTCAACCCCTTTTCCAACCGAACCCTTCCCGTGGAGACAATGAATTTCTTCCCGACCCCTGCATCCCCCAACCGCTCTCCATCACCAACCTCCATCGACGATAATAAACCCGATCATATATCACCCTCCAACAATAATGAAACAACCTCTTCATATACCCCCGCCGAGGACGACCCGGGACTGCAGTTCCCTCTATACCACGCGTGGCAGCAGGTCTGCCACTCTGCATCTGCTTTCTGGGAAATGACAAAAGAATCGCCCTACACATTTGCACTTCTCGCCTGGATTCAGTCATGTTCACGGTATGCAGAATCTATCCTTGACTCCGAAGACACTGCAGCCACCGTGGGCCAAAATCAGGAAATCTCAACGCCATCCGACAAAAACACCGGCCTTCCCGAGACCCAAACTTCCACCACAGCCACAAATGACCAAACCACTGATGCCGCTGGCCGGCACACATCGGAGCTTCGGGGGAGTTGTATGGCTGTGGTCATCGGGTTGGTCATCGGGATCATGTGGTTCTAGACGAACCACCCTCCTGTACCATAATAGCATGGGAGTTTCAGGTATGGTGGGACAGAGTAATATGGATCTCTGCACTCCCCTCATCAGTTCTTCCGCAGTGCCATCTTCCTGGTATTGGACGGATCTGGGTCATCTATCCTGGCGTTCATGTCATCTTATGTCTGTGATGAGTTTTCTTCTGGTCTCTTTCGCATTGTATGTATTGGATGGGACTTAGTATGGCGGCTCTGGTCTAGTCGCCAGTGGATCTTAATGAAATACTATATTCATTTCTCCGACGCTCCTCGATCGAGCCTATCAGACATCAGAAAGTATGCAAGACATCCGTCACAAGGTAACAGATTCGCGCGTCCACCACCCAAACGAACGAAACACAGTCATGAATCTAAACAGCCCAGACAAATCACATCGACCGCGGCTCATACTCAGTCAAAGGAACATGCCCTCCTCCAGCCCCAGCCGTAAGCGGCCCATGAAAAGCCCCGACCTTCGCCAACCTCCGAACCCTCTTCACAAACCTCCCGGGATGAAGCACAATCAACGCCAACAATACAAGAAACATCAAAAACGCATCAAAAACATAAATATACACCTCCTCAGTATTAACAGCCGCCGCCCTCTCAGCTCCAAATTGGATAGTCCTCACCAAATTTCTCACCATCAAAGCAAAACACGCAACATAAAGCGCCCACATATACCGCCTCCATTTCAGCCCCCCCTCAACAACCATCAAAACAGGCGTAGGGCTCTCGCGCAACCGCCGATGAAACCCACAAGCAACAAGGACAAAACCCACGAAAACAACCAGCGAAAAGATTAACCCACCCAGCACGACTTTCTTCCCGATATCCATGACCTTCGCGTCCCCGGTAACCTGGACGCCTGCACCGGCCAGCTGCGTGCAGAAGCAGAGGATGTCGTTCGTGACGAAGATGATGGTGAGGCTTTTGGGGCGCATGGCAGAGAGGTGTTCTGCGTGGAGGGACCGGATGATCCGGCCGAGGATCATGTAGACAGTTGCGGCTATGAGAGGTGGGGCGCACATGATGAGCATTTCTTGGAGGGCCCAGGATGAGATGGAGAAGCGGGATTCGTGAGACCAGGCGCGGCCGTAGTAGCCGAATGTTTCGCCTGGGCATTGTATTGTTAGATTTGGTGAGTTTGAGGTGAGGGTGTAGTATGGTATGGCGCGAACGTACATATACCCCCTAGTACCAGTGGAATGAAGTATGCAGCGCGGTATGGGATGATCAGGATGAAATGTATAAGAGTTGAAATGCCGAATAGCGCCATGAAGGCGTAGCCGGTTGTTGCGGAGGGCGTGTATGGGTAGAACTCGACATAAGGGTCAGAGCCGTTCACGCCTGGGTGGTAGACGATGTCCATATTGACGGGGTGCAATTGATACTGGAATTTGCTCTACTTGCCCTTCAAGAGAGAAATCTTCTGATATTTATGGTCCGGTCTGGCTATTTTTAAGTAGAGATGACTATCCTTTGCCCTGACGACCTACTGGGTATGGATCTTGGGTTACTGGATTAGGAAGAATGGGAACGAACACGGGTGGAGATGGTGGAGACTGCGGATGCACCCACTTTGGCTCGTTGCAGGAGCTTTTCTATCTTGAACATGACTATAAAGAGCTTTAGCACCTGCTGTACAATACCTGCTGTACAATGAATAGTCGCAATCATATTGGAATGAGTGGATATAGGTTCAATAGGCAAACTCTTTTCTCTAGAGGCGCTGGTTCGCCAAAGAACGCGCTGAGTGCGTCTATCTTAACCCCATCAGGACATTCATCTAAGCAATTCGTTATTCGACTTGACAAACCGTATCCTCCCTAAAGGCCACTCAATCCAAGGCCTAAAATCCATATGCAGCGACGAAGATATACCCAAAAGAACATGCTCCGCCCATCCCCGCATAAACCAAGCAGACTCCATATACAACAACATCACAGCCCAATACACCAAAACAACGAGCGCATACGGCTCCTTCTCCTCCAACAGCGCAACCATCCCGTCCGGCAAGCGATAAAGCCAACCAATCAACACGTCCATTAAGCCCACACCCGACGACCCGGCAGACCTTCTGCCGTAGACTTCGCGCATGACCTCGAGCAAATTGTCAATGACGGACTGGTACATAGAATGCTTGACAGGGTCCGTGATTTGGGTCTCGATAAGTCGGGACACCACCTCTGTGTGGACTGTGTGCTCGTGTAATTCACTCCGCATTTCGGGTGTTAGTATATACTCTCTCCCATCCGGTTTCGGCTTCAGGATCCCACTGAAGACGTTAGCATGATAAGTTTGCAGAATAAGCCTCACTCCACGCATGAGAACAAGCCATTCCGCGGGGCCGTTCTGACTAAAGACAAGGTATTCACCTGGTCGTGGACCGCGACCAAAATAGACGAAGCAGATTATCACGGCGGCCATGTATATCTTCTGACAATTTTCTTCGTCAAGCTGGGAGAGTACGGCTGTGACAGAGCGCATGCCGAAGGTGAAGTGGTTGTCTGCTTGTTGGAAGTATTGCTCGCGGGATTCTGGGTCCTCGCTTGCGAGATGAAGGGCGGATAGGGATAGAATTAGGTGTAAGAGCGAGGGGAATTGCAGTCCCCATTCGACGAGGTGTTTTTGCCAGATTTGGTGCGTGTCGCCGTCTTGGACCATCGTTTTGTAGGTTGAGATTGTGTAGTTGTGGAAAAGGTGTAGATCGGATAAAGAGACTGTGGAGGAGACTGAGACTTTCGTCAAGTCGCATTGTGTTGCTTTCGATTGAGTAGGTGTGTTCGTATCGTCTGCTTTGGATAGTTTGAATGTCTGGGCTACTCCGCCTGTTGCGTATTGATAGGGTCGGTATCGGCGTGGTCGTTGCCGTGGGCGTGCTTCGTCGCCTTGGTCTGGTGTAGCTGGGGACTGTGATTCTGGTGTGGTTGTTGCATATGCGCAGTCGATTCCATGGTTGTTGCAGTTGGTGCAGGTTGGCTTTTTCTCGTCACACTGGGGAGAATCAGTCTCGGAGTCTAGGTTGATCCAAAGTCGTGGTCGACGGAAGCATATCAGGGATCGAAGAATGGCGAGCATGGTGCACAGAGAAATGTGATGATCTTCAGCAGAATCTGCCACAAAGAAAGCTCAGATTGGCGATGGGTATTCGAAGAAGAATGGTAGGGACGGCAAAGACTGTTATGGCGACAGAAACACAAAGAGATGATCAAAGAAAGCTGATCTTCACTCACCTTAATGCGCCTCTTCTTGCAGCTGATGCACCCTAATCGCGATTTCCGGTGTGTCCGGCGCGATCTAAAAGGCATGCCGCCGGAGAGATCCATTGGCAGCAAGGACGGATGGTAAAGGTGATCGTATTCGTTTTATGCCAAACCAGGCGCAGATATAGGCTGAAGCAAAGCCAAAGATCGACAAGAGGGGGTTGTTCTATTCTTGTTCTGTGGTTCTGATAGGCGTTGGAAATGTGAAGCAGATACGAGTACGCAGAAATTTCCCGATGCGATTTAGGTGGGTCTTGGGTTCGTTCCAACGGAAGATGAAGGCAACTGTGACAAGTGATTTGCAAATGGATCTGAAAAGAGGGCAGAGCATAGCAATCAGCTTCATCCTAATCCAGACTTTCACAGACAACGTCATTCTAGTCCTTGTCTTCGCTCAAATCTGTGGTAATTCCGTAGAGACAAGCCCACCACGTACTGAGCGAGTCAAACGTCTTGGTTAAGGTAAAAGGAGCCATAGGAGGGGAATAATGAAGAGGAAAGATTCATTCATATTGACGAAGACTCAATGTTCATAACATCCAACTTAGGAACAGGTCATAGCGCATCATATCCACAAGACAGACAATTTCTTACAAACGAGCAGGACGGCCCGAAGCAGAGCCGTAAACCAAATCAAACCGATCAAGGTTCATCACCTTATCCCAAGCAGCCACAAAGTCCCGCACAAACTTCGACTGCCCATCGTAGCTACCGTACACCTCAGCCAGGGCACGCAGCTCAGCGTGGTGGCCGAAGATCAGGTCCACACGGGTGGCAGACCACTTCTTCGCACCGGTCTTGCGGTCGAAGCCCTCGAAGGTCTCGTTGCTGGCATCGGTTGGCTTCCACACGGTGTTCATGTCCAGCAGGTTGACGAAGAAGTCGTTGGTCAGTTGGCCCGGGCGCTGGGTGAACACGCCCGCGTTGGAGCGGTCGTAGTTGCCGTTCAGGACGCGCAGACCGCCGACCAGGACGGTCATCTCCGGCGCGGAGAGGGTGAGCTGCTGGGCTTTGTCGACGAGCATATGCTCGCTGCGCACGCGCGGGGTCGACTTGCCGTAGTTGCGGAAGCCGTCCGCCCGTGGCTCCAGGTGGCTGAAGGACTCGACGTCCGTCTGCTCCTGGGTGGCGTCCTCGCGGCCGGGGGTGAAGGGGACGGGGATGCCGGCGGCCTTCTCGAGGGCAGCGCAGCCCGCCAAGACGATCAGATCGGCCAGCGAGACGCGCTTGTTGCCGGTCTGGGAGTTGTTGTAGCGGCGCTGGACGTCCTCCAGGACGGTGAGGACCTCGCGGAGCTGGGCTGGGTTGTTCACCTGCCACTGGTTCTGCGGTGCCAGGCGGATACGGGCACCGTTGGCACCACCGCGCTTGTCGCCGCCGCGGAATGTGGAAGCAGAGGCCCAGGCGGTGGCGATGAACTTGGACGGCTCGACGCCGGAGTTGAGGATGTCGCGCTTCAGCTCGGCGGCGTCCTCGACGTCGATGAGGGGGTGGTTGACGGCGGGGATTGGGTCCTCCCAGAGGAGAATCTCCTTGGGGACCTCAGGGCCAAGCCAACGGACGCGGGGACCCATGTCACGGTGCAGCAGCTTGAACCAGGCACGGGCGAAGGCATCGGCGAACTGGTCGGGGTTGTTGAGGAAGCGGCGCGCGATCTTCTCGTACTCAGGGTCGAAGCGCAGAGACAGATCGGTGGTCAGCATGCGCGGCTTGTGCTTCTTGCTGGGGTCGAAGGCATCGGGGATGATCTCGTCGGCGTTCTTCGCGGTCCACTGGTTGGCACCGGCCGGAGACTTGGTTAGCTCCCAGTCGTACTTGAAGAGGTACTCTAGGAACTGGTTGCTCCACTTGGTTGGGGTCTTGGTCCAGATGACCTCCAGCCCGGAGGTGATGGCGTCAGGGCCCTTGCCGGTCTGGTGCTTGTTGGCCCAGCCAAGACCCTGCTGCTGGATGCCGGCGCCCTCAGGCTCAGCACCGACATTGTCGGCGGGGGCAGCACCGTGAGTCTTGCCGAAGGTGTGACCACCAGCAATCAGAGCGACGGTCTCCTCGTCGTTCATGGCCATACGGCCGAAGGTAATACGGATATCACGAGCAGAAGCAACAGGGTCAGGAACACCGTTGGGGCCCTCCGGGTTCACGTAGATCAGACCCATGACGACGGCAGCCAAGGGGTCCTCGAGGTCGCGGGTCTTGATGTCGGCCTGCTTAGCCTCCTCCTCCTTGCTGTAAGCCTTGTAGCGGACATCGTTGCCAAACCACTCAGTCTCACCACCCCAGTAGACCGACTCATCGGCCTCCCAAGTGTCGGGACGACCACCAGCAAAGCCGAAGGTCTTGAAGCCCATTGACTCGAGGGCGACATTACCAGTCAGAAGCAGCAGATCAGCCCAAGAGATCTTGTCACCATACTTCTGCTTAATAGGCCACAGCAGACGACGGGCCTTGTCCAGACTGACGTTGTCAGGCCAGCTGTTGAGAGGCGCAAAGCGCTGCTGACCCTGGCCGCCGCCACCACGGCCATCAAATACACGGTAAGTACCCGCGCTGTGCCAGGCCATACGGATGAACAGACCACCATAGTGGCCAAAGTCAGCGGGCCACCAGTCCTGGGAGTCGGTCATCAAGTTGTGCAGGTCCTTCTTGAGAGCATAGTAGTCCAAGCTCTTGAAGGCAGTGGCGTAGTCAAAGTCCTTGCTCATCGGGTTGGTGGCATCGGTGTGCTGGCGCAGAATATTCAACTTGAGATTCTCGGGCCACCAGTCCTTGTTACGAGTACCACCGCCAGCCACGTTGGCGGCGACCTTGTGAACGGGGCATTCACCCATGGTTGTTTGTGTTTAGGGGAGGAGAGTATCAGAGAGGGTATGTAGGAGTAGAGAACAAGAGAAGGAGAGAGATTTGCAAAAGGAAGAGAAAAGACCGTCGGACCGTGAGGGGGGCACCCCGCACTTAAGAGCCATCGTCGAACACCTAGCAGAACAGTATACGGAAAACCCAGAGCTCCTCGGGAAAGGCGTCGTTTGTCAGACCATCAGTTCTGGCCCACGGTGATTCCTAAGCCCACGGTTGTCATTGGGCCAGACCGCCGGTCGTGCAATGAAGGAATGTGGGGATCAACCGACGAAGATGCGGGGAGCTGCGAGTTGCGAATCAGCGCCACCGGCGACCCCCGTCTTAGTCCTATAGTAGTAAGAGGAGAACGACACGTTTATTACTGCGTATACTTATCCTAGGCACTCGGAACCCGTTCGTTTCCGAATCTTGTGAATCTGCGCTCAGGCTCTTTCTATAGACAAATAGAAACTGCTGGTATGGAGCTAGGATGCTGTATATGGCTCGAGGCGTCGATTTACTAACAGCCATTTGTGCTATGGTGATTTCTTATTTCAACAGCTCCCTGAGAGCTACATATATCAGAGAACCTTACGTAGCTTATATCCTTCTACCCTATATGCGTCTATTCCATCAATATTCTTGCTTCTTCAACAAGTCCGAACTGTTGAGACAGTGGTACCATAAATGACGTCAGCTCAACATTTGTCTCTAAATACGCTCACCGTCGGGGCATATCGAGTGAAATTTCGAATGAACCGGGCTCCTTTAAATGCTGATCCAGGCAGTTCCCTCCATAATGGACTTCTATATCCACTGCTCACTGTAGCAACCCTGTCGCATATCACTAGCGAATTAGGCAAGCAGATCCGACGGTCCTGAGTCTGGGTCCGGTCCGGTCACGTGTCATCCATGACCATAGGTACCCGCTTTCCTATATTGATCACTGTCTTCATTTCTTCTACTGTTCCCAGTCTACTCTTTGTCGAGAGAGAACATATATCTCTCCTGCTCAATCGTCCGAGGGATCATACCCCTTGCCCTCCACAGCCGGATTTGTCTCGACAAACAGAGCTGACCCCAGCCCGGCAATTGCAAGGAGCAGCGCCAACATAAACGCCCCATGGAGAGCACCCATATAACAATCATCCGAATCAGCACATGAAGGAGACCGATTGAGTCGACTATTAAAGACAGCACTCGCAGCAGAAAGACCCACTGTCGCGCCTACTGACCGAGCAGCATACAAGGCAGACGTGGCCGTGGCATGTGCATGATGAGGCACCGCATGTAGCAGGGCGATGATCAGCATCGTCAAGCTTCCCGCGATACCGGCACCTTGGAAGAAGAGATATAGTTCCGGCAATGCCCACGGTGTATCTAACGAGATAAAAGTGAATCCGCCCGACGCGATCACCATCCCTACCGGTAGGATATACCGAAGGGCCCCCCAACCCGTTAACCGGATCACCAGCCCAACGAGGAAAGATGATGCTCCCGAGCCGACGGGGTAGGGTAGTGTGCGTAGACCAATTTCGCTAGGAGAATGTCCTAATCGATCCATATATAGTGGGACGTAGTAGAGAAGCGTGTAGAGCGTCGCGGACAGAAACCATGCGGTTAGACATGCGGCGACGACGGTGCGTCGGCGGAATAGCGATAACGGGATAATAGGTTCCTCGGCCCAGCGCCATTCGATATAGAGGAATGTAGTGAGGAATAGTACACCGAGGGGAATAGTGATCATGAACTGGACGGTGACAACCTTTCCGCCCTCGTGGTTTAGACCGATAAGCAGTAACACTAAGGAAGTGACCAACGTGATTGAGCCCGCAAAGTCAACGCGAGAGAGCATCTCGCGTAAGCTCTGTCTGCGTTCCCTATGCTCTGGGAGAAATGTCGCAACACCGATACACGAGATCAGCGAGACGGGCGCTATCCCAATGAACGCCCATCTCCAGCCGAAAGCGTCGTTGACAGATCCACCGATGATGGCACCCATGCCCATGCCGGTCGTATACACCAAAGCACTAGCGCCCTGCCAGGTTCCACGTCGTTCGAGGGGAATATGATCTGACGCAATAAAGGTCGCGATAGAAATGCACCCACCGCCCCCTACACCTGCGAGGACTCGCGCTAGGATTAAGACAAACTTCGAGGCCGAGGGAGCAAACCCGCACACGAGATTCCCGATCGTGAATATGACTGTGGCCACGCAGAAGCTCGTCCGACGGCCAAAGATGTCACTTAGTTTCCCGCTTAACGGCTGTGTAGCCGTGAGGCCAATGAGGTACCCCGAACCGAGCCATGAGATGATAGACAGAGAGTGGAATTCTTGGGCGATGGTCGAGGATAGCGTCGAAGTGATGGTAGTGTCTGCAGCGGCTAGAAAGGTCGCGACCCATGTGGAGATGATCCCAGCCACGACATTGGACTTGACGGTTGTCTGCCGGGCGAGGAGCGGTGTTGTCTCCGACATCGTGGCAAACTGGGCGCGAATTCTTCAAAGTTAAGCTTTGCGAAGGTGGATGGGAGGCATTGGGGGACGAGCCGGCCCTTGTTGGATCTTTGGGGTTTAAGAAAGATGGAATGTAGGGGAGCTGGGGTGATCGACATTAGGGATGAACCATGAACCATGATGCGCGATGCATCGCGTCGCATTGCATCACACTATCAGATGAACGGTCCAATGATAATGAAAAATACTCGGTGCATGTCTTTCCAGCCGAAATCAAAGCGTGTCTAATCAGATGGGTTCCACATCAATTAAACTTGCTTTTTATGCGCGATGTTTGCATAAATTCAGTTCTTCCCAAGCTAAAGACTGCAGGTGAAGGGCTGACTGGTATCACTAGGTGGTCTCCGATACAGTCAAGATGGTGCCACTAATCTAAGTGAGTCGCTGCATTGATCGTGGATAAGTCAAAAAAATAGCATTGATTCATATCGACACAGTAAGAAAACATATCCTGTTCAGTTCCCGAGCTACACTTCTTCATCCTCTAAATCCACAGGGAGACTGCCAATCCAACCCAAGAGCATAGGAGGATCACTCGAAGAGGAATTGGGTAGATCTTCGGTCCTCTGAGATGGAAGGGGTATATCCAACCTCGCGTATATTCTTTCCCAAGTCCCTGGAGCAAGAACCTTGCCCTCCGACAAGGTGCCAAGTTCATCTACATCACCTGCAGCCTTGGACAACTTGCGTAAAACACTTTGGCATACACTGAACTGCCTCTTGACCGGGTTCTCTTTCGCTGACTGCCCTGGCAAATCGTATTTCCCCATGAGTATGCAGATCTCGTTAAACGCCCGCTCTAACTCAGGCACGCAAACGTTCTTTGGGCCCATGGCGTTGATCACGAATGGAGTCATGCGAGCAGCGATGAAGACGAGTCCACATGCGTAGAGATACTGTAGGTTCTCGACGGCCGAGGAAGCGCCTTCGAACGCGCCTCCCGGAGACAATACCTCGATCCAGTCTCTGAGAAGGCCATGGAGCTTTTCGGCGGCAACGACACATTTGATGGCGCACTCCCGAAAAGTACCCAAGTAGGATGGAGCAGTCAAAGAGAAAATTTCTCCTCCGTTGATGTGTGGTCCGTGAGGCCCGCAGACGCAATTTTGAGATAGCGAGAGACCGAGAGTGAGGAATGGACGGTACATACGAAGGCGCATGTATAGGTGTCTTAGGCGTAGCACCTTTCGCGCCCGGTGCATAAGGCTCGGCTCTTCGTCGGTGGTTTCTATGCTTTCGTTCCACTGCAAGGCCTTAGGGATGCGTCGTTCCCATGAATAGAGTGCGTGTTCCATTTGCCTCACATGATCAAAAGGGTTGTCTTCAGTCTGAAGCTGTTCTAGAGGGCATCGGCCTTCCAAAGCTCCACATGCTTTTTCTAGTATCGGGATGTTGCTCATAGCGTGATAGAGATCACCACACGAAGTCGAGAACCCAAGGATCAGCGCCTTCAAGTCTTCCTCCTCTAACGAGTCCCCTGGAAACTGGCTCGCTTTGAGGGCAATAGAAGTTGGAGGCTCTGTTGTGAAGGACATGCAGACTGTGCCGAGGTGAAGACACAATGCGCACTCAATAGTCTGTATCCCGAGCCATATTGCCCGTCCGAGCTGAAGAGAATTTTGCTCAGGGACGGAAAGGCTCTCGGTGTCTCTGAAAGCCTTCCTATGTAGATTCAATGACTCGGCACGCATCCTCGCACGGAAAATGGCCTCTCTTGAGCTTCTCAACTGCCCGGTTGCATAAAGGTATTGGGCCTGGAGGATCCAGCACTGTATGAGCGATATAACATCATTGTTTGAGTCTTCGTGTGTCCCTAACAAGTGCATCGCCTCCTCATAGAATGAAACAGCTGCAGTGAAGCCCGAGTTCCGCATCACTAGACAGGCGAGCGCAAGGCAAAGCTTTAAAATGGCCGCTTGTGGGCCCATTAAAGTGTCATCTCCGTTGCTGAAAGCCTCGTGGTATGCCTTGAGTGTAGTGACATCGAGGACTGGCAATGCAACGAACTCCATGGCGAGGTAGACGTCGAGCACTCGGCCCATATCATTGTATGACAAGGGTGAGGTTACCCCAGGTTGTAGCCCAGCGGAGGCTGAAGCGTGAGAGGACTGGTTCTGAGGCGAAAAAAGGCTACTCGACGTCCGGATTCTTCTGAGTCTTGCATTTGGCTGTGCTGCCTGTGTCTGCGATTGCCTAGGCTGGCTTACAGTTGATGACAGAGGAGCTGATTGTCGCAACAAAGGCCTAGCCATAGATTCATATGCCGGTGGGTGTCTTGCTTCCGGGCTTCGCTGCGTCACCCGTACCTGCACGAGAGGCGTCGCGCCCGGGGTGGACATTGGTCCAGATTGGCGCGCAGTCCGGATACGCCGACTCGCAGGCGCAACCCGATCTGAATTTGAGGCACGTGGAGTAGCCTGATCTGGGATAGGAGACTTTTTTCTGATTGCGAGCTTGTAGGGATCACCAAGCAAGCCAACCTGCGTCGAGAATTGACGAATAAGGGATCGCAGGATGCGATCATCTTCCTTGCTCAGATTCACAGGATCGGATCGAACTTTCGAAAGGAGCTCCTTAATCGTCTTCTTTATCTGATCCGGGTGCTTGAAAGACTTCTCATTGACGAGCACGCGCTCAAGGCGCCTCAAAAAGGAAGGATAGATGTCGCGTTTGCCACTACAAATCGATGGCAACTCCTCACGGAGAAATGCTTGGTTCATGTCTACCTTCTGGCAAGGGTCAAGGAGTGGCAGCTCCAGAACCCATAGTAGGCTCTTGACATCTGATGCATTGACTGAGCCACTGCCTCCGCTGTCGACTCTTCGTTGCATGACGGCGATGACCTCTGTCATCTCGTGAGGCTCTTCCGTCGCATGATCGAGCTGATCCTGTTTCAGGAACTTAAGGATTCGTATGTATTGCTCACCGGTAAAATTACCGCAGGAGTTCGTCAAGTGTTTCCCTTTCGTGGATCGTCGAACAAGTTCGATCAAGGCTTTGCGTTCACCTTGTCCACTGGCTTCTGAATTTGGAGATAGTGATTGACTGGGTCGGTAGTCATCGGGGGCCAAGCTCGATGAGTCTCCGGCCGAGGCTCCACGCCATCGGCCATCGGACTCTTTATCTTCTGATTTTTTGGCTCGCTTAAGATCAGTCTCGGGTTGCGTCCGTTCGGCTAATCCAATTCTGCGCTTTCCTGCTACGAGCTCACTGTTACGCCGTAAGAAAGCGTTCCACTTCGGCTCATCATTAGAGCTAGGGGGTTCTGAAACATACCTCGAACGCGTGGAAGGATACTGCGGATAATCGCAGAGATCATTCATCTTAAGCTCGCGAAATTCACCGTAGGCTGTGATTATTGTTGACCATGTATACCAGGAAGAAGCTTCTGACCAGGGAATAATAGATCGAGGGCGGGCTGGAAGGTCCCTTACCTGGCCTTGCCCCGTCACAGGGCTTAGCCAATGCCCGACAAACTGCGTAGGTGTCTGCGCCTGGGACGTCGTCGGAAACGGCACTGCTCTCTCTGCTGTCGCCGGACATATCCGGTGCTCACGTCCTATCAGAAAATTAGCAAATCATCACGTCAAGGTCTTCATGGCTGCCAAGTCAACAATTAAGCATGTGTGGTTGAGTTTACAAGAAAGGCAGGAAAGCATGGTAAGCTAAGAAAATCCAACAATATGTCATAAGGGTTGGGAGGGAAAGAGAAGATGACCCACTCAGTGGTATTTCACGAAGTTGCTCAATGACCCGCGCGACGTGGAGGGTAGAAAATCAGGAGAACGTGGAAGCCAAGGGGTCTAGGACTCTAAGGACTTGTTTTTACCGTAACCAGGCAGGTAAGCGAACCAATTGAATTTTGCTGACTAAGAGGGTATTTCGTCGTTAAATAGTAGGCACACATTGCCCGTGTATTGCCCGCACATTGCCTGTACATTGCCCACACATTGCGCTCACATTGCACACATAATAGATAGATAATACATAGATAATACATTGATAGTGGGTCTAGTAAATAAAGTTTAGGGGGAATGTAGGCGAGACCCCAGGTAATCAATTGCGATATCTAGCCGAGGTCTTAGGACATGCATATCGATGCACTAGTCCTCGAGATACAAGATTCCCCAGTGCATACTGGTGAGAGCCAAGTACCCATGCTTCCCTCTCTCCGATATAGTAGGCGAGGCATGGAAACCAGACTTACTACAAATATTGGCTTCAAACATAGGAACTAAGAGTCGGTCGTACGATCTAACTACGATCTTCCCAAGTTCGCCCCATCTGCCTGCCTGCCCTAGGCTCTAGTTTCGTTCAATGTTACCTACCAACACAACGAGCAATGATAGTGCGGCTCGCCCGTTCTTCGTCAACGATCTGTAGCAAGAATGGCTACTGTCGATAGATTAAAACTGTATCGAATTGCGCAGTTTCTATACTATAGTGGGACATCCCATTGTGGTAAAGCACACATAAAGCTACCACGCTAGGGCCTTCCGCCTAGAGCGGAGGCCTATGTAGCGGATTTCCTCTGCCACTTCTTGGACTTTCCTTTCCGTTTTAGTGCTCAGACCTTGCCGCTTTTTGCTCACTGACTAGAACTGGATCGCTGGAGCGAAGCTGAGTCCGCTCAGGGTGACATGTGTTCTGACAGTACACTGTTCAGTGCCGTGCTGCTTTGCGAATGAAAGAAACAAAGTTGTGAGTGAGAACAACGAACCCATCGAGGACTCTGGCACAACCTCTGCATAGAGGGCAGCTTGCTGCCCGACGGCCTTGACCAGGCGATGAGAGACTCGATCTCCAATTCTCAGGGAGAAGAATCTGATATTCGATTCACCGACTGAGACCGCTTTGCGCATGAGTACAATCTTTCGCTTATCACTCCTCCCTTCTTGAGCAACTCCTGCGCGTATCTTGCATCTTGTATTACTTAAGTAATCAAGAGAGGATCTAGCATAAAATAGGTGTATTTTATCGTGAAATAAACAAATCTGGACTGTAGGCAATCAGGTTGAAAGGCCTATCATGTTACCCCTCTAAACGTTTCAATTAGCCTCTCGTTACCCGGCATGTCCAGAACATCAAATGCCATACGGCCATCGTTGTCATCGCGAGGGCGCAACCATGGAGCCAGCATGAATGCTCTTTTCCCATCGGCATCCTATTCCCCCGTCAGCTGGAATCAGGCCTGTTATCGAGAGGGAAACTTACCGTTGTTTTGATAGCAAGACCCATTCGTATTAGACTACCCATGGCCTTCTCCACAGAAAATGTGCGACATAGATCGCTGTACCTCAACGTCCATGCAAGTGCACATATCAATAAAGGCTCTTTCACGCAAGCTTTAGCGGTTTCTTCAAAGAACTGATCATCAGAGAGCGTGGTGTCTGCTCCCGCCCTCACAGACCGTTCAGTCCGTGGCAGAAAATCGCCATCAATGTGTTGAGGCATAAAAATTTGCCATATTTGCCAGACACCTTCAGGAAAGTATGCCACAATTATATCCTCGAGTAGAGATTCGGCCTTGGTGAGCAAATGCAACACTGTGGTTTCATTCCAATCATCCCTGTTCATCTCAATATCCGAGGCACTGAGGAGGAAGTTGACATAACCCATGACGACGTCGCAGGTTAATTGGTGGTGAATGCCATGCTGAATGAGGCGCCGACGTAAAACATCCTCGAATCTAATCTGCGCGGTATCAACGGATAAAGTCTCTGCCCTGAATACAAGCTTCATGGCATTGAAAACACGCGACCGATCTGCGTACGAGAAGATCTGCAGCATCAACTCAACCCAGATGTCAGCAGCCTCTTTGTCTTGTCCATCCGCATGGTATCGTCTTATATCCAACAACCTTTCTGTGATCTCCTCGTTCGAGACCTGTTGGCTTTCGTACCCTTCGTTGGGCGATAGCGGCTGAAGCAGGAACTGACCACGGCCGTCAGGAGAGAGGTGTGGCGCATCTGTATGTGGGAAAGGCGATAAATTGGAGAGAAAACCCAGCATCTCGGTACTCAGTGGCGTGGCTTCCTCATGTTGAGGGGAGCTATCCTGGAGTTGACGGCTCGTGTTAACATCCAGGCCAGGTGGCGTCTCCAAAGCAACTATGGAAGCTCTGCCTTTGTGACCTGACTCTGTCGGGGATGCCACGTCATTTGAAGTTTGCGGCGTACGTATTGAGAAGCCTGGAGGAATCTGTGGGCTCGATGCTGTTGTAAAATTATTAGCAAGAAGTGGTCCAGTCTAATATAACCAAACACTGTACCTTGTGTAAGCCGTTCCACTGTAGACATATGGTAGCGTGAGGCTCTTCTCCGGACCTCTTCTGGAGGAATTGGCTCGCCATCCAAGAAAACTTCGCTCTCCCTATTATTCTGTTCCCTCCTGTTGATGATGGCAGCAGCAGCGCTCCAATGTTCAGATCTCCGGTATTTTTTGAAACCCCAGTCTCTCAAACGGTCTCGGTACTGAGTTTCGCTTGTTGCTGTTAGGTATCCTGTTGGTTTACAAAAAGCGGAGAGAAAGTTACTCACCTAGCGTGGAAGTCGTGATGCTCTTCCATGACTTTCATCAAATTTTTGAGGGTGTGCGTCTTCCATAGGGATCGAATCGTTTCCTTGAAATGTTCCCATCTATCATCTCCTGACAGACTAGGTTGTAGTAGCTCAGACATTCTCAAAAACCACTATGTGTCAAGCAAGATGTTGGGTAGGATAAGCAAACCTGAGTCTGTTTGGACGTCGCTTCCGGAGCATATTATATACCCACGCTTGGGTGTCTATTTGGCTGGTAACCTAATCGACTCACTGCAGAGATAATGACAGGGACGACGTACGCATCCTAGGCTCAGATTTGGGATAAGCCAATAGGTAGCACGCGGAATGCCGATCGCCGCTTTGCGTCTGCGTAGTGACCTGGCAGATGAGTTGGCAAGGCGCCTTAAACCTTCCCAGCCAAGGCTGTGGTACATGAGCCGCATACTTTCGCAATTTGCCCGGGCTTGGGACACTATCTGCGTCCAGTAGACCACAGCGTTACGATCAGGGCCTGTATTCATTTGAGCCGCATTTCACTCGATTTGCATGATCCGATCCACCGTTACTCGGCGGTGTGGACTGGGAACCGTCACAAAACCAAAGAGTGGAAGATAAGGCCCTGAATAATTCCAAGAAGTCTGAATTGCTGATTGTCCCCCATATGATCAATTTGGACCGGGCCAATTACACGAGCAAACGGACTAGTTAGTTATCCATTATACAACTAATAACAGACACTCTCTTGGCGGTGGCCCGCCGGTCTGATCGCTGATTGGCCACCCCCTCGCGCCGCAGAGATTCTCTCCTTCTCTTCGTAGATTTCAGATTCCTACACAGCTCAGCTGCTTCTATTGCTTCGTTGTTCCGGTTCTTTTCTCCTGCTCCCTCGGTAGACGTATGCTCTCTCCTCGTCTGTTCTTCCCCTTTGGCTTACCGGCGCTGCGCCGATACACACTCTCTACGAAGACGAGAAAAGGAAGCATCAATGGAATGGATTGTATGCTATCTGAAAGCAGAAGAGAGTCGTGAGGAAGAGAAACTGAGAGCATCAAAAGACCTCATAATATAGGAGATCTGGCCAAAGAAAGCTCCTGCAACCCTCCAAACAAAGGGAAACCTCCTACAGCAAGGTGCTGGAACAAGGCGGTTCAATATCGTCATGTCAATGCTTGGTTTCAACACCATAAGCAACAAAAACCCTTGTAAAAAACAACGTTGGAGCGGCTCATCTTCTATTGCACACGGACCATAAGAGTCAAAACAGGCATACGACGGAAGGCACAATACACCCGAAGCATACAGTGGTTCTTAGCTCATGGTCGCTAGTGGAACCCCTGTTTTTGTACCATTTAAGGTATCAGCCTCACATTTTGACCCGGTCCAAGAACTGTTGGAAAAAGCCTGTGATCCTCCGTGCTAGAATAACTTTAAATTACCACAAACTACCTTCTACCTTGTAAACAGATGCCAATCACTCCGAGGACTTTAGGTTTAACCTCGACCCGAACTCAAACTCACAACAATCCAAAACAAACCTCACCATCATCAAACTCTTTCCCTGTGAACTCTTCCTAGGTGTTCGGTCATGTTATCCTTCCGACTGAAGAGCCTGCCACACTTAGGGCAATCGAACGAGCGCGGAGTGACATGCTGCGTTTCAATGTGGCGCATCAGCACTCCTTTGCGGGAGAACAAGCCGGAGTATTCGCAGCCCTTCCAGTTGCAGCGGAAAGGGCCGTCGCGGTTGCTAAAATGGGCAACAGTGTTAACAAGGGTATGGTGTTCTGGCCTAGCACTAAAGCTAGGTGGTGGATGGCTTACTCTTGGTTCTGTATGCGGGCCCGGCCACCGCCACAAGGGCTTTTGCTCTTGGTGTAATTATGTTTGTATGCCTTTGGCTGAGGCACCTTTTGTGTGGAGGGGATGGACGCTAAGGAATTGGTGCAAGTAGCACTCTGCGCGGTGCTATGGTAGCCGTTGACCGATGACTCGGCACTACCGTTCCCGGTTACGGCGTGGTGTTCGATGTTCGCGTTGAAGTCATGTAGACCAAGATGACTAAAGGCAGAAGACCCAGGAAATTTAGGACGGAGTGGTGAGCAGGGATGGTGCATGAGTTGATTGTATGGAAGAGGATCTTCAGAGAACATGGATTGTTCTGCAATCATGGAGGCAGGTGGTTGTTTAGCATAGGCACCTTGAAGAAAGTCAAACTTTCCAATACTCCAGTCGGCCTCGTCAGGTACAGTCGAACTGTCCATAGTGATATTGTGCGAAGACCATGCCATTTTGGGGAGGTTGTCACCGGCAAAGTAAATCGGAATATCCAGACAGCGTAAACTGCTTTTAAAGATTGCAACTGTTCAAAATTCCGAGTTCTTGGGGGAATGTATTTATATATTCAAGTGAAATCATGGAGCACCTGACATCGAGCACAATTTCATATGGTGAGTCTTTGCTAGATGCGTAGGCCATCGTGTATACCAAAATCAGAGTGAGGAGGCATATGGGGCCAAAGAAAATGTCATCCACCAATGAAAGAGAAAGGAAGCAGACTAAAATCAAGGTGTGGAGCCAAAAAGTGTCTCCTGCCAATGAAAGAGCATGGGCAAGATCCACCCTTTGGCTAGCTCTGGGCACCTTCTCCTGCGATAACTACACTGATACGTCGATACAGTACTATACCCTAGAACAAAGGGTTGAGTGCAGTCCCTGACAGAATCATTACCCAAAATCTCCTGGTTCCAGTCGGGGAGTTACTTGAAAAGACCTAGTCGAGAAGGGATGAAAGCCCCTATACTGCTTGCAGATTGATGGAAGTACTTTCGGGGCTCCCATGGACGGCCGTTTGGTACATGGACATAGGTGAAACGGGCCGAAGCCTGATGTAGATCACGTGCTTCCACCTGTCACTGCTTCTGCGTCGATTTCCGTTCTTTTCTTTTAAGCTTTTGGATAACTGCAAACGGCCTAGCTAGATTGAATTGAAGTCTGGCTTTAGCCTTTCACAATAGGAGATAGCAAAGGCATAAATGTCACGCCTTTCATGTCCGAGGGGACTGTGACGAATGATTTCACACACTCGACAGCTGGAGAATGCACTAGCGGCACCGGTGGCACATAGCAATCCACTCTCTTTTGTCGGTTATGTTTGCTACAGTCATCTCATCCCTCTTCACCTTCGGCGTATAGGAAGGTTAATGAGCATCGCGTGCCCTTAAATTCGCGATTCTGATATTGGGATCGCAAGAACAAGAAGCACGATGGTTCCTCACCCCAAGAGCAAACGTGCATGCTCCAAAGACATATCCACTCTTTTCCAATCGCTCTCGACGCTTCTTCTTGGCGAGCTCGTCTCGCTGTGCAAAAAATTGTTTCCTACCCATCATTAGATTGAAAACCCAAGAGAGGGTAACGATAGGACACAGATGTGGAAGCATGGGAAGAAAGAAGATGGGCAGGATGGATTGGCCAGAGAGACTTGAAGCTTCAATTTATAGCTTGGGTGTAGCGCACAAGCAACTGTAGACAAGCAACAAAAAGAACATTTTCCTGATCCACCTCATGGCGGATGAAAAGTCATATTTGTGAATTTGCGTCATCATTTTCTTGATGCGTTTCTTTTTTTGAGGGGAGAAGGAGAAGGAAGAGGTGAGCTGGAGCATAGAGCACTTCAAAGAAATGAGGGTACGATTAGGGCCATCAAGAAAATAATACACAAATAAACAGCACTGTGGGACCCGAATGCTCCCTTTGGGTATAGTGTGAGCATAGTCTGAGTGCTCAGTAGATGGCTCTGATGAGCCTCTGAGTAATCACTGAGCAGCCACTGAGCACTCACTGAGCGCTCATTAGACCTCAGCGATTCCTCACGTGATAGATCTGATCTGCTCAGTGACCGTGAGTCCGGACTGAAATGTACTCAGTGAGCCTGACTCTGAGCGCCCTCATAAAAGCGGCGGCAGCTCAGATAGGAAAGCCCCACCCGGCAGAGGAAATCCTCTACATAGAGGTACAAGTGGTAGCCTAGGTTACAACGCAGCGGTTTGCTTACGGCAAACGTCCGAGATCAAACTCCTACGGATTGGGAAAGATGAAACAGACGAGCAATAGATTTATCTCGAGATGTCCTAGAAACAACCCTGACTTTTCGACTTTCGACCTTCGACCCTAGCATCAATCATCGAAATCCACCATCTGGCTTTCGATCCACCCAAATGACATCGACGAATCTGCAACAGACGGTATGGACTGCCGGACGGGGCTGTCCACTTTGAGTCTTCCATAGAGTTTCTGCCAGCTCTTGATAGGAAAGCCCACACCTTCTGAGATGAAACCGAATGGACCTTCGTCTCCCACAGCCTTGGATAAAGCCTCGAGGGCGTCCGCGCACCGAGTGATCCGCGTGCAGAGTGGTTTGTTGATTCGATCTGCTTTCCCATATTTGCGAAGTGCGAGGATGGAAGCCTCAAGTAACTGAATCGTATTGAGAGATGTGACCCCGCTATCACATCTCTTAATCAGATCTGGGACCATACGGGCCGCGAGAAGCACTAGACCGCATGCGTACGCAAACTCGGCGTGTTCTGTTAGAGACGCATTCTGAAAATAGCGGCTAGCCGAATCTTGCCCTGTGTATTGGTGCAATTTTCTAGACAGCTCAACCGCTGCTATCAAGCATTTGACGAAGCCGTCCCGAATCGCCGCAAACTCAAGAGGTGTCTCTAACGAGTTGTCGAGTAGATGTCGCGGGTTGTCAGGGCATTCTGTGCATTTCAGCGATAGCGCGAGAGCCAGGATCAGAAATGGTCGGTGCAGTCGAAGCCGGTAGTACAGATAGCGAAGATGGATTATGATGCGTAGTCGAGAGACATCATCGCTGTTGCTGTCGTTTGGCACGTATTTCAGACGTCCGGATAGGGATTGTTTCCATTCCGTCAGCCGGGCATGTTCTTCATAGTAGTCTTTGAAGTTACATGCAACCTTGTGTATCTGGCAACCGCCTTCGTAGATGCGGAACTCTCGTTCAATGTCCATCAATGTGTCAACAGGTTGATAGAGACGAGCCCAGGCGTTGAACGCCACATACCCTATTTGTTGTGTTGGAAGTTGATCGTCGTCAGAGATAGTAGGGGCCCTCGGGAAAGCCGCGTTGCAGTCAGAACAGAAGTTAGGACGTGCTACGCCACGGTACAGAGCGAGTGTGCGCTCAGAAACCTGTATTGCATGCCAAATCCTCGACCGCAAATGCAATTCTTTCTCTGAAATCGGGTGGTAGGCTCCAGTTTTCGTATGCATGCCCTCAGAATGAGCCCGACAGATAGCGGAACTGATGGCGACCGATGCTTCCTCGAAGTCTCCCTTTTCAAAAAAGTACTGGGCTTGGAGCACGTGTCCCTGAATCAGCACCATGGTGTTACCTGATGCTTTTACTGCTGGTAGCAAGGACGAGCCACGATTGAAAAAGTCCATCGCTTGCTGAGTAGTGCGCTGGTCATAAGCCCTAGAAGCAAGGGCAAAGCAAAGGCATACTATTGCCATGTTGGACGCTGGGGCATCGTCCCGTCTAGTCCTGACCACTCGGTAAAACAGTTTGAGGTCTGGAAGGTCGAAGATGGGAAGGATAGAGCAGTGCACGGTGATGAAAGATTTTAACAAGCTGTCTAAATCTTCGATGTTCATCTGCCACATGCTTTTGGACCGAGAAATTAGCGAAGCCGTAGGAGTCTGTTTGCGAGCGATCGCAGGCGCTGACGCTGAGTGGTCTTTTGACGCTGTGCCTTGCTTCTTATGAGTGGCGAGCTTAGCTGGATGTGTCTCTGTGTCCATGGAAGGCTTCTTGGCCGAGCTCGATGCCTTGTCCTTTTTCACGTCCTCCGCGGAAGGAAACAGGTGTTTCAAGCATCGTCTCACAGCCTCCGCCTCTAGAGCCCACCTCTCGGTCATATCCTTGTTTGCAAGAGCAGACTTAACTTCATGATATAAACCATTCTGCTGATAGTGTGGGTCGAATCTTTCGAAAACACGTTTAAGACGCCTGAGAGCTGTTGCTGGGAAAGGGCGTGATTTCCTTGACGATGCTTCAAGATCAACAAGACAGGCCTCATTCTCGAATTCTTCTCTCAGTGAGCTGTCCGGCCATTCGGGTATAAGGCAGATGAGCCTAAGACTGCTTAGGTCTGCCCAGCCAAGAGAACCTGGATAATAAGTCCCGAGCTTCCGCTCTATCATCCTTAACAGCTCTTTCCTTTCATCGTCCTCGTCTTTCGTGAAATTAGGATGCGTCAATCTCAAGACTTGAGACAGTTCCTTCAATCCTTCAGAAGTGAATGAACCACTGCCCGGGCTTGGATCCCTTGATTGAATCTCAATGAGCTTTTGCGTCCATTTTTCTCGTAACGCCTTAGCGTCGACAGAGCCCCCTGCAGGCGAATCTGAGTGTCTCCTTTTCTTGGACGACCTCTGGACTGAGGCCTCGCGTACCGGATCAGAGCCGTTGATCAGGATTGGGCTATCCTTGCGCCCATTGGGTATGTCCGGGCTTCCTTCGACAGTTTTAGCAAGCTCCTTCGCATTGGAGTTTGAAAGTTTGATTCTCTTGGCCGCGGGCGAATAAACATCCTGTTCTTGATCCTCGATAGGAGCGCAAGAGACACCTTCGACAGGCGCGTGAGATACACCCTGGGTAGGTGCACGAGAGACGCCCTCGATTGGCGCACGGGAGACACCCTCGGTAGGTGCTCGCGAGACGACCTCGACAGACGCGTGAGAGACACCCCCTATAGGTGCACGAGGGACATCAGGACTTCGTGCAGTCTCATTCCCGCTAATAGTGCTATCAGTAAATGGCTCGGAGAATGGGTCTGCTGGCTTACCTCGTCATAAAGCCGTTCATTTGGTACGAACATAGATTTCCCGTGCCTCGAGATTGACATTCCTTGCAAGCTTGAATTGAAAGTTAGCAGCGCATCTTGTGTCATCAGGTACGATATGGCTTGTCATATGACATATCGTGTGGTAATGTAGGAAAGTGAATACTACATACCTGGCAATCTTCGGTCACAGCGGCTATGTCTTCGCTGGCATGCGAAACATGAACCCAGTGCGTATTGCTGTGATCGGCTGTTCATGATGGGCAGGGGCACTACCACTCTCTGTTTCCCGAATCAGTGGGCTTCAATCAAATGATGTCAAAGAGCCTTACTGCTTTTGTCCCACTCTATCATTCAGGTTTAAAAAAAAGTGCCACGGCGTGGCCCAAGACACGTGAAACGGATGTCAACACTGAATCCCGAGAAGCCCTGCAAGGATGGACTTTGAAGCCCACCCTACCGGAGTGCAGACGATGTAGTAGAGATGATGATTATCAAGATAAAATAGCTTCAGATCTCACGAGATGGCAGAAGATGGGAAGGAGATATAGGTGAGGTGAGGTGAGGTAGGGTGGTCGAAGCAACAAAGGAGTGACGCTAGCCGTTCGGCGCCTTATAGATCAGGCGCCAACGGAGGCACGGCAAGATTTGGTCGAATCATGCCTTTACATATCCTGTTGAAGGCAATTAGACTGTTCTCTCGATATATAGGCATAGAGACTAGGCAGCATATAGCTATTCCGTTCGGAAATAAGAGGAGCCGCCGTTATGTCTTTATATGTCACAGGCTGCCGCCATGGGTGTGGTAGTTCAAACATGCCTGACTAAAGGAAATGTAAATTTGATATAGACGGGGTGTGAAGGTTACAGTGTACAGGTGGATTATAAAGCGAACTTTTACCAACAGTTCTATCAGGCGATCGGCAGGGTAGGTCTAACATAGGGCAGACGCGCCTGCATCTTCATTCCTATGGTTAGCATTGTCCGTTCTGCACGCAATGAAATGGAAAGGAAGATGATAGAGTATAGAGGCAAATGGGCAAGCATAGAGACCTTAAGGAAGGATCACGATTTGTACTGCGGGCGGCCAGGGCTCCGTAAATAGCACAGGTGGAGGAACTTAGGGTGCTCGGTGGGCAGCTCAATGTCCCGAGTCACCACATTTGGACAAGAGAAGTGTTGCAAAATTTCCGGTCCACACGAACTTCAACCGGTGGGAGAGGCACACAGCCGTCACAATTCAGAATAATGATAATGCTAGGGCACCCGAAGTCCATGCCGAGCGCAGGGGTCGCGAAGGATCAGGTGAGGCATGTGGACAATCCAGTGCTTATAAAGAGACTCATCATTCGCAGCAGTGCATTCACGAGCCAGATGGTTAAAGAAACCGGATCGGTTTACAGGGTCGAAAATGGAATCAGGCCGTTGGGTGGATTCTGAGGACATAGATGCCATGCCGGAGCTCAGCACCATCCCGACCTAATTGGCGTGCCTCTGTGTCCTGCCAAAGGGTTCAGACACTCTTTCACCAGGTATAATTCCAATTCGAGGCCTCAGAAGCGTCCATAATAGGGGAAGTGATGTGGTTGCCGTCCCAGATGACAGGCCGGCCGCTCTGTTCAGCGTGTACTGCCACTGAAGCATGGCTTAATCACTCGAGATGGATGCAAGTATAAGTGTATGAGAGCAGGTCAACAGAGATCTGAGAAACCTCATTTCTCAGCTTCATTCACCAGTTGCTCAACCTCTTGTTCAGTCCACCGATGGAACAGCTTCCTTTTGTCGGAGAGGTCAGCTTCCTTCGGCAACCCATCCTTCACAGGCTGAATATGAAGCACGGGTACATCAAATTCATAGACATCCTTCCATTGCTTGTTCCCAGCCTCCATGATGTCCTTCTCCACGTATTCAAAGGGCCGTCGCTTGTTCAGCTGCACAACGGTGTGCTTTGCAGTATCGCAGAGACCACAGCCAGCACGGGTAAAGAGAGTCAACCGGGCTGGACCGAAGAGGGTGCGTGTAGGAAACATAATGAAATCGGCAATTGATGGAGTTGGTGGTGGAGGGAGAAGATTCGAGGCGGACGCGCGGAGATCAACAGCGGCGGTCAGACCGATGTCTCCGCGATGGAACCTTCGAGCTTCGCCCAGCTAAACCGCGTTAGGTAACCTGCGCCAGCGCAGTTATAACCCTCTCTCCCCGCGATTCTTTTCTCTGCCAGAATTCACCGTCGGTCGCTCGTTACACACTATGCCTGAAAAGTGCGTCCACAAAGGTTGTGGGAAGACTTTCTCCGACCCGGAGGAGGACTGTGTGTATCATCCGGGTCCTCCAGTGTTCCACGAAGGGCAAAAAGGTAAGTACCTTGGTCGCTGGAGCTATACTCCATTGGCGTCTGTCTTTTTTCCATGGGTTGAGGCTCGTACAATCGATCACAGCTATTGCTACAATCCCAACCTTGCGACGTGAAGCTAATTTATCAGGCTGGAAATGCTGCAAACCCCGCGTCTTGACATTCGAGGAATTCCTTGAGATCCCGCCATGCACAACCGGCAAGCACTCAACGGTCGATGACACGCCAGCTCCCGAACCACCCAAGGCCGAAGAGGTGCCTCCTGCGCCTGTTCCCGTCGAAACCAAGCTTCCCGAGCGCCCAGCTATCTCCCCTGCCATCGCGCCTCCTTCACCCCCCGCGAAGCCGCTAGTAGAAGAGCCCGACTCTGACGACCCTGAGCTGGAAATCCCTGCCAATGCAACGTGTCGCCGGAGAGGCTGTGGTGCTACTTACACTGGTGCCACTGTTCGGGACGAGGAGAAATGTGTCCATCACCCCGGTCAGCCAATCTTCCATGAGGGCAGCAAAGGATGGTCTTGCTGTAAGCGGCGGGTGCTGGAGTTCGATGAGTTCTTGAAGATCCCAGGATGTACGGAAAAGACACGGCATATGTTTGTTGGCAAGGTCAAGCCAGCTGGTGAGGAGAAGGTTGAGTCTGTCAGGTATGTTGTGCTTGAGCACGCCAGGCGCGTTGATCCTTCAGAGTGCAGAATTGACCAAGATACTTCTATTAGGAACGACTTCTACCAGACCCCGTCATCCGTGAACGTTTCGCTTTACTTGAAGAAGATTGACAAGGAGCGAGCTCGCGTCGACCTCGAAGCCAAATCGATCACTTTTGACCTTCCGACTACCGACAACAAGCGCTTCCAAGATACCTACAAGCTCTTTGCTCCAATTGACCCTGAGAAGTCATCGTTCCGCGTGCTGGGCACCAAATTGGAGCTGACGCTGGTCAAGGCAGACGGTACCAGTTGGCCGGTCCTGCGCAGCGACGACAAGTGGTCTGGCGAGCGCATCCAGGTTGGCAATGCTGGACGGGCATAGATGGTTGGACATTTGGGGTGGAAACATACAGGACGTAGTTAGGTAGTTGGCTTTGATGCCTGTTATGAGAGCCATGACCAGGTAGCTAGAGCTGCCAGTGATGAAAAGTGTCTATCGCAATGAAGCAACACGATTCGACGCCAGTCGATACTCTCGGACACCAGCACATAGTCGGTGCAGACCCTTAAGCTCTCAGGATACTGACAGCTCCTGCACCGTGGAGCAGGTAGACCAAGACCTTACTCGCAAAGCGTAAGCCAATCTACGTCGAGCTCGTCCAGATCCAACACCAGAATCGATCTACACAAAATCTCGAGTTGAAAAAGGTATATACCGTCCCCTCCACAGCTAGAGCGCATGGAGCTCCAAAGAGGAACCCTAGCCCAGCCATATGTGTGAGGGAAAATGGGAGACGCACATTGTTCTCCGGAGCCGGGAACGGAAGGAAACCCATGGAGGAAAAAACCACAAGAATAACCCTCAGCAAGCCATCAATGATGGAGCCCCGTGAATAAAAATTTACATTTGGTCAATGTAAACCTCTACTGATGATGGGGAAAGAAAAAGAAAACAAGCAAGGCCGGGGCTTCGGCTGATATTTAAGGTAAAATTTTAGACTGACGCTAGTTCTGATTGGGCGCGGATTAACAGTTCATCCGGAGGACTGGGCATGGTCACCGAGGCCGTCCAAAAATGGAAAGTAGGGTTTTGCCGATAGGGCTGAAACAGTCATCTGACATGTCTCAGGCTTCCATGTGAAAACCCCGCCGTCGTGGAGACTTGGAGACTCCCAGTTGTTGAGAGTCAACATTGCAACCGGTGTGACACCTCGAATACATCGAAATAGGAAGAGAGGAACTATTTACAGCTAGGATCATATACGAGAAGTTATATCCGGAGACACACTCTATCGCGTATGAAATGCTTAGCGTAGTGGTCAATACTGGCCAAGCACCCCTGGCCGCTTCCAATCATGGAGCGGAGGCACGAGACCAAGCTTGGCCTCTAGTGTCTCGTTGTTTTCTTCTCTCAACGTCACTTTCTTTCCCTTTCAACTCCGTCAACTTCGCCTCTTTTGTTCCACCTGAAACATTCCCATGTGACCTCTTTCCTCTTGGGATTTCCTTGCTGGTCCGTGCCATCGCATTATTTCAGTCCCTGAATCCCCCTCCCACTCTGCAGATCCTCCGAATTTCCTACGTCTGGCAGAAATTGTTGATTGTCAAGACTCGCGCTGTATCCAATCCCAGACTGACATTGCTGGCCTCAACAGCCCGTGAATTGGATTGACCAAGAGCCAGAGTGAGCTTCTTTTCCTGCCGTCACGGCATACTCCTTTTCTCTTCCCCTCCCCCCATGGGCTCCTCCGACAACGTCAACGGTGCCACGCCGGCGCTGCGATACATTCCCCTCTCCTACTCCCCGGCGGACTCCCAAGCGTCAGCCCTTCGCCTCATTCTCACCCTCAACCCGGATTGGGAAGGCCCTGGTAACAAGATCGAGTTCGTGCGCTTCACCGACGGCATCACCAACACTGTTTGTCTCTCCACTTGCGCGAGACCCCGCGCCAGGCTGCAAGGCCATTCAAACCTGCTCTGTTGACTGACTCGGCCGTGCAGCTTTTGAAAATCATCAACCGCAAGTCCGGTTTGACGGACGAGCAGATAGACAATGAGGCTGTACTGATGCGAGCGTACGGAAATGGCACAGAGATCCTCATAGACCGTGAAAGTACGAATTTCCAGGACCTACCCCCTAACCTCCCCCGAAATGCTGCCCCATCTGCGCCTTTGCTGCCCAGTGCGACCTTTGCTGAAAGTAGACCTTGTGTGCCATAGGAGAAACCACCTCTCATGCGCTCCTCGCCAGCCGCGGCCTCGCTCCTCCCCTCCTCGCCCGTTTCAAGAATGGCCTCCTTTACCGATTCATGCGTGGCCGGCCCTGCGGACATCTGGACCTGGTCACTCCACCGATCTTCCGTGGTGTTGCCCGCAAGCTTGCCCAGTGGCACGCAGTCCTCCCTATCGACGGCACTAGCACTACGCCTTCGGCAGATGCCTCAGTCCTAGCCAACCGAGCGGAAGAAAAGCAGGATCTCGAGGTCATTCACCCACGTCGCCCGGGTCCCTCTATGTGGGCTGTACTTCAGAAATGGATTCTCGCCCTCCCAGTGGCCACGCCCGAGCAGCGCTCCCGGCGGCTAAGCTTGCAGCAGGAACTGCAGTGGGCCGTGAGCCAGCTAGACGATGGACAGGGCATCGGTGAAGACGGCGTACGTCACCAAAGCAGCATTTACCTAAGACATCCTGGCTGACTATATACGCAGCTTGTTTTCTCACACTGTGATCTCCTTTGCGCAAATGTGATCGTCCTGCCCCGCGAAGAAGGCAGCCAGAAGCCGGACGAGATTGCGCCGGTCAACTTCATCGACTACGAATATGCAGTCCCCGCCCCAGCCGCTTTCGATATCGCGAATCACCTGGCCGAGTGGATTGGTTACGACTGCGACTACAATATGACACCCACCCAGGCAGTGCGCCGGCAATTCTTGACCGAGTACACAAAGAGTTACGTCCAACACCGTGGGCTGGACGCATCACAAGTGGACGAGATCGTCGACCGATTATATCATGATGTCGATCGCTTCCGAGGGATCCCTGGTCTTTATTGGTGAGCAAAACACGCACATCCACCGATTCCACCACGCATTTCCCAAGGATACAGAACCCGTGCTGACAGCCAACGACATCAACAGGGGCGTGTGGGGACTCATCCAGGCCCAGATCTCACAAATCGACTTCGACTATGCCAGCTACGCCGAACTCCGACTGGGCGAGTACTTCGCCTGGAAGCGCGAAGTCGACGGCAGCCGGGCCAAGGCCGGCGAAGAAATGCCCCTCCGCGAGAAGCGCTGGGCGCAAGAGGCATAAGAGAAAAAGCAATGCCAGCATCACTGACCCCCCACAGCATTCGCAGCTTGCTTGACGCTATTCCCCTCGAACACCCACTTAGGATCAGCATTCCCGTCCACACCGGTCCACATCACCATGACCTGCAGTTCAGCGCACGGGTTTTTGCAGCTGGGCCACCCCCCGGGGATTTCAACAACAATGTTCCCGGGTTGAGTCGGGAGAAATCTGTTTGAAATGTTCGAATGTTTACAAAGGCCAATGGATGTATGAGCGGGGAGACACGTGCTTGGAGTGGAGCTGGGAGGTACACTGCAGGCACACATGCATTGCGACGTCATTGTCTTTTGTCTTCAACAGGACGGTGTTGGGAAATCAGCGTTTAGTTCCATGGCTATTTTCTTTCTTTGACTGCACATAGCTTTGATGGATCTCGAATGATAACTGTCTTCTTAGCAAAATAATAAACAGCCACCCGACTTTGCTTAGAGATCGCAACTGATACTTAATAGACTACGGACTTTCGTGGCTACGTAACTTGCATTTTCTTGCAGCAGCCCTGCATGGCTTCATGCACAGATAGAGGAAGATAATCCATAGTTGATCATTAGGCAATATATGTGCTAAGCGCTCATTCGGATAAATTAGCCCTTGGCCAAGTCTCGGACGTCGACTCATTCAGAAGGGGGATATGAAAGAAGCCTTCGTGCTGAATGCCCTATAGTCTTTGCCTAAATACCCTGTACACCTTAACTGTGCCTCACCTACACTTTCCGTGCTTCGCGACTTCCCTCTCTACCACCCTGACTCCTCCTATGCCTTCTTTGGGGCCACGAATTACACTGTACTTATCTGCCATGGTACCTAGGTACTAGTAAACATATTGCTGCGACTGTCATTCTCTTATCCTATTTTGTTTTGATTCCCTTTCCACCTTGTTAGGCCTAGGAGAATCGGTCGTACAAAGTGTATATTTTGTATAAGACCCTTAGATGAGCCTCCCATATAGCTTTAAGTACCTGTCAAATAGAGACTATTTTATCTATATTTGTCCGCAAAAGCCCTCTGCTGATATATGTCATAGCCTCCCCCGCCTGATATCCATTGTTTCCCTATATTTTAGCAGCCACCACTTAAATCTAGCCTCTCCCCGCAAATAGAGCACTCATAACGAATACAATCCAGATATGGCCTCATCTAAAACAGGACCATGCGATAAGCTTGCGCGGACCCTGGTTAACGCGGGTAAATTCGCCCTGTCGACCGAATTAGCATACAATGGCGGATTGTTAATGTGGGCCAGTCATCGCAGGCGGATCGGGCATCCCAGCGGACACGCGGCCTTCATTAGCTGGCGACAAGTTTAGCTGGTGCACTGACTTTTGCACCTTGGCCACATTCAACCTTAAATCACGTCTTGGTTTCACCCTCGAATTGAATTTGGCACTCTTGTTCGACAGGAATAATAAAAATGGGGCTCTTCCTCACGAGAGAGGAACAATCGGGCCTCAGAATGTTCTCTCACCACCGCGCTGCACCCGATTTCTGTTGGCCGTGGATTCTTGAAGCTCAGGCTGTGACATCGATGAATAGGTGCTGGTCCCCTGGACAAGGAATCGCACGATGATCAGGGGAGATCAGACCCTGGCTGCGGGATGTTTCACAAAACGGTCGCCGGAGAGCGACCCGGGGACGACGAAGGCTGGATTGAAGGTGCCTGGTCATGGTGTCAAGCAACTTTGTCAAGGATATCTGGCACTGGCGACAGACAATTACGGGCACTTAATGATCGCCGCCAGATCCCTCTTCGAATCCCTCAGGATCCGCAATTAGTCGACGAGCGACGAGGCCACGCATACATCTCCAACTCGATTCGATCGTCGCGGTACACCATATACGATTTCCTTCCCAAGCAGTTGTGGTTCCAATGGACTCGGCTAAGCAATTTTTACTTCTTGTGCATCGCCATCCCACAGGCCATTCCGGGAATCAGTACGACTGGTAACTATACGACTATCCTGCCACTGCTTTTCTTTGTCATGTTCGAGATGGCCAAGGAAGGCTACGATGATTACCGGAAGCACAAGTTGGATAAGGTGGAGAACAACCGCAAAGCTACTGTTTTGAAGAACGGCGCAGGTGGCATGGAGGGGGCGGTGTTTCAGGAGAAACGATTATGGAATTGGACATTCAAAGGGCCATCAGTGTTGGAGACAGTCGAGGAAGCACCAACCGCCGGATATCCCCTGCAATGGAGTGCAACCCGCTGGTGCGATATCAAAGTGGGCGACGTTGTTCGGTTGAAACGAGACGAGTCGGTCCCAGCAGACCTGGTTTTGCTGTACGCCGAAGGAGAGAACGGGATCGCGTACGTCGAGACCACGGCCTTGGATGGAGAGACAAACCTGAAAAGCCGACAGGCGCTGCCTGACTTGCAAACCTGCGAGACGATTGAAGGCATTCAGTCGTGCTCAGCGGATTTCGTTATCGAGGATCCCAACCGCGATCTCTATGAGTTTAATGGAAGAGTGACAATTGGCGAGAAGACGCTGCCATTGACCTTGAACGAGGTACTCTATCGCGGCAGCACTCTGCGAAACACGGGCCTTGTCATCGGCCTGGTCGTCAACACCGGCGAAGAATGCAAAATCCGAATGAATGCAAACCACCACTCGATCGGGAAGAAACCGCGACTTGAGAAGTTCGCAAATCATATCGTCCTGTTCCTGGTTTGCTACGTGATTCTCCTGTCCGTTGGGTGCACGATGGGATATTATATGTGGCAGCGGTCGACTGAGCGGCATTCATGGTATCTCAGCGATGCCTCGGTCAATTACAGTGACATTTTCATTGGATTCCTCATCGCATTCAACAATAACATTCCGTTGGCAATGTACGTGACTCTGGAGGTTGTCAAGATCGGCCAACAGCTTATGCTGAATGGCGACGTGGAACTCTACGACGAACCGTCCAATACGCCGATGAGATGCAACACAAATACCATCCTGGAGAATCTGGGTCAGGTCAGCCATGTCCTCACGGACAAGACTGGGACGTTGACAGAAAATATCATGAACTTTCGGAAAATTAGCGTTGCAGGGACAGCGTGGATGCATCATTATTCAGAAGAACAACCAACTCGTCAGCACAGTGGGACGTTCGACTCCTTCAAGCTGGAAAAGGACGACTCAAGCTCGGAATCACTTCGCACGGTGAGCACTGCCCAGCATACCGAACGGCCGACTACCGAGCTCCTCCAACATATGCAACGCGAATCTGTTTCTCCTCTCTCCCACAAGGCGAGAGACTTCATCCTCGCCATGGCTATCTGCCATACTTGCCTCCCAGAGACCCGGGACGGGACCATTGATTTCCAAGGCTCTTCACCCGACGAAGTTGCACTCGTCCGAGCTGCACGAGACTTGGGTTATTCACTGATGAGCCGGACATCTCAGTCGATCACACTCGTCCACAGAAACACAAATGGTCATGAAATCCAGGAAACGTACGAAATCCTCGACGTCATTGAATTCAGCAGCAAACGGAAAAGGATGAGCATCATCGTACGCTGTCCCGACGGCCATATATGGCTTATTTCCAAAGGCGCAGATGATATGATCCTCCCGCGCCTCAGAAATGCATCCCTGTTCGTTCCCGAGATTCAAAAAGAGCGCAAAAGCCGTGAGATCCAACGAAAAAGTCTCCATTTGGAACGGAGGAGCACTGGACGGTCCATGGAGATTTCTAATCGATCATCATGCTCTTCTCGTGATGATTTCCCTGTTGATGATAATCTGATTACGAGTCGCTGCATGGAGCATGTTGATAATTTCGCGGCTGATGGACTTCGAACCCTTCTTTTCGCTCACAAGATCATACCGATCTCCGACTACACCCGTTGGAAGGAGCAGTTTCAAGAAGCGAACACATCTGTTGTGAATCGCCAGGAGCGCGTCGAGGCTGTCTCTGAGTTGATCGAGGAGTCATTGGATCTCCTTGGTGCCACCGCCATTGAGGATAAATTGCAACAAGGAGTTCCGGAGACGATCAAGAAACTCCGACGCGCCCATATGCGGATCTGGATGTTAACTGGCGACAAGCGAGAGACTGCTATCAAAATTGCCCACTCTGCAGGAATTTGTCGGCCAGGCTCTGATGTCTTTCACTTGGTCGGTTCCAAAGCTGAAAATCTGGGAAGCCAAATTTCGACTGTGTTGGAGGAGCTCAGCACTGCGGCGGATCAGAGTTGCGGTACTGTTGTTGTTCTTGACGGTCACACTCTTGCCGTCATAGAGAAGGATGCTGACCTGAAGGATGCTTTTTACTTCCTTGTTGAGTCTGTCGATTCCATTATCTGCTGCCGCGCCAGTCCGGCTCAGAAAGCTGCGATTGTGGAGGCCATCAAATCTCGGATGCCAGGGTCATTGACACTGGCCATTGGAGATGGGGGAAATGATATTTCCATGATTCAAACAGCGGTATGGTCTATGTTCCTCATTGAAATGTCTTCTATCGACTTCATGACTGACGGTTCCTGAAAACAGCATGTTGGCATAGGAATCTCCGGCAAAGAAGGATTGCAAGCCTCGCGTGTGGCCGATTATAGCATCGCCCAATTCCGCTTCCTGCAGCGCCTGCTTCTGGTCCACGGCCGGTGGAACTATGTGCGCACGGCCAAGTTCGTGCTCCTGACATTCTGGAAAGAGTCCTTCTTCTACATGATGCAGGCTTTATACCAGCGGTACAATGGGTACACAGGCACATCTCTGTACGAGATGTGGTCGCTAACCGCCCTCAATACTCTCTTCACCTCCCTGTGCGTGATCGTCATGGGTGTGTTCGAGAAAGACATCAGTGCCGAGACCTTGCTAGCTGTTCCCGAGCTGTACGTTTACGGCCAGAGCAACGCTGGCCTGAACCTGAAAAAGTACCTCACTTGGATGGTCGGTGCCGTTTCCTCGGGCATGATCGTCTGGTTCACAAGCTGGGCAGCATACGCTGTTTTTGGACTGGCGATAGATCAAGGATTGTTCGCGTTTGGTGATCTGGTGTTTACACTGGCAGTCGTGTGGACGAATTGCAAGCTCCTGTAAGGTGCTCTCTGGCAGAACCAGGGAAAGATACCCTTTTCTAACTGTTTTATTCTCACAGTATCTTCGAAACGCATGACAAAACCATCATCGCAATCGCCTCATTCTTCATCACGATCACTGGCTGGTGGATTTGGAACCTATTCCTCTCTGGGGTATACGCACGTCAACCAAGCCCGTACGCGGCACGCGATAGCTTCACACATATCTTTGGGCGAGACCCGATGTGGTGGCTGACCGTGGGCCTTGTTCTGGGCATTCTCATCACCTTGGAACTCGTGTACAAATCGTTGCACAGGATGGCGAAACGGAGTGGGTTGTTGAAGCGTTTTCGATTTCGAGGAGGACGCCGGCTACGGCTGGCTAAATTCTTGGATGTGAGCTTCTGGCAGGAGCTGGAGCAGGATCCCACGGCAAGGGAAATGATTGCAAATGGCTTGTTTTCTAGCGAGTAATATAGATGCATCTATGGGCGAGTACATACTGCATTTCATACCCTACTAAACCTCCATAGCACAAAGATCCTCATTTCTCTCCATGTCCTAGCCTCTATAATTCTCCACCTTCATGTTTATTGTTCTGGGCTTTCATAGAAGCTTTCTTACTTCCTTCGAGCTCCAAGTTGCTCTCCATCATCATGCTTGAATGGAGTATATACTACCGCAGGATAGCTCTAGGAAGGGTTTACGTCGGCTTGGAAGCTTGAAACAGTTAAAGATGGGTTATCAGAGCCCTTTGGAATCCGTCACAAGTCCTTCTCAGTATCAGCCCATTCTTGATACCAACATAGTAAGTTAGTTCGTTACGCAGTAGTACCAATTAAGCGCTGATAAGCCCCTTCTCTCGATATTGATGATCTTATTGGCTTCCATCGGTGATCACCCTCTCACACGTTTTCGAGCATTGACTACGAGTGGTGCCCCTGACCTCAGTCAAAGCCCATTTATCCCGCTTCTAATCTGTTTCCCCGCACCGCACGGCAACCACCCTGACCATATATCTCTCGTCTCTGCCTAGGGTTACCGACTTAAATACTGATCTCACGCTTCTTTTTCCGCCCACTCTCGAGAGAACATTCAACGCTAGTAAACATGGCCACGGCCTGCCAGAGTGCGCGCATCTTGCGGCTCGCCTCCGTCGCAAGCTTCCTGCTCGCCTTCCCGCTATGCCTCGTTCACGGAGTCTTATCTCATGACCCTGCTCCTGCTGTCGGCCTCGTCCCGCTATGCACCTCGGCTATCGCCGCACTCTTCTTCCTACGCCGGCCGAGGCATCAACCCGGTCGCAGCGATGACGAGGGTATTAGAGAAACCACAGAAAGAACCGCAGAGACGACAGAAGACCCGACGGGCTATAGGCCGGTGATCGTGTTCCTCGCCGATGTGGCCCACGGCGCGGCATTGATGGTTGTCCTTGTGTTTACCTGGATTCATCAACAGGGAAGGGGTAACGTGGCGTTGAGCATGCTCGCTGCATATGCCACGATTCCGCTACTGGTAGACTTGTGAGTATTTACTACCCACCTCATCTTCCCCTGTGGCCATTTACATAATTACCGTGGAAGCAGTACAGCGAATTTTGACTGATTCCCCTTTACAGCTTTATACATCTCTACCTCGCCGTAGGCGCATTCTGTACTGGCTTCGCGATCCGTGATCTGATGCAATATCTGGCGTGGCAGGCCGTCCCACCCGATTGTCCAAACTGCAGCCACCGCGTGCGTCCGGCGTCGCTCCCGCCGATTCCCTGGTTACAATCGCAGAGCAGCGGTATCCCGAGCCGCTGGAAGCTAAAGATGCCTGCTATTAGTGCCGCCGAATGGAAGGTGCCCACGTGGCTCCGAGTCCGCGGCGGAGGAGAGGAAGCCAGGCTTTTTGTCGCTGAAGAGGAGCGATATAGAGATTTTCCGGAGGACGGGGAACCGTCTGGGGTAGATCAGCCTGAGCCGGTAGATGTGATTGTCAAGAGGGATAGGAAGGGCCCTACTGCGCCGGTTCGCGAGGGTGATTGAGACATGAGTGGTAATCATATGGGAGAATATGGGTTTATTGCGATTATGGGAGGCGCTTGTGAAGGATACCATAAGTCATGGCGCAGGACTCTTCTTCAATTTATCTATCGAGTGCCTTTTCTCCTCGAATATGCCCGAAACTCTGGTGTAAAGAAAGAAAAAAAAGAAAGAATCCATCGCACATCAAGCGTCCAAATCAACATACACCTTTCTGATCTCGTGCTTCCACTCGTCCAATGTGATATTCTGGTCTCCCCATAGCACCGTCCCCTTAGGCTGCGATGATAGCCGGTCTCCATAACTCCTGGGAACCTCGACAAATTCGTGATCTGGACTGCAGATATTGCGCCCCAGTTTGCCATCTTTGAGCTTCTCTAAACAGTTGCTCTCGAAGTACGTTCTGCAGTCCTGGCATATCCACATTTCGCCGGGAACCTCCCAGTCATATTTGCATGGACCCGAGCAACGGCAGCCGTATTTCCGACTGTTCCCTTCGCCGTCATCGACCCCTTGTGTGGCCAAGCCCAGGGCCGCGAGCGCATTTGTGATGTCACCTAGCGGAAGGAAGATATTGAGCAGTTTCATGAACGCGTCGTAATCGTTGAACTGGTCCTCATCCGAGAGAAGCTCCAGGGCTAGCTGCACCAGGTTCCGCACTGTCTGTCGGGCCTTCGCATCATTGCCATTCACCCTATGGAATCGGGCAAGATAGAGCTGTGGAGGGAAAGAAAGTTGAGACTGAGTCACTTCTTCCGGTACCAGGTCAGCAATCTTGTCAAGGTAGTCCGTCACCGAGTCCTGATCAGCCCTCGCCCTTGCATCGAGAGCTTTCTGAAGATAAAGACCACCCAAACTATCATAAATAAAGGGAATGTAATAGGGATCCAACTGGGACGCCGGCAAATCATCGTGCACGGCCGTCTCCCACAATCGAATAACCTTGTCTTCCTGCCGGTTAGGCTGCTCATAAAGAACTAGCCCATAAGCATACCGCAGCATGAATAACGCTTTGTGGTCTTTTTTCATCTCGGCAGCTCGAATCCCCGCTTTATACACGGAGCTCACGATATCGAGCCGTCCTGTCGCAATGACTGTGTCTCGGATGGTAAAGTGAAAATAACCCCGAGATGCATTTCTCAAGGCCATATCCCCGAGGTGCTTCTTGTCGTCGACTGCTGCCAACTGCTCGATCAAAGAGGCAATAGCTGTCCACATTTCAGCAGGCCGATACTGCTCCAATACATACATTGCCCAGTCTATTCTTCTTGGGGCGTGTTTGAGGGATGCAGCAAAGGCCGGAATGGCAAGATCACGGTGTCCGACCTTCCAATGCATCTTGGCCAGCTCGAAAAGCAGGTACGCATGATCTTCCGCATGAATCGGATCTTGCACCCATGTGGAGTTCCTTTCTTGACGGCTAATCACCGTCTTCAGAATTTCGACTGCCTCGTCCGGTGGGACAAACCTTGCGCGGCAAAAGGATGCTTGCCAGTTGTTAGGATCCAGCTGTAAAGCAAGTTCGCACCGTTCGATGGCTTCTTGCTTGGACGAGTTCGTCTCCAAAATTATGGCCATCTGAGTGTGCCATAGTGCGTCTTTGTCAGCCAGCTGGAGTGCCTCCTGAGCCCACTGCTCGAAACCGACAGCGTGCTGGTCCAATTGCTCTGTGGGTTTATCGCAAACCTAATGTTGTATTCTATTAGCCAAGTGTTGACGATGTGTATTGGAGAACTGACCTTGGAGAGGAAATGCTTGACAAAACCGTAGATCCTCTGAGTGTCGCCAACAGATAACGACTCTCTCATACAGTGATAGGTCAATCTAACAACGGACGGCTTGAGCAGTGCCTCGAATGCGTTGCCAGAGATGATGTTCTCAACCCAGGCTCGTTCAGACTCGTCAGCCACACCCGACAACACCGCTGTATCTCTGAACCATCTGACCACCTGGTCGATGTTCTGGCTATCTTTTAGCCACACAGTGCTTGGCTCATGAGACCTTTCAATGTCAATGAATTCCGGCCACATGAAAGCGTCGATGCTTTCATTGCTTGTGAATAACTTGGCCAACAACTTCCCGACCTGGCTCTTTTGTTCCCGATCCACCATAGCCAAGTCAACTAAGGACAAGTGCTTGATGAGGTTTTCTCGGGCATATTTCTGGAGTATCGCAATGCTTGCACCCGGGCCTCGAGCCAAAGCATCCAAACAGTCCAGTGCCAATAGAGTATGGCCCGTGTCCTTGTCCTCTTGTTGGATCTGATCCTGTGTCTGGGTCTGCTTTTTCTCCAGGTACTCTTTGATTTCAAGCTTCTTGTACAGTTCAGGCGGGCACACTCTATCGAGAAAGTGCAAAACGATCTCTATTTCTCCAGGATGAACTTCTTGATCATTTCGTAGATCGGACGTATTCAATTGACGGCGTTGTGGAATGGCTTCCAGGGCTTTCGATGATCTGAAGCCGACGTATCCCTTACTGTCAACCTCGAACAGCAGATATTTAGTGCGAAACCGCTCAGCCAGCGGCCGCAAGAGAGCTTCGCCAATGATCATAAACAGGAGTGCGGAGATATGCTTCTCCGAGACGGGAACGATGGCAAAGGTGATCCAAAGAATGATCATGTTAATCTCCTTGATCTGCCTTGGGGACCGCACTCGATTCAACATGTTGATCTCCTCTTTGATCTGTTGCACGCGCCCTTGGGCAGTTCCAGCTTCCTTGATGACCGCCTCGATATCTTCCATGTAATCCATCGTACTGATGGAATTCAACACAGAATCCAGTTTGTAGTAGTCGCCTGCAGTCGCTTGTAACAGTTTCTCGCGGATCTCGTTTCTTCGCTCTGCGACACCCGGCCGGTCGGTGTCTGACAGCGTATCGAACTTGTTCATTCGAGCGTCGATGAACATTTTGATGTCGTCGGAATTGTTGCGGCTGATCGAGATGCTACGACAGGCCACGCCGTTCTTGTTGAGCTGTTCAAATGTTGTCGGTGTGCCGGTGAGGAAGATTCGGATCTTCTTGTTCTTGGTTTGAGACGATTGCCGCAGGAATTTGAGAAGGGCATCATCCAGCATGTCGCCCAGCCCATCGATGACAAGATAGAAAACAGCATCCATGTGCTCAAGCTCTGCGTTTTCCAGCAGTAGCCGGGGGATGATATCACCTGGATCGAGCGTTCTAACCTCACGACCAATGCGTGCCACGGACTTCATAAACGGCTCATCTCTGTCGGCAAACTGCCAGGCTAGGGACTTGGCCACGGCATCGAATCCATGATCGAGCTTCCCTCGGTCAAGGAAATAGAATGCTATCAGATGTCGGGACTCGGGATACTGTTTGATCACGTCTGTTCGCAGGTATTTGACGACAGATGAGGTCAGATAGCTTTTCCCTGTGGTATCTGTACCCTCCACCCCCAAGATTGGAGGTGATGCAAAGTCACCTATCCACGACTTGAAAACAGGGTCAGACAGAAGCCATTCGCCTGTACCTTCGACGACGTTGTTCCGGATGTCGTTGTATCTTCTCTGCCAAGATTCAACAGGCTCTTGTTTGACACTGTCCCATCTATCGGGGTCTTTGTCGAACGCCAGAACATCCATCAGAGCTTGTTTATGGCCCTCTTTTTCGGCTTTTTCCTCCTCTCTTGCATTCTTTTGCTTCAGGTCATCAAGAATCCTCTGACCGAACGCCGCTCCTTCAGCAGCACTAGTGGCCGCTACAGAGGCGAGTTTGAAAGTCTGAGCAGAAACCAACCCTTCTTCTTTCTCGCCCAGCTTGGCCATGTCTGTCAATAGGTCTTGAATGGAGTTTTCCGCCAAGAAGGTGATTTTCATGCCAGTCTTGATCTTCTCGAGAGCCGAGGTTCGCAGCTGCATTGCAGCTTCACAGATCTTCACAAACAACAACAGTTGCTGTGCAGCCACTTGGCTCAGCCTTGCATCCATGCCTCCTTGGACGTAGTAGTCGAGACGGCCCAGATGATCGGAGCATTTCTCGAGCAGGTCAGCTAGACTGTCAAAGATGCCCTGGTAACCGTCATAGGCGTTGATGAGGAAGGTAATAGCGTTGTAACACTGTCCTGCCGGTGGAAAAGCCTACTTTTCTGTTAGTTGTATCTTACATTCAATTGCGTACCACTCACTACAGATGCTCCAGTTGTGACAATTCCTCCAACCGTCCTGATCAGGCCCATTGTCCGTCCAAAAGCGGTTTTCACTGCCTGGCTAGTCGGCGATTCGTCTTTTTCCTGAGCTTTCCCAAGATTTGCAATCACGTCACCAATGTCCAGGCCCTCATTGACCTGCCTTCCCTGGCTTTCAGCGAGCTCCCTCACTTTGACCTGTACTTCCATCCAGATCACGGTTATCTTTTCATTCTCGGTCGCATCAAGACCCAACGGGACACCTCCTGATACAGGCCATGTCGCTTCACCAGCGGGCGCTATCGGTGCTGGCTGGGGTTGACCTGGCTGGGGTTGCTCTGGCTGTGCCGCCTGAGGATGAACGGGATGAGCCCGGATATCTTGAGCCGGTGGTGGAAGCGGTGGTGATAGTGATGATTTTTCTACCGCGGGTTTTTTCTCATCTTTCGAGGTCGATGAGGGTGGTTGATTAGGCACTTTCGGCACCTTGTGTTTCTTCTTGAACCATTTCATGGTGGGTAGAGCGGTGTTGGTGTCAAGCAGACGCGAGGCTTTCGCCCTCTGCTTTCATAAATGTCTCTCGCCTTCAGCTCTCAGGTTGATAGATCATGCATGATGATGTACGAACGGGCTAAAAGCCGATCGTAATCTCTCGAGCTTCAGCTCTGAATTGCTGTCGATCGGCAATGAACTCCACTCAGCCGACCCCCCCCCAAAAATGGAAAAGACAAGCCTTCAACTTCAATGCGTCTGGAAAATCCAATGAACCCCCCATCCGAAACTTTGCTGTGCTCCGCTCTTGCAGGTAGTGGGCGCCTATAACAGTGTCCTGTCTCAACTCCGGAGAAGGAGACGGAGGAGTAGGCTCCACTGCATGAGGACAACACCGAAGTTGTAAACAACGAGCTGCGATCAGCACGCTCTTCGTGACCAACTTCGAAGTAGGAAGAGCAATACTATGTAGATGATCCAAAATCGCTAGATGTCAGGACGGTCAGCAAAATTGCATTCTTATCCTCTGGAACTGTTGAGATAAAATATTACCCACAGATCAGAAGAACGCCTTGGCACTTTTCGGTCTCACGCTATAACTTTGGTGACATGGAGAACTAGAAAGGGGGAAAGTTCCTCGACTAACTTCCATGCTCGCATCGATGGCGACTCCTCCACCCAATACTTCAAAGTTAATCTTAATCTAAGGGGCTATGACGATCCAATTACGACCTATGCCTATTTCTACTCTCTTTCTTCTGCTTAATGAGCAAGACAATGAAAATACAACTATTCCTATGCCCATACGAAGCCTAGTTACGTGGATATTCCGAAGAACGTGCGGCGTGGGATGAATCCACTAGAGAGCTTAAAAATAGTTCATGATGAACAAGGCAAAGGCCGATGTCTTGTATGATGAAAGATAGGATAAAGGTAGAAAGAGGAGATCAAGAGAGAGTGAAGCTTTTGCGTTCGAGGAGGTATCGCTCCAGTAGCAGGCAAAAGTGTCTGCATGTCTGCAGCAATGCCTTGATATCGCAATCATCTTCGAGGAAACAGGCAATGAGAGAGAGGAGCTCGTTCGGCAACTCCAGAAGTTGCATGGTTGCTTGGAACTAGGGTTTAGAGACCCAGCTTGAGCTCTGATAGGTGCCCTACTAGTGAGCAATGCTAATTAGGATAGCAGAAACGAGGTTAAGAGCTAATAGTGCGTGGTGGTAGAGACCAAGTACTAAGAGGGCATAAAGTAGGAAAGACGAGATTAGTGAAGATATACATCCATAGTTAAAGTGGGCACTATAGGATATCGAGACTAGTAGAGAGTAACTTAACAGTTTACACAAAAGTGTGCACTAGGTTACACTAGATATATATGTTACATGGCTTCGTGTACCTTTATTGCAATCGTGGTAAAATATGTCACAGTTGATACTAAGCGTATATGTATATACAAGAGCATATAGACAATAAAGACTTCCGCGCATTTACGAAGTCTTCACAGACGATGCTGCACCGGGGAAGTAGAAAGCGTTTTTTTCGATGCCTGGTCATCCCATTGCAAGACTCGGCTCAATTTGTAATAAGATTCGATGCCACGGCGAGCATGATCGACTGGAACGAACGGGTCAGGGTCCGCGAGCGAGCGGTTAAAGAGCTCTAGAGATACCCAGCCCCGAAACCCAAGATCATCAAAGAAGACACGAGCAATGTCCAGAATGGGGAGATAGCCACCACGAGACTCCTCAAATGGGAAAAGTCGTGCATTGCGAGACCAAGACATCCGGGGCTTTTGGCCGGCAACATGGAAAGGGTGTTTCTCGTCCAAGGGAGCGGAGAGCCGTTCGCCATCGACGAGTTGAACGTAAAAGATCTTCGCGGGATCGATGTTTGCTTTCCGCAGACGGTCCAGCGAGGCGGCCATGTCGGCAGTGGCATTTGGCGTACGGCCTGAAGGCGAGGCCGGGTCGGCGTATACACGACCAGCGATGTTAAAGGAGTCCAGACACAAGCCGAAGTTGGGACGGTTGACCTCGCGTACAACCTCCCACGACGCCTCCCAGGTATCGATATGATCACCGAAGCACAAAGCTTCATATACAAAACGGAATCCAGCGCCAGCACCGAGATCAGCAAGGCGTTGGAGATCACGCACGATAACGGCACGATCACCCGTCGTGCGAGGGACCCCTGTCTCAGGGTCTGGTCCCAGGAAGTTTGAAGGGACTTGGAGCAGGTCTGTCCCTAGCGCCCGCGCCAGGGTAAACCATTTGAGCAGTTTCTCGCTCACGAGCCGGTCAGACTCGGCACGGTCGAGCAGGCCTTCGTACATGGAGAATGGTTGCAAACAGATGATGGTTAGACCGAGGCGTTCACACAGGCGCCGTGTTTGCCGTGCGGCTTCGAGGTGGTTGCCTTGAAATGTGCGTGTTGCATAGCAGTCTAGGTCATCATAGAATAGTTCGATGCCCTCGAAACCGTGTGCTGATGCTTGCATCAATTTGCCTGGGAGATCATGGATCCATGGCCGGCCCAGGGCCATGGATGCAATGGCAGGGCGGTTGATAGTCATGCGGTTGATGACAAGAACTTGGGTTAGGGTTATCTCTGGAAAGTTTCGATTTTCAATGAAAGACGAGAGAAGGAGAGTGCGTTCTTAGAACTTAGAACCCCTCGAAGTAGAAATGACCAAGCAAGGCAGATAAAACCGTCGCAACCCGAGCTCAACAGAGCGGGTAAGCCAGTTATCCGGCACTATCCATCTGGAAGATAAGCCAGTATCCTTGAGAAAACATTCTCCCCGGGTGGAACATGATGGTTGCTTCTACTTTTCTTCATGACGAGGCGTAGACCTGATCCGGGACGGTCACCTGACCGGGTAAGTGCTTTTGAGTCTCTGTGTTTATCCGCGCACTCCACTTCTCCACTTCTCCACTCTCATCGCAGCTCCGCTTCATCTCGCCAGAATCCTTCGGCCAAGTCTCAAACATAATGACGCATGCACCCGGGTATTATTTTTCGACTTTTTGACCCAGAGAATTGTGTCGACCGGCGACTTCACCGAGATGATCATCATTTCAGCATCAACGCGGAGGATTCTCTGTACGAAACCCATTCGTAAACCGCCCTGACTCCGCGCGAGTCTCGTTCGGCTTGAACCACGTCTGAATCGATCAGCACACCAAGATCTATCACCAAGCTGAATCTGCTACGCCATGTCTATCAAAGTTGCCATCGTCGGCGCAGGCCTCATCGGTCCTCGCCATGCTCAATCTGTGATCTCCAATTCGTCCACAGAGCTAGTCGGCCTCGTCGACCCTGCTCACACCGGCGAAACCACAGCCGCGAACCTGAAAACAAAATATTTCCCTTCCGTAGCAGCATTACTTGCTTCTCCATACCGACCTGATGCAGCTATCGTGTGCACACCGAACCACACCCACGTTCCGGTTGCAAAGGAATTGCTAGCAGGCGGCGTCCACGTGCTCCTCGAGAAACCCGTTAGCGATACGCTCGAGACAGGTCGTTCGCTATTGGAGTTCTCCAAGGCTCCTGAGAATGCACATCTGAAATTGCTCGTCGGTCACCACCGCCGCTTCAACCCCTACGTGCGGGCCACTAAATCCGTTCTGGAGAAGGGCTTGCTCGGTCGACCGATCGCAGTGAACGGTCTATGGACACTATACAAACCAGATGCATACTTCGCCCCTCCAGGCGACTGGCGCGCATCCCGAGCCCAAGGCGGTGGCGTCATCCCCATCAACCTCGTGCACGACATCGACCTAATGCACCACCTGTTCGGCCCAATTACCCGAGTACAAGCCGAGCGCACGCTCCCACAACGTCCAAGTCCACCACACGACGCCGACGAGGGCGCCGCCCTTACACTCCGCTTCGCGTCTGGTGTGGTCGGTACATTCCTAATTTGCGATGCCACCCCTTCGCCTCACAATTTCGAGACAGGCACGGGCGAGAACCCACTTATCCCGCGCTCACCCACTGGGCATGGGTCAGACTTCTACCGGATTTTTGGCTCAGATGCCTCCTTGAGTGTGCCGGATATGACGCGCTGGAGCTACGATGGACGTCCGGAGAAGAGCTGGGCGCAGCCGTTGAGCGTGGAGAAGATTGAGCTTTCGGATGATGCTGCACCCTTTGATCTTCAGTTGGCGCATTTCGTGGATGTTACTCGGGGTGATGCGAGCCCTAGTTGTTCTGTGGAGGAGGGTCTGCGAGCGTTGATTGTTTGCGAGGCTGTTCAGAAGGCTATGCGAACGGGTCAGCCTGTGGATATTAATGTTGACTTGCTGGCGAGATCAAATTGAGCGAGCTTTTGGGGCTTGGGATGTGTAGCGTGCGGGAGATCTCTAAACCAGGTTGGTAGGAGCATGTGATGTGTATATCGCAAATATCGCGCGTGAATCGGATACAGCAACCGTTCTCAATGCTCTATTCCCATTATCCTCGGCTTTTCGCGAACGGCACAACGTTTACAAACAAGCCACGAGTTTTCTGAGGAGAACAGGAGTTCGGGATATCACCGCATTATCGAATTCGAGATTATGCCAACATAACACCGCACCCGAGACACAAATGTACAAGACCACAATGACCCAAAATTTCATATCACAAACACATCCACATCTCAATTCATCAAGCATACTTGACCGCCTCCCGCTCCTCAGTAGCGGCATTCTCCACCTGCTCTGTCTCAACCTTGTTGGCAACGCCAGACTCCTCAATCTCATGACGGAACCGCTCCTCGTCCTCGTGCAGCCTGGACACCATCGTGCCGTGCGCGCGCCACACGGGCTTGATCTCGAAGAGCTGGTCCATGCTTTCGAGGGGCACACCCTTTGTCTCGGGGATGAGGAAGAAGACAAAGAAGATGGAGCAGATCATCAGCGAGGCGAAGAAGAAGTACACGCCGTAGCCCATCTTGGTGAACATCTGCGGCGTGAAGCGGGAGACGAGGAAGTTCCAGAGCCAGTTGGAGGCGGCGGCGCAGGCTTGGGCTAGGGAACGCATGTTTGGGTCGAACATTTCCTGGTGGGGTTGTTAGTGTTGAGTCTTTGGGATTACTAGGGCAGATGCCCTGGTTGGCGTTTGGGGGGACTCACTGAGTTGAGGACCCATGGGGTACCGTTCCAGGTTGGGGTATAGAACACGGTCCACAAGTAGAAGAAGAACATGGCCGCGATACCTCCACTACTCAGATGCTTCGTGGGATTCTGTTCAGGCTGGGCGACCTTGATATAGGCACCGACAATCCACAAGCAGACCGAACCACCGGCAGCGCCGACCAGCAGCAGGTTTCGCCGACCGACATGGTCAATCAGGTATAGAAGCCAGACGAAGGTGATCACTGTCTTGACCACGCCGAAGATACCGGTGGTGAGCATGCTAGTGTTGGCGCCACTGATGCCAATACTCTGTCAAAATGATTAGCACGGCTACATCCCGAAGAGGTTGGGTTGGAAGTCTTACCGCGAAGACGGTCGGGGAGTAATAGTTGATCGCATTGATGCCAGATCCATTCTGCCAGAAGAACAACATGCTACCCAGGAACAGGCGGTACATGACCCTCTTGTTGGTGCCGGCAGCCTTGAAGGGCTTCCAGAAGCCGATGCCAATTGTCGCGCGTTGCTCTTCGAGGGCCTGGTCGATAGCTCCAATCTCCTCGATGATGTAGATATCGTCTGAGGGCAGCTGGCGCATCCAGCAGAGGTTGGCAATGGCATTCTCACGGCGACCGCGCAGGAAGAGCCAACGAGGCGACTCGCGGATGAACAGAGCGCCGATAATCAACAGTCCGGCGGGGATGAGCTGCACCCCGAAAGGAATGAGCCATTGCTTGTGGCTTGGGGCCATGGTTGAAGAAACACCGTACTATGGAAATTGTGTTAGCATCTTGAGCAGTGGGTGACTATCGACACAAAGAGAACGCACGTTGATCCAGAAGCCCACCAGGCCCCCAATCTGCCAGCCTAATTCGTAAACACCAACCAATCGACCTCGAATAGCAGGAGGTGACAGTTCAGAAATATAGATAGGGGTAATGTTCGAGCCTGCACCAACACCCAAGCCGGCCAGGACACGACCAGCGTAGATCAGACCCAGTCCACGGTCACCGTTGGCACCCAACATGAGACCAGCACCAAGAATGAATACCAAAGCAGCAATCATCAAGCCCTTCTTCCGACCCAAGAAGTGCCCAATCGGGTAGGCAAAGAACGCACCAAAGAAGGCGCCGGCCTGGTAAAGGGAGACGATGTTGGCACTGAGCAGGTCTTGCTCCCCAGAGGTCATCTCGCCGAAGTGGAACTCGTGCATGAATGACTTCAGACTCAGCGTCGTGCCGATGAAGGCACTGTCGTAACCGATCATGCAGGAGGTGCAGGAGGCCACAGCCGCCAGGAGGTAAACGCGCCAGTTATAGACGGCCTTTGGCGTCGGCCGGTCCTCGACCAGCTTCAGGATAGACATGGTGGCGGGTCAATGAGATTGATAGAACGGAAAAAGAATATAGAAGTGAAGACTACGCGATGCCTCGATCTGCAACCCCAACACAATGTGCAGAGAGGCGGTCAGATCTCCCTTTGTGAAGGGACGGTCACCACAGTTGCAGCGAGACTGGTGCAGGTATAGCTTGTCAGAATGACTCCGGGGTAGACTCAGATGAGAAGCAAATCTCTGCCGCTAGACAATCCGGGGGAAGAGACCGGATCTAAATAGCCACGAGGCAGGCAGAACCCCCAGATGACAAAGTTTGATCTGGGGGGAAAGAGAAGAAATCCGGGGTTCGACTGCAGGGAAGGGGAAAGGGAGAAACGCGGAGACGTGGAGGCGGAGAAGAGTATAGCACCGATTTGGCTTTGGCACGAATTCTCTCTCTCCGGCAAAACGATATCCAAAGCGGTCTTCTTGAGACGGGGGACAGTGCGCCGCAAATAAAGCCAGCGTCTTAGGGCGCCTCCCGAGATTTTGCCAGACTTTGAGGTTGGCGAAGGCGTGTTTAATTGGAAATCTCTGCTGATTTTGTGGGGATGCTCCGATGCCGCTGTGGAGGGTGGAGGGTGGAGAAGCCGTTCTCATTTTCCCCGGATGTACGTTGTACTCGTGGAGCACGGAGTACGGGGTACCTCGATGTCCTCTCAAGCGCACGCTCCATTCCTCGAGGGTTTGAAATGGCGTAGCATCTTCATTTGATTCGTAGAGACGGTTGGATACACGCGAGTTCAGTCGAGGGAACGTCCAATGACTAGAGACAACTTGCGGTCTGGGTGGCGGGGAAAAGCGCTTCTCCGGCAGCTTCGTGATCTTCGCTCTAACTTTGGCCATTTGTGAAGGTTCTGACTCGCGGCTGCATCAATCGGCCAGGCCTCGTACGCTAATTGTCTTCTCAGGTTAGACCAAACTCTGCTGCAAGCCCAGGGGATCCCCGTGGGGAGCACGCAGCCTGTGGGAAAGCATTCTGCCCGAGCAGGATGTTAGGTGACGGTCGATACACGGAATGAGAGTTGCACATTTTTTTAATGAGGAAGAGATTGATAAAGTCAAAGCTGTTTCAGAACAGACGAGATAGCCAGATTCCCACTGCGTGGGGAGCAATAGGGGAGAATGATAGAAGAGGAAAATGTTTCTCCGCCCACGCGTCCCTACGCTTACGATGAAAAGGATGAAAACCTGGATATAGCTTCGTTCCCTTCGGACAAGCCCCGACTTTATAATATTTGCCCATTTCCACAGCGCTCCATTTCAAATTTCCATGAGCATCAAATCCCATTCACAGCCCATCATGGCCGCCCCCCAAGTCACAACGCCCAGCCAAACCCCAGAGGAGCCCATCACCAGCCCTTCTCATCTCGACGGCGTCGCCTATCTCTACGGCCACCCACTCCTAAACTCCCTCTCGCCACCTCTCCACAAAACAGTCTACAGCGCATTAGGCCTCAACTGGCAACAAATCCCCCTCTCCAGCGTCTATGGCACATCAGACTCCTACCCACCGCCGTACACGCGGTCCCCGCCCATCGAAAAGTTCCTCGCCTCCATCCGCTCCAACCCCAAATTCGTCGGCTCCTCCGTGACAATGCCACACAAGGTCGCTATCATGCCATACTTGGACGACCTGACCGAACACGCCCGCCAAGCCGGCGCCTGTAACACCATCTTCCTGCGCAAGAACGCTACCACCGGCGCCCGTGAGTACGTCGGCACCAACACCGACTGCGACGGTGTCCGTGAGGCTCTGGTGCAGAACGCGCCGGACCCGACACGCTTCCGTGGCCGGCCTGCCCTCATCATCGGAGGTGGTGGCACTGCCCGCACAGCGATCTACGTTATGCGCCGCTGGCTCGGCTCTAGCCGTATCTACATCGTCAACCGGGACGCGAATGAGGTCGCGGCTATAATGGATGAGGACCGCCGTCGGAATCCCGATCCTAATTCCCAGGCTCCGCTGCAGCCAGTCACTGATCCAGAAGAAGCTGCTCGTCTTGAGTCGCCCGCTGCCATCGTCTCAGGTATTCCGAATTACCCGCCCAAGACGGCCGAGGAGCTCCGCGCGCGTGCTGTTGTCCAGGCGTTCCTGGGCACGGCGGCTGATTCTTCGAGGCAGCAGGGTGTCATTCTGGAGATGTGCTACCACCCTGTGCCGTGGACGGAAATCGCCCAGTTGGCGTCGACTGCTGGGTGGAAGGTGATTTTGGGATCGGAGGCTCTGATCTGGCAGGGGCTGGAGCAGGCTCGTCTTTGGACGGGAAGGGATATTGTTGGTACGCCTGGTTTGGTGCAACAGGTGAAGGATGTTGTGGCCAAGTCTATTGCTGAGCGGGCGGCCAACAAGTCTAGCCTGTAATTGGGCCTTGTTTCCTCTCCCTCTTTGGGTATAATTTCCTTTTGTCATATAGAATCGAGACCCTGCATGATAGATAGTCGGCGTCTATTGGACATGAGTGTGGTCTCTACGAGGAATACTCCCACCCGTTTTCCTACTACACTCGAAACCATGTATATGCTCGTGATATTCCAATTATCTCGGACACCTTATGCCCCTGGTCTTGAGTAGTCTAGCTGGCGGACTCGCCGCCAGACTTCCCGAACTGTACGTTCCTGCGATTCACGACCTGTTTCCGTAGCCGAGGGACCAGCGGGCCTATATTTAAGGTTAGCCTGACCTATTGAATACCCAGAAGATCAACTTACCTGATGGCCAGATACAACCGACTTCCCAAACGGACATCCTCAATCGAAGCTGTCTCTGGATTCTCCGGCGGGTTGGCGGTCGTGACCAGGCCACCAGCTTCGAGCAGAATGGCAATACCAGCAGCTACATCCCTACGACGAAGTCAGTACCTCATACCAAGTCTCAAAGAATTCAAACATACCATTCCCAACAACCACCCTCCCACCAGATATCAAACGACCCCATAGCCATATACGCCAAATCAAGCGTCGCACTACCCAAGCTCCTAACACCATGCACCATCCCACCCTTCCCACCGCGTCCCCCCAACTCCGCAGCCATATTCATAAAACTCTCAATCTTGCGATGCATATTCCCATCAGGCGTGTCCCGCCGATCCTTACCCCATTCACAGGAGAAGATGCACTGCGCGGGGGCGTTGGGTGGCATAGGTGGGATAGAGGGGTTACGGATTAGCGGGAGCTGGCGTGTCTCATTCAGCCATGCGCCGCGGCCAGTACAGGCGGAGAAGAGCTGGTTTTGGAAGGGGGCGTAGATGACGCCGATGACGGGGCGGTGCTGGATAATGAAGCCGATTGAGACGCAGAACATGGGGAAGAGGTGTGTGTAGTTGACGGTTCCTGGGACTGGTTAGATAGGGATTTCGATGGGGTATTGGGGGTTAGCTGTACCGTCGAGAGGATCGATGCACCAGGTTGGTTGCTCGTCGATTAGATAGTCTCGTGACTGGCCTTTGGCGTAGGTTTCTTCGCCGAGAAACCTGGTAGTTGTTAGTTCAGACTCGGGCTCATCCATGATAGAACCGACTTGTGTGATGGGTATTTGCTTTGCAGTGCATTTCGAATAAATACTTCGACGTCTTGAATCTCTGTCAGCTTCTGCACATATATGTTAGGACAGGATCATGAATACCTTCATCTGTCTGAGTCACGATGTCGACTGCATTATCCTTCTCTTCAAAGTTCTGCGAGTTTCCCTCGCTGCCAGAGATGCGCTGTTCTACACGATCCATCAACAGCTTCCCAGCCTTACGGCCGAGATCTACGGCGAAGGCATATATCTCGTCCAGTTCATCTTGGGAGAGGGGTCCAACGGCCATGGCGACGAGGTAACGGGAGACGACGGTGGAACTTGGGATTTACAACGCTGTGTAAAACGAAATCTCTTCAGACAGAGAATATGTCAAGAGTAATACAAGGCTTGAGTCACGCTGAGTGAAAAAAAGAAAGAGGTCGTGAGAGCGCACCGCCACTAGCCGGCTGGATTTACTGGGCTTCCCCACTTGGTGGAGCCGAGTGATCTTGAGGATGGTTTGTATGGTCTCCAGCAAGATATTCTATGCTGAAAACTGATGTAGAATCAAAAGGGGTGATTGGAGGTATTCAAGGGAATCTAATGCTGAAATATTAGATTCGGGGGAAATTGCGACTTCAATGGCTGGCAATAGCCTCTTGTATAAGTGCTGCACATCTCTAGGATATCACCGGATAGTCCAGGGAAGCCAGCGCTACTGATAAGACCGAAGAGCATTTGTATATTGAGGACCGCTTGTCATCATGAAGAATGTTAGTGCTAATTCACTGTTCTGTCCAAGATGGGATCAAAGATGAAGCCATGGCTATATGACTTCCGTTTGAGGATTGTCTCCATTCTTCGTGAAATCCAAAGATTTGAAAAAAGGCGTTAGGCGCTTCACTAATCAGCTGCTCGAGGAGAGCTTCTCTCCTACCCGAAGTCCGCAAGATACCTCATCTGAGCATCTACATGTGTGCTTCCACGTTTTCGAATATACATGACATCTACGGGGAAACTAGTCACAACCAGGGACAATCGGCGCCAATTTAGAATTATTTGAATGAACGACGAGATCATCCTATGGGATGGATTGTAGTATCTCGTTGGAAAGGTCAAGGTGCGATTCCATGTGAACACTTGAAGTTATTGATATTTTGCACCTAATTCATCGAATCAGCGATCAGCTCACTTGGCATTCCAGCACAGCACAGCATAAAATAGTTAAGTAAACCCCTGCTAATTCATCAGTCAATTGATCTCTGACAAACTTCTAAAATTACAGAATAACAGGCATGAAAAAGTTATCAGAGACCAATCACCCGCGCCAACCGGCCCACTCGTGCCATCTCCACGCGGCAAAGCGCTCTGCCGGCCGTCGCGGGGCACAAGGACGGCGACCCATGCACGGAATGACAGCTTAACCACACCCCTCGCCAATCGAACAGAAAAACCTCACAACACTGCATCTCATCCGCAGAATCAACCCATCAACGAAGACACTCAATCATCCAAAATGGGCAAATCCATCCTCCTCATCAACGGCCCCAACCTCAACCTCCTGGGCACCCGCGAACCCCACATCTACGGCAGCACAACCCTAGCCGACGTCGAGGCCAACTGCGCCGCCGTCGCCGCAACCCACAACTGCACCTTCGACGCCTTCCAGTCCAACCACGAAGGCGCAATCGTCGACCGCATCCAAGCCGCCCGCGGCCATGTCGACGGGATCGTGATCAACCCGGGTGCGTACACGCACACCTCCGTTGCGATTCGGGACGCATTGCTGGGCGTGGGCATCCCGTTTGTCGAGTTGCATGTGAGCAATGTTCATGCTAGGGAGCCGTGGAGACATCATTCGTATTTTAGTGATAAGGCGGCTGGGATTATTGTGGGACTTGGGGTGCATGGGTATAAGGTTGCTATTGAGCATGTGGCGTTGAATTTTAAGGAGTTGGAGAAGCCGGCATTGTAGATGGTCCCTATGGGATTGTGCTTTTTGATGTGGAAGTGGTTTGGGTTCGAGATTCGTGTATATAGTTGTTGTACATAGAGCAATGAGTTATGGGTATATATAGTATAGTTCGCTTCGTTGTCTCGCATGATAGTCGTACACATTTGGTTATAACGCGGCGTCGTGCAATCTTCGTACAGGTCCTTGATGTGTCCTGACGGGCAAATAGATCGGTACCTGGCCACTTTGAGAACGTCGTGGCCACAACATAAAGATTTAAACCACTCCAGGCCTTAATATACAGGCAATTGCCGTCCAGCGGCAACATAGAAGAATTGCTCGTAGTGACATGGAGAAAAGAGTCTTAGTGTCGATATCATCGATTCGGTGCATTCGACATATTCAGCGACTGCGACTCCCTTCGAATGACAGACGGGGACCCAGCGCTCGGCAATTGCTGTGTCTGAGCGAGAAGAAAAGGCTCGATCTGATTCGAGAACGAGTATGTCTCAGGCACACTCGAATCCGAGACGAAGCCCAAATTTTGCATGAACTCGGGCAGATTGTCCGCCCTGCAGAAACGTCAGCGATTATCCTATGAATGCGATAACAGAAGCTATTACATACTTCTCAGCCCCATCCAAGGATGCAAGCTCGTCGAACAGTGCGTCCAGATCTGGGGCGATCCGTTGTTGTCGCCGAGGCTGTCCGTATCCATCCATGTCGACGAATGTGCCGAGGCCAAGAGAAGGATCTGGATACGCTGGTGGATATTGTCCATCAGAGGGGAACGGAGGAGTGAGATTGGGGATTACGGCGGGACCACTATTGGCCTTTGATGGGGCAGAACTCGACTGGCGAAGTCCACTGTTCAAGCCGGAGTCCATCGAACCAGGATGTGCTGAGATCTGTGAAGCACCACCTCTGGTGGCCAATGATGCGTCAGGCGATGGAAACAGCGAAGCGCCGTTGTCGAGGTTTTGAGTGGCTCTTAGCCAAGGGGTAGAGAGAAAAGAGTCCGGTGTTGGTGGGTGATGCGTGGTATTTGGAGGGATGTGACCATGAGCAATCGGCGTGCGGGTGGTTGTCGGAACGACATGCTGTACCGGTAAATTTTGGTTTGCCCTGCTTTCGTGTGGCTGGAATCCCGCCTGGGTTGTCATCGCTCCTCGGCTTGCCTGGTCTTCAATTTGGCCTGCTGTACGTTGATCCGGCATCAACCAGATTCGGGCAAGATGCGACGAGTATGATGAAACCTGATCCTGCAGGACTAGTTCCAGGTCGGAGACTGATTCTTGTGAAGACATTCGAGGAAGGCCGTGTCCGAGAATCATGCCAAAGATCGGAACAGTAGCCGAGAAACTATAAGTCTCGAGGTAGGCCTGGAGTAGCTGCAATGACTGTTTTGAGCATTCCATCGCACGAGACTTGTGAGGGATATTTGGGATACTCTGATCGCTCTCGCGGATGGCGATCTGCTGAGATATTGAGGACAAAATGCTCCAGTATGTCATTTCAAGGGCAAAAATATGTGGGGATCCCAATTTTGGAGGATGGCTCTGTAAATCAATTCGATAGCTCTTCGGGAGAGCGGACGCCCAGCGTTGTACCTGTAGCTCGAGCGACTCTAGTCGGGACCGCGAGACAGTGGGATCTTGTTTGAGGCAGCAAAGATCATTCAAAATAGAGACCAGAGACACAAGACGGTTGAAGGTACTCAGCGAATGCAGTGGCCCACGCTGCATGGAGGTACGGGAAGTCTGTGTGGATCGGAGATCGGTCTGGTCTTCCCACGGATGCCACTCCTCCAACCCGTCTTCGTTGATGGACTCGACCCTGGATATATCGTCTCTTCGAAGTGACGGACATTGTGAGGTTTGTTCCGCAATGAGTGTCTCAAGCACAAAACAGCCCAGAAACACATGCTTGGCCCGACCAAGCTGCTTGCTTTGTTCCTTGGGTCTCGTTGAAGATGGAGGAAACGAAAACGAAGACTGGTCCAGCCCTAGAGCTTGAGCGGTGCGAACGGCATGCCCGACGAGCATCCATGCCGCCGTCCAGTCTTGTTGGCCGAACTTGATGAGTGACAAGATCAACAATGCTTGTACGTGCCCGACTTCATATGGGCCGTGCTCTGTGGGTATCAACCTCCGAGCGATGTCATACATATGTAAAGAACTCAGACTTTGATGTGACTGAGGATCAATATCGCGAGCCGCGCGGATAGAGGTATCCTGAAGGGAAGCGAGCGTCAAGACTGCCCACAAGGCAGCGTGGTCCCCAGACCCGGGAGTAGTGCGAGACACGTACACATCCCCTTCGGTGTACTGGAACGCCGTTCGGAGTATGTCGTGTTTCTCCAATATGGGAAACCAGCATTGTGTGTATGAAAAGTAGATGTCGAGTAGTGGCCATGCATTGTAGGGTAGTTGGAGAGTGGTGGAGGTTGAGGTCATTCGGTGGTCGTTGGCTGTCAGGTTCACGGAAAGAGGGTGAGCTCGGGATTCGTCGGTCGATGTTTGGACACCACACTCTTTCGTGCGATAGGTGCTAGGCCTTGGGGCAGAGCTGATCATCGAAGCACGAGACGGAGACACTCCTACCGGGAGTGGCGTCTCACGACGCTCCAGGTCCTCGGGGATCTGCCATTCTTGCGCTTCGGAGGAAGCAAGAATCCCGTCGACATCCAGCAGTGTATCCCCATCACTATACAATTGCAGGTTCCGTTCCCTCTCCTCTTCGGGTTGCTCCAGGATAGCCAGCAATCGCTCGATGTCCTTTAACATCGTGCTGTTCTTGAAGGAGGACAACAAGGTATCCGAGCCTTCAGCTTCCTTGCCCATCGTCGCCAGGTGACTTGGAAGATTGATGGACCTAAGGAGGGCACGTATCACATCTTCACTCCCTTGGATCCTCTGAAAGACGAGACCCCACAGCAACTCGAGCGATCGAATGTAGCCTGTCGGCAGGCCACGCTTCTTGGGATTGGCCTTGTATGTGCATGGTCGAGATAGCGATGCACATGTCGAGCACACGGGCTGTATTCCGTCGCACTTGTCTTTCTTGGAGCGGCAGCTATCACAAGCTCGCGACACACGCTGTCGCTTGGGCTGAGCCGTATCCTCTGACCCATGACCTCTGGCGTCTTCGTCTGCATCTGTCCCTCGTCTTTTGGATCTGCCACTGGCCCCGGAGACTTGGCGAGACTCGGTGCTCATGTTGACAGAATCGATGATCCACTTGGCGGTTCGAGGCGCATATTCCTGCAATGCGATCGTATAGTCGGAGTTGAATCTTTTGCCGACGGCGGCTGCGGTCGAAGCTGGCGTCCTACGCCATGTATTTGCGCCCCCACAGTGAAAGATAACAATGTGAATACTCCCAAGTGAGGTTCGGCAGTAATCGCACGATCGAGGCGAGGTCCTGCACAGATGAGAAGCTGCACAGCCAGAGGCGCGAAAGGCAGGATTCTCGTTCTGGGGAAGGATACGGATACCCGCCAGCGGTGAACCACTCGCCGATGGGCAAAACGTAATATGGCACAGACAGCCTCGAGGATATCACACCACCACAATCAATTGACTGATGAGGGACTTCGAGGCATGTTTCCTACACATCAATCTGAGAGATCTCGAGTTTGACTTTTCCCTCTAACTTTTTCCTTGCCCTTGATGGTCACCTGCAGGGCCAGTCGAACTGTACCCCGCGGGGAAAACCACGCCGGCTGAGCACTTGTCCGCTCCTCGGTATTGATACCGTCACACTCGACACTCGCTGAACTTCCCCCGCAGATCCTCACCACTTGGTCTTTGCCTGCTTCCAGACGGCCCTTTACTCCCAACTCCACAGATCCGAACTCTGTCCCAGCTTCCACACTATCTCATGTCCTCGGTGCCCTATGTGGTAATGTGCCCTCGACCGTTTCCCGTTTGAACGACCCTCCGCGCCATCATGTCCATCCTGGTGCGGCCACCCAAGCGCAAATTGCACGAAGCCGAGGTCGACGAAGGGCCCCGGAAGCATGTTGTATCTGGGATCAATTCGTGGTCTCCGGGGACCAGGTCAGAATCGACATCACGACGGCCGAGTGAACAACTCGAGGCACAAGGCGACTCTCATACCCTGGCGACACCATTGCGGGAACTGCACTCCAGTCGCGCATCCCCCGTCCTCTTTGATAACGGGCCTCTGAGAACCCCGCGCAACTTCAGCCCGAAAGCGTCAATTGTCCTGATTGGTATACGAGGTACTGGGAAGTCCAGCTTGGCGGTCATCCTGGCCGCAACGTCTGGGCGGCGCTTAATCGACGCGGATCGGTACTTCCACCAAGTGACCGGCTGCTCCCGTGCCGCTTTCAAGAAGGATAACGATCATGCGGCGTACCGGCAACAAGAGGTGCAAGTTTTTGAGTCAATGCTGGCCGAGAACCGGGAAGGATGTGTGATTGCATGTGGTGCTGGGTCGATGGAACGCAGTGCGCAGAGGCTCCTTAGGGACTATGCCCAATCGCACCCGGTCATTCACGTCATTCGAGATCCTGACAGCATTCAGTCATACCTCAAGGCATGGGATACTCAGAAAGTACAGCATTTCTTGGAATTGTCCGGACCGATATATCGAGGTTGTTCGAACCTGGAATTCTTCAACCTTTCTGAGACTGCCAGTGGCGAGCGCGTATCCAGAGATACTCAGAATACGTCGCCAGGTGCTCAATCGGATCAAAGGGCACAAGCAGCTACGCCATTCCTCACGCTGAAGCGCGTGCAGCGAGACTTTCTTAGTTTTGTCGCTTTTGTAACTGGCGACAGCACGGAGTTAAGCCGTCAACATGCCTCGTTCCCACTTTCGCTCTTACCAGTTGAGACACGACGCTATACGTCCGCCATATCAGTCCCATTCTCTATATTGTGCGAGAGAAACCTCGATATCGAGGAACTGGAATTTGTTGTCGACGCTTTCGAGCTGGTTATAGACGTTACGAGCCATTCAGATGAGCTTGGCGCCAACTCGAATTTGGCAGACCGCATCAGCCAGGTCGTCGCGACCATTCGTCGAAACATCATCGTTCCACTAATATACCACGTTGAAAGCTACCTCACACCTAGGGGGTCTCTTTCACCGACACAGACCTCCCGAATTTCCGACGAGACCTACTTGAATCTTGTTCGACATGGCCTTCGATTGGCGCCGAGTTTTCTGACATTGGACCTGTCTCGTGATGATAGTCTCATCTCACAGATTGTCAGTGCCAGAGGCACTACCAAGATCATTGGCCATTTAGAGGTTTTTCAACCGCTACCTGGTGGCTGGGATGGTGACGAGTACATGAAGATGTATGAACGGGCGAAGAGACTCGGTTGCGATGTGGTGCGGCTATGTCAACCTGCTCAATCACGGGAAGACAACTTGGCCGTGCAGCGGTTTCGGCACCGCGTCGAGTCTTCACCCACGCCTCAGCTCCCCTTGATTGCCTATAACACCGGGCCTCTCGGGCGTATGTCCCGCTGCTTCAATCCCATCTTGACCCCAGTCACACATCCGTCTCTCATGCCCGAAAGTCCAACCCACCTACCTCTTTCAATCACTGCTCATGACGCCCAGCAAGCACTATATAGCTCTTTCGCCCTCGACCCGATGCAGTTCTTTGTATTTGGTGTCAACGTCAACTATAGTATGTCACCCGCCATGCACAACACGGCGTTCAAAACATGCGGAATGCCTCATCGATACTCTCTCTTTGAGTCGCCCACTCTGCGTGGCCTCAACGAGCTGGTCGCAAATCAGTACTTCGGTGGCTCAAGTGTCAGTCTGCCTTACAAAACTGAAGTCATTCCCCTCCTCCACTCCATGTCACCACACGCCAGAGCCATTGGCGCTGTGAACACATTGATACCGATCCGCAATCGCGATGACGCGGATGATCCTCGTCTTTCTCAACAATCCTCTGTGTATCTTGAGAAAGGCCGTGCCGGCCCGATTGTGGGTATATATGGTGACAATACCGATTGGATTGGAATCTGCAACTGTGTACGTCGAGGTCTGTCTCCCGCAAATGCGGTTCGGCCTTCAACTACGGGCCTTGTTATTGGGTCTGGTGGCATGGCGCGCGCTGCCATCTACTCGATGATCCATCTCGGAGTTCAAAACATCTTTGTCTACAATCGCACCTTGGCCAATGCGGAGAAGCTGGCTCAACATTACAATCGACAAGACCTCTTCGCCAACGAGTCGAGCGGTGTCGATGGGCGTCCGCGGGTTAGGACTCTCAGCTCGCTGGACGAGCCATGGCCGGACTCCTACAAACAGCCAACCATCATCGTGTCAGGTATCCCGGCTCACAGTATTGGTGACCAGCCAGCACCCAACTTTCGTGTTCCGTCTCAATGGCTCGAAAGTCCGACTGGCGGTGTCGTCGTTGACGTAAGTACTTCCGGTAACTTTGGTGGATAAGAGTTCACTAATAGTGTATTCCAGTTGGCATACAAACCCCTCAACACACCCCTGATGAAGCAAATCCGAGCCCTTTCCCACCGCGGCTGGGTCGCACTGGATGGCCTGGACGTCCTTCCCGAGCAAGGCTTCGCTCAATTTGAGCTTTTCACCGGCCGCCGTGCACCACGGCGTCTCATGCGGACCATCGTCCTTCAAGAATACGTGGAGGAAGAAGGCGACGACGGTTCCAGCAACATCCGGGATCGACTACGGAATCTAGATGGCCAGCCTACGTGAGCCGGGATGAGCATGATAGCGTCTCGTTACAATTACGGCCTTTGAGGCCGTCGCCTGCTGTGGGCCCGCAAGAGATCTGCAGCCAAGCTCAGATCCCGGCAGTGGGATGGACTCCATTCTTTGAGCCCCGCTTGCATATCTGCCCGTCTGGCCATCTAGGTTGCTCCCGGTCGAGGGTGTTTCAGAGCGGATGGTCTGTGATCCTTTGTGTTGAACTGCGACCTGTCCGAAGGTCGCTTTGTGTCATTTGGACACGTTGAAAGGACTCGGCTTCCCACTTCGTCTCATGATGATGATTGGAAGGAGAAATATCCTTGGCAGCTCAAACCGGGGAGGAATATATGTGGACATACAAAGACAACGGATTCGTTGACGCTGGTGTGGCAGGCTTATATTACTCGCGCCAGTCATTGAATCGATGCCAATTCAAAACTCTGCTATTGTTAGCCTCTACGTAGGCCACGACTAGTCCTGCCTTGTTTCAACTCATTCGAATTCCCGAGTAGTGACATCTTTGAACCATCAGTATGAATGGACACCGAACCGTCCAGTAAATGCTTTCAGGATCATTTCCACCTATCCAATCAGGTGGTCCCTGTGGCAGGGTACTCTTTCTTCTCCTTCTCTGAGCATCTGCACGTGCCAATTCCTTGCCTAATGGGGCACCCACTAATACCGAAATGTCACGCAAGGAGTCGAGACGTAACTGCATGAAACAAGGCTTCAGGTTTAGGAGAACAAAGGCGGGACAGGACGCACTGGGGAACCAAATGCCGAAGTCTGACCAGGACTTCGGCTGACTGGAATAGGGTGTTCCTCAGATCAAAAACGATCTGATGCAGTAGCTCTATGCTCCTGAGGCATTTCCGATCTCCTTCAGATCTCATGCAGCATCCTCGATTAGATGATCCGTCTAGACCAGCGCCCGGCAGAGATCCCAAGCCACGTGACACAATAGGCGTTTCAGGATGGCGCTGAAACAAGCGGCCTGAGTTGAGGACGGGATCCCCGCTAAATTAAAGCGGAATAATCGTGGATAATCTATTTGGCTTCAAGAGCACAAGCCCCTTTGGTGTGGTGATCTTCAGCCTTGTGCTGACAAGATATGGGCAACCCAACCAGATGCCTTTCAGGGGGAGCGCGGATATAAGAATGGAGTCTGGCGTCGGGCACTCGGCGAATGATGGATGGTTCTGGGGCGATTGTTTGAGACAGAAGGTGCGTTCCATGGACGCTGAGACTCGCCGGGTTTAGACTGATGGAGACGTGCGTCCTTATTCTCCTCGTTCCTCTGGTCTTCTGGCCTGCATGGGATGGATTCGTGTTGTGCTCTGAGATGATGGTCAGCTCGGGCTCTGCCTCTCTCAATGTCCATTGTCCTTGGGCACAGAATATCACCATCAAGCTCTTCTTTGGGCCCATCGCATTCGATATAAATTCAAGGGGCTGTGACGATCCGATTGGGCCGTGCGCGGGACTTAGTCCTGGTGGATTCATGCGTGGCCCGCACGTTCTTGGGAATATCCACGTAGCCAGGCTTCGTATGGGCATGGGAATAGTTGTATTTTATTGTCTTGCTCATTGAGCAGAAGAAAGAAAGTAGAAATAGGCATAGGTCGTAAGAGCCACGAAAATAGAACCATGTGTAGTGTTATTGCGTGGGAGCTTCGACTCGAACAGTTCCCACTGGAATTTGTTGTTTCTGCCACTTCATCTCGGCCTCCTTTCCCCTCTCACCTCTTCCCCCCTACCTGCTTGCTACCTGCTACCAGCGACTCTCATTTCTTTTTCTTTTTTCCTATCTTTCGATTCCTTGGACACCTGTTCCCCCTTCTAACGTCTTCCTTCACGGCCTCGCAATTTTCTTTTTCCCTTGAAGACTTGCCTCTTTCTCCGCCACTGCCATCTACCAGCATCCGCGAGGGGCAACCCCCAATTACTCTTCAGGCAAAGCGCTTGTCAGAACAACCGCGCCTATTTAGTTGAAACATCGCATAGCAGGCGGAACTCGCTTGACAAATATCTCTGGTATGTCGAAATTGCTCTCGTGGTCCACGGAATTTCCTTATCCCTTGGCATGTTGTGGTCATCTCGACTGGGAACCGCAGTCCTGCCCGATCCGCTCAGCTCAGCTGTGCTTCTTGGCTCGAGACCCTCCAGGGGTTGGCGGATGTCTCACGCTTAAACCAAGTCGTGATGGGGCCTCGTGTTGGCTAACGCCTCAGCAGCTGTCGTGCTTCAGCCACTCCTCTCTTCCTTTCACCATCCATCCCCCTGTCGCATTCCCCCTCCGGTCCCGCGTAACCATCTTCTTCGTGCCCCCGCGTTGCCACAACCACAAGTTCACCAGCCTCTTGCTCTGCCTTGTCGTCTGCGACGCATGTCCGCGCTGCGCGTGTGCTCATCCCCGCGAACCTTGACTCGTTTCGACGTGTGGTGATTCTGGGCGTGTCCGCACCGGTGACCTGATAGACAATCACGGTGACAACCTCGTCTGTTGGAGAAGGTCTCACAATGGAGTCACCGGCCATCCATCCGGAGTCTCCTATGGAGCAGGAGGATGTCCCCTTTCCCTGTATGGGATGTGGAGAGGTACGAACTTCTGTGGAATGGGCCCAGCAGAACTCGAGCTAACAGATACTAGATACTTGAGGAAGGGAAAGCTTTCGAGCTCTGTATGTTGACATTTTTCTGAATGCGCTTGTCACTAAGCTAATCAATCCCCTCCAGCTGGACAGAGATGGCATATCGACTGCTTCCGTTGCAGTACTTGCAGCACCCTCCTCGACTCGGACGCACACCTCCTTTTGCTGGGCGACGGCTCCTTGATATGCAGCAATTGCACCTACAGCTGCAACTCCTGTGGCAACAAGATCGAAGACCTGGCCATTCTTACAGGCGACCAGGCGTTCTGCGCGCAGTGCTTCCGATGCCGAAACTGCAAGAGAAAGATCGAAAATCTGCGCTATGCGCGTACATCACAGGGTATCTTTTGCATGGACTGTCACGAGTCCCTAATGCAACGGCGAAGGAAGAAGAAGGCCAACGCAGCAGCGAAACGAGGACCCGGCGTAAAATTGGACAAGTCGCTGCCTTCACTGCCACCGAGCATGGAGGAAACTCGGTCTCTGGATGAACCTGAGCCGTTTGTGGAGACGGCAGATACCTCCCGCGCTAGGCCAGATGGTTCGGGTGATCGCTCTGAGAGCTCGCCGTCGCGACAGGCAGCGGCAGCAGCAGGTAAGGCAAACACACCAAGCGAAGTGAAGGACCTTGAGCGCTGACGGTGAATGACTACAGACGACCTCATCTTACCCTCGAGCACCTACCGGAGCAGTCGCCACATGGGCGGATCGCGCGATATCGACGCCGAAGGTGGTGGAGAGTTTCTCATTCCTCTCGCCTTTGATCCCTCCGAAAGCCATCGGTCTTCTCGCAGACAGTCCCAACTGGTGCAAGAGCCCTCTCGCGACTACTACAACCAAGCCCGTTCTGGCGATTCGTCTGTTCGGGCTTCCCGCGACGGCCGGGATATCGCCTTGGGACCCCCGTCGCGTACTTCGTCTGAGCAACCATCGCCTCATATTGCGTACCAGGAGAAAAGCTGGGAACGTAGCGAGAACGACTCTTCCCGACGTGAACCCGAGGCCACCAACGGTACTGCTGTCAAGGCGCCTGCGTCAAACCTGGAGTCTGTCAAGCTTGGAAAGTCGGAGTCTGCTCGCAGTTCAAGGTCGGATCTGCCTATCACGCTTAGAGAGGGCAGTCTCGAAGGCAGCAGATCAAAAGAGGTTGCTGGGGACGCCTCGCGATCAGTGCCTGGGGATTCTGCTCGCCCCTCGCATGAACTTCGTCGGCTGCATGAACACGGGTCCAGGGACTCCTCGCGTTCACAGCCGGCCTCGAACCTGGCCCAGCTACCGAAGCGAGGCGATTCTCTCGAAAGCAAGCTTCATCAGATCCCTCGAAAAGAAGTTGGGTCTTCGCCTAGCTCATCTGCCTACGGAGGGTCTCCCAAGATTCCCGACAGCACCGTGGAGCCATCGAAGCAGAACATCACTTCTGTCAATACGTCGCTGGGAGGCGCGGGTTCGCCGTCCTTGCCGCACTACACCGGTGGTAGTGAATTCTCTGCTGATGAAGACCTCGCACGGCTGATCGGCGATGAATCAATGGCTGGTCAAACCAACGAATCATTCTTGCGCCGTGTTTCGAACTCCGTTCGTCATGGTCGCAGCTTCAGTGACAAGAGCATTCGGACAAGCAAGGAGGGAAAGCACCCCCGGTCGCCGGCTAACGGTAGCTTGGCTGGGACTGACATCGCCAGTCCTACTGCCAGCACTTCTCAGGCTGAGGAGATTGCTTGGCTGCGTGCTGAACTTCGCAAGGAGCGTCAGCGCATTACAGAGATGGAAGGTACCATTCGCGCTACTGCGGATGTCAAACAAGTCAACACTGAGCTTTCGGAGAAGCGGTCGACCATGGTTGTGCTCGATGCACAGCGGGAGATTGTGCTACGAGAGCTCACTGTGCTTACGGACCATCTGGAAGCTGAGAAGCGCGGTGCAGCTGGCGGACCTCTGGATCTCGGAAAGCTATCGAACCATGTCCTGCGGGAGCTGGCCGAGTCGATTCAAAAGCTGAAGGAGTCTTACACCCCTCAGATTGAAGAGCTCATTCAGAAGCGGAACGATTTGACTGAGGAGCTTTCCAACATGAACCGCCAAAAAGAGAAGTCCCTCCAGGAGTTCGAGCAGCTTTCGTCGAAGAACGCCCAATTGGCTGAACTCAACAACCAATTGGTACACCAGATCCAGGAACTCTACAAATCCACTTCTGACGGCCAGCGCGGTCCGAACGGTCTCGGTATTTCACACAACAAGGAGAGGTCCATTCCTTCCATTGAGAGCATGAAACCCGCGATCAATGACCTTGCGCCCTCGGTGTCGACCGCCCACATGGCGGACGAGGGCGAGCCCACTACTGCTACCGCTACGGTTGTTCCTGGGCCACAGGTTGTCAGCATCCGCAAGGGCCAGCCTCGCAAGTTCAACTGGAAGAAGGGTGGTCAAAATGTTGCGAAGGGTGTCAAGGGTCTCAAGGGCGCGTTCATGTCCAGCGAGAATGCTGACGGTGGCAGTCTGCCCCGTTCTCAGACCCAGGATCCCAGTCGTCAAGGCTTTGGATTCTTTGGAAACCAGAGAAACAAGCAGGGAGGCAAGATGTCTCAGGCAGACAGTGTGCCGGTTTTGGCCGAGGCTGCAGGTGGTGGTGAGTATTGGCCAACTATGATGAATGCTTCGAACTATGCTAATCATATTCAGGTCTTTTTGGCACTGATCTGGAGGCACGCATGGAGCATGAGAAGAGCATCATTCCCTCCATTGTCACTCGGTGTATTCAGGAAGTTGAGTTGCGAGGTTAGTATACCCATGGTTCCTAGACCCGTTCATTACTGACTTTATTAGGCATGGATATGGAAGGTATTTACCGCAAGTCCGGTGCAGCCTCCGCTATCCAGGGTATCCGTGAGGGCTTTGAGCGCTCTCCGTTTGATTATGACATCTCCGATCCTGACCTGGACATCCACGCTGTCACCTCTGCACTAAAGCAGTACTTCCGCAAGCTGCCCACACCTCTGATCACATACGAGATTTATGAGAAGATCATCGATTCTGCCGAGATCACCAACACTCCTGCCCGGGTGGAGCTCCTCCAGAAGAGTCTGCAGGAGTTGCCCCGGGTTCACCGTGATGTCTTGGAATTCTTGATCTTCCACTTGAAGCGCGTTGTCGAGCGCCAGGACGAGAACCTGATGACCAGCCAAAATGTGGCAGTCGTCTTTGCTCCGACCATCATGCGGCCGGAGAGTCTGGCGCGTGAGATGACCGACGTGCAGAAGAAGAACGACGTCCTGAAGTTCCTGGTGGAGAATTGCCAGGATATCTTCATGGGCATGCAAAATTAGCCTCGAGGCTTCGACTTGACTTTCCTTCTCGTCTGATATGCCATTTGATGTTATTGGTTTGATTGGCGCCTTTTGTACAGATACCAATGTTTCTATCTTTTTCCGTTGAGTCCTTTCCCGTTCTTTCTCCCCTACTGCCTTCCCTCCACACTCTTCTCACGATCAGCGCTTCACGCTCGATACAGATACCCTGCCATGTCATTCGTCATCAGTATTCTTTACCAATTCCGCAGGTTCGAAGCTAGTCATCCCCTGGCCCGAGGGCCTCACTTGAAGAGGCTCCCAGTGGCAACCTGGGGTCAAAACTATTCTTTGTCAAATGGGCGGCTGTTGTCTTTTTGGTTGTACGCTTCTTGGATGGTTCTGTTTCCCGTGTTGAGCGAGCATTGGATCGTTTCCTAGCGTTATGCTTATGCAACTTCGTCGCGGGCCGAATCAGACCTGTGTAGATAGGCGTTTTTTCCCCGATAAGATGTATATCTGTCGATGAATAGTATTATTCAATGGTGTCCTCCAAAAAGTGGAAATGTGTCCTGATCGTAGTAGTCTACAAGTATACGAGCCGTTTGGAGAAAGGAGTGTCCCCACCGCCGACCGCCTACGACATCACGGCCTCCAGCTCCCGAGCTTCAACCACCTCCCACTTCTCCTGCCCGCGCCGAGGGCCCCTCTCTCTTACCTCCTACTCCTCTCACATTACCACCGCCACAATGTCCACCACAAACCAATACCTCCTCCTCTCCCTCCCAACCTCTATTGTCCCCTCGCACCACCGCGACGACGCCCTCGACGCCGTCCAGTCCACCGTCTCCCCCGAGAACGGCTCCGTGGCCGCCTTCCCAATCCCAGAGTTCAAGATCGGCACCCTCGACGCACTCGTCTCGCAGGCGGATGAGCTGGCCAAGCTCGAGGGCCAGTGCCAGGGTGTTGTGGGGAAGGTGGGCGATGCGTTGCGGAATATCCTTGAGGGGGACGAGGCACAGATTGAGCGCATGAAGGTCGTGAATGATAGTATGGTTTTCGTCTTCTTTGGGAGGTTGCTTCGGGTGGAGTGTGCTGACGTTGACAGAGCCGGTTGATCAGTACCTCCGCACGTTCTCGTGGAATAAGGTCAAGTATCGGGCGGACAAGTCGTTGTCGGAGTTGATTGATCTGTTGCAGAAGGTTCGTGCGATTGTGTCATTGCGAGTCTGGGAGTGGGAGGAGCATGCTGATGCGATTACAGGAAGCGGCTAGTATCGACAATGATATCCGGTTCAAGTACTCGCAATATAACCAGGTTAAGAACACGCTGGCTACGTTGCAGCGGAAACAAACGTGAGTATATTACCACCCGCTGGTTTACCTGCACAACACCGACTGACGATGACTGCAGAGGAAACCTCTCTACAAAGTCCCTCGCCTCCATCGTCGACCCCCGCTCCATCGTCCAAGACTCCGAGTTCATCGAGACGCACCTCGTCGCCGTCCCCTCACAGCAAGTAAAAGACTTCCTGAAGAGCTACGAGACCGTCGCGCCGATGGTCGTACCGCGCTCCGCACAATTGGTCGCCGAGGATAGCGACTTCTCCCTCTACGCCGTGACCACCTTCAAGAAGCACAGCGTCGAGTTCGTGCACAAGTGCCGCGAGCAGAAGTGGATTCCTCGTGACTTCAAGTATGTTGAGGGTGGGAAGGAGGAGGAGCGGAAGGAGGTTGAGCGGGTTGGCGGTGATGAGCGGAAGCTTTGGGGGGAGACGCTGCGGCTGGGTCGCACGGCGTGGAGTGAGGCTGTTATGGTTTGGATCCATGTTCTGGTCTTGCGGGTGTTTGTGGAGACGGTGTTGCGGTATGGGTTGCCGCTGGACTTTGTCTGCGGGTTGATTCGGGTTTGTCTCCTCATGATGCTGACTTGATGGTAATTGCTGACAGTTATTCTTTGACAGCTTCCGTCCTCGAAGCAAGCAGCCCGCGCCAAGAAGAACCTGGAGGAAAAGTACTCCTACCTGGCTGGCAATGCATTCGGCCGCGACAAGAAAGGCCGAGTCAAGAAGGATGACCCGAGCGATGTGCACGCTGCCGGCGAAGGCAGTGCCGAGTACACGCCGTACGTGTTCTACGAATTCGAATTCAACTGAGATGTCGTTGAGGGGCAAGGATGTCGTTGCGTATATACCACCCAAGGTACATCGAGCACAAACTAGCATTGATTGTTTCGTTCCTACTCATGGCATTACTTGGCCGCCCAAGGTACACTATTCAAGGGTGTCTATAATCAGGATCAACTTCAAAGCGATCTATATTGTTCGGTATTTACAGCGCCTGTCTGCGGGGAATCGAAACCCAAATCATCAGATCCACTGCTGTACACGACACATTGCTTTTTGGCTCAAGCCTAACCCCACAAATCCAGTTCCAACCCAAAGAGCCCTCAAGAAGAAGACATTTACTCCTTCTTGGGCAGGTAACCCTGAGAGTCAAGGTAATCAATGATCTGCTTGACAGCATCCTTGATGGGCAAGTCCACATTCTTAATGTAGACCTCAGGCTTCTCAGGCGCCTCATAAGGAGCCGAGATACCAGTGAACTCCTTAATAACACCCTCCCTGGCCTTCTTGTACAGTCCCTTGGGGTCACGCTGCTCCGCAATCTCAACAGGCACATCAACATGCACCTCAACGAACGGCAGACCAGTGCTCTCACCAGGCGGGGGCACCTCATGCAGCTGGCGCGCCGTGTCGCGGTCCTTACGGTACGGCGAGATAAACGAGGTAATGGCGATGGAGCAGCTGTCAGCGAACAACTTGGCCACCTCCGCAATGCGGCGGATGTTCTCGTTGCGGTCGGCCTCGCTGAAGCCCAGGTCCTTGTTCAGGCCGAACCGGATGTTGTCCCCGTCTAGACGGTAGGCGTGCACGCCGCGGTCGCGGATGAGCTGGTGCTCCAGTTCCACGGCGAGCGTGGACTTGCCACTCGCCGAGAGGCCGGTCAGCCAGATTGTCAGGCCCTGCTGGTTGCGCAGGGCGCTGCGCTCCGTCTTGGTCAGGGCGGGGGCGTGGAAGGTGATGTTGCTATCTGATATTAGCTTGATTGTGTTTCTTGCGGGGTGTTTTGGGGGTCTTCGGGTGTTCTTGGGGTCAATTGACTTACGTGGCCATGGTGATGGGTGTTTTGGTGAGAGTATGAGAGAGGGAGAGGAGAGAAGAGGGAGGTGAGGGGCAGAAGAGAAGAGACGGTGAAACGGGGCCGCGTGTAAAGTCAGAAACAGCGGAAAGTGAGTGCTGATCGCGGGGTCGCTGGGGGTCTTGGCGCCTTATACGAGTTTCATACGAAGTCTGAGATAGAGTTGATAGTCTATCTAGAGTGTATATAGTATTGAGGATAGTAATGCTCTATGCTGGTGCAATATACAGAAGGACCATCTAGAAGAAGGTCAGGAACAGGAAATCAGAGATTTCAGAATTTCACTCGGTCACGCCACGGTACAAGTTCGAGAGAGCCTGAGGAACCAATTAGCCGATAACCTTATTTGAAGAGAACAACTGTACAGTTTACTTACCGCCGCCTGCTTGGGCTCAATGAACAGTGCCTTGGCCTCAACCAGCACAACTGGCTCCTTGCCATCCTCAGGAAGAGTCTCAATGCGGCCCTCAACCCACGCTTTCCGCCCCTCGACCTTGACCGTCTCCGCCCGGAGAGCCACGTATGAGTCCGCCATGGCGGGCGCCCGGTAATCAATGTTCAGGTTGGCGGTAACGGCCACCTTATTCGGTAGCGCAGGGAAACAGCACCGCGCCAGACCCTCATCCAACAACGTAGCAAGCAACCCGCCATGGATAATCCCCGGGTGGCCGCAGATATCCGAGCCCAGAAACATGAGCGAGACCATGCTCTTCCCGCCGCGCTCGCTGAACACCAGCGGCGGGACGACGATCTTGTTCGGGCCCGACAGTGTGCCGGCCGTGAGACTGCGCGCGCGCAACGTCTCCGGGATCTTGAGGTGTGGTCGTGATTCTTTGAAATCTGGGTTTGCGCGGAGTCTCTCGGCTTCGGGGTGGGTGCGGAGGTGCGCGTCGACTTCGGAGGCCTTGGCGTCTTCGGGTATGTATGCGGTGAGCGTTTGCTCGTCTGTGAGGATTGGGGCGGCCATTATTTTGGAGAGGGTGCGCTGTGTTTGGTAGGTGAGGCCTGCGGTGAAGGCGAGGATGGCGATTGCGGTGAAGCCTGCGATGCGGCGGAGACGCGAGCGCTGGGGAGGGGGCGGCGGGTGCGCGGAGGTGGTTGATTCTGCGATTGGCGAATGTTAGGGGGTCTCGGTCTTGTAGACAGGTCTTTCGGAGGCCGATTGATGGTAGATGCTCGGCTTACCGGTGGAGTAGAGGCGAGTGCTAGCCCGAGTGCGAGTGAAAGAGGATCCTGGTCGGAGCGGATATGAGGCTGAACGACGGGTAAGCAGGCGGGAAGGAGAGAAGCGCGCCAGTCGGGGAGAGGAGATGAAGGAGGAAGAAAGGAAAGGAGATGAAAAAGAAGGTGGCCGGAGCATGGTCTAACGCCGAAGTCCGTCTGGAATCTCGAATTGCGACGTGTCGGGAGGCGAAGTGGTTGAGGAGGAGTGGACTCGGCGATGAATTTACCTCGGCACCTTGACTCCTTGAGGCGGCCGCTCCGGTGGTCTCCATGGATCAGGACGAATTTTTGAAAATATTATATTTAGAAATAATGCAACTAAACTCGAGATTGAGATTGATAATCTTGATCTCTTCATGTCGGGCTTTTCTATCTTGGTCGTGTCTCCACCTCTCTCCACCATGCTGCATCTATACACAGTTCAAGGTAGCTGCATCAAGAGGACGAACTTCAGCGGCATTGGGACCAAGCACTGATTCAGACTACCTAGCTTCACATACTCGGTATGCTAGTATTGACAGGTACATTGACAGATCGTAGATGGCCTAGATCAAACTTGTCGCGATGCTCCATCAGGATAGACGAGGCGCCTTTCGTCTCCCATGGTGAAATGGCCCCGGCGGCAAAGGGCGCTTTCTTTGGGGTTCCGACAGTGCCACGGCCGTCCCTCGATACTCAAGCGGCATCACGGTGGAGATGATTCGTCCGGCCTGTGCCGTCTTAGCTTTGAGGGTATCAAAAGCACCCGTTGTCTCATTCCATGCGTCGAAGTTAGCGCCCAGCGGATCTTTCCGCATCGCCTGTTGGGTTCTTCAGGGCCAATCTCGTCTTCACATCGGCACCATACAATACTGGTCCCTCCCTCAAATAAGGACGGGGGTTGTTGAGAGAAGGCTAGAACAGTCGGATCTTTGTGTTCGGTCGTCCAAAAGAGGGTGCCGATTTGGCTCTTCAATCTCTCAATGGCAATCCGGCGACTCTCACTTCTCATCAGAGAAGGATCTTTCGCGACGATTGGACTCAAAGCACCCTTGCCTGATCAGTATTTGAACAGGGTTGAAAAGGTTCCGTCTTCGACCAGCCTGTTCAGGCGGTGGCCTATCATCTGTTGGTTGGCCAATTGGAATTGGCTAGGTTATGATTGTGAATAGTGAGATACAATGAAAAGAGGTTGATCCGGGGCACTTCGATGCCAATCGAAAGTCGACTTTCGGGTGATGGCATACCACCACCTGCATCGTCAATCTATAGCAAACCCAGCAATTTTTTGCTTTTATTCATACTTTGACTCAGCCTGCTCGTGTCTTTCGAGAATGAGGTGTTTTGACAGAGGGCTTCATGATGTTGAGGATCATGTAGCCATCTATAGTACCGGGCAGCTTAGCAAGCTATCACCGCTCGTACCGCATGTGAGCAAACAGAGTTGATGGCATATCAAATTCAAATTCAAATGAATGACTGAGGTGAGAACAATTTCCAAGTACCAAAATGTCGATGTTGAATCGCCTGGTGACTTGGCTGTAGTTGCCCTAGGAGTGTTGAACTCAGCAGGTTCCTACTCTTTCCTCCCATATCCCAATTTTCAAAAAGCAAAGAAAACAGTCCTAGCATAACAACCCAGAATGAATGCAGCCTAATCTCCTTCCAGAGTTGCGGATAGATGCAATCATAAAGCAACAAAAGGGCCCCACCATCACGGACAATCTAAATGCTCCGCCAGAGTCTGATAGATTGTCTGTGGTGGGAGGGCCCTAAAGCAGCTTTATGAAGACATGTATCAGCAACTCCGGATAGAGCCGACAAGAGCATGTTATCTGGGGGTTGAGACACTGCTGTCAGATTAGCTATCAATTCTCCATTGCAAGTACAGGATAAGCAACGCTCACACATGGACGAAGCGCTTACTCCTCGAGGAGGCCGAGCTCGACTATGACCTTTCGGGTCGCAGAAAGGTCGTAGTCACTGTCAATGTAGACGGCGCCGATGATGGCTTCCATGGTGGTTGCCCGAACATTGTCAGAAACTCTGATACCTTGAGAAGGATTCTTCCGGATGAAGATATCAATCTTCTTGGCAGTCCCCTGCTTGGACAGGTTTGCATTGGTCGCGATTGAATCATGGAGGCCATTGATGCCCTCTGTCGGGAGCAACGAGCGTTGGTTTCTGCGAATGTTCAGATATCACAAATGATAGAAACGTAAATACCTCTGTTAAATCCAAGGGAGTACCCGTAGATAGATAGAACAGCTTTCAAAACAGCGTCGCCAACAAGGGCAAGAGCTCTGTTGCCCCCGGGTATTGGGGTCGATCCCGCAGCCTCCAACATTTTGTCCCGCAAATCTTCGTTTTTGAATGTATACTCCAGGGTTTCTTGGAGCCGTTGAATTAGATCCGGTGACAGATGAGTTGGAATGGCCATCAATGACGGTATATTAGATGAAGATGAAGAAATTGAAGAATTGGAGTTGGCAACTGTCAATCGATAGTATTGGAAGCTACAAAGAACTGGATATCCTGGGAATCAACGAGCTATTTGACATGAGCAAGCGGTCAATCCTTCAGTATGAAGAATTGTATACAAAACGATGATATCCTTACTCAACTTGCATGATGTAGAGCCCCAAAGTGCATCCGAAACAAAGTATCTCCAAACGCAGAGAGTGTGTGTTGGCCACGTCTGTAGCCGTCGGCCGAAGGACTGGCCGATGCAGATGCAAATGCATCTCCGTTGGCCGATGCAGCTGCGTTTACAGCTGCATGCAATGCCGACCGGAAGTCGCATTTCAGGCCACTAACGTGGATACCTGAAAGGCGACTTCCAACACATGTATGAGAAGGTTCGATTGAAATGAAACATTTCAGAGGCTAGTAGAGGGGAAATCAAAGTAAGGAATGAATGAAGAAGAGGCCGATTTCGCAAGCAATTAACCTAGGGCTGAGATTGCGGGACTACCTAGGTACTTATACGTGAAAATTTCCAAATTCCTAGTGATCTCTTGATTCTTTTCTGTAGCAGCCTTCATTCCTTAGGTCATTTTGAAAGCCACATCGACCACAACAATGCGATTATTCAGTCTAGAAGCTGGCCTTCATAGGCGATTGTAGCTTAGTAGACTTTTTGTTACCTTGGTTGCCTGTATGTGAAACTTTATAGTTGCGGTGGCTTCCGTGACATATAGTCTTGCTATCAAATACCATCGATTTCATATTCTCGCTTATCTTATGATTTTCTTTCCGTTGTACTGCAATAATATCCGTTCTTCTTTACTCCTCGTGCCAGGGCTCCTATTTTCTATCGAGAAGTGCTATAGTAAACTCGCTCTTCGAGTTCTAACATGATGTGCAGTCGAATACGCCGCCTAGAAGCAGGTGTTCAATGGTATCAGCTGCTTAATATCATCGAGCAGTAGAAGAACATCGCTAGGTGCTGGAAATCTGCAATCCAGAAGTGAAGCCATGCAGATGTCGCTAAAAAGCGATGTTGAATAGATTGAAGAGACGGAAGGTTTGAGTCTTCGACACAAGGTGCCTGATCAATTGTGTCGGGCTCCAGACAGTGGGGAACTGCACTCATGTAATCGGGGTAGTCAAAATCTCTCCAGCGACTCTCGTCTCTTGTGTAGTTGAAGGCTGTGAACAGTTCGCTATTCACTTTGGCAGCCACAGGCTGTGACTGCTTCTCCTCCTTAAAGACCTATCTCGACCAGCATGATACCAAGCGCTCTGATCCTTGGGTAGGCGCGAACTATCCCAGCAATCTTGTTGTATTCGTAGCACAGAGAGCCTTCGTCGTCGAATTGTACTGAGAGATAAGGCTTCCAGGTAAACAGCTTGCCATGATTCCCAGGGGTATTGCTTTCCCTCATAAACTGAATGGTCTCGCTTGTCCATTTTGTCTTCATCCAATCCGAATCGTAGTACTTCCAGACAGAGTAAGCTATGATGTAGGCGAGTACGAGCTTCATCCGTGCCGTCAGGTGGTATTTGCTGAGAATTTTGGCCAAAGATATGCCAGGGACTTGATCGACTACCTGCTTGGGAGATCCAAAGCAATGGCGAAATTTCCCCTCTTGAATCGAGAGACAAAGGCGCCAGTCGGCTGCCGAGCCAACCAAGCTACAGAATTGACCTTGCTCTAGTCGCTGCATTCGTCTTGCAACCTCTTCATTGGTGCTAATCTTCACCATCATCAGTATCGGCAAATCGGGCGCGTTTTTTCTTGTTGGTCTGGTTGCTGCTTGGCACAAGCAACTCCACATCCTGCCAGCGGCTGAGCTGTTGCTCGTTCAGAACGGAGTAGATGAGAAGAGCATGTCAAATTGCACCAGGCTGTCCCTGGTTCCTGATTGAGCCGGTGTCTGCAGCAAGAGGTACGTCAGATATCCTCTCTGCATTTGACCTCTCATTCCATGGCTCTGGCAAGTGCAGCACATTCTCTCACGCAGGGTCCGATAAACCAGCTCGTTGGAATGTCTTGGGCGCTCTGGTTGAGTGGGTCTTTTCGTGGAAGTGACATCGGCGCTCTCATCGTGTTTCGATGCTTTGCGATCCCACTTGGTAAATTTTTGGATATGAGCAATAACCTCCTCGGCATCGCGAGACTGTGTCGTAAGCTGGCTGAGTCCTCGTTGGATCTTTCCAAGCCTTGTCATAGGATCTCGAGTTTGGTAATGACTCTGCTATCGCTTCAAGGAGAGGGTAGCCATTCTTTGGAACGTGGTGTGGCCACTAGATCAAGGTCATTAGTACTGATTCGTGCGAAAAGAAAGGGCGTTAGACTTGCATTGCAAATGGCCTCTACATCTCACAATAGCTTGGATATTCGCAGTCGCAGTCGTTTCTCCTGATCCAGGCCAGCTGTATCAATGTAGTTGGCAACAAGCAAGAGTTCAGCCCCGAGACGCCCGCACACTGGTCGGTTGGACTCAACGCCCAGTTCAGACGCGATGTTAGCGACCTGGACTATGGCAGCATGTGCAAAGTCTATGGGGTCCTCAGTCGCCATGTCGAATACATCACCACTCAACCTGGGAGAGGACGCAGTGATGTGAGCAAAAGTGAGGCTGGTGATGATGCGAGGCAGACTCGTCTGTAAAATGGCCCTAATTCACCTAGGTATATGTACCTAAGACGATCGCTGCAGAATGGGTTTGTGGGCGCTTAATAGCTAAGAATTATCAGAGCCCATTCCTGGTGATCTTGCGTTCTGAGATTTGGTCATGGCGTGTTCCATGTCTCCTCAGTCCGTCGACGATATCAACGGTTCATCACCTCGCAAGCCAGATATTGGCTCAGGTTCAAAGGTATCTAAACCTCTCTCAACATACGTGGGCTTCTCCAATAACTATCTCTTAACCAGAACAAATGAAGCTACTATCTATGTAATGAAGTGGCTGTCCGTCTGCTTCAGTCTCATATCTGGGGACTACCTCCCTTCTCTGTTTCCAGCGGCCCTCAGTTCGGGGATGCGAAGACTTACCAGAGAGAGAAAAAAGGAGGAAAATGTTGGCAGGTATGACCTACACCGGGGTTCTCCAGCCTTCTCCAGCAGCAGTTGTAGGAGATTTCCTTGCTTAATCGCTCTATGTCAGGGGATCTTTTGCTGGTTTTCTTCTTTCCTTCTACACACGCCACTCTCTTGATCTTCAGATAGCACCCAATACAATCATCTGTTTATGCCTTTTTGCGCTTCTGTAGAGTGTGTCTCCGCTGTCAGAAGAAATCGACGTGGTTGGTTTACGTGGCTAGGTACTATAACATGGAGCATGTTATGTATTGACCCCCTCAATTTAGCGAAACCAGGTCAATAATTAACCTGCGTAAGTTCTTGGTGGTGTATCTGAAGACAATTATCGAGAATGTATGGGTCAAGATGACTTCGAGAATACCTATGTATATATTAGTGAGTGCTCCGAGGATATACAAAGCATTTGAACTCCGTGAATGTGAATTCCCTCACTTCAACTATCCAAGTTCGACCAGAACTATTGTTCACGGGAATTAATATTGTGCAGACTCCGAGTACACTGTTGCACGACAATAAAATTACGCCGAGTCTCTTTGCCCTGGCACAGGTGCTGCACTCTAACCACGCTGGGCATATATTGATGCACGGCCCAGCAACGGGCCCAGCCGACCCCTACTCGCATCACCCTATCACACATCGTGAAGATATCGAAAGTCGCAGATCATCAAGCCGGGCCTTCCGCCGAAGCTGGAAAAAGGCCAAGCTAGCGAGCTCAATGCAACACAACGACGCGGGGAGATCGACAGGGGCGTACAGGCGCATGCCGGGCAGGCACGACGCGCCTGCAGGGGCGGGGACCCTCAAATACCAGACGAGATCCGCTGTCTCGACGCGATGATCCTTCTTTCACACTCGTTGCGATCATGCCGTCGCGTTCGTCACTCTTGTCGCTCTTTTTGGCCAGCAGTTGCGTGCTGGTTGATGCTGCTCTTCCCCGGCCAGTCGAGGAGTACGATGTGCTGCAGTATATTGATCCGCTGATCGGCAGCGCCAATGGAGGTATAAGGCAGACCGCGCGATTGACCTGCACTGAGCATGAATATTGACTGCTGCGATCTAGGCAATGTCTTCCCTGGAGCTACGCTGCCCTATGGCATGGCCAAGGCCGTCGCTGATACCGATTCGGAAAGCAACCAAGGTGGTTTCACCCTCGACGGTAGCAATGTCACCGGTTTCTCGAGCATGCACGACTCAGGTACTGGCGGGAGTCCGTCTCTGGGCAATTTCCCTCTTTTTCCCTACGCGCAATGCGCTGGCGACGACGTGAATGGCTGCACGTATCCCAAGAAAGCGCGGAAGACAAAGTATACGCCCGGTTCGGTCGAGGCGAGCCCGGGTTATTTTGCCTTGACGCTGGCTTCTGGGGTACATGTTGATATGACGGCTGCTCAGCATACATCTCTCTTTCGATTCCATTTCCCGGCAGACGGCAGCCCGCTGATCTTGCTGGACCTCTCCGATTTGTCTGACTCGCGTCAGGACAATGCGACCATTTCAATCGACGAGTCAAGTGGACGCATGACTGGCAGCGCCAAGTTCTTGCCCAGCTTTGGCAGTGGAGAGTACGAGGTGCATTTCTGCGCAGACTTTGAGAGCTCTGGATGGCTGCGGGACAGCGGCATCTTTGTCGATGCTCGCGCCAGCACCGATGTTCATGACTTGAAGATCTCGCGGAGTATCAACGGCTACCCTCTTCCAGGTGGTGGATTCGTTCGGTTCCAGTCTCCTTCAGATGGCATTGTCCAGGCTCGTGTGGGCTTGAGCTTCATGAGCCCCGAGCAGGCATGCTCGCATGCAGAGTCCGAGATCAGTGACTTTGATTTTGAAAAGACACGGCGGACTGCAGTTGACCAATGGACCGGGAAGATGCGTCCAATTCGTGTATCTCGGAATGGTGTCAAGTCATCTGTCCTCACGAACTTCTATAGTGGCATCTACCGGACCATGGTGAACCCGCAGAACTACACAGGCGAGAATCCGCTGTGGACAAGCTCGGAGCCTTACTTTGATTCTTTCTACTGGTAGGTACTCAATCGACGTCAAGATGAACTCTGCTGACTACTCTAGTCTTTGGGATTCATTCCGTTCCCAAATCCCTTTCCTGACCATCTTCGATCCTAGCTCGGTTGCTCAGATGGTGCGCTCTCTGATCGATACTCAGCGCCACCTCGGCTGGCTGCCGGACTGCCGCATGTCGCTTTGCAAAGGTGCAAGATACTTCATCTGCACGGTTTATCAGTTGCTAACAGACTTGGCGCAGGATTCACGCAAGGCGGCTCGAACGCAGACAATGTCCTTGCCGATGCCTACGTGAAAGGTATCAAAGAGGGCATTGACTGGGACGCAGGCTACGCAGCTGTCCAAAAGGATGCCGACGTGGAGCCGTTCGACTGGTCCAACGAGGGCCGTGGCGGCATGCAAAGCTGGAACGACCTACACTACATCCCCGTAGAGGACTTTGACTACATTGGGTTTGGAACAATGACACGAAGTATCTCACGCACTCTTGAATACGCCTACAACGACTTCGCAATTGCCCAGATGGCGCTCGGTATGAACAAGACGGCCGACGCAGAGCGGTATGAGAAGCGCTCGCGTTACTGGCGCAACCTTTTCAGGAAAGACCAGACTTCGTATCTCAATGGCACGGACACGGGCTTCACAGGTTTCTTCCAGCCCAAGTACCTGAACGGAACATGGGGCTATCAAAATCCACTCAAATGCTCCAACATCGACACAAGCGGAAGCATCTGCTCGCTCCAGAACAACGCGGCAGAGACATTCGAGTCTAGCATCTGGGAATATCAATTGTATGTCAACCAACCTTTTCTCTCTCATAATACCAGCATATCCTAACCCCCTCCAGTTTCGTCCCCCACGACATGGCAGCCCTAATCCCCCTCCTGGGCGGCCCAAGCAACTTCGTGAAACGCCTCGACTACCTCCACGACAAAAAGATCACCTACATCGGCAACGAACCCGCCTTCCTCACAGTCTACCAATACCACTACGCCGGCCGTCCAGCCAAATCCACCGCCCGAGCCCGCACTTACATCCCAGACTACTTCTCCCCCACACCAGCCGGCCTCCCAGGAAACGACGACTCCGGCGCAATGGGCTCCTTCGTCGCCATGTCGATGATGGGCCTCTTCCCGAACCCAGGCCAAAGCGTCTACCTCATTACAGTACCCTTCTTCGAATCGGTCAGCATCGTCTCACCCTTAACGGGGAAGACTGCCACCTTGCGCGTGGTGAACTGGGACAAGTTCAACTCAGTGAATAATACCGGCGGGACTGGGTTTATCCAGTCTGCGACGTTGAATGGGCAGCCGTATACGAAGAACTGGGTTGATCATGACTTTTTCACCGAGGGGAAGGACTTGGTGCTTGTTTTGGGGAGGAATGAGAGTTCTTGGGGGACTGGGCCGGAGGATCTGCCGCCTTCGTTGTCGGACGCTACTGCTGGGCTTGGTGCTCGTGGGTTGAGTGGTGTCGGTGTTTTGGAGGAGGATCTCGAGGAGAGTGTTCCTCTTCGTGGTGCTGCTCATAAGGCTAGACACGTCTTGCATGCGGATCACCATAAGAAGTTTGCGGGTGGTGCACTCTGGCAGAAGGGGTGGTAGACTTTTATTAGTTGATATCGTTCTTAGAGATCAGTCCCATCCTTAGCATGTTCATCGGAGAGGTTATTCTTAGTGTCGAAGGTATCCTGTCAGATGCGGCTAGATTTGGTTCAGGACATGGGTAGGGCTGATATGTATACTGTGTCTAAGCAGCAGGCTTAGTGAAATTGAGCACATGTGGAATTGCTTCGCTCTATACCAGCTGTTGAAGAACATATATAAACCGCCAAATCATGATAACACATAAAAGTGGTCGCTATAATCATTTGTATGTACAGGTGCAACCACAACGACACAACTGTGAACGACATATGTAACTCAGATATTAACGAAGCAAAAGACGGACTTACAGTCCACCAACTCAAGAAGGACGGTAGAACTTGCTCTCAACCCACGGCATACCAACAACACTAGCCTTGAGCAGCTTCTTCCGCACCTGCACACCCAGCTGCGTCCCCTTCTTATGCAATCCATTCTTCACATAAGCCATGGCAATGTTCTGCCCTCCCAGCGAGGGACTAGGCAACCCAGACGTGACAACGCCAACCTGGACCGGGTTCGAAGGATCCGCGAGGTCCACGACGGGAGCGCCCTCGCGCGCTGGGGGTCCCTTCTCGACGTTCAGGCCGACGCGGCGCTGAGTCAGGGTCTTGGGGCTGGCAATTTGGGACAGGATGACCGAGGCGCCGTTGAAGGTTGCCGTGGCCGGGTCGCGGCGGTCGCGGCCGACGACCCAGCCAAGCGCGGCGGCGGGGGGTGTTACGGCGGTGGAGATGTCGTGGCCGTAGAGGCACATGCCTGCTTCGAGGCGGAGGGAGTCGCGGGCTGCGAGGCCGGCGAGCCGGACGGTGTCTTTGTCCTGGAGGAGGAGGTTGACGACGTCGTTGGGGAGGGAGGCGGCGCCTGCGGTGGGGATGGAGATTTCGAAGCCGTCTTCGCCTGTGTAGCCGGTTCGGGAGATGAGGAGGGGGTGTGGCGTAGCGGAGCCGTCGGGGAGAGTGAGGTAGAGCTCGCGGCACTGGCCGAAGTAGAGGGTGCTGAGGTCGGGGTTGGCTGTTGAGGCGGTGGTGTTGATGAGTGGTTGCAGGACGGAGGCGGCCTTGGGACCTTGTAGCGCGACCAGCGCGCGGTCTTCGAGGATGTCCCACTTGATGCTGTTGGGGCCGTGCTGGGCGCGGTAGGCGTCGATTTCGGCCTGGAGGAAGGCTAGGTCCTCGGCGCGCCGGCCGGCGTTGGTCACGAAGTAGAAGGTGTCTTCGCCGCGGCGGGTGATGACTGTGTCGTCGACGATGCCGCCTGTACCGTCTTCCAGGAGGCAGGAGAGGGTGGAGGTGTTGGGGGCGAGCTTGTCAAGGGATGAGGGGGTCACTTTCATGAGGAGCTCGAGGGCTCCTGGCCCGCTGAGGTGGTGCTGCACCCTTTATCATGGATTAGCTTGCCATTGCGGGCAATTGAAGGGTTGCGAGAGCGGACAGTGACTTACATGTGGCTGACATCGAACAGACTGGCCTTCTCACGAGTCCACATGTGGCTTTCCACATGGCTCAGGTCCGCATATTGCAAAGGCATCGAGTACCCGGCATATGGCACCATCTTGGCGCCATGGGCCTCGTGAAGATCGTACAACTGAGTCTTGCGCAGGGGTTCGCTTGAGTTCGAGGCATAGCGCACAGCTTGGGCTTGCACTTGAGGAATTGTAGCTCGCGCGGTGATTCTGGCGCCGGAGGCTCGGGGTGCCCGCACCGCGGAGGAGAGCTCCCGCCGCAGGAGTGTGGAGCCGATAGAGGCGCGGGGAGTGTGGAGGGCGGCAGCCCGGGCGGCGACGATGTCGACGCCTTTCTTGAAAGTACGCACGCCGGTCATAGCGATTGAGTGCTGGAGAAATTGAATTGACTAGGGAAGAGGAAAAGAAGAGGAAGAAAAATGGCCGCGAGATGATCTTGTGCTCCGCCGTCGGAGTCGGGAAGCGCAGCGGAAAAGTCACGTGCTGATAGGGAGATCTCGGCGTTGGCAGCTGGTTTCCCATTTAGGTATCTATACTTCCCGTGCATGTGTGGTGGTCTGTAACATAGTAGAGAGCAGACATGGGCTTGGCTGATGAAGCGCCATTCGAGAGCAAAGACTGGCCTCGAGGGCCAGTCGCGGATTTCCAATTTGTTGCCGCATTTATGTGCAGAGAATGCTGGAGCGGCGGTAAGAGAGCAAAGTTCCAACATCCTTATCTCCATAGTATCGGAAGTACACAGAAACAAATTGCCCGACATCATCAATATCAGGTCAAGACAGTTGATCCAGAACTGAGTATCATGTAAACCCAAGCAAAAATCTGAGCAAATAACCACCCGTCTCAATCATCACGTCATGAGATCCCTCCGTAGCTGGTCATAACCGGCGGGCTATACCGCATGAACAATATGGGAGAAGATGCGACGAGAGGAGTCCCTCCCCGCCCCGCGGGGTTTAAAGGCCATTACTGGCACATGTGAAGACCGTGCCGATGGAGCTTTCGATGACGGACATGACAGAGACCTGCGAGAGTACCATGTCAGCAACGAATTATCAAGGAGGAAACAGAGAGTACTCACGTAGGTGCCTGGTCCAAGGAAGAACAGACCGATGAGGATCAAAAGGCTGTTAAAGAGGAAGCCACACCACCCGCGGATACCCCGGGTCTTGTAGAAGTCGGGACCGTGGTCGGCAGCGCGCATGCGCATGTAGGCAACACCCCAGAAGATGAAACCGAAGAACGAGTCGAACAAGGAACTCATGATCGCCAGCAGACTCGTGAAGAAAGGAATCACCTCCGCGATGATCCAGGCAACGATCCACAGACAGGCCAGGATACCGGCCCAGGAGGCCCAGCCAAGCACGGTGTTGTTACCCTTGTGGCGGGTGCCCTCGAACAGGCGGAAGAAAATGAAGCGAGCCGAGACGGACGCATACAGAACTCCCAGGAAGATGAGTGTGGGGATCATGAACGAGAACGACACCTTCTTGTATACCTCGTTCTCGAGAGTGGCAAACGCCGGGTAAGAACTCATATAGTTGTTGCCGGTGTAGACGTAGATGATGGCGCCGACCAAACTGAACACGATCACTTCAGCAATGGTCACGGCGGTGACAGACTTCCAAAAGTCACGCGGCTCCTTCATCTCGGCAATAAAACTGGGCAAGGTGATCTGGCCGATGAAAGTGTAGCTGATGTTCAGGAAGGCGCTGAGCCCAGTCACCCAGGAAGTGCCCTCGAGTGGGATGAGGGAGTACTTCGGCTCGCCATGCTTGGGGTACCCAACCGGATGAGGTTCAATGGCCGCGAAGATGGTCGCCAGCAACACTGAAACGAAGGTGAAGAATGCGGAGAAAGTCGCGACCTTGGACAGGGCGCTGAACGTGCGAGGTAGTGAGAAGAAGAATGACACGATAGCGACGATGAGCGAGAAGACCACCGTGCACACCTTGCCATTGGCCATGGTGTTGAGATACTCGGAGCCAACCACACAGTGCAAACCCTGAATAAAAGTGTTGTTCAGCAGGAACATCACGGCGGTTGCCCACCAGGCGATCTTGCTGTCCCAGAACAGATATTGACCGATATCGCACACATCACGGACCTCAGGGTGGCGCAAACAGAATCGCCTTGAACGTTGTCAGCGAATGCGACGATTATCCGCAGTAATAGCACTTACCAAAGAACCAGCGAAGTGTACAGAACCACACCAGCCACGAAAACCGTCAGGATTAGACCGGGGATCAGACCCAGGACGGAGTAGGACCATGGGAATGACATAATAGCCAGACAAATGTACTCGGAGAACAGCAGCGCGGCGGTCTAGATAGAATGCGATCATCAGTTTAACCCCGCCCCAGGTTTCTCAGTTTCTGGTCTGCGTGCCGAGCATACCTTTTGCCAACTGCACGTGCGATACTTGATCGTGTTCCCCGACTCCATCTCAATCTGGCGGCCGACACTTTCGGTGGTCGAGGAAGAGTCGACCGCATGGACATGGTGATGCGACAGGCGACGGCCCTGGCCCTCGAGATCCTCATCCTTGAGCTTGGGGTCGGCGGCCAACTTGTCGCTCAGGTCGGAGGCGCGGTCCCTGTCCCAGGGGGCAGTGCCCAATGCTGCAGAGTCTTTTGGCCCAGCCATATTAAACTTAGGGAGCGGGTGAACCGCGCTTGACGGTACTCGGCGGAGTGGAGGGGAGTGGTGCTGAAGACCTTCGGATACATAAAACTGTTGCGTTTGACGGGGCGAATATCAAACAACCGTAGCTGAGTGATGTTGGGTGATTGGGGATTTGTCGACAGTAACCAGTTCACTGATAATTCTGTTGCTGTTGCTTGGACCGGGGAGGCAGCTGCTGGCGACGAGGCGACGATTAGGGCAATCGGGATCTACGGGGGGAGGATACCCGGGGTTGAGAACCACGAATATGATCCCAATTGCAGAGAGCGAGTGTCGCAATGAGAGAAGGAAGTCGAGGGGGACGAGAGAGGAAGAAGAGAAGAGAGAAGGAAAGATTTAAAAAAAAAAAAAAGAAATAGGAAAGCAGATTCAGCGATCGGTCTAATTGATTACTCAAGTCGTGGATGGTATCTGAGATACGGAGAGTAGCGGGGACCACTACGACCGCCGTCTGTCGCAATCGAATCCACCGTAATTAAGCTGGTATGGGGAGATACCAAGATACCAGACTTCTGGAGCTACCTACCATAGATGGAAATTGCCCCCACCCAGTTTGAAGAGGAAAAAGTTGGTCGATCGGTCGTACCAGGCACGTCTCGTCGCAGTCAGAGTCAGTGGCATGACGTGATAGAAGCATGGGTTGATGGTTCCAGTTGGCTCTTCGGCTGAGGCTTCCAGGGGCTTGCGATCGGACCGGCCAAGTATTCATCGGTCGAACGCCTCGGGTCCTGTGCACATTAAGCATCGGGGACCCAGGGAAGGACTACGACGAGACGAGTAAGCTTTCACAGGATCACCCAGGTAGGCAGGTCGCCGGTTGTTTGACTTTGATCTGGATACTAGGAAGATAGCGAGATTGTCATCTGTCATTTTGTGCTAGGATCAAATCTCACCTCTCGATGAAGCCATGACCTGCCCCGAGTGGACCATCCGCATCCAAAGTTGTCCTTAGTCCGCCCCGCAAGCGGCCGCCACCAAATCAGTGTATTTCGATTCACTGGCGAACCCCCGGTCGGGAAAAAGGATCCCATGCATCAGCCACGTCCGAAAACATGGATGCCACTGCTAGACAAGGCTCAAGTGCCCATGATGCTTGCGCTGATTTGACCCGTTTGGTCTCTTGGGCGTATCCTAACCGGATGCGGTTGGTAAATGGGGCCTGGGGAGTGGTGGAGTCTGGCGGTGGAGGGTCGTAATGCTATGCGTGTGGAGAGGTCTGTCAGTCGGTTGTGACCAGTCAGGAGGAGCCGCCATTGAGGCTGTTGGTGAGCAATGCTCATTGCAATTGGGAGAGAGATGGCAAGGTTCCGCTGAGATGAGGATGCTCAGGGCAGGGCGCCCTGACCTGATTCAGGTGTATTGTAACTTTTGTATTGGCAATACACCGATCGCAGTACCGAGACCATGTGCTGCTGACTCATCCCTGTGTTCGGCACTGGCAGGTACAGCCATGACAGACAGAATTGATCGTATCGCTGTCTATACTTCGTACTCAAGAGACTATCAGCTCAGATCAGACAATGCCATGCACGAAATTGCCGCATGGCCACACAGCCCTCGCTGATCTCGGCACGTCCGGTGGTTCTGGCCGAGCCCGCCTGCTTGCGTGCTCGTCCACCGCGATGGCCTCATCCGGAGTCCACATACTCGGACTTCGACCTGCCACGGCTACCATGAGCTTATTTCCATCGACTGACACTCCCGCGATGACGTGCTCGCTGTTTCTTCTAGAAGCCGAACTAGACCTCGTGGCAGATGGCGCTGTTGCTTAGGTAGGCCAGTTACAGGTACCTTGTCCCGACGGGACGCACTTACAAAATCGAATGACTGTGCAATCGGTTGATATTGGTATTCGTCGACAATGCTTTTGATAAACTCGGTATTGATATTAAACACAATGAGGTGATCCCAAGAACGCCAGATAGAATGAAGATAGAACGGCGCTACACAATACGGCATATGTCCATAACATCCCTCTCCACTTACATCCCATCATCTTCGTCCTCCAGCAGCGCTGCGTAATCGTCCGCAGATGCAAAGGTCGGCAGGTGCTTGAGCTTGCGGCGCTTCTTGCGCTCCGAGGGCGCCTCAGCCGGCGGCAATTCCACACCACCCAGCTCCATGTCCGATGGCAGATCCTCGTCGCTGTCGATGAAGGCCTCCTCGTCGGAGACGTCCATGTCGAAGGCGTCTTCGTCGTCCTCAATCTTCTCCTCCTTGGCAGCCTTCTTGCCAGCTTTCTTCGCGACAGCTGGAGGCGAAGTGGCTTCATCATCGAAGCCGTCAAAGTCGGGTTCCTCCATCTCCTCGTCCTCATCTGACGGCACGTCGGACTCGTCGTTGAAGATGACCTCGTCGTCGCCGCCCTCTTCATCACCTTCACCTTCATCCTCATCGTAGTCGTATGCAGAGTCCAGGTCATCCAGATCCAGGTCGTCATCGCTGTCCGCGTCAGCCTCAAGATCGGGCCGAGAGTCCACCAACGCCTTCCAGATCTCAGACTCGTTATCACTGAGACCGTCGAGATCCTCCTCGTCGCGCTCAACGGGGTCTCCAGCACCCTTGGACTTCTTCGCTCGTGCCTTGTCCTTGTTGACACGGTTGAAGTACTCGTGGAAGAACACGTCCTCCGCAGCCACCTCGTCGGCCTTCTTCTTCCAGAAGTTCTCGGAGTTGAGGGGCACGGCTTGCGGCACGGCCTTGCCCGCCTCCACCAGTCGGTCGGCAGTATTGCCGCCTGCCAGAGGTTGCATGATCGAGGCACCGCGGGCAGCGGTAGAGGCCTTGGGCGTGCGGTAGACAAAGCGGTCAAGGAAGTGAGTGAGGGTGTGCAGAGTCAGATCGGGCTTGCCACTCATGGGCTCGTGCTCCAGAAGACGGGCGGCATTGACAGAGACGGAAGGGTGGAAGTGAGCCGTATACGGGAGCTAGGTCATGTTAGCGACGGCGTGGGTGTAGGAAGAGATAGACATACCAATTCCCAGAGACAGGTCTTGTCGGCATTGCTGTGCTCCGGATCACGCTTGCGCGGATCATACCCATTGTTGGGCTTCGACTTGCTCGCTGCGGGCGTCGGTTCCGGCTGCTCGTCATCCTCATCGGGAACATCCCGGAATACTTCTTCACCGTCGCTTTCGTTGTCCTCCGGCTGATCAAATAGAGACTGGAGACCAGTGAAGGTCTTCTCGAGCTCGCGGATCAGGTAAAAGACACCGCAGATGAATGAAGGCTGGTGCATCCCAAGCACCTGGACAAGACGCTTGACAAAGGCCTTGACACGGCGGACATTGAGATCGTTCTTGAGTGCCTTGTAAAGAAGGTTGAGATAGAGCGATTGCTTCGAGGAGGTGGCGACTCGGGGATCGAGGAGGGACTCGTAGAGCGTCCGGTAGAAGCGGTCGCCCGCAACCTGATGGGAGGCCGTGAGTTGCTGGATCAGCAAAAGGGCCTGGATGCTGGTGTTGAAGTTTGACGAGTGCGTGATACGGAACAGAGTATCGATGTGCTTAGAGAGTCTAGACGTCCGTCAGTTAAATCACTAGCCTCACATAATGTGGATATACATACCGTTCCGAGTCCGCCTTGGTAAAGGGGTATGCACGGTTGACACCAGTCAAGACACCAGAAGTCAACTTCTCCCGCATCTCGTCGTCCTGGGCCTGTCCCTTGGCCGCTTGGCCGCGGCCCTTGCCTTTACCCTTCGGACCTTTGCCATGCTTGCCTTGTGGCTTGGCCCCGGGGACTTGCTTTGTGGGTTGACTAGGCTTAAGGAAAGTGACAAAGAGCCCGAAGTAGATATCCAAGAGCTGCATGGCAACCTTCTCTTCCTTCACGCTGAGAACGGTCTGGTTGAGAGTGATGATGGCGTAGTACTTGGCGTGTTGGCTCTGACCAGGACGGAACAGCAGCTCTTCCACGGCCTTGATGATTGTAGGCTTCATCAACGGATGCTGCTGCTCAAGCTGCAACAGCAGATACGAAGCTCGTGAGGCAATTTTCTTGCCAGGATCGCCAAGCTTGTTGACCAGGAGACGCAACAGATTCGCCTCCTGCTCGGGCTTCTCTTTCAGAAGCTCGTACACGTAGCTGACTGCACGCGATCGCGAGAACTCAATCTCGTCATTGCACCAGGTCTCCAAAATCTTGAGGACCTCAAAGTACTGCTCTTTGAGGTAATCTTCAAACGCCCACACCATCAAGTGGCTCTTCTGCAAGCCGCCAGGAAGCGGGTCTCGCTCTGTCCATCGACCACCAGCTCCCTGGAACGCCGCAACGAGTGCAGGCTGGTTGGCGAATGACTTGAGTCTCCGGTCAGCGGGCAACAAAGTGCCCTGTGCAAACATATCCTTGAGAGACCGGAGGACCTCAACAGCCTGCGCACGGCTACGCTTCCGCCCAAGTCCGATGAGAGTCTGCAAAGAAAGCGTGTTGTGCAACGGTGACTCTTGTATAGCGAGCGTCAGGGCCGAGATCTTATCACTCAGCGTACCGGACGCCATAATTGTCGTATAGAATTTGTGAGACGATGAGGCGGACACCTCTTGAGCTTCCGCATACTTGTCGGTCTCTTCCTGCAGCAAAGTATTGGCGAGTTCGTGAATGCGCTCAATCAGGTGACGGGGTAGTGCGTTCATTTGCTTCGAGCTGTCGATTGAAGGAAGGGGAATATTATACCAGTCAGATCGAGGGAGAATAGTCTGTGGATTACTCCAGTCAGTTCGTTGCCTCTGTTTCAGGAAAGGTAAGGCCCTACTCACGAGTTTTGCATATTCTTTGGGCACGACGACTTCAGGCTCCTTCGACTTGGTCGTATTTGCCTTCGAGTCTTTGGTCGAAGGTGCATCCTCAATATCAGAAATATCAGAGTCCTCCTCTGCTTCGCTGGCCTCCTGGCTATCTTCCTCGCTAACCTGGCTGTCGTCCTCCGCGTCTTCATCGTTATACTCCTCTGGTCGTTCTGCTTCCTCGTCCTCTAGGTCATCCGGAACCACATGGCCAGCAGCCTCCAACATCTTTGAAAGCTCCTTGCGCAAGTCATCCTCGCCGCCTTTCTTTCCCTTGGACGGCGCACCTTCGACCTCGGATTCCGAGTCAACACCGGCGAGGAGATCAAGGTCTTCCTCGGTACCACCCAGAGCCAGAATTTCTTGACGCAGAGTATCATTGTCGTCGCCCTTCTTTGAGCTCTCTGGCTTGGCCTGCTTAGCCTTGCCGCCCTTTTTCTCTTCCCGCGCAATCACATCACCGTTGCGATCCCGCTTCTTGCCCTGCGCAGATTCCTGATTCCTGCCAGCCTTGGGGCCAGTTCCCTTGTCTTTCTTTGCCGGCGTGTTCTCAGCAGATGCCTGTGGCTTGCTATCCTTCTTTGACTTTCCCTTGCCAGGGCCCTCGTTCTTCAACCGTTGCTCGATTTTCTGTCGTAGGCCGGCAAAGGCGCTCTCGTCAATCTGAGGCATGCTTGGGGTAGCCTGGGGCTCGGACACTGAGGCGCCACCATCGGCGACAGCCTCATTTTCGCCAGACGAGCGCTTGCCTTTCCCTTTGGCCATTGTTGGCGTATCTGGGAACGACGATTGTTTTGTAGACGAAGAGAAAATTGGACGGAGAAATCTTTTGCGGCGGCCCCGTTATCAGAACGCTCGGGCCAACGCGATAAGAGACATTCAAGGGCGACCGCGGCGATTTCTGGAGCTTGTCGTTCGACGGTTGTTCAGACGTTTCTTCGTGGTCTTTTCTGTTCGGAGATTTCTCACAGATGATTTCAGGGCTGCGTCCGGCCCCCAATCGCTGGTCGGGGAGGCCGCTGGTGTTGGGTCTCCGCATCCAATACCGCAGACTCCATGTACGCGACCCCGGAAAACTTGGATGTCTAAGTCAATTGTTGGTACTAATGACTGACAGGTTGACGGTCGCAATCGGGTTTCGAACTTCTGGATACCTACCGGAGGTATCTCGAAGAAGCCTGTACATGGAGAGAAAGGTACGCTGATCCCGTCTCTACAGCTCGGGCAAGTACTAACACACGCCAGAGGATGCCAATGATCTACTAGTTAGAGCTGGATTCCTTCGTCAGGTCCGTCATCATCCTTTGCTTCAGGTTCGAGCTGGGCTGACAATTTGGCAGGCATATTCTGGAGTCTTTCACTTGCTTCCTCTTGGACTGCGCGTGCAAGATAAGCTAGAGCGTCTCATAGACAAGCACATGCAGTCATTAGGTAGGACTTCACTGCTTGGGCTCTCCATACACTTTTAACGAGACATTCAGGTGCCTCCAAGGTCTCCCTATCTTCAATATCCTCGCAAGAGCTCTGGGAGCATTCAGGTCGACTCACTGAGAACTCCGAGGTTTTCCGATTCCAGGATCGCAAGGAGACTCGCTACCTTCTTGCTCCAACACATGAGGAGGAGATCACAGCGCTGGTTGGCGGTCTAACCTCCTCATACAAAAGTCTGCCATTGCGATTGTACCAAATCTGTAAGCTTAAACCACTTCCGTCCAGGTATCTCTCGTGCTGACATGCTTGAAGCGAGAAAATACAGAGATGAGCCCCGGCCACGGCAAGGCCTCCTTCGGGGGCGGGAATTTGTCATGAAGGACCTATATACATTTGACTACAGTGTCGAAGAGGCCTTGAAAACCTATCAAGCCGTGAAACATGCTTACACGCGATTGTTCAATGAGCTGAAGGTCCCGTATCTGGTAGCAGCAGCAGATTCAGGAAATATGGGAGGGAGTATGAGCCATGAGTTTCACTTCATCAGTTCCAAGGGTGAAGACCGCGTGGTGAGCTGTTCTCACTGCGACCATGTTTACAACGAAGAGCTGGCAGATGGCAAGGCCCACAGCTTCGATGAATCGCTTGGCGCGGTGGATGGCTTTCAGACAGAAGACAAGCCTGTCGAATGCGGCCCAACAGTCTCAAACGGCAGATGGATGGCCATCTCTCAGGACCATAGCACTCTTGTTCGAGCCTGGTATCCCAAGTTCACGATGCAGGATGGGTCTTCCGAGCCTGTTGAGCGCCACATCAATTCTCATGCTGTCAAGGCAGTCGCTGCAGCAGCTGGCATTGACCTTGACCTTAGTGTTGAGAATCCCCTCGAGAGATGGACTGCACACGTGAAGGAGAATGTTTCTGAGGATGGGAACTCCCCGCAAGTTGTGGACTTATTCGACTCACATGTACGGCCGTACAAACGGGCGCCGAGGGCCGGTCTGCAGGAGGCTCTCAGCTCAGCTCAAGAGGCCATCGATATGTCGAGATTGGATCAGTTTCCAGGCACAGAGTACAAGCTCAACCTCACCCGGGTCATCGACGGAGACCAATGTTCGCAATGTAAGGAGGGGCGGTTGACGAGCAACCCAGCCGTCGAACTCGGTCACACTTTTCACCTGGGCACTCGATACAGTGAAGTGCTCAGCGCTTCGGTTTCTGTCAACCCAGCCATGCTCAGTGGGTCTTCCGGGTCGGGCGTGCAATCCTCCAAAGAGCAGATTGTGGCCATGGAAATGGGCTGCCATGGTATCGGCGTTTCTCGCATGATTTCAGCCGTGGCAAATCGCCTGTCAGACGCGAAAGGTCTCAATTGGCCTCGCGCTATGGCTCCGTACGAAGTTGTTGTTGTCACGAATAAGGGGCTAGACGCTGTTGGTGAGCAGGTGTATGATAGTCTCACTTCACAAGCTTCCAAGCCCGTCGATACTCTCCTCGATGATCGAGACAAGAGCATGGGATGGAAACTGGGTGACGCAGACTTGATCGGATACCCGGTGATTGTGGTTGTTGGCAACGGATGGAAGAAGAACCAGACACTGGAGGTACAATGCCGGCAATTGGACGTGAAGGAGGATGTGTCCTTGGATCAGTTGCCTGAATTTGTTGATGGTCTGCTTTCGCAGCTGTGATATGTTCCAAAATACCATGTACTATAGCGACCAACTTCACCTTTGTATAGTATTATCCCCTGTCTACTTTGTACAATTTGATCGGATTCAATTAAACAGTTCAAATCAATGAATATATTGAGTGGAACCAATTACCCCATAGCTAATGTTGATCCTAACAACAGTCAGTCTATTGACCAGGTGCGTGTGCATATATCAGATGCCCATCAATGTGGAGGGTATCTCTTATCCGCACTACTGCCACGTCCATCACCCTACACCTTTCTCAAGCTCCGAACCCCCGCCTCCGCCCGCATCTCAAGTCCTTGCGCGCCGACTCGCCGCAATTCTCCTCTCTCAGCTGCATTTGACGCTCCTCAGGTCAGAAACACACAATGTCTGAGTCCCAAGGCTCTGGCGGTGCTCCCCCAGGCACAGGTACGTCACAAGCACAAGAAATACCACGAGACAAAGCAACCAGATCAATTGACACCTGAAACCCAATTGGGTCTTGACAGTCAACCTCGCCTCCCTCTCCCTACCTCAACTACGCGCACTCCAGACCCGGCTCACCTCTGAATTGGAGCACCTGACGAGCTCACACGCCAAGCTGCGCGCCGCGCAGTCCAAGTTCCGGGACTGCGTGAACTCGATTACTGACGGGGTCATTGGGTCCGAGAAGAAGGGGACGAAGGGTCGTGATGAGATTCTGGTTCCGTTGACGAGCTCGTTGTACGTTAAGGGACGGTTGACGGATCGGGAGAAGGTGCTCGTTGATGTCGGGACTGGGTTTTATGTTGAGAAGGTATGTTTGCATTGTCGCTCATTCAGAGGATGTCTGAATCTGATGGCCCTGTGCAGACACCTGCAAAGGCGATTGCTTTCTACACCGACAAGGTCAAGGGACTGGATACCAATCTGCAGGAGCTGGAGAAGATTGTATCAAGTAAGAGCTCGCAGTTGCGGGTTGTGGAGGAGAGTAAGTCTTGTCGATTGTCAACCTTGAGCTTTAGGTTATGTTATTCAGAACGGCGACTAACTTTGCGCAGTGCTTAGACAAAAGATGCTCAGCGAAGGCGCGCCATCGCAGGCTGCTGCGGCTGCGGCGGGATAGACTGCGACTCGCTATTGAATCGCTTCCCTATGGTATACAAAAAGAAAATAAATTCGAATCTTTGAGCCTCTTACAGCCCAGGCTGCTTTGGCTACCATTAATAACCCCATTGCAACAAATTGGTATTACATTCTTAGTCGGCATAATTTCTATCTTGATTTCGGCCTTCGTCCTCTCACAAGCGATACACGCACCATCTTCCGTCACCAACAATCCCCAGCGACGAATAAGAAGGAAAAAGTGAGGCTTCTCAGACTGACTCACATCCCGGATTGTGACACGAGAATGAACGCACCCGATGTTTAGAAAAGAGTGCCGAAATCAGCCTGGAGCAGCTCGCTGGCTTCCCCTTCAGCGCGAGGACATCCCAGTAGATCTGCCACCTTGCTGACAACGATCATGAACTCCCAGAATCCTTCTCGACTTCCTCCTTTCACGCCAGTCGTCGAAGGGAAGAAGGATTCGATCCTTCCGCTCGGGTTCTCGGCCCCAAGCTCGATTGCCCATCGGGGATTGAACAACGTAGCAGCCCAAGTCGCGGAATGTCGCGTGTTCACTTCTCGCTGGGCTGATGGCACAGGCTTATACTCTTCAAAGCGAGCCAGCTCGAGAATGTAACTCGTCCCCTTGATCTTGAATTGCAGGGCACTCTTCTCGATGTAGCGCGAGACGGATGGCTGTGGGGGAAAGAGTATCTTCTTCACCCCCTGAGCTGAAAATCCACCCTGTTCGGAGGTCAGGTGGGAGTCAAAGGCCACTGCAGCTGCGAAAGATTCGAGTTCAGCGCACAGATTGATAGTACCTGCGTCAAGGGGCTCGAAGTGTTCAAGGTCGAGTTGCCAGTCGCACCTACAACGAGCGTGAGCACCAGACATATGTTAATTTAGGGACTTGCACTCTTTTTCACCTTTCGAAATCAAGCACGCTGATCTGCATAGTCATATGGCGCCTTTTATCCTCCCGCTCGCGGCGAACCTCGAACCATCGATGACCGGCAGTTTCAATCTCGCAAGACCCAAATACCGTCTTGAAGTTTGTCTCCAGTCGCAGGCGAGAATGTGGTTCTGCGAACTCGAAACTGGCAGAATAGCTGGGCTGCATGCTGCCAATGGAAGCGAGGGGTTTCTTGGTGTTCATAGGCTCGAGAAGATCGCTGGCCTTGCTGCACCGCTCGAGCAGATTCTCCCAACCTAGGCGCAATCTAGCTTAAGTTCAGCGTCTCTCTTCTCAGGTGCATTGAGGGGAGTGGATATTCAGCGTACCTCGGTATCAGACGTCCCTTTGCCTGGTCGAGAGCAAGCATTTTCCGGAAGTTCTCGAAACTGTGGCCAGTCGAAGCATCCTTCGGTCGCTGGAAGGTGTCTAGAACGAAGGAGCCAAAGTGAACACGCATTCTGATATCAGTCTTAAAGGAATGGCACATTGACAGCGATGTCTCAAGGGTGCTCAGTAGGAGTTCAATGTTGGCTTCTTTGGCTCGCTTTCTCCCGTCGACCCAAGATTTCTCGCTTTTCACAGAAAACGCTGGTCTTTGGAGCGACGGTTCTGCTCCATGACGGTGCTTGCTGATCACGACATGGATCTGGCTGGCATCATGCGACGGTGGCTCAACCATGTAAACCTTGATGCGAGTGTCAAGTTTGACGATGGCTTCTAGAGATAACTTTCCAAGCATAGCGAAGATTGCCTCAGCATCACTCTTTCGATAACCCGCCACGCAGATGCGATTCTCGATGTCGGACGATGGATAGACATGAACTTTGAAGCTCATGCGAATACTGTCCAGCTTTTCGAGGTCTTCGCCGAGACATTGTGCCATCGTAAGGTCTTCCGAGGGCCAATCGAATGTCAGAATCTATGATCTATCAACAACCTAGCCTGGACATCACAGCTTTGGGAACCTTACCTTCGAATTGGGGTCAAGTTTCTCTGGTTCCCTTTTGAGCACTCTCAGCATGGTCTCTTGGCTCTTTCTGGCCATCTCGAATCTTTCTCTGTCTTCCCAATGACGGTGAGATTTCGCCCATCGCTTTGCCATTCTACCGACTTTTCCCCTATCGCATCTCTTGATCAGGACTTCGAGAAGGTTCCTGGCTGCTATGACCCGGTCTGGCTCTCCCCAGATGTAGATGCTCTGGAAAATAGTTAATGGCCAAATTGCTACATTTCAAAAAAGACATTTGAGTCACCACTCACCCGATCACCGGAGGGACTGGGCCAAAGACAGGTGCCTGTTTGAGAACCGATCTTGTTCAAGACGGCTTCAGGCGTCACTGCACGAGCATCATCCTGCGGCAAGAGTACTTCCTGACCTGCCATCGCCAGACTGTCTCAAAAGTTAGCCAGACCGACAAATGTGACCAGGCAAAGGCGTCCTTACGCTTGCTGGTAGTTGTTGAAAGTGAAAGGCAATCGCACGATCGCTTTTAGAAGGTCAGCTGATAGCTGTTGAAGAAATGGATGTATATTTACCGTCTGGCGGCGTTACTGGTGGATAGGCCATCTTTGAATAGAGTACTGGAGGGCCCTGTTTTCCTAGCTGTGTGTTCGATTTCGGGGTCTTCTTTTGCCTGCTGTCGTTGTAAGTTGCTGATCTGAACATTGGTACAACCACCTTACTTCATGATGCCGTTGTTTGGCTTGGTTCGATGTCCAGAAGGTGACAAAGTACCGCATGCAGACTAGGCAGTTGATAATGGAAATATGGATGTTGGATGATGAGGGTCAAGATCGAGTGAGGGTATCGAACATGCGGGAGATATGGAGCTGCGGCAGAAGTCTCCGTGCTATATATCGCCTAAGTCGCTCGGCATTTTCCGTATTTGTGGGACTTTCCTATAACATTGTTACCTAACAAAGGAAGTATACATCCGTTTCCCAGCTCAATAGCGATGTATTTACGTTGACAATTGCCCAAAAAAGCATTGTTGACTCTATAGCTTGTCGATCGCTGATTGGTCCAGATAGCTGTCGTGGCGCTAAACCGTAATTGGATTAAAGTGGACAACGCGTGCCTGGAAGAAACCGCAACGCGCTTTACAACCACCGGCTGTGCAACTCGAAGATCCTGCGATTCGACTCACATACGGTCCCGACACATGTACTATGGCGGTTGATTTGGATCATTCGAGCGATTCCGAGCCCCAGAACCGCCGCAATGTCCGAAAGCGCGCCCAACAATGGGTGACGAAGGGGGCCCTCGTTCATGAGGACTCTGATGACGAATTGGGCGTCGAGGATCACCCCTGGGTCTGGATATACGACACCGCGACTGAAGTCAAGGAAGAGGCTGAGGGAGACAGGGCCAGTCCAGAGAAACCTGGCCGTCGCCGCGCCTCGCGCTCGGCTCCAAAGCGCCCAGCCATTGTGGGCGCACGCATGGGCACATTCGAATGCAGGCTTGGTCAGGTCGTTCTTTTGAAGTCACCGGAGCCAGGAAAGGACTGGGTTGGTATTATTACAGAGTTCCTGGAGGAAGAAGATGAGGACGAGGAAGACGAGCTGATCAAGTCGGCCAATATCATGTGGTTTGCTTCGCCAGACGAGTTTCTGTCCACAAGAAACAAGCGAAGACCAGACGCCCTGCCGAACGAGCAATATTTGACTGCCGATTTTAACGTCAATCCGCTCACCTCGATTAACGGCAAGGCCATAGTCATGTCCAAGGACGCCTTTTACGCTAAGTACCCGAATGGCGCCCCTCCCAAGAATAAGAACGAACTGGCCGAGTACAACAAATGTATTGTTTGCCGCCGTGGTGTTAGTCAAGTGCAGGGACGGTACACAGAGGAGTTTGTCTGGGAGGAGGTGTACCAAGAAGACAATATCTTCCATCTGATCAACATGATCAAGGATGGGCTGAAGGCAGCGAGGAAGCGCAAGGTGGTGGATTCCGATGTAAGTGATCTGGCCACCCGAGATGCACCACAAGACTGATCAGGCCGCGATGCAGTATGTCGATACCAAGGAGGAGAGTGCAGCACCCACAACACCGAGGAAAAGGCAAAGATTGGCGGGTCGCAGCACTCCCCAGTCACAGCGCAAGAAGGCATTGACTACCCCGACTCACAAAAGGTATGTTTGTTGTTATTTTGGTGCTCTAGCACTCCATGCTGACGTCGGATCTAGGATTGTGGTCAAGAAACCTCTCGAATTCACACCTTTGGGAACTCGTGTCCTCTCTCCAACTCACTTTGCCTCACCATATCGCCAGGCTCGTAATTTGCTGCATGTATCGACCGTGCCAGAGTCCCTACCATGTCGCAAAACGGAGTTTAACACGGTCTACAACCATCTCAGCGCGGCCATCATGGAGGGTACGGGTGCTTGTATCTACATTTCTGGCACTCCTGGTACTGGAAAAACGGCGACAGTGCGAGAGGTCGTTGCGCAGTTGAATGGCGCTGTCCTTGCTGAAGAGATGGACGACTTCATTTTCGTCGAAATCAACGGCATGAAAGTCACAGACCCACATCAGTCCTACTCTTTGCTGTGGGAAGCATTGAAAGGAGACAGGGTATCGCCTTCACATGCCCTTGATCTCCTCGAAAGAGAATTCTCTCACCCCTCACCTCGTCGAGTCTCCTGTGTCGTGCTCATGGATGAACTGGACCAGCTCGTCACCAAGAACCAGTCCGTCATGTACAACTTCTTCAATTGGCCGGCCCTTCGACACTCGCGTCTCATCGTCCTGGCCGTCGCCAACACCATGGACCTTCCCGAACGGACGCTCAGCAACAAGATTTCCAGTCGTCTGGGTCTCACCCGCATCACATTCCCAGGCTACCGACACACCGATCTCATGGAGATCATCAGTACGCGTCTGGCAAACGTACCCGGCAACATCGTCGACCCAGACGCCATCCAATTCGCAAGCCGAAAAGTCGCTGCTGTGAGCGGTGATGCCAGACGTGCTCTTGACATCTGTCGTAGAGCCGTCGAGATCGCCGAGCAAGAAGCTGACGAGGCTGCCAACGCGAGTACCACAGCAAAAGACGAGACCGAGTCTCTGCCAGCGACGCCGAGTAAAACCCCGGCGCGCCGTAACAAAGCACTTGCCGATGCAGGGCAGGCAAACGCTGCGACTCCAAACCCCGTCCCAAGTAAAGGCCAACCGGGCCGAGTCACCATCGCAACTATCAAACAGGCCATCCAAGAAGCCACATCCACTCCACTGCAACAATCTCTCCGCTGTCTGCCACTCTCTGGGAAGCTCTTCCTCGCTGCGCTAATAGCCCGCGTCCACCGAACCGGTATCACCGAGTCGACCTTCGGAGACGTCTTAGACGAAGCGCGCCGCATTGCGGACGCGGCCGTCGCCGTCGCCGGTGCTGCTGGTGCAGGCGTCAAGGACTTCCTACTCGGTGGGGGTGCTGCAGCTCGAGTCCGAGCTTTAGGGTTCGCAGCTATGGAGTTGATGAACTCGGGTGTCCTAGCTCTAGAGCAAGGTACTGGCTCGAAGAATGTGCTCGGCGGCTCGACTATCCCTTCTAGAGGCGATCGCAGCAGCAAGGTCAGGCTTCGGGTTGCACCGGAGGATGTGAAGCTTGCATTTCGGGAGGATGTTGAAGCTAAGGGCTTTGGACTGGGAGTTGATAATTGAACTGGTGCATTGGGGCTTGGTCTATGCATTTGTGGAGTTCAGATTTGCATTTGTATTTCTATCTAGTGTCTTTGCATGGCATGTCATGGATACCCAAGTGTGATTTGGAGTTCCACGTAGTTATCTACGCAGTAGAAGATTAAATGGGAGACGCGACCGCGTTGGCTGATTCACTCGGTTGTGTGATTCACGTGGTTGTGGATTACGTTAGGTATAAATACAGAATCAGACTGCTTTATACCTCTTGATTGGCTACCGCTACCCAGTCCACATCCGTATTTCTTATAGGATGTTTGATGCCTGGTATTGATGCCTGCTGCCGCAGGCATCAGTCATGTATTTAGATCGTCTCGCTCTCTCGCTCTCTCTCCTTCTTTCCTTCCCCATGCTTAGTTGTTTCGTCAAATGCTACTACATTGGTTGTTTATCTTCTTCTCGTGCCTGGGTATAACATTTTGCAAGATGGGCGAATGAGGCTCATACTATCGGTCCAATGACCTTGCAGGCGGTGGTTGCGCTGCGCTGCGCTGCGCTGCGCTGCACCGCACCCTTCCAACAACCATGCCAGCGCCGGGCTGCCACCCCGTCACTTGTACCCTCGTCACCTCGTCGACCCAACCGCATCTAAGTTTCACCTCGGAGCGACAAGCAGCGTGTTCTGGATGGCCAGTCGTTGGCAGTTAGGCTACGATAATTCCCCACTTTGGCTGGAACATCCCGGCCTCCTAACTATCCTCAGTTAGGCAAATCTCTTTGTTGCCAAAGGGATTATCCTAATTTGTGAATGCTGGTCCTCTATGAGTGGAAGAAGAGTTCAATTCGGAACAGCCGTACGAACCCACCGATCCAGACTGGCTCATGGGAACATGTCTGCCGAGATGATCAGGCTGCTCGTCTCGGTCAAACGAATTCAACCATTCACAGCTCTCGTCAGAGCTGGGGCTTTGCCCGCTATATTCTGTCTTTATTTGATGCTAAACATTCACCGCTTCTTCTGCTGCTTCTTCCTACTACTGACTAGATTGCTATGATTGCTATTAAAATATGAGTAGTGTCGCTTCGAGAAAAACGCTCGTCCGCCTTTCCCGTTTAGATTGCTCTGCCTCCAAGGATTCTAGGGCAAATCACAGCTCGTTTTCGTCTTCGACTAGCTTTTCTATGATAGGTTATCGTACCTTAGTATCCATAAGAATGATTTGTCGCCTGTTCTAATTGGTAGATCCGTTGGGTTCATAATGGCCATGGCGACTTAAGGTTGTTCAGGGAGCAGTGGACTGAGGGGAGCAGTAGACTGAGGGGGGCAGTGGACTGAGGGGGGCAGTGGACTGAGGGGGGGCAGTGGAAGGGGGGGGGTTCGTGGAAGGGGGGGGGTTCGGAAGAAAATAGGTAGAAGGAAATAATAGTCTAGGTATTCTTGTCAGTCACATCTGTTCTTCATAACTACTGCGATCAATAGCGATCATTTCATAAATACATCGCTCAAAAGTACGGTTTGACCAGCCGTACTTTATCAAACCAACTTTTGATCAGCCATAATTTCCAATCGTGGTGAAAAGTGAAAATCGCAGTTTTGCCCCGATGCTCATTGATAGCTGCCGTAGGACAACGTGTTACTCCTCAATTGTCTATCTGTATATAGAAAATTCAAGGAGCGAGATTCTAACGGTCCAAAGAGAAGCAAAGTCTAGATAGGGCTGCCTCTGGCCGGATCGGGGGGTGCGTAAATGCGCCTTGCCTTGCCTTACCTAGGTCAATTTAGATTAAGGTGTATTACGCAGTAAGCCACTCTTCCCACTCTTCTCAGTTCTAGTTCACGCCACTCTGTCCCCGTCTGTCCCTGCATGTCCTTGTCTGTTCCTTTGTGTCTAGTCCGCCTGTATCCCGTCCGTCGGGTGCATCCAGTCTACCGGGTCTATCTAGTCTGCCCGAGTCTGTCCATCCTGTCCATCCTGTCCATCCTGTCTACCCTGTCTATCCTGTCGGGTATATCGGTCTGTCCAGTCTGTCCAGGCTCCGCTAAACCTTGGCAAAACGTGCAAAGGCCCACCGGGCAGTTTCGTTAACGCGGAGCCCCACGAATACAATAATTACCAAGCCTCATTTTCTGACTCCCGATTGGAGAAGTCGGGGCCAGACACAGAAAATTCGGCGGCTCACCCCTCCACCGCCTACTTATCTATCTCCAGTCCATCTTATACAGGACAAACATCTACGGATCTCCACCCACCTGGGCACACGTGCCCGTCTAAAATGCCTATCACTGCGATCACTGGCCTGGATAGCTCGATGCTGGTTCTCCTCATGGCGCTACGTAACAAGTTGTCGGGGAAGTGTGAGGGAATCTAATCTTCATCAGAAATTCCTGCTCGAAAAGCCAGCCTAGAGACTTCCTAAGTAGGAACCCCCTAATGGGGGTTGCCCAATTAGGAAACCCCCCTGGCTGGGTGTTCGGCGGCGCAAGCCATGTCCCGCGAAGCGGTGGGCCCGCGGACCTACCCGGTAATATAATGTTCTAGGAATATTTTAATACAATGATGACATTATCTTACTGGTCCGGCCTCCATGGCCCGGGGTTCCTGCCGCGATATCGACGATCATAATGGCTGGAGTAAGCCTTGATTCGCTGAGTTCATCTACTCACAGCTTCCGAAAAATGTCAATTCACACGATCGTTACCAACTAACCACTAACCTGGGCAGCTTGACATCTCGGGATGTTGGGGCCAGAGGTTCACTGCAGAATTTTCGGCTCGTGGTATGCGGTTTCCGGACAGGACCTGTCGGTAGAGTCATAGTGTACTCTCAGACCCAGGTGAGGTCTATCAATGGAATCGAATATAATTATCCTTCCCTTCCCCCAGAAGAATTTTGAGCATCATCTCACTCCCGCAACAAAGTTCATACTTTGCTAGTGGCCGGCCTCGAGATGGCCCGTCAATCTCGTGAGCTCGGGTTTGATCCCTCTACTCCCTTTGCTGAGGAAACCCCAGACCTTGGGCAGCCTAGCAGCTTCCAAGGTCTATTTGGAGACCCGACACCAGTCTCTCAAACTGTGGGTCATCAGCCCCTACATGTGGGTGACCCTCTCTGTCATGATTCTTTCGTCGAAGGCTTCTCGACTACGGCTGGCCCCGGATGGGCTGCGCCTACTTCGACTTTCGAGAACAATCCTTTCACCATCAATCACGATGCATCCGAGCCTTGGCTGCGTGCACCCACCAGTTCAGCTCGTGATGTATCATGCTATGAGCCTGGGGCTGTGGATTCGACAGACCCAAAAGAACCTACGCAACCAGCGAAAAGGTCACCCAATCCTACCAGAGGCGGCGAGCGTCGTGTCAAGAAGAAGACGTCCTCTGGTCATCAGCATTCGAGTCGACCAAAGTAAGTCACCTCTCAAACATGTCTATCTCCTACCAAGTGAATTGCTCTCACAATGATCTGCACTAGTGATATCCATCGCGACCTTAGATGCCCATACAGTGGCTGCGAATATGATCGCCCATTCTCCACCAACGGAACATTGAGACGACACATCAACACGCAGCATCAGAATCCTTGGGCATTCAAATGCCTTGAACCGACGTGTGACAGATTGTTTAAGCGAAAGGACAATCGTGACGACCACTTGCGAAGAGAGCATTTGAAGGAATGGCTTCATATACAAAGTCATGGTAGCTGACGTTCTTATTGTTGTTTTCATTCTGTTGGTGACTATGTATGGTTCGACATGGTTATGTTTCGTAAAATCTAGTCTACCCCAGGATTGCTGTCGGGTGTATTTTTTTTCCTGTCGGAATAAGGAAAACGGTAATAGTTCTCTTTTATATGACCTGTGACAGGAGAGAGTTGAATAGACATAAATATAATGATCATGAGGCCTAGCTTAGGGTCGAAATTGCAGAAAACATATCAGAATTTAAAACGGCTTCAGAGACTACCTAGGTAGCTCTATGTAGTGGATTTCCTCTGACGGGTGGGGCTTTCCTACCTGAGCTGCCGCCGCTTTTATGAGTCCATCCCATCCATCCCCTCCATCTTTCTCCATTCCCTCCATCGTTTCCTTCATCACTCCCTCCAATTTTCTTCATAATTTACCTTCTAGTTTCCCCTCCATTGGGAATTTCTACCTGTGTAGCCATCTAAGGATGCCTGCTGAGAGCCTATTTCTGTTTTGACGCACGAAGATTGTCAAAAGACAGACGGGTCATTGAAGCAAATTACTTGGACAGGATTCTCGAGAAAGAGCACCTTTTTAATTATCGACTGCTCCTATCCCCGGCATCCTGGAACCTAGAACTCCGTATAGTGCTTTTGAAGAAAAAAGAACAGACAAAAGAGGGTATTCAAGACTCAAACAAAGACTAATCTAATACCGCTGTCTGCCCAAAGTAGGCGCCCAGGTAACAGGGTGAGTCTCAGGCGTAGCCTCATCATCAGGCTTCCACACCTTAATCGTTTTATCTGCTTCACCAGTAATGAGACGGAGACCAGTCCGGTCAAAAGTCGAAGCCATGATGCCTGCCTCGGCTTCAAGAGAACCCGGCTGCGCCATTGTATCAATGGACTGGAACTGGTAGCCAGTCTTCCAGTCCCAAAACGACATGGAGCCGTTATCACCGCCAGAGAACAAGACGTTGTCCTCGTTGACGGCGAGCGAGTTGATCACTGCGTTCTGGCCCTCGAAGTTCTGCATGAAGTCGCCCTCTGGACACTTCCACTGCTTGATGGTGCCGGTGCTGGCGCTGGCAAAGGTGAACTCGCGAGGGTGGGTAGCGAGGGCGCGGACACCCTTCTTGTGGTGCGTCAAGACTCCCATGGACTTGCCGGCGGCCAAATCCCACAGCCGCACTGTAGCATCCAGCGAGCCGGAGATAATTTGTGGATCGGCTTCTTGACATTTGACATCGGCAACGGTGCCCTTGTGCCCAGTCAAGACGTGGACATTGCTTCGAGTACGCATGTCCCATACACGGCAGACACCGTCTCGTCCACCAGTGACCAACAAGTCGAGGCGGGGGTGCAGAGCAAGCGTGTACACACCGCTGAGATGACCATGGTAGTGTCGAATCACTTTGTTCGTCTCCAAATCCCAGCACTTGACCATCTTGTCCTCGCCACATGAGAAGAGATACGGATGCCGCGGTGACACCGCCAGGCCGCGCACTGTCGAGATGTGACCCGTGAGAGTCAGGCGTAACGCGCCTGTCGCCAGGTTCCAAATCTTGATTGTCCTATCACCCGCACCACTGGCAAACCACTCGTTGTTCGGTTCGACCGCCAAGGACCGTACCCAGCCCAGATGGCCCGAGATCACGCGCATCAGTTTCCACGGCGGATGCCAGTCCGGTCGCTGTTGCTTCGTCGCTGACGGTCTTTGGATCAAACTCTTAGGTTGGTCTGCACCAGCTGCTCCACCCGCGCCCGCGCCCGTGCCCGCTGGCCGCTTCACTAGTGACATCGATGCGCCACTGCCGTCCGCGGAGGGTTGTGTCTGCTGCGACTGAATCTTCGGTCGTTTTGTGCGCCCCGCGGCGGCCTTGGCCTGCTTCTCTGCAAGTGCTGGGGGTAGTTCCTTGACGTCTTGGTATTCTGCTTTCCGTCTGTATGAGACGCTGATTGAACCGTCTGCGAGCGTCGAGGGTGTGACCATGAGGTATTCGGGTCCAAAGAGGTCGGCCGTCCGCTTCGCGGAGGTGCGCACCGCCTCATCGGGAGTTTGTGAATGGAGGTAGTCCATCGTGATACTGAATTGGAGGCTTGAGGAAGGTGTCGGAAGGGCGAGGAGGGATTCGAAAGACTGCCAAGCGAATGGCTCCAGGTGGTCGACAGGTCGTGCGAGCGCTGAAAACCCTGCGCTGGGGTCGCAGTCGTGATCGTATCGTGTCAAAGCTTCAGCGCATCCAGTCTCCGCAATATGTTCACTCCGCAATTGATATTGTGGCGGCGACGTTCGTTGTCGAGTCGTGGTTGGAGTTGCGAATAGGAATCTTTGAATCTTTGCTGGGCGGAGGTCATGTTTCTGCCGTGCAGCCTGAGGCCACAATATCAGGTGTCGAATGGGCCAACTTATCGCAGCTCTTATCGTTGCTCTTCTTTTCCACCTGCCGTCGTCATGGATCCAAGTCAGAACGCCAAATTCCCTCTACATGAGGCTGCTCGAGAGGGCAAGAGTAAGTGGCCATTGAGTATTTAATAGATTTGATGGGAATGGGTCATGCTAACGGTGGTGGCAGCTCAACTCGCCGAGTCTCTACTGAATGTAAGTGGTCACCATATATGTAGAGCTCCGAGCTGCCCCGCAAAAACAATCAGCTGCGGGCTGAAATCTCTACAACTTCCGGGTCCGGATCAAAAGGCAAAAGATAATAACTGGAATCCAGGCCAATCCTAAGTCTGCGTTCGTCAAAGATGATGACGACCGTCTTCCTATCCACTGGGCTGTTGCCTACAATCGGCTGCCCATCGTTGAACTCTTGGTTGCAAGCAAGAACTTTGATCCTGATGTCGAGGTATGCCTCCATTCAGCCTTGTCTTAAAATCCAATGCGCAATTTCCTTCAATCTGATGATGACTGACTAAATACCGTCGCAGGACGGGTCGGGATGGACTCCACTCATGATTGCGGCCAGTCTCAAAGCTGCCGAAGGAGATAAGATCATTGATCTGCTCCTACGCAAAGGGGCTGATGTGAGCGTGAAAAGCAATACAGGGCAGGTCAGTCGTGATTCCAACAACTCATTTTCCTGTTCTACCGATTCTGACTCGCACAGAATGCTCTGCACTTTGCAAGTTCCAAAGCCAACATCTCCACGGTACGCACATTACTCGCGAATAAGTGCAGCGCCCGCGTCAAAGATATTCGCGGCCAGCTTCCTCTTCATCGGGCTGCAGCAGTCGGCTCTGTTCCCATCATCAAGGCTCTCTTGGAAGAAGGAAAGAGTCCCATCAATGCAACGGATAACGACGGATTGACCGCGCTGCATCACGCTGTCTCTGAGGGACACGGCGATGCGGTCATCTTGCTGCTCAAGTCCGGCGCAGAGGCTGATAAGAGAGACGGTGAAGGACGATTGGCGATTGACCTGGTCCCTGATGCCAAAGTAAGTGGGCTCATATTGTCCACACGGGGACCAGCGAATCTAACTGTGATTCTTCTGCACTATAGGTCAAACAGTATATTCTGCAAACAGCTGAAAGAGAAGGAATCGAGCTGCCATAGTTGCGAAGATGAAGATCAAGTCTACGAACCTAAACAAGATCAACACAAGCCACGGGGTTCCCCGCATTTGCATCTCGGCGTTGCCGAACTTTGGTTGGCGATCCTCGGGTAAACCACCTACAGCTAACAGCTACTACTAGTACTACTAGCTTCTATGCGTTCGTGTTACATCGCGCTATATTATAGATCTAATGGTAAAAATGAATACTAAATTATAGATTCTGTGAAGACGAGCTCAACCTTGGAGCTATGAAATGTTTGCTATCAGGCTTTTTACGGCGCCACGACCGATCCTGCAGGTGACAGCACCTCCGGAAGCAACAAGAAATGAGGGGGCCTCGGTAGAGACCTGAGAGGGGATGTACTTTATCCCAATAGCCGTGTTCCAGGCTCAATCTTAAGGTCGAGGTCAGCCCTCGAGGGTGCCTGTGTCTCAGGTTTACATTTCACCGTATACTTTGAACAGAATGTCGTCTCCATACAGCACGCGCCTTCCAGTGGGCAACAAGGACTTTACAAATGCGACGGTGGTCATTATTGGAGCCGGCATATCTGGTGAGCTCACTAAACACAGCTTTCTCTTTCTCGTGGCTGCTAACTGCTCACTCGTGCGAAGGGATGTGCATGGCGATTGACCTGATCAAGCGCAACAAATGCCACAATTTTGTCATTCTAGAGAAGAGCAGCAGTGTTGGTGGAACATGGCATGATAACAAGTATCCTGGTTGCTGCTGTGATGGTATTATCCGTCCATACCGAGGCCATTCCGCGCATGGAACTGATGAAATATAGTGTGGAGCTCACTATACAGCTACTCATTTGAGCAAAATCCCAACTGGTCCAGAGAGTATCCAGGACAGGAAGAGATCTATGTTAGTATTAACCACAGCCACTACACCAGACGAAGACTGACATGTACCTTGGTATTGACAGGCATACCTTGTCAGCATCGCCGAAAAATACGGGCTCTACAAACACATCCGCTTCAACTCGACCGTCGAGGAGGCTCGGTGGGACGATAACGAGTCGAAATGGAGAGTCAGCGTCAGAGTATCCGGACAAAAGGACAGCGAGTATGGAACCTCGTACGTCCTCAATTCGGACTTTCTCATCTCGGCGGTTGGCCAGCTTAATCTACCCCGTGAGCCTGATATCCCCGGATTGAAAGACTTCCAGGGGAAGATGATGCACTCTGCTCGATGGGACTGGAGCTACGACGTGTCAGGGAAGAGAATTGCAATAATTGGAAACGGTATACTGCCTTCCATCTCGAAAATTTGGGGAAGATACCCTACTGACGGCATACAGGCGCAACCGCCGCCCAAATCATCCCAGAAATTGCTCCAACAGCATCCCATCTGACAGTCTTCCAGCGCACCCCGAACTGGCTGATCCCTCGTCAAGACGCCCCAGTCTCCGCTCTCCAACGGGCCCTACTGACCTACCTCCCACCTCTGCGCTGGCGCAAGCGCGCTCTCCAAATGGATTTCCGAGAATCATTCCACAGCGCTATTTTCGATGGGAACTCCGACTTCGCGCAATTGATTCGTGAGTGGTGCACTGGTATGATGCAGCAACAGCTGGCGCATAAACCGGAGCTATGGGATACCCTCACTCCCAACTACTCTCCTGGTTGTAAGCGAGTCATCATCTCTGATGATTATTATCCCGCTCTGGGTCGAGACAATGTTGATCTCGAGACGGGGCGTATTACCCGTATTACTGAGAAGGGCATCGAGATTGAAGGCAAGGGTGAACAGGAGTATGATCTCATTATCCTGGCGACTGGATTCAAGACTGTCGACTTTATGTACCCTATTCAAATCTATGGGGTAAACGGTCGATCTCTAGGAGATATCTGGAAGAACGGAGCCATGGCCTACCTCGGCGTCACTGTTGAAGACCTCCCCAATTTCGGGATGTTCTACGGGCCCAACACCAATCTAGGTCAGTTTGTCATGCTATCTTCAGATCAAACCCATTTTAACTTCAGACAGGGCACAACTCCATCATCCTCATGATCGAAGCCCAATCCCGCTACCTGAATGCCATGGTAGCAGAGGTCATCCGCGCACGACAACAAGGCAAAACCCTCGCCCTCAAACCAACCCTGAAAGCAATGAAAGAATACAATGACAGGATCCAAGCACTCCTACGAAGTAGCAGCTTCGCCGATCCCAACTGCAACAGCTGGTACAAGCGAGACGACGGGATCATCACGAACAACTGGTCTTCGACGGTGATCGACTACCAGCATGAGATGTCCAAGGTGCAGTGGCAGGCTTATGTTGCCGAGGGCTCGGGTAGGGATCTCGTGCTTGGGAAGAAGGCTACTAAAGTTGGGCGTGTGCGGGAGGAGACTTTGTTGAGTGATACTTCGTTGCTGGTTGGTGCTGCGAGTGTGGTTGCTATGGCTGGGTATTTGGTTGCGAGGCCTAAGTTGCTGAAGGGTCGTTGATGGAGATATGCTTGATTGACTCTCAGTTTGGGATGCGTATGGTTTACCTGGTAATGGCTTTGCTCTTTGCAAGATTTTATACTATTTATTTTGTATCTGATCTCTTGACCTGAAATGACTATTCTTTCTTAACAACTCTCAGCCTACTAACAGCCTCTTTTGTTGCATCGAAGGCAGCTTGTAGGTAGCCGGACTTGCTTGGTGATTTCCGATATCAATAAAACTGGTCTAAGAATATAGATCTTAGGAAATTCCACGGAAGCGATGCATCGTTATGATGAACGCCCTCATCAAAACTTCCCAACATTATCCCGCTTCTCCAGCAAGTAATCCATCCCAGTAAGGAACCTCTCCCACAGCCCATCAACAGACCCCAAAGCCAACAAGAGCTTGAACCGCGAATACCGCCGAACCGTCTCATCCTCCGCTTCCGTCTCAACTTCCTCCTTCGAATCAGGACCCCAGATCTTCCAAACGCCGTAGTCGCTTCCCCACGGTGCCTGGCCATGAATGAATCTGATCCATGCAGAACGGAAATCTGCGGCCATTGTGAGCTCTTCTTCGTTCAATTTGTTGTCGAGGTTGCCGAAGAGGTAGAGGACGTCGAGGCCGTGGTAGGCTCTTCCTTCGAGGATGTTTGGTATGCGCGAGCGTTGGTCGAAATGGTATTTGAATAGAGCTTGTTCTTGCTGGAGTCTTTTGTTCACTTGCGCGGTGATGTAGTTCTGAATCTTGAAGAAAGCATCGCCTCCCAAGTCACATGTCTTTGAGATGTTATTAGAGGCGTTGGGTACGATGTCGTACTGCTCAAGGACAGTCTTGACAAATGTTTCATCCCGGACGTGTTGCATGAGGGTGCTTGTGATTGTTTCGTACGTGTCGCTCTGAAGATTCGCCACGAATATGACGCCCTCGTCGCCGACGTCACCTATCAGAAATGCCTTCAGCCAGTTCGGCACCTCGGTGTTCACTTTCGGGTCGTGGGAGTAAAAGCAGCCATCGTTACAAGGATTCCCAACACCAGACGGGACGCCTTGAATGATATGATCTGCGTTAGCTAGTGCCTGTTCATCGACCTTTCGCAACCGATCCAGCACATCAGGTGCATCCGCATCGATACTGAAGTAGCGGCATGTTGCTTGGAAGATAGCCTCATGGTCATCCAAGCTCAGAGCCGGGAGCGTGCTTCCCAGACCAGACATACAGATGGCCCGATGAAACTTCATCGGGTCGTTCGCAGCCAAATGATGTCCAATTGATACACCACCTGCTGACTGCCCGACTGCTGTGACGTTGTCCGGATCTCCACCCAGTTGCGCGATATATCTCTGTACCCACTCCATAGCTACCTTCTGGTCCGTGAAGCCAAAGTTGCCATTCCCCGCAAAGCCATCTTCTTCCAACTCTTTTGCAATCTTCGAGCTCGCCAGGAACCCGCCAAGTCCCAGTCGATAATTGAAGTTGACGGCGACTATCGGCAGACCGATGGTGACACTGTGCGAGACGAGGTTGACTGCATCATATATGCCATAGTTCGCGCTGCCATACAACAATGAACCACCATGGATCCATGCGAGAACTGGAAACTTCTTGCCGTCTGGCGCTGGGTGCTGAGGGATCACAATGTTCATGACAAGTGCTGTTTTCTCATCGACTTGCGGTTTTCGAGTGAAATGGGGGTTTGGGGGGACCGGGATGAATGGATTTTGCGGACTTGAATCATCACCTCCGACCTGGGGCCGGGAACACATATTGCTGTTAGACACGATCAGTAGAGAACCAGGTATTGGACGAAGACTGGGCAATGCTTACCCCAACTGTGTCCCATCGTGGTATCCATTCTCCCAGGAGGTCTTCAACGTCGAGCGGGTCCAGCGTTTAGGCAGTGTGGCATAAGGAATACCACAGAATTGTTCCACGCCATTTGCGTACTTGAACCCATCAAGCTTGCCCAGACCTTCAATCTGGGTAGAAATCTTCAAGACGGGTGTTTGGTAGGACATCGTGTGGAGGATGTAAGCGAATGGTGGTGGCAGCCTTGACAAAGGACCTCTGAGGACATATCAACCCGCGTCGCTCTTTCCTCGGCTGTCCACTACTTCACACTACCTAGGTGGTTTGCCGTGGTTTCCCATCGGCTGCCAGGATGGGCAAATTGTGCAGTGGGTGAACATGCACTGTGAGTGAAACGTCTCAGATGCAACGTCGGGAGATATAGCATGTAGGAGCGGACAGCGATCCCTAGCCAAAGGCCCATCGCAATGCTGACACCAGTCTCGAGACCCTCAGAACGGACATGTATACTCGGAAACATCTGGAATGCGATACTGCTGGAAGCACGAAATGCCATTGGAAAGTTCGCTCGTTCGTTCTAAGAATGCGCTCTAATGAGACATAATGCATTTAACGCTTGACACAAATAGATGCTCATCACTCCCCACGCTTCGAGGACCAAACCATACCCAGGAGATATGCCCCGAAAAACGAAACGCCATCTGAAATGCAATACAGATTAGACGTGTCGGAACCTCACAACTCCATCTCGTCATCCTCCCAGCCCAGTTGTTCATATATCGATTTTGTCTGCGCTTTCTCCGGTGTCACGGGTACCACGGCCGCCCCTTTGATCGGGGTTCCCATTATAGCCGGCGGCGACGGAGCTCGAGATTGACTCACGATTGGCAGTTGCATGGTTGCACTGGAGGGGATGGAGCGTGGTGCGGGTGCCACGTTGGTCCCGCTTTGCTTTGGAGGCGTTTCCATGATTGTTGAGGAGATGGCACCTTGTACAGATTTGTTGAGATGTTGTGAGGAGCTATTCATTGACGATCTGATATCCTTGTGGCGCGATGATACTGGTGTAGATGGAGCCATTGGCTGGCTGGAGGAATCGTTAGGTCGAGGTGCAGGGAGACTTGGAACACGGAAGAGGCATTTGCCTTTGCCTGCAGACGATGATGAGCGACGGGCGCTTGCAGTGTCACTTTCATCGTCGGTAAAGAGTTTGGAGGGTGGTCGTGAAGGAGTTTCATGAATGGCCCCGAGTTCCGTTGGCGGATCCTTTCGCTTATTCTCATTGCGATTTGCAGAACGGCGCGAGCTAAAGGGATTCGCATCAGGGCCGTTAAACGAAATTGCTCGTCGCATCGATCCAGATGAAGGAATCATGACGGGGGATTCGCCGAGAGTGGGGTCCTCCATCTCGCCGGCAAATGATCGCGAGGGTTTAAGACTGCGAGGGAGCGGAGGGAGTCCGACGACGGCGTCCTTCTTGCGATTGCCACGAGGCGTTGCCATAACTTGTACACCCTCGCCCATTGGGTTGCGTACAGGGTTCTTTGGCTTGCGCGAGCTGCCTCCTCCGCGGGATGTCCGCTCGACGACATCTTCTGCAATGTCTTTGGCAACAAGCTCGCGGTTGGGTTTGCGGATAGCATGGATGGCAGCGTCAAGCTCCTTCTTTTGGTCTACCAGCATCTGCACCTTGCGCAGTTTGCTCTCGTGCTGTCTGGCGACGGCGTTGAGATCAACTTCACGGTTTCCGACACGCTTTGCCTGCTGAATGCCACCTCGCACGCTGCCACTCAGCAGTGTGGGAAGTAAAGGTTCCATGGACTCACGCTTTGTCTCCGGTTTCGAGGGCGCAGTGTTGGACCGACTTAGTGATGGGTGCCGGGTCTGAGATGCCGTTGCTGCCTTCTCGTCAGTCAGAACGCGTTGTAGAGAGCGTCGTGACTTCGGTGCCGGTTGTTGTCGCTTGACTTCTGACCCTGGCTCCGCACGCTCTCTCTTCTGAGATTTCTTGGCTGCTGGTGAGATCCCACCGGATACACCGAATTTTCGGGTGATCAGCTTGCACTTGTCAGGTAACCTCGCTGCGTAGAACGGGATGATAACTTCAGTACAGAAATCGCGGACTGCATCACTTTCAACCTTCTTGCCGGACATATGACCGTCGTTAAACGATGAAGCTTTCGCCGAGTCCGCGGCAGTCGATTCTTCCAAGCTGACAGCATGCCAGATGCACAGTCGATCAAGATGCAGTTCAAGGAGCACATTGAGGTCCTGAGGTTTCTTGCTCCTCGGCTTCTTGGCCATGTCGTTTCCTTCGTCAGCTGCCTTCGGGCCCTCGGGCTTGTTTGGTTCAGGAGTCGATTCCAAAGCCATGACCTCCAGGATCAGGAGTATTTGAAGTTGTGTCTCTCGGAGTCGAAGGTCGGAGATGTGTTTTTTGGCCTCCGCTTCACGCGACGTCTCTTGCCCAGATGTCTCCATCATGCTCCGGTCTTTCCACCACTTGTGAATAAAGCCATCTTCCTCAGGATACAAGCCATTCCTCCCAAGTTTCTTCTTCTTGCTCTTCCGCTTCTTAGAGCCAGGAACATCATCTCCGTCAGAGAGAGCGAGCAATGCATCGCGAATTGAAGTAGGTAGCGTCTCCCGATATTTCAGATCCATCTTCTTCGCAGCCAGTATGGCCTCCCGGTAAAATTCAATAAGAGGAGCCGGTGATTGGCATCCTTCAGAGTCAGAGTTTTGGAATGCATTTCGACAACGGGTCAATGGACCTTTGGCAAAATAGGCCACGGACGTCTGTGACGTTGATGAGCAAGATTCCAGCAGTATAAACACAATCCTCACCTTTGAGATATAGAGAGCCTGGAGATAGTGATCTCTCATTCCATTCAGCAGTTCCTCAGGTGACTGCTTCATATCAGGCTCAACACCATCGACATCCATAGCCTCACCACCACCTGAACCCTGAGAATCCAGCAACCCAGAAGGACCTCCCCAAGAATCCGTCCCCTTCGAGACTGGCGCAATAGACTGGCTGCGATGCTCAAGTACATCCACAAACGAAGGCTCCTCGGAGCCATTCTCATCCGAAGACCCAAACACGACAGCCACCTGCAACCCCGCAAACTCCTCCCCAAGCCCAAGATCAGAAGCCGGCTCTTCAATCTGCGCAGCCTGCCACCAATTCAGCGCTTCAGGAACGACAGCAGACTCATCATCGATCTTCATATCCATCCCGACCTCACAAGGTGCTTGCCATCCCTTGACAGCAACCACAACATCACCCTCATGCACCCACCTCGCAAGCCTGGACAAGGAGTAGATACCATTTTTCACCCGCTCAACCACATATAGACCACCATTAGCAGCAAGCCGCACAGCCAAGACCGTAGGCTCCGCGCAGCCGCGCAGGTCATTTTCCAAAGCAGGGATATCAGCGACGAACAGTCCACCAGGTTGCGCGTCAGAGCGCGACCAAGGCGCGTCTTCAAGCCATGAGAGGGGTAACCGCGAGCGGGGGAGAGCAGCAATGGGGTCGAGTACGAGCGGTTCGTCTGATAATGAAGCGGCATGGGCCTGGACGAGGGCAGGTCTGCGTTAGCTGGAGGCTGAGACTCGGCTGGACGACATCTTACCCTGATAATGATAGAGGTTGTGGCAAGCTGTCCAGCAGCGGTGTTGGGCTCGATCTTGCGTTTCTTGGACGGGGGTTGGGCGGGCTCGTGCAGCTTGTTCAGGCTGGATGAACTGAGCGGGTCGAGAACACTGGGGATCGCGCGCGCGGTCATGGTCGCTTTTAGGAGGATGTATGCATTGTGTGTTGGAGAAATGCGAATGCAAATGCGAACGGAGACGAGAACAGAAATGCAACTAGAACGCTGATGCAATTGGAGTAGTGTGTTGTATGGAAGTGGTGTCGAGGATCGCGAGTCTGATGCTTGGCGATTTGGCGTCACGCGTCATGGTCCATGCACTCCCCGCCTTCTCTAAGGAACATGATCGACGTCGACATACTGCTACTTCACTCATCTACAATACACAAAAGAATTCACCAGTGAATCGTTGAATGGTATGATCATTATTCTATCGCTAATGTTTAGATTAGCAGACCCGCGAGCCACAATCGAGTCGAATGGTATAACCATCAACTCTCTGTGAGCCCGCATCCCCGGAACCAGAGTGACAGAACAAATTGCTTCATCCATCACTCTGAGAATAAGCAACCGGGTGGTGAGGTGAAGGTGGTATGGTTGTTGAAGACTCGCTCCGCAAAAACGCCGAAAACATCCCGTCCCAGCCGATGAAAGTGGTATCATGTTGAATTTTGTCTTCGCCGTAAGGCCCGTCTCTTTGCAGGGCGACCATGCAGATAATGAAACAAGTACAGAAGATTGATCCGAGGATCAACCCCTGTTTGAAAAGGATTTTGTCGTGGGGTTTTTATGTCTATGCACGTGCTTTGAGTTGTTGAAAACAAAGCAAACTCATCACAGTCGTCAAAACGTCTCCTTTGTTCAAGCGGACGGAGGGATCCGTTTAAAACTTGAGGGCCTTGGGCTGCTCCCAGCTGAAGCTCTGGTTGGTGAAGTGACCGTTCTTGGCAGTCTGGGAATAGATGGGCTTGGCCAGGTCCAGGTCACGGACGATCACACCGGGACGGAGATCGAAGTTGTTGCGGATGATCTGCACCAGCTCGTCGGAGGACTTGGACGAGGTGCCGTAGGTCTCAACGAAGATGGAGAGGGGCTCGGCAACACCGATGGCGTACGACAGCTGGACAAGAGCACGGCGAGCCAGCTTGGCGTTGACCAGGGACTTGGCGATCCAGCGTGCAACGTAGGCGGCGGAACGGTCGACCTTGGAGTAGTCCTTGCCGGAGAAAGCACCACCACCGTGGGCACCCCAGCCACCGTAGGTGTCGACGATGATCTTACGACCAGTGAGACCGGCGTCACCCTGAGGACCACCAATGACGAAGCGGCCGGAGGGCTGCAGGTGGTAGACAGTGCGGTCATCCAGGAGGTTGTTGGGGATGACCTTGCGGACAATCTTCTCCTTGAGGACAGCACGGAGCTCCTCAGTTGAGACGTCGTCGGTGTGTTGGGCAGAGATGACGACGGTATCGACGCGCAGAGGCTTAACGGCACCGTTGTCGTGAGCGTACTCAACGGTCACCTGGGTCTTGGTGTCAGGGAGCAACCAGGGGATGGAGCCGTCCTGGCGGGCAGCCTTCATGGCAGCGTTGAGCTTGTGAGAGAGGAGGATAGTGAGGGGCAGGAGCTCAGGGGTCTCGTCGGTGGCATAGCCGAACATGATACCCTGGTCACCAGCACCAAGCTTCTCCAGAGCCTCGTCGTAGTGGAGACCCTGGGCGATATCGGGCGACTGCTGCTCAATGGCAACCAAGACGTTGCAGGTCTTGTAGTCGAAGCCCTTCTCGGAAGCATCGTAGCCGATGTCCTTGATAGCACCACGGATGATCTTCTGGTAGTCCAGCTGGGCCTTGGTGGTGATCTCACCAAAGACCATGATCATACCTGGAAAGGACGGATGTCAGAATTGCTGTCAGATCAGGCTGTCACTGAATTGGCACCTACCAGTCTTGGTGGCAGTCTCACAAGCGACCTTGGAGAGAGGGTCCTCAGCAAGGCAGGCATCGAGGATAGCGTCCGAGACCTGGTCACTGTTGAGGAAAAGCATCAGCTTGACCGGACATCTCTGCTCAGGGGCAAAAAAAAACTTACGCAATCTTATCGGGGTGACCCTCACCAACGGACTCGGAGGTGAAAAGGAAGGTGCCAGGTTGCGAACCGTTTGCAAGGGAACCCATTGTGAAGGATTGTGTATATTAAAGACTTGAGAAAAGTCAAGGAAAGAAGAAAGGGAGGAATAGAGGGATTGAGTGAGAAGAGGAGAGAAGAAAGGGACCAGAAGAGGGGAAAAGTTTGGTGGGGTTTTTCAGATGGGGCTGTAGAGAATTGAGGGAGAGAGAGTACACCGCAGGTACCAGACCATACAGCGTGAGCGCACAGTGCATGTGGGTACCTTGCATGTACCCGAGGGGCAGCGGCGGCCATTCACGTTGTCCTTCCGAGTGACACTCACCCGATGGCGCCATTTAGGGCGGTGTACTCTGGCAGTATCCGGCAAGTGCAAAATCTCGTTACCGATCTGATAAGCTGATATGACGGAGCTTTCTTCTTGTACCTCTAGACATTACCTCCAGCCATGTCCAAGTTTGGTGTCCTGGTTATGGGCCCTGCTGGGGCTGGCAAGACCACCTTTAGCACTTCCCTGATCGGTCATCTGCAAACTACGCGCCGCAGTTGCTTCTATGTTAATCTGGACCCCGCCGCCGAGCAATTCGCCTACGAGCCGGACCTCGACATCCGTGAGCTGATCACCCTCGAAGATGTGATGGAGGAGCTGGGGCTAGGCCCCAATGGTGGATTGATCTACTGCTTCGAGTTCCTACTTCAGAATTTGGAGTTCCTCTCCGAGGCTCTTGAGCCACTGAGCGAAGAGTACCTCATTATCTTCGACATGCCCGGCCAGATCGAGCTCTACACACACATCCCTTTGCTCCCATCATTAGTGCAGTTCCTCTCCCGCCAAGGCCCGTTGAATGTCAACCTCTGCGCCGCCTATCTCCTCGAGAGTACTTTCATCGTCGACAAAGCCAAATTCTTCGCCGGTACACTTAGCGCCATGTCCGCCATGCTTATGCTCGAGATCCCACACGTGAATATTCTCAGCAAGATGGACCAAGTACGGGAGATGGTGACACGGCGGGAATTGAGGCGATTTGCCAATGTGGATGTCCAGCTGCTACAAAATGACGAGGAGGACCCCGTGGCGAGTGCAAACCCGATGGCCAAGGATGCGTTGATGAGTGGCGGCTCGTTCAAGCAGCTGAATCGCGCAGTTGCACAATTGATCGATGACTTCAGCATGGTCTCGTTCTTGCAGCTGGACGTTCAAGATGAAGACAGTGTTGCGGCTGTCCTCAGCCACATCGACGACGCAATCCAGTATCACGAGGCCCAAGAACCGCGGGAACCGAAGGACGAGCAAGAAGTCAACTATGAAGATGCCGATATGTGAAGCGTCCCACACGATCGCGGTTGACAGTTATATGAACCCGGACCTCGTTGAATATCTGAGCAGATACCAGCACATTCGAGCCCTCGAACATTGGGCAATCACTCTTACCTCACGCCGCTACATGCCTACACCATGGCCAGTCGTACGCAGTGATGAGGTTTTCATTGCGACCATCCCGCATGGAACTCTATGATGAGAACTTTCCCACGCCATTACAGGAAACCAAGGCCAGGACACAGTTCAGAGGGCAAACAACATGTTGATTTTGTTACATACCTGGGCCAACAATCTCTCTGATCAAGGGCTCTTGTCTTCATGTGAACGTGAAAAGCGCGCCGGCAGTCCATAGACTCCAATAATCCAATGCCACGAGTTATGACACGCAACCCAGCCAGCGCTGAACGATTCAACCAGAGAAGAAACAATCAACAACTCCAAACAGTAATCCCCAGTTATAAAACCCGAAACCCATTTAGACCCCATTCGGTTTACCAAAACCCATCAAGCAATCGACTCCATCACCACCCCCGACTATATCCCCTCCTCCCACCTCCAGCACCCGCACCGGCACCCCCAAAGACATTTCTCCCACCAGCACTCCCACGCCCACTCGCCCCGGCAGCAGCCCTCCCCTGAAAATCCTCCACAAACCCCTCCACAACCCCCCAAACCCACCCCAAATCCCTCCCCGCATTCTCAACGCCCACCCGATAAACATACCACGCCAACCCAAGCAGCGTCCCCCAGAAGACCAGCCTAAACGCCAGCGTAACCCAGAACATGACCACGCGGCGGGTGTAGTCGAGGATCTTGAGGGAGATGAGCAGGATGATTGCCAGGAGGAGGATGGAGATTAGGTCTGGCATTGCGGTTGTGCTTGCTGTGGTTGCGAGGAGGGTTGAGAGGGGCGTTAGGAGGTAGGGATCTAGGTAGGTTGTTTTTAGGGTTGTGAGGTGGGTGGACAGGTGGTCTTGGGTTTTTGTGAGAGCGTAGGTGAATGTTGGGTTTTGGAGGAGGGTTTGGATGTTTTCTGTTTGTGTTAACGTCAGTTTTGCTGGTTGATGGTGTTGAAGTTGTGTATGATGGGTGAGCTTGCCTGGTAGGAGATCCATGGTTTTGGATTTATCTCCTATTTCTTTTGGTGTGGACTCGTGGGTTTGAGGGAGGCGTGAGAGAGAAGTTGTCTCTGGCCAGGTTGGGTTGTCTTTGATAGCGCGCTCAATGCAAGGGTCTTTGTTTGCGGCAGCGGCGGCGTTCGCCGGTTTCCTTTTCACAGAGTAATCGAGGTATCAGTCGAGTGCGATGTGGTATCCAGACAGTAAAGACTTATACAAAGCCCGAGTGAGTGGCGTGTAGAAGTGCGACAAGAGGAAGCAGAAGGTGATGAGTGTCTGATAACAACAGGCGAGTGCAAAACAAACAAACAGTCCGGGGACCCCAAGGTAAAGTTGGAGATAGACTCAAGCATGTGAAGAGATATACCAACAGCAATTAGAACTCTAGGTTAGGTCAGAATGTAATCCTCTACTGTCGTCGAGTACTGTACAGTCGATTATTATCAACAAAAACAAATGGCTCGTATATACAAGCGACCAAGTGAAACACAACCTATGTTTTTACGACCGACGCCCCAGCCTGAGCACGGTCTGCGCGATGCCACACGCATATAAGTGCAGTCCAAAAGTGCAAGACAAAAAGCCTCCAAAACTCCAAGTCCAAAACTAAACTCCGCCTCTCTCAATCCAATATTCAGACAGCCGCCGATAATACAAGTCCTGTGCAGATGCAATGCAGATGGTGGTGGTATACGCGAGCAAAAATCAAAAAGCCAATCTTACGCGGACATGTCAGTATACGCTTAGTGGCCCAGCAGGGCCTTGAGGGTATCACGCTCGGCCTGGATGTCCGCTTGAAGGCGGCGGGTTTGACGGAGGGCCTCGTCTCTGTGGGGAAGGTTAGTCTCCGTTTCAAACACGATGGATCAACTTTTTCGGATAAAGAACATACCTGTCAGATTGGAGCTGGGCCACATCAACCTGGGCGCGGTTCATCCGTCCCACCACTTCTTCCATCTCCATGTCCGCATCGCGGAGGAGTTTCTCCAGATCCTTCACTCGTCGCTCCAGAACCTCCGCCCGGACAACCTCCGCCAGTGGCATGGCGTCACCGCTGGTAGTTTTGTCAAGACGAGGCGAGCGCGAGTCGAAAGGTGTCTGTGCCGGTCGCGGGGAGAGACCGATTGGAGTGCGAGCCCCGTTCTTCATGCGCATCAGCTGGGCGTTGTGACTCTCCTGCATTTGACGGATTTCTTCTTCATGCTTGCCCATTTCCTCTTCGGAGTGCTGTTGGGCAGCCAAAAGAGCATCTTCCAACTCCTTCATTCGATTCTGCAGGATATTGATGCGCTCAACTGAGAGCTGCTGGTCCTTCTCACCCTTGTCGATGGCACTGGCGAGACGGCTACGCAGGGAAGTGTTCATGTGCAGCTGTTGCTGTACGCTGCTGGCCAGCATGTTTGCTCGGTTGATCGAGGCAGCGAGATCATCCGACTGAGGCGCACCCGCTTCGGCTTGTTGTCGGTCTGCCAGCAGCTGCTGGAAAGCAGACTCCAAGGAGGAGGAAGTTGCCATCACCTCAGCAAAGCCTTCTTGGTCTGACTCCAGTCCTTCAGGCACAACAGTATCATGCTCCTGAAGAAGCACTCGAAGAGAACTGGTCTCCTGTTCAGCCCGGTCAAGATCCATCTTCAGACCCGCCAAGTTCTTCTCGCACTGCCACTTGGCATCCAAAGCGTCTTCCGCACGCAGTCGGAGTTGATTCACGTCTTCACGCAAGCTCCGCACTTCCCTCTCATAACCAAGTCTCCGAGGAGCGTTTTGCCGTGCGCGTTCAAGCTCAATCTCCATGATCCGCGAGCGCTTCTCAAAGTCGCGAGCCTGGTGCGCGTGACGATCAAGGAGGCTTCTTAATGTCCGGTGGAGGGCATCTCGCTGAGTTTCAATGTCCTTCACCTTGTCGACCAGGGACTCCCCGCTCTCACCGCCATTGACCGAGTTCGACCGGGACAGAGAGTTGGACCGTCCGAGTCCGGTAGGCTTGCGAGCAAGTGAGTTCGATCTTGATAGGCCAAACGCCGAGTTTCGCTTGCTTGATGGGCCATCCTCTTCAGCAATGGAGGCGAATCGTCCACCGTGCAACTGGGCCAGGGAAGCATTTTCGATCTTGAGAGCTTCAATCTCCTCAATCAATCGCTGCATCTCCGCCGGAGGTGCCTTGCCTTCCCGGAGCAAGTCTCGCTCGTTGCGCAGCTGTTCCAATTCCACACGCATGGCCGTGAGCAGATCTTCAAAGTTGTCTTTTGACTGACGCTCCTCGAGAAGTTTCCGTCGGGTATCTTCGAGGGCGATCTCGAGCTCCCTGGTCTTGGATGAGAGATCGGACAAATCCACTCTCTCTCGTCGAAGCTAATACGATTATCAGCGATTGTCCACAGATTCTGTCAGCATCTGATTGCCTACCTGTTGTACCTGGTTCTCCAGGATCTGAACATGCGACTCGGATGCCGTTCGTTGCATCCGCTCTTCCTGTAACTTCTGCGAGAGCTCAACCTTTAATTGTGCTCGTTCTTGCTCCGCCGCTCGACGAATTTTCTCAATATCTTCCGCGCGGCCCTCGGAAGCGTATCGGATGGAGCTGGCGCCCGAATCGGAGAAATAATCACTTGTCCGTCGATTGGCGTCTGAAGAACCTTCTGATTGAAACCGTTCAATCAGATCCTCCAGTTCCATCTCACGGCGGATGGAACCCGCCAATTCCGAACTAATCTCTCGTAATTCATTCTCCAGGTCGGCAATCTTCGACGCGTACATGGTGTCATGCACACTCGCTGTGCCTACTGACGGGGTTCGTGCGGGAGGTCCAAAACCAGGGGCCTTGGTGGTATCATAAGGTGATGGCGGCTTTACAGGAACATTGGCCAGGGGAGGCATTGGTGATGACGGCATGGGAGACCGGCCACCATCGGAGATTTCTGTGCTGGAGGATTCCGCCCCGGGGGATGTAGCTGCTTTCCAGCCGAAGAAAGAGCTAATCTTGCTGCCGGGTGTTTTCGGTTGTCGCGGGTCGGCAGGGCCCATGGACATAGACCGTTGATCGATGTCGATATGCAGAGGTGGTGGCCGGCTAATGGGAGGGTGCAAGGCCATACTCGTTGCGCGTCGTTGGGTTGGAGGGGGGGATTTGAGGATTGGGATGAAAGGCTCGCTCACAAGACGACTGTGCAAGGGTGTTCCATTCGTGAATTGGGTTTCGTATTCTTCGTCAAAATAGCCGGCGCCTTCTTCGTCTTCGTCGTCGTCGTCGTCGACCTCGACCACCGATCTCAGGAACGCGGCGGAGGTAGGGGCGGACGTGTCAATGCGGAGTGGTTGCGTCGAATGTCGACCACGCGAGTATCTGGGGAAGCGCGACACGGGTAAGTGATGATGGGTCTTCCAGGTCTTGGGGAAGCGGGAGAGCATGTAGTCTAGTCCATATCACGACCAGACCAACGCCCATGGACTCGGTTCTCTTTGCACGCAAGCTACGTTGACAAAGGAGACAGGGCGAGGGTGCTGATCAGGGGAGACGGGGTTTGGTCAATTGGCATGCAAACGTACCTATTCGGGTTCCTTGGCAGAGATATTGGAGAATCTCCCACCGAGGAAGGGGATGGGGGACGGGCCACAGGAGTCGAAGTGGGAATGGGAGTGGGTTTATTATCACCCTCGATGGAAAGGGGAGAGGAGGGGCGTAGTACAGAGACAGGGCCGGACGATGCTACTACCGGGTTGGCATGCTGCGGGAGAGGTTTCCTGCGCAGCTGAGACGACGAGGAGAGAGGTGGGGAGGAAGAGGAGTAGTAATGGTCCAGAGTGCCTATCTCTGAAGACGCGGGAGAGCCGCCAGTAGGCCGAAGCGGAGGAGGAGAGGAAGCCATGAAACCGCGCGAGTATCAAAAAATAGCCATCGATCGACGGTTGGTCATACCGCCACGGGTAGTAGTGCGGTGTGTGTCGTGGTCTCTAGGCCAAAATGAGGTATATTAATGACTCAAAGAGGAAAGGATTTTTGGCTTAGGCGGGTGGAAGAGAAGAGAGAGTCCAGAACAAAGAATGGAAAAGGAGAAAGGCCGTGGACGATTGGCGCCCGTGGGATCCAGACACGACGGGGTAGTAGGTGGGTCGACCAGTGAACTAATGAACTAATCAGTGAAAAGGGGCACTTCGAAGGTGAACCTGATAGTGATCGACGTGAAGTGAAGATTCTATTATGTTGCACTACATTTGAATCCTATGCTTTATACGAACACACTGTATAGATGAACAAACAGATGATAGGAGATAGCTAGGGATATTAGAAACTGTCACTTTCCTAGGTATCTACAAGAATAGAAATGGCTTCAATAGTGACGAACCCCTTGAGTCGTGGATCAACCCACACTAGTTGGGGGCTCGACTCAGGGGTAGCTTGATATGTACCCCTGGGTACTTCCATGGTCGTCACCTTATCTCCTCCCTATCAATCTCCATTGCCAGTACTTCAATATACTTCCACGTTCGCTACCGCCAACATCAATAGGTGTTCACGCAAGGCTGCTCCTCTCAACGGCCACAAAACTATACAGTGATTTCATGATCTGCTTCAATGCTCTGTGCACATTGATTCCAGTTAGCTCCCCATAGCATCAAACTCAATGTTTGATCTTCATTCAGGGGTGCTCCATTCTTAATCAAGTACTGCAGAACAAGTACCCTCATCGTATATACTACTACTATGTACTTCACCGTCAGGGCAAGTGGAATGCTCTCTCCCCCTTTTCCCTCTCTCGCCCCATGCTTTATTATTCTGGCCACGCCACGCCACGCCACTATCAATTCGGACTACTGCACCTGCTACATATGTAACTAAAGCACTGGAGATGCCGTGTTGGCCACCAATCACCGTTGGATCGGACACTTGGGCCAACGCGTGGCCAGCAGCCGCTTCTTCAATAGGGATGGCCCAGTAGTCCATCGGAACGTCACATCGACACGGCCCAGCACTGGCCAATCTGCGTGCACAGCACCACGCTGGATCATTCTGGTCGGCGCCAACTGTGACTCGCAGGGCAACTTGCAGTATCATTGGCAGGCATCCTTCTATACCCATCGCTATCAGGTTCACCACTGTATTTATCCGTACTCTTCAGCTCAACTGTTTTCCCTTCTGGATCCCCGGCAATACCCCTGAACATGTTCGCCACAGCCAATCCCAGGTTGACTTTCGGGTTCCAGACTGCACGACCAAAACCACTCATTTTTGTGACGCGGGATATAGCGATTAGCAGCATCTACAGCCACGCCGGGTATGAATCGCAGTCTCGGGGTCGATGAACCCCTGCACTTGTACAGAATGCTCCGTACTCGGTTGCTCGACCGAAACCCGGAGTCTGGACCTGCCGGTGGTCGATTCTGTTCGATCCCGATCCAACGGTACCCACTTGGACCTGACAGCTTGAGCTCCTGCCAGAAACCGGAGTTGATTCATGTACAACATGGGTCACTCTCTGAGTTGGACGGTCCCACAGCGCTTGTGGGATGTTTGAGGAATAAATAGATGCCGTGACGCCGGGTGGCTGCCGCTATTGTCATGCCATGCGCATTATTGACGCCGGGTTTCAAGGCTGCATAGGGCTGCACCGTAGGGTCCACCTGCAGGTGATACGACCATCTGACTTGAGTGTCGGTCAAGCAGTGAAGACAACAAGTAAACCAAGTACTTTCAACGTATAGTATTCGATGCCATTGGCACAACTTCAAAACTTGGCGGACGTGTCTGCCTACCATCTTGATGGAAGTTGAGACTGAAAAAGACCTCAATGTCTTCATGGACCGTTACCCATACAAGCTTACTTCTGCTGGCCTTTCTCCTGGTCGCCGTCTGATCACTAGTAAAGGCTTTCGTCATTCTTTGATATGCGCTGTCGTTTGAGCTCGGCAACCCCCAGTTTCCGTTTGCTCTCCATGCCTCAGGAAGCCATTGCTCACTGTTATTTACTCTTCCTGGCCCGCCTCTTCAACTCTCCCTGTTCTCCCCTCTCGCATCTATACAATAATGGGAAAGTCCTGCTAAGACGCCCTGTCAACTACTATATTGAGCTTATAGATCTTTGAAACGAGATCAAGCCTATATTGATATTCATCCGCCTAATACATCAACGTACACACCTGGCAACATCACCACGTCCCCCATTCTTCATATACCATTCTTCGAGCCTGCCTCGTGATGAGCCAGCCACTTCGCAGGTGAAACATCAAATTCTCAACCTGTCATCGGCCTTCGTTGTAATTATTTCCAGGGACCGAGCATTCAACCAGCTGTCCTTACCTACCACGGCTTACTGGCCGATTCGAGCAGCGCCTCATGCCTTCAGGCTTGTCGCCTCTCCGCAGGAGATCTGTATACGAATTCTACCAGGTATACTGAACACTATGGACATCATACCAAATAGATCCTCCTTCTCTGGGGGAAGTTCCAGACGGAGGACTGGGTCCTGCCTTCTTTTGCAAGCTTGCTTCGTCTCCCGCCTTGATAGGCCCTTCTTCACCAGTACCGCCTCTAGCAGCTCCCTCGGCTGACTACAATCAACCGTGGAAACTGTTGAGAGTCTCCCGCACAGATGGGGTTACTTGTCAGATGAAAATCATTCACAAAACCATGCCTCGAGGAATCCTGAAGTGAAGCTTAATATCTAACTTCCTATCCTGACTTCACGGCCCCATTTCTCCTCGCCTTCCCAGGCCTTCGGTACTGCTGGCTCATTCGCCATCCTACCCCGCTACTCGTGCAGCAAGGTGTTGGTCTCTTCTCGTCGGTATCTTTCAGTCTATCATGGCTGGCCAACCGTTCAATGCGCAAGGCCGACAAGCAGCGCATTCGGGCGTACAAGACGGCCCAGAGGGTGAAATACGAGGACACCACAACCAGGAGCAAATCACGCAAAGGCCGTCTCTCCGCTCCTCATCCTGGTCCGGACCTCAGGGTGTGTCCCACGGGTGGTAATGGGCTTACCTCAATCGGTGAACTACATTTATCCTGATAGTGCCCGTCACCTTGAGCCTGTGGAACGACCGGAAAGCTCAGTGCATCTGAGAACCTGATCTATCTGCATGCATACTCCTCCTCGCCGCGCCTACGTCGGACGTATAGACGGAATTTCTCAAATGATGAATCTTGCGGCGCCAGCGCAGGGATGGCACGGTTGATTGATTCGCACATATTGCTTTCGACCTCCATTCGAGACTCCTGGACGCTGTTTACTCATATGTTGACTGCATTTGGCATTGGACTTCTATGGCACGTGTGAGCAAGACACATCAAGTCGGTTCAGAATCCACTTCATGTCGCCATCGCCTCAGTCGTACGTCTCCCAATTGCTCATCGCAAGCGTGGACTGCACGCCCAAGGTCTCTGGAATACCTTCCCACCAGATGATCCTTCTTCGGGGTCTCCCATTCAGACTGGCTTCTGGTATGGGGCTTGCGCGACTTGCCGTGGAAAGATCACTCTGCGCTGAGCCTTCCGACACGTGATGAACCGAACTGGGGGTTCTACATCAGAGGATTTGAGGATCATCTGCACAACATTGCAGAAGCGGAGACTAGTCACGATTATGACCACGGCTGTCAATCCCTGTTTAGACACCGAAAGTGCTAACGAGGAATTGCGTGATGAAAGTGCTCCTGTACTTGATCAAGAGCCATTCCGCCGACGCGACTTTCACAACAGAATAATGAAATGAAGCGATTGAGGAGAATTCATTTCTTGATTGGGCAGCGACAGTGACTAACGCCCTCTTCTTTCTGGTCTCAAAGTGAGGGCGCATACACTTGAGCTGTGACTCGTTCGATCATCTGCTAACAGACTATGTCACGTAGTTGACCTGAGCTTCGCGGCGGACCCGGAGGGGGAGCAATTCCACCAAATTGTCTCTTCTGCTGGATCAGCAATATCCGAAGCATATCACGGCGTCTTCTGGGAGCTCCTGCCCGTCCATAAGCGAAAGCTTGAAGCGCGGTATCATTGCCTGGCCGGCTGCCTGTCGCGAGTCCGTTCAGAGGCGACGCCGGGGTAAGCGCTCGTTCATGATCTGTACTCTCTGGCTTGAACCATTTAGTAAGTTCTGATATTCACATAGGAGAGTGTGGCTATGGTTCTGGCAGCTTCTCAAACATCTGATCCATTCTCTCCCTCTGTTTCTGACTCTCTATCTCCTTCTCCTCGCTCCGTTCTGGCTCCATCGGTACAGCAGCATGCCATGTCTCCCTTGGAGCTTTCATTCAACATGCTGTACTTTAAATCTGTTTTACTTTCGGACTGGGTGCAGGGCCCAAGAAAGCCACGAGGGTCTGCTTGGCAGGTGCACGGCCCGTGATAATGGGGACCTACTCCGCGGCTAAGAAAGATAGACTGTGTATGTCTGCCTTACACATCCTCCGAACTAGGACCGCTGGGGGACTGACTGGTTTGGTATTCTTTGGACAGTACTGGGCTTCAAAGCTGTGCACGGATGGTAAACAATTCCTGATGAGATCATGACTACTTAGATTTCTTCTTAGATAGTCTGAAAAACAGTATATGGTCTTTTGCAGCTTTAGCAATACTGGTAGACAGTTAATATGGATCGGTCGATGTTAGTATATGTCGTATGGAAGGCCATTTTAGGGCTGTTGATCATAGTAGTAGGATTGATCACTTGAACAGACCACTCAGGTAGCAAGTGGCGGGCAAGGACAGTCGTGTTGGGCGAACGAAGCTAATATTTTGGAGTTCAAGTGTTTTGAACCGATCTTTGGATGGATGGAGAGACGCGTGTTGTTTGTGTTCGAGTAAACAGTTCATCAATCACGTCCACTCTTCAATCTTTCGTCTCTTTCTCCCCTCACAACACCTTATTTACCTCTGCATTTGTTTACTTCTTCTGTTCCTGCTCTGGGCCAATCTTCTCTACATCTTGCATTTGGCAATTCTCGCGTTGGATGAACCTGGACTGGTGTTGCATTCAAGCGGCACTTTGAGTCTGTGAAACCGAAGCCCTCAACGATTGCGTCTCATATCAGCGTGATTTAAAGTCCAGTTCATGCCGTGAGTCAATTGGTGTAGCCTGCCCTCACCATGCATCAAGATTTGTTGACGTTGCTGACAGTCCCAAGTATCCTTTCCTCCCGCTTGACATCATACTCGATCAGAATAGCCAATATGGATGCGAAGTTCGTTGCCCATCCTCCATGGAAGAAACGATTTACTAACTGCGCTAGTGTTTCCCTGGAACCCTACGTGACTGGCAACACTCTCAAGATGGTCCTCCAGTCACCAGATGGGGAACAGTCCCTGGAGGCCAAAATCAGCAAGGTCTTCAAACCGTCCACACGGTCGTGCACCATGGTTGTTTCGATCAAATCAGACACCCCGGAACTTAACGGCAAGTTTATTCTAAAACTCGTTGATCGTCGATACGCGAGAAAACTCAGACGAGACCAACGCGTCCCTCCTTGGACCCCCGAAATCGAGTCACAGTATCAACAGTTCATCCTGAACGGAAATATTCTCGAATTTCTCGACAGGGTCGACTCTGCAGATGGAGAATTGGATGACGACCTGGATGACGTCGAGAATGAAGCATTCATCTCCATCATGGCTCGGGACATTGTGGACAATGAAGTGGACGCCTACAAGACACTCGAAGACCTTCAAGGAAAACGGATTCCTCGGTTCTTTGGTTCTGTCAAGATACCCAGTTCCCCGGATAGACCATACGCGGTCAGCGAGTACACCGATATCAGAGGACTGTTGATAGAGTACGTCAAGGGATTGCCCTTGAGCAATCTCGTCCTTCGAGCGAATAAGAAGACTTGGCAAGCAATTGGCAAAAAGGCAATCAAAACTCTTCACCATCTCAGGATCCGGGGAATCGTGAACATGAATGTGCGAGCTCGGAGCTTCATTGTCAATCCACAAAACTTCGATGTACGCATGATCAACTTCAGTCAATGCCGGTTCCGGGAGCAATACGAGACAGAAGAGGAATGGAAACAAGTCCAGTCTGGCTTTGCAGAGGAGCGAATTGGTCGTGCTCTTGAATCCATATCACAGGGCGCTTACAAGTGGGAACCGTCTTTTGCCTTGCAGCGACTGCAACGAGCGCTCCTGAGGGAAGCTGACGGGACGTCCTGCATGATCGAAGATTCCACTGAGATCACAGATGCTGTGCCTCGCGAGACATTGGAGGATACCGCGGATATCATCACGCCCATGGCAAATCTTGACCTATCCAATGGTCTGCCTTGGGATATCTGTGAGCCCCGCAAAGCTTCAGTCGGGTCTATTGGCAGCAACTCGTCAGCCGACACCTTCGTCACTGCCAGGTCTTGGAGCAGCTAGAGCGGCGATGACGGTGGCCTTCCACATTTCAAGAGGATATCTCACATGTAACCAACTAATAATGTCTTTCCAAATGCCTAGCTCAACTTCAGTTCCATTTATCTACTTATCAGTCAATTCAGATTTACCTCCAGTCACCCTATATGATGGAGGTGTTATGGATCCAACCAGGATCATACCCGGTCACTGTACCAAAAACATTCGACTTTCGGAAATGGCCGTTGATACTCCTGGTCTCTGTGCATCCAGCCAAGCACCCAATGATTGTATGGAAGAAACCCGTGATGACGCCGTAGACGGCTCCGGCGGCGGCGGCGATGTTAAAAGGACAGATATCGATACCTGTTGGAGTCAAACGCAGAAAGACTGTTAGCTTATCGTTTGCGTAGGTTGAATTTCTTAGTCCAATTGGTCTTGTGTGGAATGACTGGTCTTGAGTCGCACGACGTACCTTCGTTATGAGCCATGCGAGCAAATACATACCCGCCCAAGGCATCGAGGCCGATGATGAAGATTTGTGCTCCGGCTTTGCCACCAGTCAGACCCCCAGCGGCTGCAAACAACAGTCAGTGACTTGTTTCGTGCTCGTTTATCCCACCACTATCCGCGAGCTGCGCAAAACTCACATTGGTAGAAGCCAATACACTCTCCACCCAAGGGTATGGCAGCGACAACGGCTGCTACCAGGAGTCCACTCGGTGCTAGAGACGGCAAGGTGAGCAGGGCTCCTTACATATTCACCCCCATCCAGAAACGAAGTCTTCGGCCAATACAACCCGCGGTATTGAGACACATACTCTCACCAAGAACCAGGTTACTAATCTCCGCCGTTAACAACAGGCAGATTCCGAAACTGCTTCCCAGCAGAATCAACAGAATCCACGCCGGAGTCGGAATCCCGGCATATGCGAGGAACTCGATGAAAACCAGTACGCCGGACTTGGTGACACCTGCCAGAGCACCGAGTCGGAGGGCCCTTGCTGTGAGGACGCCGCCGGTCATGTGGATGCCTGTTGCGACAGCAGCCGGTCCGGCTGCGGCGTTGGCTGCGATGTCGAGGGCTGCGAGGGCGAAGAAGGTCCAGACTGTGTGAAAAAGATTAAACGCTCAATTTAGATTCGAGATACAGGTAAAAGCAGCATTGGAAAGAAACTGGGATGGCAAACTTGAACTTACTGTTGATGGTGGGTTGTGCGTCGTCTGCGTCCATCGCGGCAGGACTTCTGACACTATGCTTCGAACAACAACCACCCTCAGTTATTTCAAGTCTTTCGGCAGTCAAAACTTCACTTCTGATCTTGCATGCTCCAGCACGGCCATCTTCACATCTTTAAATGAAGCGTCGGCGCACCAGGTCAGAGAATACGAATCACCCTCAGTACACACGGCCCCGAGTCAGAACATGCCAAGGAAGAGACTGAATTCAAAGAAGGCTGACTCTTGTGACAGACAGCCTCATCAGAAAAGGGAACAACAAAGCTGGACACACGAAGCGATATAGATCGTAAACGACCAATCGCCCACTTGCATTGGCGAGACTAGCGTTAGGGCGATGGCTCCAGCTCAAGGTCAGCCCGTCAACTGGACTGCGGACATCTGCAGTAAGCGTTCAGCGCGCGCCACTCCACCATGAGCAGCTCCGAGCGATCCAATAGCTGTCTGATGGTGGCCAGATGAAGTCGCAGGGTTGTGCGATGAGTGGTGCCAAGCGCGTTTGCTGCAGATGAAGGGTCACGAACTCGTGTTGGGGCAGGGGTCGCTCGTGGCACAATTCCTTGCTGAGCCACTACTGGGAGTCGTAAGCGTTGCTACTGCCTTTGAAGGGTATGAGGCTAATAATTCTCTGCAAAGGTGCTGTCAGGGCGCGGCAATGATATACAAAGGGTGTATCCCCAAATGACTCTGGACATGAGCAGCTGCGTCTGTACCAGGGGCAGCTGTGTGCCTTCCAGCAATGGTGAATTCAACAGCTCAGTGCATCATTGAAGCAAATCCAGACGTATCTGGAACTGGAGTGAGTCCCCATCAACCCACTCGCCACAAACACCCGCAATCACCATACTGACAACGGCCCAGATCCGAGCGTCCATCTACGCCCTCTGCCTCGGCGGCACAGTAGCCAGCTATTTCCTCCGCGTCCTCGCCCCAAGCGAAGACGGAGACGAGTTCTCCCGCAGCGTCTCTTCCGCCCTGGGCATGCAAGGCCTCGCCCTCCTCTGCACAGCAATCTACCAAACAATCCGCAACGACCTAACCCTCTTCCATGCCATCTGCGTGGTACACCTCCTCGCTCTCCTAGGCCTCGACCTTATCAGCAAAGGCCGCTACATTGGTCTCGGGCCCTGGCGCCTGTGGTGCTTCGCCGTGATCCAGATCCTCTCGTTGGTCGCGTTCATCGCTTTCAATGTTTATCTTTGGGTTACGGCGCCGACGTTTGGGAGTCAACCTGTTTGCAATGACAATACGATTTATGTGGTTTTTGGGGTTAGTATTAAGGCTACGTCGCCGGTTTTTCGGTATGTTATTCTTGGGACGCTAGGAGCTGGTGCTTTGAGTTATCTTTTGACTTTTGCTTGCATTATCCCCTGTGTGTGTGGTATGTGGAGGAAAACGGCGCGGGAGAGTGAGATTCCGGGGATGCAGGCGCGGAAACGAGACTGGGTTAGGTCATTGTTTCGGTGGTCCCAAAACACTGAGAGCCAGAGCGAGGTGATTCCGACGAGGTTGTCTGGTGAGGTGCTACTAAACTTCACCTTGAACAAGGCAGCCTACAGTGGGCTTTGCATATACCTGATTGTCTCGCTGGAGCAGACAATTCAACGCAATAACCTCGATCCTCAAGAGAAGGGGTGGACTTTTGGGCAGGTCATTGCTATCTTCTTGTTGCTGGGTGTTGCGAATGAGCTGTTGAATGTTGTGCTCGCAAATTGGGACCGTAAGATTGGTCGTACTGGTCAGGAGCTAGTGCCGTTTCGACCAGCCGACCAGCATCTACTAACAGCCATTCAACGGAGTCAGTCTGTTGATTAGGGATTAGAAGTTGACATGTACATTATTGCTTGGAACAATCAGTCCCATGGGGTTATCTGGCAGAACACATCGCATCCTAAGCATCTAGGACAGATTGAAAAAACGGCTCCACGACGCCCAAGAACTCGTCCGGTTTGGACGAGAACACTACATGCCCGGTATCAAAGACCTTCAGATGGGACCCAGGAATGCACTCTTGTACCATGTATTTGACCGCTGGTGGAAAAACCGGATCCCGAGAACCCCAAGTAATCAGTGTAGGTGCCTGAATCTGGGATCCTCGACTGCGTAGATCATGACCGGGATCAATAAAGCTGCGCCACATACCAGCGGCGACAGCAGCGCCAGGTGCGTTTCGAGCTCTTTCCTGTGCAATCTGCGAAATTGCCTTATCCAGCGGCGTCTGCGAAGCCATGTACCTTGGCACTAGAACTGGAAGCAGGAGGCGAGCGAAGAACGGAATACCTAACACGCGACAAAAGATCCGCGCGTACCAGGGCCAATTCACAAAGCCGCCGGTGTTGACGAGAACCAGGCCCCGGACATACTCAGGGTGAGTAGTAGCCAGCCTAGCAGCTGCGAAACCGCCGACTGAGTTTCCGATGAAGAAGGCAGGCGGCAGCTTGAGCGCCGCAACAATCTCTTCTAAGACGTCAGCAAGGGCTACTGCGCTGGGTTTCTCGCGCGTGGTCACGTTTTGAGACTCGCCGTGCCAGGGCCAGTCGATCGCGACGGTACGGTAATTCTCTGCTAGTCTTGTGACGATACCATCAAAGTCGTGGTGGTCGTGCAAGGTTGCGTGAAGCAAGATCACTGGGACGCCTTGCCCTCGCGTGTGATAGGCAATATCACCGAGCCGTGTGGACACCACGGGCATTTCCTCGGTATATGAGAGACCCAGTAATACTTGAGCAATTTCAAGGTTCCAACGAGCTTGTGAGGTAGAGAATTGTCTCTGCCAGCTTCTTATGATTATTCAAAGTAAAATGACAGCCTGTTCACGGATGTTCAGTTTCGTTTAGTGATTGACCGGGTTTTGGAATCACAATCCAACCGCGGGGAACTTTCAAGTTGTAGATCGACGGCTGCCTAGGTGGGTTGACGATAATTCTCGTATAGACTTCCGGAGAGTAAGGCATTGGACACCAATATTCTTCGAGGCTTCCAAGGTTGATGTGGAATAGAGGGAGAGATGGAAAGGGAGGCGCGAGGAAGGCGGGGATCAACCGCCTCTCTCTCGGACCTCGTATTCTGATGATCGCATCTGATCGCATCTAATCTTTGGTCAAGTTAGCGCTTCCGTGCTCTCTTCCACGTGGACGGCTTGACTCTACAGCCAAATAGCGTCTGCTTTCCAATCACCGAGACTCATCTTGTCTTGTTCTACCTGTCGGCCTTGGGCTGTGTGCGACATATATACAAGGCGTTGAGAGAGTTTGAAGTCCAGCAAACGAATCATGGATCCGGCGAAATCCATAGTTACGCAAGGATCAAAAGGCTAGTTACATCGTAGAGCCACAAGAGATAGTACACGCGTGTTGAAGCCGGCATAGGTTCAATAATAGTCATGAGAGAAATGACTTTGATACAGCTATGCACGGTCCACCACGAGATCAGGGACGGTACCGGCCTCACTATGATTATGCCTACACTGACTCTTCTAGACACTCGCCAAAGTTCTCGGGGAGTCGGGGACTCGGGGTGCCATATGGTATCCACCTGTCTTCTAGGATTGTGCGTCCACGGAGTCTATCCTGTCAAGGTTTATACTCGACTCCACTTCTACTTCTACGTGATTATAGATATAGTCAAGACTAGTCTTCTTCCCAAGTGCGAACTGTTATACAGAACATCTCAATGATCGAAATTATGTCTCTGATCTCAATTGGTGTATATCCCGGCTTGAACGGTGCCGTTCAAGCCGGGATTGTCCCGTTCGAAGTCTCCAAGCGCTACTGCGGGCTATTTTTCTAGCGCATGCAGGCTGCCTCCTCGGGCAAACTTATGCATGCGCTTCCTGTCATGACTCGCTTCGTTTCTCGAGGTCCAAATCATACGACTTCAACCCCATCTACGAATGGATGGCATACTTTGTGAATAGAGGAGCCAATCTCAAAGGGCCAAGGGTTATAGCGATTGATGATCTTGCTGTGTCCTATAAAGAGCAGTAGAGACACAGATTCCATGTCTCGGTCCTGACGTCCACCAACAGCACGAGGTGAATCGAGTGGAGCCACTGCTAGATACCTAAAACTAAATGTCTTTGCTATGCACCTTCGATCCTCCTGCCGCGCCGCCGCGGGAAAATCCCCACTGCGCCTCAAAAATCTAACCAAGTGCTCCACAGGATGACAATTCTACCATCGACAACAAAGAACTCCTGGGGCCATGTTCGTTTTTGGAATGGCTAACGCCAGAGGTTTGTGCCAGCGCAGACCAAGCAGAGCCGTCTCTTTTATAAATATGTTAGACCACTCCCTTCTATACCACTCCCTTCTATACTAGGATCAATTCCTCATGCATTTCCATCGAATGCAATTGACCCATTATGCCATCCTCGCCCCAAAAACCCGCTCCCACACATTCCAGCAAGCCGAGTTTGGCGACATCATTCAATACAACCTTTAGTTATGACAGCACGTGGGATTGGAAGAGATATCTTGCTAAAGCGGATGTCGAGGCTCAACGAAACCCGCCATTGAGCTTCGCCTCAATACGCTACATCATTTTCGCTATCTATCGACGCCTTTTCTCGTTGGTCTCTTGCGCAAATGTGGCCGCATTTATCGTCGTCATGGCGGGGAGCAGACAGAAACTGCTTGCTTTCGTCAACGCCGCAGGTGCCAATCTCATGATCTGTGGTCTTGCCCGACACCCGCAAGTGGTGAACGCAATTTTCCGAAGCATATGCTCCATCCCTCGGTCGACTCCTCTTTGGCTACGCAGGAGGGCTGCAAAAGCATACCACTATGGGGGAGTTCACAGCGGATGCGGCGTGGCCGCTTTCTTATGGTATGCGGGTCTCGTGGTTTTGATATCACGGCAATTTTGGCTGGTTCGAGATCCGGGGATGACGGTCCCAATAGTTGTTCTCGCCTATCTTCTACTCGTGGTCCTTATCGCCATCATTATCGTTGCACACCCCACGTTTCGGATGAAGAGGCATGACGATTTTGAGCTCATTCACCGATTCTCTGCATGGTCGGCCGTGGCGATTTTCCTGGTACTTCTTATGATCTTTTCCGACCAAGCTCGCCGTGAGCAAGACATCAGCCTCGGACAATACCTGCTCAGTCTTCCAGCATTCTGGTTCATCTTGGTTATCATAGCCACCATTGTCCATCCATGGCTACTTCTCCGCCGGGTGAACGTGACCCCCGAATACCTCTCATCCCACGCCGTCCGGCTTCACCTCAACCACACAACAACAGCATTTGGCAAAGTGATCGCCCTCACGAAGCATCCGTTGACGGATTGGCACAGCTTTGCAACCTTCCCCGATGATTCACACAACAAGAGCTTTTCTTGCATCGTGTCTCGGGCGGGTGACTGGACAACCCGATGCATCGAGCAACAACCAACTCAGCTTTGGAAACGCGGCGTGCTCATGTACGGCTTCATCCACGTAATGAGGGTCTTTCGTAGGGTCGTTGTCGTCGCCACTGGGTCGGGGATAGGTCCTTGCCTCTCGTTCCTGAGTGAAAAAGATCGGCCGCCGATACGACTCGTCTGGCAGACGCGGAACCCAAACAGGACATATGGCCGGGAGGTAGTCGATCTCGTGCGGCAGCTTGATCCAGATCCCCTGCTCATCGATACTGGCAACAGCGGTCGAGTGGAGATGGTACCTATCATCCAGGAACTTGTCCGGGAGTTTGATGCGGAAGCTGTGTGTGTAGTGAGCAACCCGCGGCTCACGAAGAAAGTTGTCTTTGAACTCGAGGCCAACGGAGTACCCGCCTTTGGTCCGATATTCGATTCATAACACCGGAGGCCCGGTGCGGGGAAATGAAATAATGAAAATTGCATTCTCAAAAGTTAGTCGAGACCCCGGTTTCGCCACCGTCCCCTGTCTCTCACAAGTCGAGAGTCAATCCCCTGTCATATTGTGCCGTGTGCTGGGTCTGGATTTACCTATTACCAAAGGCGGTTAGAGTGACGCGGGCTCCGGGCCGTGTCCCCACTCTAATCTGACCAGACTTCGACCGTCCGCCCACTTCTCTCATCCTTCAACAACCGAGATCGTCAGAGAAGTGCCTGGCCCCTGACCGAGTCCACAATCGAGGCAGCTGGAGTGGCTGACGATAGCCGAGCCATCTGCTGTAGGACACTCTTGGTGGCATCGAAGCCCCCTGCGCGACAGTCTGAATCATGCATGTCTCGCTTAGCGACAAACCAATTTGGTCGCATCCATCACCCCAGTCTGTACCCAGTCGTTGCGTCCCGCGGCAGGCGCCAAGCAGTAGTTACTCCGTACGTGGCTGACTCTTAGCTCGAGAATTCGTCGACTGAGACCAAATGGACGGGTCCGATTCGACCCGGGCTCCAAACTAACTCCAAACTAAGGATTCGAAACATTAGTCCAGACTCCACGGAATGGAGATGGCGGGCGCCCGACTCTGTTCTGGCCGCAGGAGTACCTCTGTGAACTCTCCCTCGCAGAACCTCCTTGCGGCCTGTCAACTTGACCGCACGTGTATGAATGGGATAAAGTTCGGCGGCGCACGTTGCAAACGCCTTTCCTCGTGTTTGAGCATATCGCAATTTCGATGCTTGCATAAGTACCTTCAGTGCAGGCGGACCATGCCCGAGACGGGGTAGTCTTGGATCCTGATCAATCATTCAACTCACACCACTCCTTCACGACTTCTCAGACATTCTCTCCTCTTCACTCACGTCGCTCCTTTATCTCCACACAGGCCAAGAATCACTATTGGCAATTTTTCCGCTCAATGGTGGGTTGGGCTTTACAAGCCCCCGAAAATGTCTTCAATCCACCGCGAAGGCGACGGAGACGGGCCCAATTTCGATAAATTGGCCCAATTCTACATCTCTGTGGCCATCATCTGGACGGCCACCCTCATCGCGGGCTGTGTCTTTCTCGTCATCAATCGTCATGAGCAATGCATCCGTATTCGCAATCTGCTCCTTGCATTAAGCGCAATAGCATGTCTCCATGTCTACTGGATCCTGTGCATGGTCGCCTATTCAATGGGTGAAAAGTATCCCTGCGCCGCAGAATACTGGATCATGAGCATTTATCTTCCATTCGGGATCGCACTTTTCCAGGCGAACAGCATGCAGCTCCTGAGTGTTTTCGGTATTCAGGAGAAGCTGCTCCGAGGCGCACAGCAACCATATCGACCTCCGTTTCTTGGTCGTGTGAAACCACTTAGACGACATTTGACTCAATGGAAGCATATGAACCTGGTGCAGCGGACTGAAGTCTGCATTGGTGTTGGAATGGTCGTTCAAGTTAGTGCAATCCCGCTCACTCTGATGTCCTCATATTTACCTCTCCGGAATTTAGCTCTGCGTGACGCTCTCGATATTTCTCAGTTCACGAAAATTCCAATCCTTCGGTACCTTTTCTCAGCACGTAAGTCCTGAACAATGTCGGCAAGGTCCAGAATGGTGAGATTCCCCAAGGTATCCATGTGGCTGGCTTTTTCTGACAACAAGCATCAAGGATTCCTTCAATTCTCTGGCAATTGACTTGGTCTTGGCTGTTTGCACCATACATTCTATGGCGGATCCGCAATATCCACGACATACACCACTGGCGACTTCAGATCACCTGCTGCGTGATCGCCTCGTGAGTAGCACTGCCAATGCAAGATGATGCGTACTGACGGTCCGACAGCTTACCGGGCTCGCCCCTGTGGCTCGCAGCGCTATACTGGCCTACCAGCACGTGGACAGCTATCAACAGACACTGGGTGCCAGCTCTATGGTAATGAAACCCCATCGTGCAATACGAGCCATGGCTAATAACTCACAGGTTCGCCCCTGGTATTATGACAATGGAGGCCGTCACGATCTTTGTGCCCTGTTATGAGCTTATTGTTTCCCAGAGGCAGCGGAACCGGCTTCTCAGCGAACTCCAAGCATGGAGTGACAGGAGGACCTCCACCGCGAATAAATTCGACTCAGGAGCCTCACAAGCTCAGAGCGAAGCCAGTCACGTTTCTGAGGCGTATTCCCGAAAAGCGATGGAGAGTTGCCTAGCAGAAGACTCGAGCGCGCTTCTCCGATTCGCAGCGGCCAAGGAGTTCAGCGGCGAAAATATCATCTTTTTGAATTATGTGCGCGACTGGAAGGCTGCCTGGACGAAGACAACCGCCAAGCAGCCAGATTACGATTGGCAAGATGATTATCAGCAGCACCGGCTACGCCTCTTCCAGATTGCGGTTGAGATTTATGCCGCCTGCATCGATATCAATATTGCTGAATTTCCCATCAACATTGAATCGCGGATTTATTCGGATCTCTCTGAGATGTTTGGTGGATTTGCCCAGTCTATCGACCAACCTATCTTAGAGGTGACTAGAACAGGAGTTTACGGGCCTCCGGCCGAGTGCTACGACTTGCCGAAATACAGGGAGACCTCGACTGTTGAAATCACGGATGAAGACAATCAAGCTTTGTGTCCGGGTGGATTTCCCCACGAGAACCAGAGTATCATGCACATCCAGCCTCGTGTCCCGGATTCGGTGGATATTCCTCCGCATTTTGGATTCGGTATTTTCGATCAGGCTGAGAGATCGATCAAGAACTTGGTCTACACGAACACTTGGCCCAAGTTTATTGGGTTCAATGGATCTTCTACCGATTTGTCCATTCGTTCTAAATAATGACATTTGATTCATCTTTTGTGCTTGGGACTTGGTCATTGAAGTTACTCATGGATATAGTAATGAGTATCAATGGTCTTCGAGACTTCCCTGGTAGATGTGTCGACATCGAATGAAAACCGTACTATTCCTCACGATTACAACCGACTGAGGATCTACGAAGTTGTCGCCAAACATGACCGCTTTGGCACTAGAAACAGCCGCATTTCCACCCACGACCACTGTTCTGTATCGCAGTAAGTGGATAGCAGTATCCTCTTTCTTATGCACAAGCTGTTGTCTGATTCCTGCTGTTTACTCTTGAGTCAAGACTCTTACAGTACAGGCACTACGTCATTTCTAAGCTTGGAAGCTTAGTGGAATACACAGCACTCGATAGAGTAGCGGTCAAGAGGGCTCTAGATCGGCGAGAGATAGAAAGATTCCGAGTCCTACCCTCCTCCTCAACCACGTAGTATATCAAGATATTAAGAATCGGCTTGCAATGGTTAGTTACCCAATGCCATAGTGGCTATGGAGTGGTTCAGACAGTTTCTGAATAGCTATATAAAATTGCTTGCTCACCTAAATAAAATACTACTTTTATACCTATCCTCGTTACCTAGTTTAGAAAACGATATAACCCGAATAAGGAATCCGCGTCTCCAGTTATTACAACTAGAATCTGAGAACCTGTGAAATTGACGCCGAAAATGACCACTTTATGAGCAAAAAATGGCCGCCTTTCCACCATAACTCCGAACGGCAAGCCAGCGAGCGCTTCGCCGCGCGCCGCCCTGGACCACCAGGTTCGCGATATTCATGAGGGCAAACTGACTAATCCACCATACGCTGTTAGTGCTGTGGTCAGGGAAATCGAAAATACGTAACTCTCCATACAATTTCTGGCTCAACGCTTTCATAACCTTTCACAATCACCGAAAAGACTGAATTTGCTACTTCAGTCGCTTTCAATGTCCTTTTTGGAGGCACTGAACAGTCTGCACTATGTAATAATCGTAGATGAGGCCGATTTCTCCTGAGGAGAAGCGAGGTATCTCCCTTAGATCAGCATAGTATGAATCTGTGGCCGTGCTCTTGAGGCATCAGAGCGTAGTTGCTTCTTAGGTAGCTACGGGACCTTTGATGTCTTATCTCCTTTTCCCTTCTTTCCTTTCGCCCCCTCTAACTCTCGCCTGTCCTTCGGTAGTAGCAATACCGCTATCTCGATTCCGTTTCCATCATCGTAGACGCTTCCCGCTCATTCCGAGAGTGTCTCTCATCACCATCCCTTCGACATACAGACCCGAATTTTCGGCGAGATTGTCGCAAAGGCGATCAGCAGCACAGGAGTGATGCCCGATAGTCAGCCAGAAGGAAAGTGAGGGAATCTGTCACTGCCGAACAACCGCTTGTTTTCGCGCATATTAGTTATAGGTCGTTCACTGTACTTCGTCATCTGACTCATTTGTGCTGTGCGAGTCTGTTCCTGCTTCTGCTTTGCATCACGTAGACGACGATCGTACGCTGCCAGCGATCGAGCTTTTCGCGCTGTTTTGCAACGACCTGCTTAAAATTGCGGTACTTTGACAGAGATTTCTGGCTAAGTATTTACCGTCTTTCGCCATCAATTCTCTAGAATCATATAACATACCAAAGACCCTAGGCGGGAGGCCACATTTTTGCCGCAAAGAGTCGATGTCGACCCTGCAAACAACAAATTTTCCAATTTCCTTTCATCTATACCTCCATTGGATCCATCCTGAAGGAACAGCCTATTTCGTTGGCTCCTAAAAGTATGAGGTAGTCAACCAGCGGCCACAATTCAGGTGTGACCGGGTCGCCACCATATTCGTGTGGCCTTTAGCCAGCTCCGGGCTGCTAACATCCACCAAGTGATGAGGTTTGAGCTTTGGGGGTTTATCGCGCGTAGTCTCCGAGTCGAAGTTCCTGGTAAAAGCTTAGTACTGCCTTTGAGAAACAGACCTTCAAGCAATCATAAGCAATTAAGAAGATCTACAAACCTCAGGGGAGTATTGTTTGAATGGATCCACAGTGCAAATGTTTTGATAGCAATCCAAGTCAGACGAGTTCTTATCTTGTACAATGAGCCTATTTATAGAGGCTAATTGTTAGGATCACGCCTCTTTGTACATCTCACGACTTACCCCCTACGCGTCCTTCTGTGCTTGGAGGCTTTGTCTTCCTTGTCTCCGAAGTCTCCTGTCGAAAGGGGCTAAGTGAGGAAGCGAAGCCTTGGTTGTTCGCGCTGGAACTGTTTTCACCAAATGCATTTCCCAGAGCAAAAGCCCCATTTCTGTTTGGGGGGTTGCCAAATACACCGGATATACCGGTGTCTCTATTATCAGATCTGGACACCCCGGATCCAGTGTCCACTTCGCCCATTTCGGCAGGTGAGGAGAACCCCGCAGACCGATTTGGGAGAGAAGCAGTGAATAAGCTCCCGCTGAATCCTGAATGTGTCATCAGCGATTGAGTTATCGAGGGTAGTTCTATTGGTATCCTACTTACCGGTGGCGTTTGAAGGTTTTGAGAAAAGGCTAGGCTGACTTTCCTTCGTGCTCGACGGAGCAGGGGTCGCAGTATTAAAAAGCGAAGAGTTCCGAGTGTCTTTGCCTGATGATGGCCTTGAAATGGCTTTTGTGGTATAAGTGAAGTTCTACTTCATGCGTCCCAGTATATGCTATGTAAAATTCAGGGTAACTTACCCGGGGACTTGAACTTTCGTTGATCGATTGGGATCTCGGCTTTAGAGCTTTGCCGTCCTGCTAAACTCTGTTAGATTGTCTTCCCCAGAACCGATATGTAGAGGTTTAATACCTAGTATAGGCGGATCTTGCAGCGAAGATCCGTCTGAGTTGAAGGCACAAAGTGTTCGTTGTCCCTCTCGTAGCCTTCTGAGCTCTTCATCTAGACGCTTCCGGTCTTTCTGAATGTTTTCTGGCTCCGTTGCAATCTCCCGGATCTTGTCCTCATCCATGCCAAGTACGGTTTGGCCGGTCAAGATGTTCTCTAGAGGGCGCAGAAGGCAATTCTCAATTGCCAGGATAGCGATGTTATCGACGAAGGTCACGATGGCAGTCTAGAAATACGGTTTTTGAGATTTGAGCTTCCCTGCAAGACAAACGTACCTGACTCACCTCGTAGTACGCCTGCATCTGATCAATGATCTCCGCGGCAGCAAACTGATCACTCGATAACTGTAGCTGAGAGGCTGCTCGCTCTAGATCCATGGCATTGAAGTTTTTTTCAGAACTCCCGAAACCTCCAGAAAGCCCAAGATTGCTTTTCAACCCAGCAACCTCCCGGTTCTTTCGGCACTCTTGAACTTTAGACAGGAATGTTTTCCCTATGGGCAACGGATGGCCGCTTTTCGAGTACGAGGTCAACTCGCCGAGCTTTTCCAGCAAAGTTCCCTTCATCTTTTCCAATTCCGGTGAGATGACATGGCGCATGAGTAACGGCCGGGTGAGATCGTCTGTAATGTGCCTCAGTGCTAAGTTGATAAAGTACTCAACCGCACGACAGGCATTCAACAAATGGGACCTAGCAAGGGCTTCCCAGGGCTTGCACTGGTCTCGGAACAAACTTCCCACCAGAAGCTGATTAGCACTACCAGGTAGCTCGATTCCTCGACTTTCGCGAGCCTGTTCTTTGATTTCTTCTTCGAGATTGACCCGAGAGATGTACTGTGGTGTCCAACCTACCATGTAAGGGTTGGATCTCTCCGCCTGGGTGTCCGTAACGAATCCCGACTGTCCCCAAACTTGGATGATCCTCCGGCTTCCTCGAATACTCATCGCCTCCGCAAAGTACTCATTAAGTTCGCGCATAACTGCTCGCAGTCTGCGGAAACGGAAGTCCTCGCTGCTCACAGTACGGTCTTTGAACCCGCCGAAAAAATCATCGACGTACGATCCATTCAAAGCTTGGTTAGTGATACGCTCGAACCTGCTGCTGATACCGATAAGGAACTGTCGTTGGTCCTGGATGGTCGAACGTGGGACGCCCATTTTCGCCAGCTCTTGCTCGTGATGCCAAATCTTTCCTTGTATGTCCGTAATGAGGCCAGGAAGGTTGCGACGGACATGGCTGAGTAAAATGTTGCTGAGACGGTGTCTAAGACTATCAATCCCAACGTGTCCCCGAGGGAGTGAAGCCCATCGTCCCTGTTCGAAAAATTCTTTCTCTATCGCATCACGCTCTTCATCAGAACTTCGAGAAGTCTTATGTGACCGGTTTCGCAGTACGTGCCACCCGAGCTGCAATTTGATCTTTTCGTTTCTTATGAATTGGAGGTATGTCTCTTCCTCTTCCGAGCCAGCGTCGTTCATATCGGGCTGAGTGACAATGCCCAGGACCCTTTCATATTTGGGGTCAAATTGGTGCGCCATGTTCAAAACCTTCTGCATATGGTAGTCGCCTTTTGCACTTATGACGGCCAAAATGATGCTGCGAGGACTTCTCATGTACTTTTTAGTCAGGTTTTCGACGATCTTCATTCCTTCAGCAGTTTGATCACCACTGGTGGCGACGTAGAGCCCTGGGAGATCGACCAGGGTCAACTCTGGCTTTTCAGGGCCCGAGATCTCGATCTTCAACACATCGTCGCTGAAGCCTGCGTTGGAAGGATCAGTGCTGGAAAGTCCCATCCAGCTCTGTGCCTCAGCTATCAATTTGTGAAGATGGTCGCTGGGAGACTCCCATCTAAATGTCTGGAGGTTGCGGCGTTCCTGCTCGTCCTTCCTAGAATCACCCGGTTCAATGGAGACTTTGGTTTTCGCATGGGGGCTCCGACGAAGAACAACTTCGGTTGCGAAACGAGTGCAAACTTTGCCGCTAGCTGGAAAACGCACTCTGGAAATAGCCTCCAGCACTGAGCTTTTTCCACTGGACTGGTTACCACAGACAATGATCTGAGGTAATTCCACAAGACTTCCCACTCCCATAGTGCGCAGCTCGTCAATCTTGTCTAGGAGCTCTGACTGCTGGGACTGGAGCTGATTCATAGCCAGTTCGTCAAGTGGTAGTGACATGGTAATAGCTTCGCTGATAGAGTCGGATGAATGACAATCGATATAGCAGGGTTGAGATGAATGTAAGCGAGAATAAGGAAACAAACCTCAGGGGTGAGAGTAGGGCATCTGGACTCAAGTACTCAGGAGACATCACTTTTGGCCCCCATATTGAGATCCTTGTCCAACACAGCTCGAGTGCATTAGTCCTATGCTCGTGACCGAATTTAGAATGCGGAGCTCAAAATGATGCATTGAAGCCAAAGTTTTCTTGAGTGCACTGCCTCCGTTTTGGAAGGAAGCCCATGTGTTCTCTGAACTTATTTGTTGGTTCCGCCAGAGGAGCCTACGGAACTTCCTCTAGAGATGCCCTGGAGGTTAGTCCTCTTCTGTTCAGGCGTGAAAATAAAGGTTACATAACACTGTGTTAGGGCGCGAATTAGGAAAGGCAAAGCTAACCCAAACAGGGAATTCACAGGTCCCGCTGTTTACATAGAACATATGTAGAGGGTTTCGCCTGGCATATTATCATAGTATATAACATAATAAAACATCAGAACATACATAAATATAACCAAACCTCACACATACTGCCACGCAGGGACCGCCCCCTTATAGGTAATCGCAAGTGCATCAAAGCCGAGGCAATCAGCCACGTTGCCGGAGGGAACCGTGGCATTCTCGATGGCGGCAAAGACCTGCCAGTGATTGTCTTTAGGACAGGCCATAAAGCCCGAGGCGCCCTCGCCTGTGTAGGTGTAGTGAGAGAAGTTAGGGCCTCGTTCGTACTTGAAGGGGCCGAGTGAGGAGCCGGGTGGGATGGAGGCTGAGTGTGCCTGGGTAAATCTCAGGGCGCCGTGGGGACCGATGTATACCTGCTGGCCGCCGGGGACTTCGACATCCTGTATGGCTAAGTGAGACTTGTGTAGGAGACAAAAAAGAGAGAAAACCCCTGGGTCTGGGTTGAAGGGAGAGGAAGGGTAGAATGGTAGGGTACAATGGATGTCGGGGGTTAATTCTTACCATGGCGGTACCACCAGGCGCAAACACAGTCTCTTTGCCCGGAGGGCAGTTGGTAACCTCGCTCGAGGGACAATAGGAGGTCGTCTTGCCTCCTAGCCAGAACCTCTGGTTCCTGGCGGTCATCGGAAGGAGGTGAATGGGGGATCCAGAGCGGGCGGCCATGACGGAGAAGGGCGGGTCGGACGCAGGTGCGGCGCAAGCTGGAGCGGCCATTGCCAGCAATGGCAGGAAGATAGAGGATAGAAGCAGCTTCATCCTGGACTGGAGTGGTCTGTGTGTGTGATAGGTATTTCCTTGTTTGCTTGTTAAGATCGATAGATGGGAAGAAGTGAATCGAGTTTCAGAAGAGCGACTGGGCCGGAGAATAATATAGATTTTTATGGGTATGTCTGATCTGGAATATATTTAGAAGAAGCTTCGCATGGCTTATTCGGGCACATTTACGCAAACGGCCTCTGATCGGACACATAGTAGTTGTAAAAACCATGGAGATAGGGGGCAAAAGTTAACGAGGAGCTCGGACATCGCCGTAGTGGCCGTAACCGACACGGCCATTGGGTCCAGACTGAGACATCGCAACAACTGCTGAATTAGCGAAGGATAAAGTGAGACACGAGTGATGACACCGTAGTTCTTCCTTTTGCCTCTTCCGTCCACGTCAAGTGACGAAGAAAAGAAACGACCAGTGGGTCGCTGCTGAAGATTCCGGGGTTAGCGGGGGGCTAAGAATAGCCGACGAACTGCTTCGACCATGGTCCCAAATTACTTTTCATAGATCTACTCTGTACTCTGCTCTTGTCGACAGTAAGCCAATGAGGTTGAGACGGAGTCCGAATTTTTACACTTTCCCTGAACAGTTCAATTTAAGGGCTAATTATCCAAGGCTATCACGCAAATTCAAATCTGGCAATCTGAACGAAAGATTCCATCAAGGTGCACTCTTATCTCCATCCAAATAACACTGCTTGCCCTTTTCAGGGCTGACTTCGGTGGCCACAAATGGCGCAATGCTTGCCAGCTTCTCGCAGGTTTCAGTCAGCTCTCGTTCCGGATTCGACTGTGAAATGATGCCAGCTCCAGCTTGTATCCACTGACGACTCGGATCTTGAAACACAGTGCGCAGAACAAGGGCTGCCTCAAAGGTTTTCATGTCTTCGATCATGAAGACAGCACCGGAGTAGAGCTCCCTTGCCTGATGCTCCAGGGACAGGATAGCTTCAATGGCCACGTCCTTTGGAATACCGGACGCTGTGATAGATGGGAACAAGACGGCGAACGCGTCCCAGATGTCCATATCAGATGAAAGCATGCCTGCAACGCGCGACCCCAAATGCTGAACAGGGCCGCGTGGTCGGACGGACATCAAGTCTTCAACACTGATGGAATCTCTCTTGCAGATTCGGCAGAGCTCTGTGACTGCTTCTTTGACAGAGATCACATGTTCCACTATCTCCTTTGGATCATTCAGCAGTTCCTGCCGGAGTCGCTCAACTTCGGCTTCTGTCCCTCGGCAGGACCGTGTACCGGCTAGCGGTTCCGTGACCACTTTTCCATTCTGTACTGACGCCACTAGTTCTGGGCTGAACCCCGTGGCTTGAAGCACGCCATGGCTCAGTGAAAAGCATCGTGCAGGATTGTTTGAGCGCCGACCAGCGAGCAATGTCGCAGGCATGTCAACCTTGCTTTTGATCTCCAAGGCGCGGGATAAGATGACTTTTGTATACCGGCCACAGGATATGCCCGACAGGGCTTTGGTGACTTGAGCAGGGTACTCTCTTGCCGTGTCTTGAGTGTCGATTGGTCGGGGACAGCCAGGATCAGAGCTGGCACCACCGTCCTTGATCAAGTGATATAGCTCTCTCACTTCCTCATCATCAGATCCCGTCACGGTGATAGTACCACGGTGAATGGTCACCTCAATGCGCGGAACAAGCAGGCTGAGAAGTGGCCACTGGCCAGGGCGATACGCTTGGCTACGAATATGCGCGGCAAAATTGAACCCAGCCTGTCCGAATATTTTCCTTCCGGGTCGGCAGTTCTCTTGGACAAATTGCCTCGCAATGTTCGTCAAGGCTGTTCCATCGACTGGACGCGATTCCTGACTTGACATTGTCTTGAATGTTGCTGTATTTCCCTCGGGATTGATCAACAATGACGACTGGTTTCCAAGGCCGATGTGCCAGTGCTCGTCACGCTCGTATGCATAGTAGTCATCCTCTTTATGCTTGGCCAACACCGTTGATACTGTCTCCAAGGTATCGGCTCGACTAGTGAACGTGATGGACATGTGATGCGGAGACATCGTTGTTGAAGAGGCTATCTGTGGTTTTAGTGAAGAAAGGGAAGATGCGAGTTGGTCCGTAGGATTTGGACCGAAGCATTGTGATGCTTATAGCTCCATCGGTTTCTGATACTGTGAACAAGATAGATGACCGGTTTCTACCTGAATGAGAATCATACATATGTCAAAACATTACTTGATGAGGCATACTGCATATACGGAGACGTTGTGTAACACATCAAAAACCCTCGTTCTATTCCAAAGCCCCGCAGTCCTCGCGTGAGGGAAACGCTTGGTGCATTTTCCGGGGTTATCTCACATAGCTGACGTTGTATCAGGTAACTAGTTTAACTTAAATTTGACGTTTGGGAAGGTAGCCTCCAGCTCGTCAAGCACAAGACCCGGTCTATTGGAATCTGAAATCTTAAAGTAATTATCTCAGCTTGTTGCTTGATAGTAGACCAAACAGGTTCTGTATATTATGAGAAGTGCATATCGTTGTATAGTTATTAAAATAAGACACCGACTTGATACAAGAATCCTGACATCTGCCGGCATCCATCCCTAATCGGGAAACTGGAGGCATTGCTTTGAATTGCATTCCTTCTCGCCACCCATGATTTCCATTGGGAGATCTTCAAATAAGCCTTCTGAGGCTGATCGCTCCTATATGCCAATGGCAAATATACCGCGTGATGTAATCTCGAGAGGCCTGAACAATAAGTTATCTCTTTCAGGCTCTACGCGCATATTATCTTGTTCCTGGAAGTGAGATGGACTTGGAGGGCGGCGATCCCGCTACAGACAAACTGGATCCAATATGCATATGGCCTCATATGTTTCTTAGGTTGTCTTTCTGCAGACTTGTGCTACACAGCGAGTCGATGAATGAGGAAATTTTATGAGTCCAAGATGTGTTTCGCCCAGATGAAATCGTCCAAGCAATATTTGTCGCATCCTTCAAAGTTATAAATCCCCCGCTACCTTGGGAACTCACTCGAGCGCAAATTGTGAAGGCACCGTTATCTATCAGATCTTTTTTGACCAAAAGAAAAACATGGCTCCAGAAGATAACTATGTTTTGGGACGAAGCATGGCTGACTCCATCCGGTTTGCATCCCTTTTCCTCCTCTATATTTTGCAGGTTCAGAAACAGCTTACCGGAATCAGGTTGGATGCCCAGCATCTGCTCTGGAAACTCCATACGGGCTATGAGCTTCACCCACAGATTCCGGTGAAAAGCGACATGAAAATAGCGGAAGTCGGGTGCGGGACAGCGTACGTATTCATCCTCTATCAAATCTCTCCCAGTCTGCTTCATCACTAACATCCAGGAGGATCTGGCTATTCGATCTTGCAAGGCAGCTTCCTCCAACAGTCCAACTACATGGCTTCGACATATCCGACAACCAGTTTCCGCCAAAGGAGCTGTGGCCCCAGAACGTGACGCTGGATCTGCTGGACTCCTTGGTTGATCCCCCTACGTTGCTGGCTGGTCAATACGATGTGGTTCATCTGAGAATGTGGGCGAGCAACTTGCGTGGAAGTGATACGTCGTCGTTGATTCGCCATGTGAAGCGTCTCTTGAGTGAGTACAGTCTGGCTTTCACATAATGACATCTTTGCCAAAGCTGACTATTACCTTTCTAGAGCCTGGCGGGTATATTCAATGGGAGGACGCGGACTTGGTACACCAGTTCGTCAAAGGGCCCAAGGCAGAAGAGTTTGAGCGCCGCATGAACGAGTTGTTCAAAAAGGTTGGCCTTGACTACAGGTGAGCATACTCAGCACAGATCCTACATATCCGAATCCACAATACTGAGATATACTTCTTCAGCTGGGTATCCGATCTACCCAACCGCTTCCGACAAGACGACGACCTACACATTCTTGATTTGCAGTGTAACCGTTTCCAACCGTCTTTAGTACAGCTGTGTACAAACACCTATCTCATGGCCCTTCGGGAGATACTTCAGGGCGTGAAAAGAAGACTAGCTCAAGACTTGCTGCTTTCGATTAGTGAGCTGGAGCTTACTCTATATGATCTGTCCGGGGGAAACACGGATGGAATTGTTTATAACTGGACGCCTATTTCACTGATAGCACAAATGAGGCAGTGAGGACACGCTTTTCCTGGCCTTGTGTGCTGGAACTATTCAGAATGCCAAATTCGGGGCTTGAATGGATTCTTCGTCTTCCCTATGGCCACTACTACATTGCCGATATTTGTATTGATTCCCGTAGGTGTTGTTTGCCGTCAGGTTAAGTATCGTGACCATCTATGCTCAAGACTGGCTTTATCCTAGGATAGTCTAAACACAATCTTCTGACTAGAGAGGCTCGACTACCGGGGGAAGAGAAGGAGAAGTGAAGAAGACGAGGAGGGTGGGCAGGGTGAGGTTGGGTCCTCCACTTTCGGCAAGCAAGGCAGAGGCTACATGACAGCGTACCTCGAGCAGTCAACTGACCATGACACGCAGTTTACTGATTTCAGCGCAATCTGTGATTGAATATGAAGTTAGTTTTACAAAATTGCTCGAGAACAATCAGTTATCACGTCCAAACGCCAGGCAGTCAACGTATATACTCCAGAGTGACACCTGCCAGTATGGCGCCAGCAGCTTGAAAAGATTATAAACAAGAAGAGAATATATCCAGAGTCAGTCTTGGAAACATCAATCATCGCACATCACACATATCGAGACATCAAGCCAGCCAGGGTCTAATAGGGAATGAAGTCGAATTTCATCCGATCTGGGACGAGAATTAGTGAACTGAAACGTGAACCAGGCAGGGTGAATGCATATGAATGCATACCAAGGAAATGACTCCAATCTTCCTCCTCACTCAACTGATGAGCCCAATACTGCTCCAGGAATTTCAAAGACTGCAACACATTCGGGACGCGGATGGTATCGTGCAACGACGCTAGCAGCCGCCTCACCGTATCACGGTCTTCTCCACGAGCCTCACAGCCCGCAATAAACAGCGGAGTCGTCAGCATCACCCATGGACTGAGCCCAGACGACGGGCCAATCTGGGCTGTGCATTCCAGGATCCGCTGAACGGATTGCTGTACTGCAGCGGCTGTACTGGGCGTCTTGCGGAGTCTCCTGTGGATTTGGATGAGAGCGCTATGCTGGAAGGCTTCGTTGCAGAGCAAGAGTTGTTGTACGCTCTCTGCGGAGAGTCCTTCTGCGACACCCGGGTAAAGCGACGGTTGTGAGCTGGCACCCCGGTCCATGAGATGTCGCACGGAAGACTCCAGCGAAGCGGCCTCGTCCTCAACAATATTGCTATCAATTTCGCCCTCGACGAATCCTGGTCCTACTTTCTCCGCTTGGTGATTCCGCCAAGCAGCAGCACCAATTTGTCGGAAGACGGCTGCCAGGTCCACTGTGAAACCCCAATAATCATCTAAATAGTCCGGCAACTCCTGTTGTCCTGCCAGGTCAGATGGCGCAGGGTCCAAAGTATCTCCAATGGGCGGACCATTTCCCGTCAACGCAGTGAGGGAAACGATGGACCAGTACCAGCGGTCTAGATACCGTCGGAAGCCATTCCCAGATTTGAGCGAATCGTCACCGGCAACGCCGGAGGCCTTCATCAAAGCCCTTGCTCCTTCAATATGCGCTCGCCATGAATTTGGATGGATCGCACCGGAATGGATCTCTGCCAGACAGAGCGTCCGTGCGGTCGCGACCAATGCCTCCGAGTCCTTGGACGATGGATTCTGCAATTCCTGTCTGAAATGTTCCAGACTTAGAGCCATCAACCGGGCAATATCTGGCGCAGACTTCACACTCTCGGACTGATTATGTAGTGCTTGGATATGGATCGCGGAGAGCGCCGTCGTAGCGTATAGTAATGATGGAGTCTGCAGCGCCATGGGCACCAGCATCCGACAAATGTCCTGCTGCATACCCGAATGACACGCCGTGATCTGGGAGGCATCGTTGATGAAGTGGTGTAGCAGGGCTCTTTGGTCGTGTGAGAGGGAGGAGAACGGGTCAACGGGTTGAGTCAAGGTCAGATCGGAGCTGGGCTGGGCCGACTTCGACTTCGCTTTCGACTTGGTGGTGTATATGAATTCGCCGGGCGAGTATTCTGTACTTCATCAGTCCATGTATTTAGCCTGTAAGTATTTCTCACATACCCAATCTCTGCATGTTCCCCGTGCCCACGCAGGCCCCGAATCGCGATCGCGAGAATGCCCGACCTCCCCACTGCAGCTGCATCGCATACTTGCACTGCGCCCCTGCGGTCTGACAGCGGCCGCAGACTGGTCTCTGCTCGTCGCATTTTTGGCGGCGCGCTTTACATCTTGTGCAGCCTGTGAAGGATCTCGACATGGATGCTGGTTGGACTGGAGGGGAGTTGTAATCGAGTGGAGAGTTTGCGGGCGACGAATTTCTGCGGGGAATCCAACGATCTCCTCTCCTGTTCCCGCGTGGCGAATACGAAGATCAGTGATAAGGAACGCTGGGGGACTATTCACTCAGGGAAGGAGGCCTCAAGACTTTATAGCAATGAGAATTGAAGGATGCGAGGTACCGAGTTTATTATCGCGATGATCGACTTTTATTGATTTGCAAAGGTTTCGTAGTTGGTGCATTTTAGCGGGCAATCCCTTAGGGTCCACCGATCGACGGGTTTATCAGTGCGACTCGAATTTGGAGATGGTGATAGGTGATGGTGAACGGTGAGGATGGGTAATGATGATGGATATAGGTACTACAGTAGCAGTCATAGACATGCAACAGGAGAAACACAAGCCAACAGAAGTATATGTTCATCCCATGGGGAATCATAAATCCCTAGAAAAGAATACAAAACACCGCCAGGACAGGCTTCACCCCTCAAAGGTATACCGAAGCCATTCGCCTACAGCACGGAGACTCTCCCATCGCACCGCCTCGTCCTTGTCCGCCATCAGCTCCATCACCCGTGCCTTCAAGCCAATACGCTCTAGTTGCGTGCGTCGCTCGGGCAGCTCCTTCACCAAATGACCCACGTCATTACAAGCAATCGCCAGCACTTGCTTGTCGTTGTCCCAGCTCTTGGACAAGATCTCTGCCAACTTCTTTGGCAGCGCACCATTGCCCTCGTCCAGAATGCGACGGGCATTCTCCTTCCAGAACGTCGGGTTCTTGTGTGGGGGTGACCAGCGCAGGTGACCCGACTGCACTTCCGCAGCGTACTCATCGAAGGTGGTCTGGGTCTTGGTGTACTCGTCTAGCATGGTAGACAAGGCGTTCAAGTCCTCGAGAAGGTCAGGGTCTGTCAGGTGCCGACCAGCAAGGTTGGTCAACAGTGCAGGCAACCGAACAAACACCGCTACCGGCAGAAGAGTGTTTCGGTTGCTAGACAAGAGGTTGTACAGAGTCGCGAGAAGCAGGCGGGTCGTCTTCTCCTTCGGTGACAGGCGGAGGAGGTGAGTGTAGAGTTGAATAATCTCGTAGTTCCTAGAAGGGGTCAGCGGCCGGACACAATCCTGGATACTTCTCAGAGAGCGACATACTCTTGCAGTTCTTCACCAACAAGTTCACTCTCGAATGTGAGTTGCCATACTACAAGGAGAACCCGATATAGCAGTTGGAGGCCAACACCGCCGGAAAGACCAGGCTCAATGCCACGTGTAGTGCTTCCAAGTGTACTTCCATTCTCCTTGGCTCCGGCGGCAGCGCGGAGGGTATCAATCAAGGGGTCCAAGGTCTCATTCCGGTGGTTCCAAAAGATCTCGCGGGAACGCTTCTTCCTCAGAAGCTCTGAGAATCCTTGCACACCAATATCCTGGAGCCCGCTGTCATGGTTCTTTGTCAGGGTGGAGAGATACGTGTACAAATGCGGGAGGGCTTGGTCGTCACGGAGAGCAGGCTTGGACGAGATGACAAGGCTATGCGACACAAGCGCTGTCAGGAAGGTGGATGTGAGCAGTGGGATGGGGTCTTCGGCATTTGTGGAGTGGTGCAGGAACGGCAAGAATGGCTTGTACGGTTCGGGGTGCGAAACGAGGGAGTCGGCGAGCGAGGGGACGTCTGCTCAGAGATGGGTTTCTCAGTCAGTAACTATCTCAAAGTATTCAGTCGCTTTGGGCATGAAACATACCCTGGATCAGATCCGAGGCCAGCACCAAGATGTACTGCACGATATCGGTCCTCCGTGATGCCGCTTCCAAGACACTCTTGCCCTGCGAGCCGCCAGCCAGCAGGCTTGTATACCCAGCAAGATCCCCCTCTACTGTCTGAACGCGCTGTTCCTTGCGCACCTTGTCCACCGCCTTGATCTTCTTGAGGTGGTCATCGGTGATGTTGCCCGCGCGGACGGCGCCCTCCCAGGGAATTGGCCGAGCGCGGATGTTGTTCTGCAACGAGCTCAGATAGGTCGGCGGCTCCAGCGACATGGTGATCGGACAGGACCCTGGGCCTAACGGAGAAAGAAAGTGGAGGCCGTGGAATCGTGAGGAAGTGGTTGTCGAGGAGGACCGGGGAGCTTGAGGATGACGGAAGCACCGCCAAGACCGAGCTGTCGCTCATCCCAACGGATCTTGCCTCATCGTTTCATCTTGATGTGTCGCTTCTCCTTTCTTTCTCCCTCATGTTTGAACCTTTTTCATGATCTCTCTGTGACCTGCAGACTTTGATCTGCTTCGCGAGTTCGATCACCACGCTCTTTGAGGTCAAATACTTCGTGCAACGTCCTTTTCGCAACGTGGTCGTTGCGTTCTACTTCGTGTGGCCTTGACTTACATACAGTCTCTCGTTTTCGGCCCTTCTGTCCCTCACGTCCGGCCTACTCGACGAATTGACCTATTCGTGCCGTCTTTACGAGTCCTACGGATTGACTGCCTCAAATCATCGTTCTAGCGCAGCCCCCACCGAACCCATGCAAACTGAACACGAGGCATTTGGTGCCTGAACAGCGCGATACGCAATTGATACCGCACATCTACCACAATGGCGCAAAATCAGCAGACGCAGAAGTCCAAGTGGGGAGTGGGAGCCTTCTTTCAGCAAGCAGTAGCGGGTGTCGAGTCTCGACTAGACAATATCCTTCTGGACGAGGAGGAACGACAGAAAACGTCGAATGCGAAGCCTGGGGATACTGCCAACGCAGGCACCCCAGTGACCAGATCACCTGCTGGATGTACGGTTTGCATGCTGAACATTGGCTCCATAAGACGTGGTTGACACAATTCCCAGCAATCTCGCGCAGTTCTTCCAATGCACGCAAGAACGACCGGCTTCAGGAGCGTCTGGCTCGTGCCATGGTCAAGTCGAACACACCGAACCGTAACTCGCAGTCTCTGACGTCGCCAGCCTCCAGTCCGAGGCCAAGTACTGATGCACGCCCTAGCCTGGATATCGAGCCGAGCCTTGCATCTCCTGCCAGCGTTGACGAAGGCTCCAAAAGTCCCGCCCCGAATGAAGAGAGTGCCGTAGCAGAGGGCTCACCCCGCGCAAGCCACGATTCTGGAATGTCGGTTCGGAGATCTGCTGAGATCAGCATCGCGGGATCTGTACCCAGGGCTTCGGGTGACGCAGGCGAGCGGCCACTGGATGCGGATAGAGTCAGTCAGGATCTCGCGAGTACCCAGCTCGAGGCACGTTCATCTGGCGAAAGCACCCGCGTTAGCATCGACGTGCCTACAGAGACACACGCGCCTGAAGATGATTCCACCGATCCCCAGCGACAAGAGGAGATTCACGGCTACATGGAACGTATCGATGCTCTGCAGTCAAAACTCAAATATCTGGCGAGAGAGGCGGCGGAATCCGCCAAGCACGCCGCTGCTACGGCCTCGCCGGGGAGTGTGCAGAAGAAACTGCACGAGAAGGACGAGAAGATTGCATTGCTTCTCGAGGAGGGTCAGAAGCTATCGAAGTCAGAAATGGACCACCGCACAGTGGTCAAGAAACTCCGCCAGCAACTCTCGGAGAATACGAAAGCGCAGAATGAGATGAGGAAGAAGACAGAGAAATTGGAAAGAGATTTGGCTAGCTCAGAAGCTCGGACTAAGAGGGCTGAAGCTGCAGAGAGAAGAGCAAACGAGATACTGTCATCCCAGAAGAAACAGGCCAAGGACCTTGAAGCTGTGACGAATGAGCGCAACGCGCTGAATCAGACCGTCCAAGAGATGAAAGCACAATTGAGTCGAGCTCTTGCGAGAGCCGAAGCTGCCGAGACCAAAGCAGAGTCGGATGCGCTGGAGCAAGAAAGGCGCCGAGCAAATGATCTTGAAGAAGAATTGTCAACCATCAAGATCGAGCGCGATATCAGCGAAGAGAAATCAAGGAAGGAAATCAGCGAGTTGACGCAGAAGATCGAGCAGGAGAAGGAAAGGGCTCGCATGCTCGAAGCCGAACTGAAGGGCGAGCAGTCCGTCTTGGAAAGCAAGATGGAGAGCTTGCGGTCTCGTGCAGAGGAAGCCTCGTCAGGAGCGACTGGAGAGACCCAGGCCAAGCTCCTGCGGCAAATCGAGACTCTACAGACTCAATACTCTGTTGCTAGTGAGAATTGGCATACACTGGAGGGATCTTTGCTTTCCCGCCTGGCCAATGTTGAGAAGGAAAGAGACGATATTGCAAAGCGAGAAGCGGAGCTACGAAAAAAAGTCCGGGAACTTGTAAGGACTGACCATGTTTACTTTCGCTTCGATCATCACTAACCACACGTCAACAGAACGCCAAAACAAAGAAGTTAGAAGAAGACGTCGAAACCGCCAAGGAGTCCGAGCACGACTTGGAAAGCAAGCTCGAAGAACGTATGCAGGAGCTGCAGAGGATACAGCAAAAGTTTCAGAAGGCAACAGACGACCTGGCCGCTGCCCAAAAAGACCTCGTCGAGCAGAAGAAGGTCACCGACGCAACATGGGCGCAGAAGCTGGAAGAAGAACGGGCCAAGTGGCGCGAGCAGGTCAACAGCCTCCAGCAGCCCAGGGGACCATCGCCCGCGCCATCTACACGACGATCGAGCAATCTCGATGCCATCCCACTGGGACTCCCGGACTACCGGCCCAGCAGCCGACGCTCATCAACCTTGCCCTCCGCCTCGCCTGATATTGGCACACCACCACGCCAGAACTCCTACCCAGCTTCTGTCAACCACGGAACGCTCAGCCCTCCGCCGCTCAACACCACTACACCGTCTATGATCATGGAACCACCATCAATCACCTTCGAACCGGATGACTTCGACTCCGGCACACCAGCCACTCCATCTGCCTACGGTGGAACACAAGCCGCCCCATCACGCGGTATCAACGACATCATCTCCGAGTCAACCGTCGGCGCCGGTCCATCCGTGCAACTAGTCGAACGGATGAGCGCAACAGTCCGTCGCCTGGAAAGCGAACGCGCCGGTTCAAAGGACGAACTTGCACGCGTCACCAGCCAGCGCGATGAAGCCAGACAACAAGTCGTCGATCTGATGCGCGAGCTCGAGGAGAAGAAACTCTCTGATACGAGGGTCCAGGAGCTTGAGACTAAGCTTGCGGATCTTGATCAACGGTATCAGACGACGCTTGAGATGTTGGGCGAGAAGAGTGAACAGGTTGAGGAGTTGCAGGCTGATATTGATGATTTGAAGAAGATCTACCGCGAGCTGGTGGATAGTACTATGAAATAGGCCTTATGCCTGTGATGAAGTGATGCTTGATCTGTTTTCATGGTGATGATGCGTTGCTCGCTATGGTCTGGGAACGAGATGCAGGCTTGGCTTTATTTGAGCGCTACGCTTTAGAGTTGTATATAGACTACCCATTCTTGTCTACTGCTTCGAGGTGTTCAATTACAGGATCATTTCTTTTATCCATCGTGGCCTTGCGCGTCTCCTGCAAACAAATCTTGAATTAAAGCTACCTGATAATTCAACAATCCACACATATCCGATACGCAACCCCGGAGAATTGCATCAAAACAAAAGCAAGGACAACAGCACTTTCGCTCTCCTCGTTCGTGGATACCGCCACGACACCCAGGGATCAGAAGCTAGGGTATGAAACCATAAGGAATACATCAAAGACTCGCCAACAGAAGAGGTTTTTGGTCACACATTTGTGCCATCCATGGCACACGGCCAGCAGATACTCGAAACATGCTATTAGTAGCCCTTGCCCCTGCCCTTGTTGCCTGGGAAATTCTTCGGGCGAGACGGATTGTCGGTAGAGGGTCCAGCCGGCATAGGCTTCGTCTGAAATGAACCAGAGGAAGCGGGAGTGTTCTTCTGCGTCTGTCTGTTTGCATTGACGGCGTCAGTTTTCAAGGAAGACGCCAGGGTGACTTTTCCGGCGGTGGACGCTGCCCCAAACAATGTTGATGGCTGAGGAATCGTTCCAAATTTGAAGGGCTGAGCAATCGACCCAGATGAGGGGAATAGAGGAGTCGACCCAGATGGGGGAAATAGAACAGTCGGCTCAGATGGGGAAAACTGAGCAGTGGACCCAGATAGGGAAGGCCGAGCAGTTGGGCCTGACAGGGCAGGCATAGGCGCCACAGGGGGCTGGGTAGATTGCCCGGCTGTTGGAGACTGAGATAGATTTCCAGGTGAAGTCTTAGGAGCGTTCGGTGCCGATTTCTGCTTTTCTCCTGCTCACCCGCGTTAGTTTGTCATTCAAGCTGGAATGTTTCGTCTACTCACCGGAATTCGTCCCAGGCGTTCTGAACAGACTAGGAGACTGGGTATCGCTTGAGAAGCCTGTTTGTGTTGCCGGCTGCGAAGCTAGGATGATAATCGCGTGAGCTGATGCGCAATAAAGTCTTAGGTGAAGCGGTCTCACCAAAGAGAGGCGGAGGTGGTGGCGACGAGCTGTCCATGCTAAAGGCGTTGAGCTCTTCCTTCGCCCTACGCAGTCTCTCCAGTTCCTCCTTCAATTGTTCCCGATACTACATATTGTCTAGTTGCTCCGCCGCAAGATGACGGATCTTCTCATCGCTCAAATCATTCACAAGCTGGCTCGTAAAGACATGCTCCAAAGGACGAAGCAGACAGTTCTCGGTCCCAAGCATAGCAACGTTATCGACGAAGGTCATGATGGCGGACTAAAAAGGGATCATCAGAATGCTGGAAATTGTACTTGGGTTGCAATCGCGCTTTACTCACATCATAATACTCCTGCATCTGATCAATAACCTCGGATGCTTCGAGTTGGCTCTTGGAAGATGGCAACTGGTTGACCGTGCGCTCAAGATCGGAGCACTTGAAGCTTTTCTCGGCTTCTGGCTTTGACTGCGCAGCAGATGAGCCACTCGAGAGGCCAAGGTTTGACTTCAGCAAATGAGCTGGCGCTTGTTTTACGATTTCCGGATTTTGGTAAGACAACCTTTCCCCACTGGTAGGGGATGGCGTCTCTCCAGGGACGAGGTCAGCTCGTTCAGTTTGTTCAGCAGAGCTTTCTTCATGCTTTCCATTTCTGGGTGAATGAAGGCTTCGACAATGAGCGAATAAGTATGCTCATCCGTAAGATGATGGATGGCTTGGCAAATGCAGTAGTTTGCAGAGGCCCAAACATTGTCTAGATGTGTTCTGGCGAGCTCTTTCCATGGCTTGGCTTGGTTCCGGAACAGACTACCCACGACGAATTGGTTGACCGCACCTGGGAGCTCAGTGCCTCGACTGTGGCGAGTCTGCTCACTGACCTCATCCCGGAGTGTAGCAAAATCAACGTATTTGGGCATCCATCCAGCCATATACGGGTTGAAACGATCCATTTGGGTGGAGGTCGAGGATCGTGAGCATCCAGGATATTGGATGATACGCCGGCAGCCGCGAATGCTCATAGCTTCTGCGAAGCTTTCATTCAGCTCACCGACGGCAGCTCGTAGTCGGCGAAATTTCACAGTGTTGTTAGTATGATTCCCGTGTGAGCCAAAGAAATCATCAATGTAGATGCCGCCTAGAGCCTGCTCCGTTATATGCTGGAGCTTGCTGCTGATTTCAAGAAGAAAATCTCTCTGTCACCGCATATCATTGCGTTCTGGGCTAAGCTTCTTGAGCTCTCGCTCGCGGTCTGCGATGGTTTGCTCGATATCAGACTCCACGGTAGGCTTGTGTCGTTTCGTATGCTTTGTGAGCATGCTGTTCAAACGGTGTCGCAGAGTCTCAGTGCCCACCACCTCGCGGGGTAGCGAGGCCCATGGTTCCTGCTCAAAGAACGCCTTTTCTGTCTCATTTCGCATATGTTGTGGGAAGTCACTCGTCTCGAATGATCGGTCACGCAAGACATGTCAGCTAAGCTGTAGCTTGACCTTCTCGTTCTTGAGGAAGTTCAGGTAGTTTTTTTCCTCGTTGGAGCCGGTAGCAAGCTTTTGGGCCTGGGTTATGACGCCGAGTGCTCTCTCGAGTTTTGGATCAAATAGTTTCACCATATCTGATACTCCTTCCGGGCTGCTTTCGTGGACGACACTGATAATGGCAAGAAAGAGGTTCCGAGTGCTCTTCAGGTATTCCGGCGTCGCTTCGCTAAGAGCTTCATGCAATCAAAATGTTGGGGAATCGAGCTCGGCGATGTCGACGAGAGTCAGGTCTGGTGTCTCTGGACCTACGACCTCAGCCACAATGTGTGTTTCACGGCTCGCTTTGTTTATTCTCGGCACGCTTTGTTTCTCGGCCTGGGTTGTTGAAAGACACGAGACTCGATGAATGAAAGTTGGTCAGACTCGCCTGTGAACAAAAAAAACAAGGGCAACAATGATCTTTGTCTCCGATCTCGAGCACGATGAATCACAGGCCTCGCGGCAAGTCTATAAAATGCCCCAACTTCCTCGAGTGTCGGCTAACTACCCCATCAATCAACAGTTCCTTCTCAATTCCAATCCATACTGAGAGGTCTCCATAATGGCAGACCGCCACTCCCATCGCCGCGAATTGGTCTTCAACGAACTGGCCGAGACCTTCCGTCATGCAAACCGTAACCTCGGCCGAGCTTACAACGCATTCCGAAGACACTCTGAAGCCGAACAGGGCAGCGCAGCCCCATCACCCGCATCAAGTCCAACCAACGGTAATATCACCGAGGTAGGTCAAGCCATCAATAGCGTCTCTTCAAGCCTCCACTCAATTGACAGACACCTCCAAACCGCCCGGTCGATAGTGGCTGCGGAAAGTGACAACAGTCAACATGGACCAGACACGCACAACACGGACATGCCGCCCAAAAACAATGACGACTCCTCGTGGTCTACTACAAGGACGAATCCACGCATGCTCGGATATGCACCCTCTGTCGAATGCTGCATTTGCATGGAAGAGATACCCCTCGGCATGCTAGTTGCCGTCCTGCCCTGCTCGCATTTTATGCACGAACTTTGTATTCTTCGGTGGCTTGAGCGCAAGAGCTCTTGCCCACTGTGCCGTCGCAGAGTTATGGGAATCGAGTAGGTGAACATTGTGGAGGACTAAGAGAGCTCTCTTGGCTAATGGTTCTTTCACAGGCATTGACATCAGTATAGTCTCACGAATGGATTGCGTTTGTCACGGATACTACGGGTGTGTTGGGTTTCAATTATCAATTGACTTGGTGTACTTTCTATCGCAATAAAAGAATCTCTTCCGGACGCTCAGAGCACGATACAGTAGAAAATGAATCGAACAAGCCATCAAATAAGTCGTTCCTCTCTCCGTGATACCTGCCCTTTCAGTGTGTAGAGAGCGTACTCTGACCATGGGACCATAAGAGCTTTTAGAGCAGCCCAGTTGCGCATGTATGTTCCAATAATTCAAGTGCTTTCTCCACAGATATACGATTGGAAGGTAGGAACCGCATCAGACCTTGAATGACCGAAAGGAGAGGCTGCAATGATGGATCATGTATTTTCTCAGCAAATTTCTTTTCCAGCTCAGTCAATCCGTCATCTTTGAGCAAGGTCAGCAGTGTTCCATGATCGTGTACTAGAGCACTTACCATTCTGGGCCTCCAGCTTGAGCTTAGAAGCCGCCTTCATTGACTGCCACTTCCACTGCCATTCCGCCGGTAGGCCCTCCACAAAATTGATCATCTGGTAGACCAGTTCTTCCGTCCCGCTCATGTAAAAGAAGGGGTAACTCCCGAACAAGAAAAGATAGATCTGATCACGTTAGCAGAGGCGTCATGAGAGTTCTGCTCGGGTCCAAATGATCGCACTTACCGTGCACCCTGCACGCCACAAGTCGACGCGATAATCAAACTTGTCAGTGAGAATTGTCTCTGGGGCTTGCAAAATACCTGGCTGGGCTAGCTTCTCTGGCTCCTCGCCTTGAAGAAAGCTCTCCCCGACATCGAGGATCCGAACGTCTTCCTCGTACTCGTCTATCCAATCAATCGATTCTGCAGCCTCGACGAGTTGTGTTGGCAATCCTTTTGGCAGGGGAGCACCATCCCTGCGAGCCAGCGGCTCAACCTTCGGGACTCCGATGGCTTCGAGTAACTGCTCCTTTCTTGTGCGCATCGATCTGGCACAGGTAAATGCCAGATTTGCACCGCTGATGTCTATATTGCGTAAGTATAAGACCAGTATCGTCATATCGAAAATGCTCTCACCTCCGTGGCACATCCCGGCGTTTTGTATGAACTTGATGGCTTTTAGGAATTGCGTGGACATGCGAATGATCATCTCTGGTAAGAGCTCCTCATCAACTTCAGTGTAGTCCATAAGTACCCGTTCAACCGAGGGGCCGAGTAGTTCAAACACGAGACATTGATGGACACCGTTGGGGCCTTCGTGCGAGAAGGAATCGAGTAACTGGACGATGTAGTGTGAGGAAAGGCGTCCTTCCGAATGTTGTTGTAAAATTCTGAGGTTGCGAAGTTCCCGCGACTCGTTGGAACTGGCGGTCAGGATCTTCAATGCAACCCATGTATTCTCCCTTCAGCAACGGCTAGTCAGTCATCTTGAAACGAGGGATCATTTGAGCCTTGCAACATACTCTGTGTCCTCTGCAAGCCAAACGGTAGAGAATCCACCCCATCCTAGCTTGTGGTGTACCTTGTATCGGTCGTCTTTGAATGTATCACCCAGAGTCACCGGATGGTATCCTCCAAGTTGGTACCTCGACAATGATTCCTGGGTGTAGAGAAGGTTGTGCTGTTTAAACGTGGACAGATCCATGCCAGGATACGTGGCGGGCAGGGAGATGGAATAAAAAAACCCGATGTGGTGGTCGCAAGGAAGAAGTCGTGGATGGGAGTTGAAGGTTCTGAGTCCACCTTTCGGAAGTTCCCAGGCGGAGTGGGTCCTCGGTAGGCAGATGCCGCTCGCTTGATTGGCCTCGGGTATATAAAGTTGGACACATCATTGGCTCAGTACGAAGTATACAACCTCGCCTTTTAAGTTATTTACAAATGAGGTCTAATATATGTTTATTCAAGGCTATATATCAAGGTATTTCACGAGGGCTCTTGATGCACTTGACGGCCTCGTCCCACAATGGGGTGGCTTTTGGTTTTGTCAATGAGCAGTGACTACACAAGTTCTCCTTTCATCAAGCGCTTGCCACGGATTAGAATAAATATAACGTTCGTCAAAGACAGTCGTGAAAATGTGGCTTGTCTACTCAAGACACATCCCACGAACCCTCAAACATGTCTCTCTACGTCGTTGGCATTCGTAGCACTACATGTAGTAGAGTGTAGTGCAAGATTCTAAGCCCTATGCCATATAGGAGGATATCTCTCTACCGAAAGCTCTACTGGCTATCGCGATAGGTGTCTAAGTAGCATTCAGCAAACCAGTGGCCAAACATTCTCATAAGCCTCTTTCTTTCCTAGAATTCTACACCTGTAGAAAATTACAAAGATCGGCTTTATGGGACTGCAATCCTATTGTCTGCGCGTAGCAGATCAGAAGACCCTTCTGTACCTGTTTAGGTGATGGGGTGCCCACACAAGCCGAGGGTTGGGGTTGTGTATCTCACAAAATCTGTTCCAATCCTCTTCTTGATGAAGCTGGATAATACAATCTGGCAGCTTTGAGTGAGTGTATGTATGCATTCTATCTCATTGCTTATGCTCCTTTTGCAATAAATTAACCAAAAATTTGCTGTGGCCATAGCGGAAGGGCCCCTAAAATGAGGAGATGGTCTGCAACTAATGAAAACAATGCAACGCTGCGGCGTGAGTGTGGGGGTCAACAAGTGATCGACCTCCTGTTAATCGTCATGAACAGGATTGTTCGTCTCCCCGCAGGAGTTTTACTTGAAGATGAAGGAAGTCCTCAATTGACCGGCTAGGTGGTTTTCTCGATGTCTTTATACTCGGGGGTTCCTAACCTTCAGACAGGTCCACTGAACCAAACAACGCTTCCATCATGGGGCGTTGGGCAAAGAATGCCATTCTATTATTTGCCCTCACAGCTCACGTGCAGAAGGACAGCGATATGTACACCTCATTTTCAACAGCCAACTTCTACCTCAAGCTGGTGAAAGATTCCCAGATCCTAGCATCTCTCAAGCCAACCAGTGATACTTTCGACTTCCTATCCTTCGACGATATCGCGTATCGAGCAGCGAACGGCCAATATCACAATGGCGACATAACCTATCGCTATCAACAGTCCGGCACTTCGCAATGGCTCTCAGCCGACTCATCCACTGCCAGACAGGAAAGTAAAAAGCATCAGACCGACGGTCACGCTGCCGCAGACCTGACGCCAACACTACCCGCAGACTCTCCCATCCGCGTGATTCGAAAATGGTTCGATGTCGACGGCGACTTGGGGCTCTCATTCACATCACCAACACGGGAAACCAGAGTGTGGAAATTGGCAGTCTTGGTTTTCCGACTGAGTTCAACAGTATTTTCAGCAACAGGACAGCAGAAGAAATGGCTGCGAAATGCTCTCTTACCGATCCTTACATTGGCATGGATGCTGAGTACCTCCCGGTCACCCCGACTTTTGGGACAGGTTCCGCGTTGATCGTAACTCCGTTGGTCAACACGAGCACTCCGTTGGAAGCATGGCGGAATCTGTCTGAGCCCAGTACTGCTCCTCTTTGGTATGGTAGCCAGACCTTTAAGGGCTTCTACGAATGGCAGACCTATACTAAGGCTTGTGCTAAGAACGAATAGGGTGGTGTCACTCCATGGAACGAACCTAGTTCTAGAGTCTTGAAGCCCGGTCAATCTGCGACATATGTCTTGCGGTTTTCTATTGTCAAGAATGGTATACGCGACATCCAGAAGACGGTTCTGTCTACCAATACGCCTGTGACTGTCGGCATTCCCGGATATGTCGTTGCCGTTGATCAGACAGCCCAACTCTGGGTCTTCTACTTCGACATCGTCAAGATCGAATCCGAAGACAACGCATTCAAGATCACTCGAGGTGCGAATGGAACCCTCTCGCTGACACCCACCGGGTCAGTCTGGGGCCGCACCAGAGTGACCATCACCTACGCAGACGGCAAGGTCCAAACAGTGCACTACTTCATCACAGAGTCCGCACCGACAGTGATCAGCAAACTCGGCCAGTTCTCAACGACATCAATGTGGTTCGACAATGTCACTAACCCTTTTGGGCTAGCCCCGTCGATCATATCATGGGATCACTCAGTGCAAGCACACATCCTCCAAGATCCCCGCGTCTGGATCGCAGGCCTCAGCAACGAGGGAGGCGTGATCTACCTAGCAACAGCAATGAAGCAATTCGGTCTCGCCGATCCCAGTGAAGTGTCCAAGCTGGAAACATTCGCAAGCGATGTGTTGTCCAAGACAATCCCGAACCCTGATTTCACAGTCCGCAAGAGCATCCTCTTCTACCAGCCTGACCTAGTCCCGAACTACCAGTACGACCAATCCATCAATTGGAACAACTGGTGATCCTAGAATAGGAACGAGTCGTACTCTACCGATCGTGCATACGACTACATCTATGTCCTAGGTGCATACTAGGCACTTTACCGCGCTAGACGAGACAACGATGTCCTATAGCAACACCCGTGGCAGTGGTACCTGAGCAAGGCGTATAACACGACCGTAACTTGTTTCGCAACAGACTCATCTGGCAAAGAACTCATTGATTACTCGCGCGTGGGATTGATGGGCGAGACTGTCGTCGGAGAGCTGCTTGCTGACCTGCACCGTGAACGATGGAATGACGAGGTTGATGCTGTAGAAGCTGCGATGAAGCTGCAATGAAGCTTCGGGCTGATGCCTGGAGCAAACAAGCTGTGCCTTATGGGAGTGAGATTGCGTGGGACTCGACGGGTCAAGAGGGGAGTTGCTACTGGAGCAAGTGAGTTCACCCAGTTTTACCTGGAGCAGGTACCATCATGGATCTCTGACGCGCGATAGCTACTTCAATCTCACGACGACAGTAACAAAGACCATCAACAGTAACCTGGGATACATGCCCACCGTAGCGCACTGGGGCTGGAACGGCAACGCACGACGATACTGGCACTTCATGTACGCCTACCTCTCTCATCCACCACTCCCTGCAATACAAACCAATCTAACACCCCCAGTTACGCCGGCAAGCTCCAAAGGATCGAACGCATGATCCACCACTACGGCTCAAGCCTAAACGCCCTCCCCTTCCTCGCACAATACCGCCAAGCCCCCAACGACACCTACCTCCTCCGCGTAGGCTACGGCGGCATCACCGGACCACTAAGCAATATCCGACAAGACGGATCAATGTACAACGGCTTCCACTCGTTCCCGGACACGCTGCGCGGCGATGCCTACTCGGGCGATTACGGGCCGAACTTCCTCGGCGTGATTCTCGGCTTGGGTGTTTATGTGGTCGACGAACTGGGGCTTGTGACGTTTGGTGGGGATATGGTTGTGACGGGGGGTAGAGTTGTTGTGAAGCCAAGGGATGCACTGAGGAGGCGGGTTTATATTGGCAGGATGGGGGTTTATATCACGCTCAGTGCTGGGTGGATTGGGGAGGTTGAGTTTGATGATGGGGCTGGGGATGGGTCTTTGAGGGTACGTGTTGTGTCTCGGCCGGTTGGGGCGTCGAGGGCTGTTGTTTGGGTTGAGATGCCTGCGACGGGGGATGTGTATGCTGTTACTGAGGGACAGAAGGGGAAGGAGAGAAGTGGTTGGGTGGTTGAGATTGGATCTGGGGGGACTGATGTCATTGTTTCTAGGGTGTAGCTTGGGGATTTGGATATGTGAGATGTGTTGATGTCGAGGCCAGTCTGAGCGATGTCATGTCCAACATCGTTTCAACGCTGTCTGAAATCTCATGGTATCGCTTCCGCCAATCGAAAGGTAGAACGCTGGGACAGTCAGTCAAGAAGCGGATATCCTAATGGAGCAATTCCACTCAATCATCCTAGAACTGAACAGCAATATCCAGTCAATCCCATCTCACAACGCCGGAGCAAGATGCAAAGAATGACGTCCAAATTGCGACGACAGACGTTGAAGACTGTTGCGGCGAACGATCTGGGGATGGCGGATGAGATGCCAGCCAGTCAAATGCGTCCCCGGATCGATTCCTCGAGCTAGCGGAATGATCCTAGCGCGATGATGCAGGAGGAGTCGATGTCTGGGGCCTGAGTTTCAAAGGTACTTCTGATAGTTGATGTGGTATTTTGCCTTCGTTGATCAGTCGCGATTGTGGTCAAGAAATGGTGGCGCCTGGCGATGCGGCAATCACTATCTTGACCGCTCATCCATGTAGATTCGGGGAGGTATCGTTCTTGATCTTCAGCCTAAACGCTGTGTGAGGGTTTGTACAAGTAGATTCAGACTCCTTGCGACAGTTTGCCCGGTACAGTATCTGCGTCAGTCCCAACGTCTCGGTCGAGTGGAGACACCACGCCGGGGACACTAGTGTCATCATTCGACACGATCGGCGCTAGTTCGCCACTGCCCTGACAGCCCGGAGCCATACAGGTTTGTGCAATGGGATGTCTTCTGGGGCATACTGGATCATCGTTGCGATATCGTGCATGTCCTGCTCCAGTCTGACATCGATGGTCAGTGATCGTCTGTAGTTCGCGGGGAGTGGAAATAATGGGTCTCGCTAGAAGTAACACGTGATGAGAGAGTTGAGTCACGATGCACAGTAGCCAGGCAGATGAAGAAATGATGAAATTGATGATGAAATTATGGATTGATGGGTTACTGGGGGTCTTTGTGAGTGTGAAGGATGTAAAATTGGCCAGCAAATTTTTGTTGTGGATTAGATAGTATCATAGCTATATACAGGAATCGTTTTTGTTCATTAGATCGTATTCGTCGTCAATCATAAGTCGGTCGGAAGATGTGAGTGAGGTGAGATCGAAGATGTAGAGTGAGGTGTGTCAAGAGGTATTGTAGAATCCGGCTCAACCGGCAATGGGAGAAACAGAAATGCAGCAGAAGTTCTTTGAAGCCATCTCGATGCAGTTTCGGCCCTGTTCGAAGAGTCCATTTTCAGGCGAGAGTTGTGGTGAAGGTGGTGGTGATGTGAGAGATGAAGCAGTATCGGACTCGGGTGTTGTCTCAGTGATATTGATTTGGACGAATGTCTCTTGTGGTTGTTGTGGTTGTTGTGGTTGCTGAGACTGGGGTTCAAACTTCTTTTCTTCTGGGCCCTCGTCCTCATCTTCCTCGTCTGTCTCTTCAAACTCAAAGGAGCTGATGCGAGACTTCATGTCCTTCTCGGTCCATTCCACTGAGCCGCAGTGGAGGCGGAAGTGCGCCACGCAGCGGCGGAGGCATGGGTCGGGAGCAGTGGCTTCTCGGGCCAGCTTCTCCTTGGAGATGAGGGTGAGTTTGTAGGGGAGGGTGTTGCGGTTTGCCATTGGGGGCCAGCGTTTGTTGGTTCTTTGGTGGAGGAGTGGCACGGCGTGAGATGGTTTTGGCGTTGTGGGTGTTTCGATGCCGATGGCAACGGTCATATTCCCGGTGGGAGTTGGATGATATGGATCAAGGATAGATGGTTTGTGAAGATGGAAGAATCCAACGCCGCCGGGACCAAATTAAGAAATTAGGGTAGGGTGGAAGTGTAGGAAGGAGTTGAAGGAGGAGGGAAGAGAAGAAGAGAAAGGGAGCCGAACAGGTCTTATACCGGCAGACCAGAGTCGACCGAGTCCAGGTATGCGTGGGGAAGCCGCTAGTGCTCGAACCGGTTAGTCACCGGCGAAAACCTCTGCTGGTCAGCAGACACTCTTCATCCACTGCTCCGTTCTAGACCAGGCGGTTTCGCTGTTTCCGGCTTCGTCCATGATTCATTACTACACTTATCCTCGAGCCTTATTTCAATACTTCTTAGAATCACAGCTGAAGCATTTACCCCAGAAACTCGGTTAATTAATTTTTGAAGTATGGACTCGAATAATTAATGTGTACCACGGCTATCCGGATCTCGAAGACCCAGTTTTGTAGCTCGCTAGGGGTCAACTGATTCTTCGAAATTTTTCTGTGGAGACGCCGCGTAGCTTATCGTGCTCTGGTTCCACTCGAAGAAGAAAGAATAGAAACGTTGCTCGGGGAAACTCACGATCCCCACGGATTACTTTCTTGGGAAATCCGAACCCCTTCAACTTGCCTCACAAGTCAACTGGTTCACTTCGAGTCTTGATCTATGTATGCCACTAGAACTAACAACTACATCCTGCCTCTCACCACTCATTCTCATTCTCATTCTACTGCCATAGGCTGAGTTCATACCACACGGATACTCCATTCTACGCAGTATTGAGCCTACGCGCCCCTGGAATGTGATGTGTTGTACAAGGGCCCAGCCCTACTACGCAGCACACAGTCCTCACCTCACGTCGCGTTTCAGGTCTCCCAGCCAAGTTACTTGATCGAGTACTCCCGTCCAAGTTCCACCACAGGGTTCAGCGCCCGGAACCTTCTCCGCATTCCTGCTCCAAGCCTTCAAGCCACTGTTCCAGAAGACTCATCCGTCCCCGGCATGCCACTGGTCCCTCCCGGGGGAACTATCTTCCAACCTCCCATCTCCCTTTGTCATCCATCCCTCGCGCGGATGGATGGCGCGGTGAAGCCACTCCACTTCACCGCCGTGTTACGGTCTGGTGTTGGACTCCACTCCTTGTTGCAAACGGTGAGAGCGCACAATAGGCGGCTGAAATGAATTGCAACGTCTTCTCTCCCCTACGCGTCCTCTCCGGAAGCTCACCGTCGGAGCTCACTCGCTAGGCAATGACAAGTCTGGAGGCACTCATAGACTTTCCGACCTTCTGGTCCTATGTATTAACTACAGTCATCGCCGATCCAATGTCTTGACGACCACGAACCCTGACTCACACATCTCCATCCCCTGGCCGCGACACGAAATCAATTACAATCACTATCCTCGAAGATGAAGTCCAGGACTGATTGAGGTCTGATATCGAACGCCGCCCATTCTGCGGCCCTCAGGTTATCCTGATGCAAACCCTCCCTTACTCATTCGAATGATCCACGATTCAGACAATGATGACCTGGTGGCGGTTGATGTTGCACAAATGGAGTATTCAAGGCTTGAATCCTGGACCATTCGGGTGAAGAGTATGAAGGTTCTCATCATTGTCAGCAAGGCTCAAGTCCTGGGGATCATTGGCACGTGTGCCTTTGGTCAAACGCACAATTGACTCCTCGTGCCCGATTTCCTTGTCTTCTTAAACCCAGAAGCCGGTATTCTGCAATAACAAGCGCAATGCTTAAGGACAGATGTCTCTGGAGGATTTCAATGTGATACTCAAGCTCACGAGCCACAGTACAAGCAGACGCAGATTCAGAGCCCCCGTCTAGACCGGTGAGACACGGCGAGCAAATCTGATCTGGTAGATTCGATCCTCGTCAACCAGAATGAACACAAGTCGTATTAACAATGCTGCCAAGGGCAATCGAGAAGCTCTGATATTCAAGTAAGAATCGCACTGTTCCAGGATCTCTACCTAGGAGACTTGCGACCACTGCTTGGAAAAGTCATGGGCTTGGCTTGCATGCGCAGGTGGGTGAAGAAAAAACGACCATGCAAACCGTATGTACCTAAGCTTACTACAAAGTAGAGGTACAATAGCTCAATAAGATCAAATTTTGGCTCATTCTTGCGTACTCGATTGTTTCTTCAGTCAAACATCACGACCCGCAAGTGGCTCAGTTCCAACCGTCCTTCAACACTATAGGCGCAATCAGGTGGGCGACTTGTTTCCTGTCTGTCCGTGCATCGCTTTCCTAGTCTTCACTCTCGTCCGAATCAACACGCAGTCCCTCCCCAGAACGGACCACAATCCCCTGTCTCAACGTCCTCGGCGGGAACTACTGCACAGCGGCGGATGACTCGTCCATCGGCAAGTCACAACTCCCACCACGCAGCGCCGCAGATCCCGATGTCTTGGTCATGGGTTCCATCTGCCCCGTGCGCTGACAAGCAGTACTCACTGCAGCCTGAAACATTCTTGATGTCCTCTCGTTCGCTGATACGCCCTGCTCTGACTTCCTGTCTGGGCGGCCGACATGACTCTGCAGGCCAGGCGCTTGACCTGCAGTTCTGTTTGGCAGGATGCTGTGCTCTGCTGAAGGCCAAGATGTTCTTCAACTGGCTCGATTTGCGCGTCGTAAGCCATTCATCACGGTACACGGATGATCCAGGAGGATATCTCAGTCGCGGAAACGATCGGTCTGATGCTAGATTCAGTACTAGCAGACGCCATGAGGCTTTGATTGCTCGTTCTCGCTCTGCAGGGTTCGAGATGTACGAAGTTTCGTGGCTTTCTCATCCGACACGCAACATTTTGGTGACTCCAGACTATGCTCATTCAAGATGCTCCTGGTACTCGGGACGGGGTTGAAAGGCGCGTGATCACCATGTCCACATGCGCACATTCCAAGCCAGTCTATATTCTCCAGTCAAATCAGCGCCGAGCTCTGCCTGCCTCTTGCTGTATACGAGCATATCATGCCTTGCAATAGACTGGGATCTGCACCTCTCGCGGAGGCTTCCGCCTCTATCACTCAAATCTTCGCACCGTGGCCCCGGTGAACCTTTGAAGAGAATATCCACTGGCGTTCCCCTTTGCCATTGGGTGACTGGCGCCTAGAGCTGTGGTTGCATCGAGGATCATGCATCAGATCTTCTTACGTGGATATTGAGACAGGCCACGCCCAGACCTGCGTGCCCGCTGTCAGCTTGAAATGAATCACTTCAAGCTGACGAATATGGTTAGCCACTTCCTGTGCTTGTCAATCTTCTCTGGTCTACGGAGTATAGAGTTTCAGATTTGCTGGGGTCAATGAGCGTGCGCTATACGTAACCCCCTAGGCCTGGTTAGAGCGAAGGACGAGACATCTACTGTATCTCGTCTTGTGCCGCTCAACTGAATCAGTAAATGAGTGAGGTCTATTCTGCGGCTAATCTAGATCCCATCTTGCATCCATTTGTTGACGAGCAGACCTGCATGCTACGAACAAAGACCAGATCAGCGCCACTACTGTGCTCCATCCGTGGTGTTTACCCCGGTACCATTTACATTTTCATCTGATATCCGACTAGCTCGACTATGGTCTGCAGGTTGCATCCAACGCCATGGATTGACCTGGCCTCGTCCAAGGGTCTGTTCCGCATGGGCGCGTCTGGCACAAGAGATCCAAGCTATTCTCGAAACAGATCTGCAGGGTCACCTTGTACTCCTCCAAGGGCCCCGTACAGCTCCCTGTGCAACGAGAAACTACCGAAGCAGTGTAAACGGCAGGACTGCAGGGTGCCTGCTGTGAGACCGAGATAACTCGTCTGCACGATGGACCGTTGATGTCTTGTTCTGAGCAGGGTCTAGTATCAAGTCGTTATTGTGCGACTCTGTACCCTCTTGCCCGCCCTCGTACAGCCGTCGGATCCGGGGCTCGAGGATATCAGAGCCGATGGGGATCGCGCGGCTATGATATTATTATTTGGAACCTGATTGATTGCGTGCATGGGCCGTTGATCTTCTCAAGTGACCGACTCCTCGTTGGTCATCTGCTTCCACGCGCACTAGGCACGGCGGGGCTCTCTCTCATGCAGATTGCGAACACGACTGACAACCCGGGGTTCTTGTCCTTCTTGATATCTGACCAGATCGATAACAGGGCATTTGCTTATTTTCAGGGCAGGCACTCGTCAGCAAGAAGAAGATGATGCACCTCTCAAACCCCCGTCACGGAGGACCGCGGTCCTCGGGGATACGGAATCATCGACCGCATCAACACGCACGAGCTTCATCATCTTCATTCGTAAACTCGCTAGTTCGGATTCGATGCTAGCTCCGTCTCGTCCTGCTGACAGACCGCGGCCTGAGCTCAACTGGTCGGCCTTTTTCCTTCACGGATCTTATTCCCAGTGCCCCTCATTGCCTTCCCCGGGGGATTCTCGCTCAGACGACGAGTCGGCACAAAAACAAGAAATGCGTCTGTCTCGGCGAGCAGGATGATCGACTCTGGGTTCTTCCGATCGCATCCGCTCTGGTTCTTATTATGTATTCTGATTCTGATCACTATGTTTTCTCTGTGGGAACGAGGGGTTGGTCCATGCATCTGCCCCTTGTGCTGCTTTGCATTTACCCCCAGCTACTATTTCCATAGAGACTAGACTACTCCAGCAAAGGATATATGACTAGAGACTAAGTCATCTGGATGATGTCTATCACTATCACGGCACCCGATCACGGCTAATGTCTCAACTGCCTCTTTCCATTCCTCCTTGCAAATAGTTAGTATAGTTCAAGACATCTCAAGTTACACAATTCTCTTCGGCCGGCCGCGACCAGTAACCGATAGACCCTATCACAGCGACCGCTTTCCTCGCTGTGTGATGGTAGCGTGAAAGAGTAGAAGCCTGGAGCGAGGGTCAGTATGGGCTTTTATAGTCTAGACTAGATCATATCTATAGAGAGAAGAGCAGTGCTAGACCCCGCCACAGGCAATCCCTTCCAATCCAAACGAGTCCAATTTGTGCGACAGTGACTCCTCGTCTTCTTGTATCATCTCCTATTCTCCACGCAGGGTCTCTTGAATCATCCTAAACTTGCCAACCCCAAACGATCGCTGTCCCACCTCCGGAGAATCGCCCTCTCTCGACTTCACGGCGCCTTCTCATTTGTCTTGACCGCGTACTCCTCGAATCAAAAAGATAGAGACCCCTCCAGATCTGAGTCTTCGTTATATCGGATCTTTCCTAGGATCCGGGAACTCTTCACGGCCTTGTTCTTCGGACGGGACATCCCGCATCCTCGGTATCCCTGATACCAGTATAGACTCGATCTACCTGGGATGATTGACTTTTGCACTCGCCATCAATATTATCGCCATCATCATCACCGATCTATGTGACTCTGTTCACCGACTCGATTCATGTACGCAGTCCTGCCTCAGGCCCTGATCCCCGTGACGAATCACGCGACGCCGCATTCTTCCCCCTTGCACGTCTTTTGCCCCTTTGGTCTCTCTCAGCCGGTCTCATCTTGTCTTGTATTCTTCTATTTCTGCAGCAACAACGACGAATAATTCAGAGTTATCACCATCTATCATCGCGGTTATCGCCCAGCCTCGCTATCAAATTAGACCTGATTTCTCAGGCACCACTCCCGCTCACCGCCTCGCCCCTCTCAAACTCCATCACTGCAAAAGCTCCAGTTCGAACCTCCAACACTTCCCGCCGATCGACCTCGAGAGCGTATTCATCTGCATGCAAGCCTAGCATACCCGCTTGCGCCACCGTTCCTTTTCCTGTCGCAATATCCTCGCGACTTCTCTCCCACCAGCGCCCCTCGCCCTCGACGCCCGCGCCTTCCCTCGACGCGCCTGTTCGCGGCCTTGTCAGATCTCTTCTTTGACGATGTATGGCACGCCTCAGTCCGTCACAACGATGAATGGAATGGGAGGTGATGTGGTCGATGGCTCGGGGACTATCGATCCTGCCAATCTGAGCAACTCCGGTACGTCTCGCGCTTCTTTGTTCTGCGTCGCATATCTTTGTTGTTCTATGTCGTTTGCGCTTCCTCGGCCTTTGTTCCTATCTCCAGCGCGACTTGACGACACGCGACCCCGCGCCATCGGTCGGCTGTAGTCGGTCTGGGTTCTTTCTTTCAATCATTATTCATTCTTTCTGTCCTCTTCCCCGTCACCTCAAACTGATGCCCTCCTAGTCTCTGCCATGCCGGCACCATCCCCTGCTGGACCAAGTCCTCGTGGTGTCAAGCGTAGTCGCACTCCAGATTACAACGGGAATGGACTTACGGAAGGAGATCAGGATGATGGTATGTGCATATGGAGGGGTTCCTGTCATTGGCTTTGATGATGCTTGTTGATCCTGCGGCTTGCTGTCGCTGGTGCATCCTTTCGCCCGATCGCATCCGCTCTCCTACTATGGGTGAAACATACTGACCTATATTCATCTATTGCAGAGGACCAAGGTCGTCGTAAACGTGGCCGTCCCCCAAAGACACCGCGGGCGGGCTCCAACGACCAGCCGGCCGCGGGCACCCCAGTTCAAACACCTCAAATGCAATCTCGCCCACTACCTTCTGCGTCGGCCGGGTCGCCGCCTCTTGCATCGCCGCCAGATAAGACAACACCAACAAAGACACTGGTCAAGGCACTCCCCACTGTCCGAGATCACACCTCGGATCAGCTCAACGAAGAGGGCGATGAGTACATCCCGAAGGAGTTTGACGAGGCCGGAGAGACAAAGGTGGATGCTATGGGTTACCCGCAGGGTGGTCGCGAATACAAATGTCGGACATTCCGCGTTCCGCATCGCGGTTCAAAGCTATTCATGCTGGCGACAGAGTGCGCAAGGGTATTGAACTACCGTGATTCATATCTGCTGTTCAACAAGAACAGGTCACTCCACAAGATCATCGCATCCCAGGTTGAAAAGGACGATCTTATCCAGCAAGACATCCTTCCATACTCCTATCGCTCCCGTCAAATCGCCATCGTGTCCGCCCGGTCGATGTTCCGACAGTTCGGTAGCCGTGTGATAATGAACGGCCGACGAGTCCGTGATGACTACTGGGAAAGCAAGGCACGGAAACAGGGTTTCACTGAAGAAGACCTTGCCGGCGAGAAGCGGCCTGGGGCTGCCAAGGTGCGCGATGGGACAACGGCCGACCCTGAACGCCAGAACTTGTTGCCGACGCTTCCACATAACGATGTCATCTTCAGCAATACAATCGAGTCATTACCACCTGGTCTATCCTTGGATGTCACGGATTCAACGTCCTTGAATCAGCTGCCGATGATTCACATGGCGACAACGGACGATCCGCGACTACGGGAATTCAATAGTATGTCACGCTCGCGTCAGGAGTTGACTGGGCAGCCTTACTCGGACATCACCAAAAGCAGCTCTGGGGCCGAGGTCATTCATCAAGCTCAAACCGCAGCCGATTTCAACCGGGCTCTTGGGTCACAACGCAGTCTTCGCCACAAGGGGTTGGATGAATTCTATACGAAGCCCAGGGAGGTACCTGAGACTGAGCCTCAGTCTAGCACTGCCCTTGACTCCGGTCTGTCTGTGTCACAACCTATTCAGACCGCCCAAATACCACCGGTGGGCATGGCCAACCCTGCCCACGCGCAACATGTCATGCCTCATCAACCCATGATGCCTGGTCAAGGCTTCCCACAGCAGCCGCATCAACAGTCCATCGGACAGTCTCCAGTCAGAGGAATGTCCGCCGGGATGCCGCCCAACCTTATGCATCAGCGATCCAACCCGAACATGTCGGCCGGCGTTGCTCAGCCCCATTACGGATACGCCCAACAACAGCAACAGATGTGGGGTGGACCGCCACCACAACCTCAACCTTCACCCTTGTCTGCCGCTGGCCCGCAAGGCGTCGGGATGCCTCAATATGCCCAGATGGCCACCCCGCAGCAGGCCCCGTCGCCTATGGGTCATCAGCAGCCGCAACAGTCTCCACGCAATCAACATCGTCCATCAGTGCCCCAGATGCCACAGCATTTCGCCCAGTTGCAGCAACAGCAAGCGCAGCAGCAAGCCATGGGATCGATGGGATTCCCTGGCGGCAATCCTGGCTACCCTGGCATGGCACGGGCGATGTATCCTTCCACCCAGGGGCCAGGTGGTCAGGCTTTCATGACGGGCAACCCTCAGCAAGCAGGCATGGCTATGGGCATGCCAGGAGCTGGGATGCCTGGGTGGCCCGCTGGAGCTGGTTCACCCATGCAACCGGGTCAGCCCCAGGGTGGCCAGTCCGGCAGCCCATTAGGCGGATGGTCCGGCTACTAGATTGCGGTTTGGCGTTGTCTAGACTGGCGTTGAGTGGGGTGTCATCCAGCATCAGATTCCTTCAGTCTTTGTTCTCGCTATTTTGTTCTTGATTTCTTCTCCCCCGCTCTTATGTCCGTGCTACCTCCTTGCATCTTGTGTCTGCTTGCCACTCCCTACATGGGAGATCTTCCGTAATGTTCAGCTGGGCCAGTCCTCCTATACCCATTGTTTCCTTTGGTCTGACCCGGTCTGACCCTGCCTTGTTCCGTTCTGTCCTGTCTCCCTGATTATCTCTGTCCGTGTCTGCGAAATCTTGGCGTTCACTCTGCTTGACTCGGCGTTGTTTCTGCCCGCGCTACAGGTTCCACGAGTTTGTACGTTTCTCCTTCCACAAGTTGCCATACATGGTCGATAGAGGGTTCTTTTCGCTGCTGAACGCGGCACTCTATTTCCAAGGCCGAGACTCGATCTGCTATGCCATGTCTCTCGACCATGTCTGAAATTCTTGCATCTACTTTTTTTTCTACTGTGCCTTTTCTTTTGCCTGTGTATTACCGTGCAATTTGAGGATCGTGAGAATGGAGATTCCCCTTGCTTGCTTGCTTCTGTGTCTATGAATGAGAATATTCCAATTCTGATACGTGTTTCTTTTCTGTTTTCTTCTGCTGTCTATATTCTTACCGTGTGTTATTTTTGACGATGTGGCGAGTCTTTTGAGGTTCTGATTGTGCTCTCTTCTCCTTCTCTCCTCTCGCTCATCTAGCTTCAAATTGACTGTGATACCTTGCTATTTCTATCTATCGGTGTTTTCAACGCTATGGATATGTGTACATATAGTGGTGCTATACCATTTACCCGTGGTTTGTTTGCTAGTCTAGCGCTAACACCAACAAAACCTAACCTGCCTTTTTGCACCATTCTCCAGCACAATGAAACATTTCTCCTGTGACTATAATCACTGTCAAAATGTGGCAAAAGCAAAAAAAGTCGTCCCCGGGAAGGCTCGAACTTCCAACCTCCTGATTAACAGTCAGACGCGCTAGCCGATTGCGCCACGGAGACAGATGATAGGTTGATTGGCAACAAGGAGATTATGTGAGCCGTCCGGAATATGGAGAATTGTGCTACGGGGTGGGTCGTGTATAGACGTGGAGTCGCATCTATGATATTGGAGATTTTTGTACGTTTTTGTTATTGTAGGATGGCTGAGGGCTAGTCAGGCACTGCTTGTGGCTCTAATCTATAGTATCAATGGAAATTTCGGCGATGTGGTTCTATCTCGTCGATTTGGAGCACTATATATTCCTGAAGTGGGACTGATGCTCTTGGTGATGAGACCCTAAAATGATCATAGATCACACGAAGTAAAGCAAAATGATTCAATTTTTTCAATAAATAAAAAATAACCTATCGCTTCTCCGCCATTCGCATCACCAAGGAAGTGGAAAACGTGCATAGTTGACAAGCGTGCACCAGGGGAGTCTACATACATACCTACACAGCCATAGTTAAGAAGATGGTTCTCGGCCCCTAGACTAACCTTGATCCCTATTTCGGTAGGCCTCTAACATCCTCACTTTCATCAAGTTATTTAGACGGAAGAAGTGGGGACAATTAGCGGTTTTTGAAGGAAGAGCATTGGCGAAGTCAGAGTCAATTCACGATCTAATATCATCAGAGATGTTCCATTCCATCCATCCACAGACCACGAGGATGAAAGCTAGCCTGAGGGACAAGGTCCGTAAAAGTAATAGAGTGGCCATAGACCCGGCAACCTTGCAGGACGTGGTTCGAAATTGCTCCTCAACACCATCCCATGTTCCTGTACTAGCACCGTTTGCGCATTACCTACGAGATGCGAATTCATTGCCCAACTTATGAGTCCAATGTTCTCTATAGAGCATACGCCGTACTCAAAAGCTTACAAGATAGGGAAACTGCAAGGCTTTAACAGTCGTCACCATCTTCATGGACTGTCAGGAAGAGGACCAGTCAAGCTATCAATGGGTTTTACTGCCTATGACTAGGATCAATCCTAGATCATGACAACACGGACACATGCCAACGGGAATGCCTGTCTCTTGGAATAAGAATCTCATCACTCAAGAGAACACTCTTATCAGATCAACGCTCCTTAGCGTAAAGCCACAACCCTAAAACGACGACGGCACGCCAACTGTGCCCGCTACTCCACCGCACTTTCGCCAAACCCGATATCCACCAACACCATCAGTCACCAACTAACAAAAAGACGACTCCCCCATCACGACTACAACCACAAACGTCCCCGGGAAGGCTCGAACTTCCAACCTCCTGATTAACAGTCAGACGCGCTAGCCGATTGCGCCACGGAGACCCGCTTACGGCGCACGGCCACCGTTGCGTTTCTCGGTATACCTCAAGTGGGGTTTGAGGGAATAGGTAGTTATGTACATTTATGGAATAGACTTCGGGATGGGCAAACACTGTGTGGCTTGGTTGGCTATCTTGAAGGAAGATGGAGAGCACATCATGATTCACTAGACTTGTCCCCGAGGCCCGGAGTCTCGGCGAATGTTTCATGAGATCTGTAGACCACCCGAAACAACTCGCGGCGTACCTTGATCCCAGGAACGTGGATGAGCTCGTCTAGAGCAAACCCAAACAGCAATGCAACTCGCCATGGCTGTATGGGCAGATGAACTCACCGAGTGTATCTCGCTGGGTCGTACTGGAACAGTGGTCTCAGAACCATTGCATTAGGTAGCTATTTGTTCAAGGCTGTATCAAGGTTGCAATTTGTTTCACTTGATTCTCGACATTCTCCAAGGGCTGAAAGAGCACCCTCATTTCTGAGAGTTTCCTTTAAACCTGTAGCTCATCTTGATCAACAGTCTCAATTCCTCCTCCAACTCATCTTCCGACCCTTCCAAGTTATCTGCCAAATCCTCCTCAGCGGTTTCCTCTTCTTCCGCAGAGATATCCTCCGACTTTTCTCCAATGAGGGATGCGAAGTGCTCAATGCAGGCCCGAGTGTAGATATCCGCAGTTATGCCCGGACGTGCTCCAGTGCTATTCGTGTGTCTGCAAGAAACCAGATATTTCCACACAATCTCCCAGACACTTCGAGTAGAGCAAAGGCGCGCAGGACCAAGGATGCGATTGGGATATCCGGCAGTGGAATGGTAGCCATAGCGAAAAGCAGAGTGAGAAGGAGTTAATGAACTTGAGCATGACCTCACAGACACAGCCAGAGCTTGTACCAGTACCTGCCTCACATAATCTGATAATATGATTGCTCATTTTTGATGCGCTGACATCCTCCAGGTTCCATAATTGAAGACTTGTAGGTATCGAAGGAGAAGGCGAAGAAATATAGGTTGCAATGGCTGAGCTGATTCAAGCTCAAGAATATCTGGGGCTTGAGAACGGACTTGGTCTCTATATAGCCTTGGATTTTGCCTCCTGGATCTGGAACCAGCCCTTTTGAAACTTGGATCTATCTGCTTGCATCGACTTAGCCAAACCGGGCTTCGAATCTCGTCTTCTTGATCTCAGATTTGACCTCTTGGAACACGGATCTAACGGCCTGGAGTTCCGAACCGACCTGGGATCAGATGGCCTGGAGCAAGGATTGAGTCTCCCTCCTAGCATCCTGAATCTCGGATCTGAGCTCAACCCTGATCTGGGATCTGATCCCCTGAAACGCCTTCTGGATGTCGTCCTTGATCCCCCAAGAAGACTTCTAAAAGCGAGGTACAGTGCTCCTTTGGTCAGGGGCGTTCATATTGAGTCAGGAATTGGCTTTAAAAAGATCCAATGTGCCCGATCGGTCTGGATGGTCGGGACATCATTCTGGAGAAGAAGTGCAGGGAAGCTGTACCCATGATGCTGGAGATCATCCACACAGCATTCACGTAAGATCTGATCTGGGCGATCAGTGAGCTGACAGTTCTTCATCACATGGGGGAACTGGAAACGACTTGTACCCTGAAATCGGCACCCAGGGCAGAGTTGGTCAAAGGAATTGGCACCCAGATTTGCGCAATGGCAAACTGTTCCACCATGAACTAGTATTGTGCGTGCAAAACCAGGTTGGGCCTTTTGCTCTTTTCCTCTAGACGAAGGGCGATTTCACTTGCTGTTGCTGCTCGGCGTCGACCAGTCCACTTGTCGACTGGTACATGCCCTGGGCTTCTGCAGCTGCCACGTCGGCAGCAGAATAGTGTATCTACCGGCTTTTGGTCTTTAGTGCAGATTTGCGATACCTCTTTATTCGAGAGTATACGCTCGAGAAGAAGAAAAAGAGAGGAGGATTTGTGACGTCGAAACTCAGGGCAAAGAAGCGAGCTAAACAATGCCAGACGAGGGAGATCTCCACATGAACCATGACTACCTGCAGGTCACGAGAAGAGTGTGGTTGAATACGAGGACAGTAAAGCTTCCAGAGCCTCACAGAGGGGAAGATTCGGAGAAGGTGACGCCAGAAATTATCGACCAAGAGGGTCACCTCCAGGGGAATAGAAGGAACCGCGCATTCTTGAGCATCCAGCCCATGGTGGATCAGAGTAAGCTGGATGTAAGGGCCATGGGCGGACCGAGAGTCGATGGAGTCTCTTCATAGATGAGAAGCAGAATGTGATACGAGGACGAGCCTCTGAATAATGAGTTCAATGAGGAGGCGAACAAGACCACACAGACCTACAAAAATATCCGGTGGCTTTCAACCTCGAGGCATATGCGATGGACGTGCTGAAGAGATTGGTGAACAAGTTTGCACCAGGTTAGTAGTCGCCGTGGTGCATGGTAACAGGTCTCGCAAGTGGGGAGTATCGATTGGTTTCTGGCTCTTCTCTTCCTTTTCAACGGGAGTGAGGTGCTCTGACCATAAGCAGGAAGAGCTCCCTGAGGCATTTTGAGTGTTGACCCCGGGCAAGCATGTGTCCCAGGCCTTGGCGCCGATAAACCTCGGTGAGCCTGGGCATTCACTTGGTACATCCATGCCGAGGTAGATCAGGAAGACAGACAGTTGAGGCACTCTTTTGCTGGTTCCAGGAGATATGCTTCTCGAGTGGTATTCGCAAGGTGCTGGATGAAGATGTTGTGGGCTACCCACCCGCTTTTATGTTTCGTGACCTGTTTTGTATAATATGCGCGTGGCACGTTCCTCGGGCTATGTGGGCGCAGTATTGATTTCCATTGCTTGAAGTCGTTGTACAAGTCTTCGGCTTCACAGTTGCATTCCCCTCCCTCATGCCAATATCGACTGGGTTGTCTGTATCGAGCTCGATCTCATCGTCATCGAATAGCACAGAACGTGCAAAGCGCTTGAATCTTTGGATGCACGACCTCACACAGCCCACCCCTTAGACGTCGTGAATGTGAGCTCTCACTTGTCAGTCGTCATGATACAAAAGAGAGCCATTGCCCAGTCGGGTACGCCGAGAGCCATCTCTCCCATGTTTCATCCATGTAATTCCGATTCTGACTCCCGGTTGCCCTTATGTTGATACCGAGCGCCCCCCCGTTCTCATCGATGTCATCCTGACCGCGTCCCTTGCGGGCCAGATGCACAAGATTGATGGTTTTGCGAGGAGGTTCGTGCGAGGAGTGGGTAGTATAGAGTATGCCCACTCCTCAGCCAAATATCCCGGACAACGAGCTTCGGGGAGCTGGTGACCGTGACGACTGGATACGCCTGGGCGGGGCTCATGTTGTCCATATAAAATGGATGTACAGAGTATCACTTGGTCAAAAGCATTCACGGATGGGTCTGCGGACGACAGGCGCAGCAAGGGGCTTTTTGTAGGTCCAATTCTCATGGTTGTTGACCTCGAAGTGGTGATACTTGGGTGAACGGCCCGCCCCCATCTGGCCATCTGGACGGCCACCCTTGGCGGACGACAACTGTTTGGGCAAGGGCAAGAACAAACGTCTCTATATCGATATCGATGCATCGAAGAAAAGTAGCCACGGAGGAGTTTGGTACCCGGGGAAGCATTAATCGCCAATCCAGCCTGCTTGAGAAGATGGGGAAACAACGAGAAGACATATTCCACCAAGAACAGTCAGAAAGAGGAGCTTGATGCCCGGATTCTGCAAGGGCACTCGATGACGGGGTCACAGCATCTGGTGCTGAACCTTCGGTGCTGCAACGACAAGCCTAACCATATCCACAGTGAGATGACCGCAATCATCATGGATAGGGCGCTGATGACGGGACGCCAGCGGCAGGAGGAGCAAAGGGTTATATAGACCTTCCAGCGAAATGAATATGTTGTAGCTATCGAGGAAGGACGGAGATCCAGGCTGTGCGAGGAGCAGAAGACGACAGAGACACCAGGAGATGGCTTTGAACTTCACGACATTTTTATTTCTGTCTCGAGTTCAGAACGTCGCGCACACAGGCATGATCCCCGATGGAGGTGTCCAGAGTCATCATGCTTTGCATATCAACTCGCAATATCACCGTCCTTCACCCTCTGAGTAAATTGATAGAACTAGATATATAGAGAGACCATCGAATATAAAGTGGAAAGAGTGTTGAAGAGGAAGAAAAAGAAAGGCAAACTTGCAGCGTCTTATACTCCACGAATCCATTCCTGAGGCATCAACGGCGATTTCCATCGACCAGACAAACGAGCCCTGCCAAGCTTGCATCACGTAACATTCCCGGCCACTGTGAAAATAAGCTTGGTCTCCGTGGCGCAATCGGTTAGCGCGTCTGACTGTTAATCAGGAGGTTGGAAGTTCGAGCCTTCCCGGGGACGACTTTTTGCTTCTCTACTGTATTAGGGAAGGGTAGGCTGTTGAATTTTTGGAGACATGGTATATTGAAGTCCCTTGCGGGCTAAAAGATAAAGGAGGGAAATGCTTCTTGGTCTTTCGTACTTGGGTCTTGTGAAAGAAGTCGGGTGCCGTATCTATATGCGGAGGCAAACTGGCATTGTTCTGTAGTTTACCCGCATTTTAACTTAGCACCATTCATGCTAAGGACCGTCAGTTCTACATAATTCATGACTCTCTCACGAATAATTAGGATTTTGTGTGATAATAGGATGGGCAAGATGCCTATTCTGTAGTAGCACTGTGGCAAACAAGAATACGACACTCGACAGAACCAACCCTTCCACAATTCACCTAAACATTCGTAACAAGCGGCGTCGTAACCGGCACCGCACTAGAAGGACAAACACAAGCCGACACAGAAGTCACAGGTGGCTGCGTACAATGCGCAGAAGGAGTCCACGAAGCAGACGATGTACTGGTCCCACTCCCACCACAGCTCTCCACCATCTCAGCACGCACAAGCACAGGAATCACAGCCCCAGTACTCAAACTAAACGCTCTATGCCCAATAACTCTCAAAATGGACGCAATCTCACCCGAGTGTGAGGTCACCGAAACAAAAGACTCGCCCTTACTACTCTCACCAGTGAAGAAAATCTGACCCAGCGCCTTGGAACTCCGCTCATCCTGTGCAGAACTCGTCTCAGCAGTAACGCCATTCCAGAGCTGGTCTTCCTCCGTGAAATCGGGTTCAATGGGCCACGAAGGAAAGAGGGCCTGGATATATGATTTATCGTGGCGGTGGTCACAGGTGTGGATGCTAATCCCCTCGCGGAAGAGTTCCTTGATGAGCGGGGTGAATATCGCGCTGTGGTTTGGGAGGTCCAGGCCCGAGAAGGTGAGGTTGACCGTTTGGAGGGTGCGTGTTAGTGGGCTGACGTAGTATTTGTCGGGTGTGTGGATGTGTTGGGTTGTTATGCGGGATTGCCAGTAGTTGTGGGCGATGAGGGCTTGTGCTGTGCCTTTTTCTGTAAGGGTGGCGTCGTACCAGGTGGCTGTGGTGTTGCCGTTTAGTTCGGCCCAGTAGCACTGTTGCTTGTTAGTTTGAGGCGTTGTTGGTGGTGGTATTGGGGTTCTGAGGGGTAAGAGAGAGAGAGAGGGACATACATTCCAGGCTGGTGTGCCGTAGTAGCTTTCTGCAGCATTGTGCCAGCCTTCACCATGTCGGCCGAGGAAGAGGACTTTGTACTCCACATTCTGGGCGGAATCCTCGTTCCATTTCTGGACTTGGTGGTAGAAGCGTTCCCACTGTGTCAAGGATTCAGGATGCTTCAGCTCCCTATCAGCTGGGTAGGTGCGGTTGATGAGGCCGAAGTTGACCGCCGTCTGGAGAGCAGAGTATGTTAGAATGGCATTACTTGTCAGGATAAGGGGTCATACGTAGTCAAATGTGGATGCATCAGTTGAGAATTCATCTTGCAGGAAATAGCCCGTCACAGTCAAGTACTGGATGTTGGCTGCTCGTACCGAAGTGGAAAGACCCAGTAGGGCCTGGGTGAGAGTTGAAACCTTCATTCGGTGGGATTGAGGATATCGGAGTCTAAGTTTGAGTTCGGAGATCAGGAGATCGACATGGGACTCCCTTTTATACCCAGGGAATGAGAACGAATGCCGAGTAGATCGTTGTATGCTTTGAGTGGGAGGTGGGAGGTCCAACGGAGCAGTGCACGTGTGGCATACATTGGCGGGAAGTCGCGTTGCGCTAATCATCCCAGTAGTGGGCGAGTTCGACACAAAAGTCCTTCGTTTCTCCGTTAGTATCCAATTACATCAGATATGGCTAGACGCACTCCAGAAATCTACCGGTTTGGTTGATCGGCTCGGTTACATTGGGATCGCGGAGATTTTGCCCGATCAGATAACATCGCCAGACTAACCTCCACTCGACAATTACATGGAGAAAGATGATGCGGACATCGCCCCTGTATTATGAGACAGATATTCACGAACAGGTAGAGGTATAAGTACGTGACAGGTATGTATCAGAGCCAAATGCTGCCAATATGCAAAGTCCAAATCCCAGTCGAACCCGAACTCGTTTCCACAGCGAAAGGATAGAAAGATCAACAAGGAGAAGAAGAGAAAAGAGGTCGAGCTCGAGGGCTCGGCAGAATTAAAAGGTCGTATCGGACACCAAAGTAAGATCCCAGGCCAATAAACACAATGCAAAGAATGCTCCCAATATGTAGAACCCCGGTGTGGCCACACCAATCGAATAAAAGAGACAGAACGAAGAGAAGTATGTAGGAAAGCTTCAAAGTAACAGTATTTTCTCCGCGCGCGGAGTGTTGGAAATAGACAAACCACCCGTAGGCGGACCAAAGAAACGACAGTAGAAGAATCGCGTACGGGCGGGGAGATGCGTAGCTTCGTCCCAGACCAACAAAAGCATATGTATCGCGGCACATTTCTCATATCATCCATCCGAAACGGAAGGCAACTCCTTCATCAAGGGTAGTTCCCCGGCGTTCCGTTGTTCGCAAATGAGTAGGCTTTCGGCTTTTGAGCCGATTGCAGGTGTTGGGCGTTGAAGCGGTGGGCCTCCTGCTCGGAAAAGTCGTGCATCATAAACTCATTTGCCTTCCGGTCACCGCCATCGGCAGTCCCTGGCATGTCGGCATCCTCGACCGAGTAGATCAAGGAGGGTGAGCCAGACACCGGCTCCATCCCGAAGGCCTGCCCAGTGTGTTCGACCGACGTGTCGAATCCAAGGGGCGATACGGTGTTCGAATGGGGCACCTGCAGGCCACTTGGAAAGTCGGGCGAAGCGAGAGAGCCGGTGTCGGCCCAACTCCGGGCTGTCATGGGGACTGGGTCGCAGTTCACATACTCGGGAAAGGTAGTGACCTGTGCTGGGGCGGACAATGGCGGTGCCATGCTCTGGTAGGAGAAGGGAGAGTAGATGTCCAAGGGAGTGGTCGGAGGCGAGGCAATGTTGACCTGCATCGGCTGTGTGGAAGGGAAGAATTGAGTGGTGGAACGTGCGGACAAGCAGTAGTTGCTGTCGGTGGGCGAAGCGGGCATGAAGTTTTGGAAGTCTTGTGGTGTCAAGGGAGTTGGCGGAGCCAGAGAAGTAGACGAGACTGAGGGTCGCAACATCTCGGCCTTGCTGGACTTCATAGACCCGGACTCGGCAAAGGAGAAGTTCAAAGGGGAGCGCTGGGCGGCAGATGCCTTGCGGACACCAGCATACCGGTTGTTGAGACTCTGCGTCGACTTGGAGTGTCGCATCGAGTTGCCGGCGCCAGAGCTAGGCATGCGGCTGGTGGGTGAGAGCGACGACATCGAAGTCGAAGCAGCCAACGACCGGGTGTTGGAGGTGCCGATGGCAGCTGGACGCGGCCGCTTTCGCCTGGCAGCGAGATCAAGCTCCTTACCTGCTTCCTTCCACGAGCCTCCACCGACGCGACTTGACTGGGATAGCCCGGAGTCGGCATTACAGATTCCAATGCCATTCAGAGAAGAGTTCAAAGCGCCAGACGATTCACGCCGAGAGACCGAAATATCCGGAGTCTGCATCGGCATCGGGTACTGCATGTGGTTGTAGCCCATACCAGCATCTGACCCCATGGTGTGTGCAGAGAACTGGTCTTTTGAGCCGTCAGTCCACTCCTCGTTCTGTGGGAACTGATTCCCTTGGAATGTGTTCATGTTGCGTTGCATCGAGTGAGAGGAGCTTGGCACCTCAGAGATGGCGTGGCTAACAGCCGGGAAAGAGGATGCCTCCTGGCCATGAGACGACGCCCACTGGGGAGTCTCCTCCTTCATCTCTGACCAATCCTGGTAGGAGTTGAATGACGCTTGACTCTTGCCTTCCTGTGACTTAGGCGCTGTACTGGGCGGTGCCATCGAGGTAGGGGAGATGGGCTCGTCTTCTTCGGGAACAGTCTCCTTCTTGGCCTTTGAGTCTCGGCGAGTGAAACGATCGCGAGCAGCGCAAGCCGCGTTAAGTGCCCGTTGCAGAGAAGCAAAAGTGGCTTCGCGGGCGGACTCGCTCTTTGTCTTCTTGTGTTGCTTGTTCGCCTTGGCATCGTCATTTGGTTTGCTGTCGGAGGTCGAAGCAGCGGCTTCTTGCTTGGGAGTAGGAGACCTCTCGGGCTCTTCCTTTGAGGCAGAAGGCTGTCGAGACTCGGAATCCTCTTGAGTTCCCGACTTTTGGCGTGCAGCTTCCTCGGCGTCGGCCTTGGCTTTTTGCATCTTCTCAAACTCCTCCTGGCGTTTCTGCTGTTTGGCCTTGGCGCGTCGATTTTGGAACCAGTTCTGTGGAACATGTTAGCTTATCTCGTCTTGATATCGAGAATACCGTGGAAGCATACCGCAACGCGAGGCAGGCTCAGATTTGTTTGAGCTGCCAATTGTCGCTTGACGTTGCTGCTAGGTTTGGGGTGTGCCTGGAACTGAGCCTCAAGTGTCTCGACCTGTTCCTTGGTCAATCGCGGCCGCGACAGGTTCTCCGTGTATTCGTCGTAGTCCATGATGGGCTGGTGGTAGTAGTCGACCATCTCCATGGGCGGATGAGGGTATAGGTAACCGTCCATAGGGTGCATCATGGGCGGCGGCATCATGGTTGGGTCGTAGGCAATGGTGTGGTCCATTGGGAGACCCGAGTGGGCCGGATAGTTCCATGAGGGGTGGATATAGCTCATGGCTGCGGAGTGAAAGCGGTATAGGGGGAGTAGCAAGAGGAGACGAGAGGTCGGAGGATGAAGATTATAGGGAAAGGATCGCTGCAGGGGAGGCGGAGGGCAGCTCTGAGGGAGGAGGACTATATCATGTGTTGTCGAGGCGTGTGATCGGGATGGAGGGTGTGAAGGGCCCTGACAGAAGGAGCGACGATAAAAAGCAACGAGGTGAAGGCATACAAGCCCGGTGTTTAAGGAGAGACTGGGGGGCTCTGAGCCAAGGGACAGAGAGAAGCACAAAAAAAGAAAAGAAAGGAAGAGGGAATGACAAGAACAAGAAGGAATGACAGGGTCGGGATTAGTTGATTAGGAGAGGAGGAGGTGAAGAGAGAGGGCGATGGGAGTGGGAATTGGGAAAAGACGAGATCGGGGGTTCAGGGCGGTACGGGGCGATACGGGGCAGTGGTGATGACGGATGACGGGCGTATCGTCTGCTGAGAGTGCCAGGTAATTTTGGTATTGAAGTGGTATTTCCCTGCAGGGAAACGACCAAATGCAAGAAGATTATTCGGGGATTTTGCCGGGGCCACTCGGGTGAGATCTGATCGTCCCAGTCCCAAGTGCTCGTATTGAAAATAACAGACCCTCTCCACTGCGCTACCGCCCGCGCGGTTCTAGGGGGTGGCACCGTGGCGGCCTGAGCCTAGATTAATGTACTCTATGACAATGAGAATAGTATTATTATGTGCTTCTAGGGATTGGTCAAATTCATCTAGATTCAGACCTATAGGCGTTACTATGTGTATAGTGCCGTATGCCTAGATAGTAGATACAGTATGTACAGGACTCGAGTCAAGGTACCTATGTAGGTAGAAGGCAATGATGTCTCCAATGACCTGGATCAACCGCTGTTTGAGGCTGGGCCCACCGTAGGTACTCCGTACTGTACGTAGCTAGGGAGGTACAGCTGATCAAAGAGGCAAAGTGGTAAGCTTCGGAGTAAACATAGCGTCCCATGGTTGCCGTGCGGAGGCGGCTGTACCTGAACCATACCATGGTCGATGCCTTTCCCTCTCTCGATAGGCACTCTATCATACTTTGCTTATATTAATGAGTTCTATTTCTGTGAGCATCAACCTTCTCTTCATCCAAGGTACCTAAGTACCTAGGTAGGTATTACTTACAGTATAGTAAATGTATTACAACCAGCCGTCCCGTCAGTTCCTGCATTAGCGTCATGTCTGATCCTCCATCGTGGAGCAACTGCAAAGGAAATCATCATTCCACCAGGTCGGGAGATGGTAGCACAGAAGTACCAAGATATTGAAGACTGGATCGCCATGTACTTCCATCACTCGGTGTTGTGGAGTCGGTCTCCGTTGAGGTGGTACCTTCTTGTCGATGACTCCGTCACTCCGGTGATCTCTCTGCATGGCAGGGGACTTCGCACGGTGCACGCGTGTTTCGAGATCCAGGAGCCCGAGACTCTGGGCCGATCGATGGGACCGTCACCCCCGGGCAATATTCCACAGCAAGATACAGACGCAGAACAATGGATCTGAGCAAAGTCCCAGATCAGAACAGACTATTGAGGCCTGAAGCAAGAGTGTCTCGTCGTGTCAGCCAAGTCCTCGAGACTAACACCAAAAGGGGACTAGCGTGGCAGCAGCCAAGCCCCGCTAAAGACCAATAGTTGACCGATCGTGTCGATCCTTTTTGGGATCTGCCGAGCTTTGTTTTCCTTCTCCAACTCTCTTTCACACTCTTTCCTCTGATACTCCTTAGTTCTCTGAATGGTGACATTCTACTGATCCGCAGTGACACAATCTTGACGCCTCTCTCCCGCCAGACTGGTTGGCCCTGGCCCGTCGGCGCTAATCCTCTCGGATCAAGAGGCTCCATGCACGCAAGTCACGAGGCGTTCCGTGGTTCTCTCTCTTCGTCATGCAGAGATGCGCCTGAGACTGAGACCAAAATCCACAGGATCTTTGCCGCCCATGATGCAGTGCCGGAGCTGTCGTGTACCATCCTTGCTACTGCTCCGAGCTTTTGATGCTGCAGCCGCTCCGCAGAGCCCGACATCAGCGTGCAGGCGTAGCGCAACGGTCTCTCAAGCAACCAGCCCGTCTCTCTGCCGATGCTCAACTCTGTGACAGCAAAACGTTCCACGACATCCTTGGAGAGTAAAGTCTAAACTATGGAGTCGGGTTGCTTCCGGATTGCCATCTCAACTCTGATAGGCGGCACAAATACACTCTACCAACTCTGTTTTCGCCCCGTTCGCACAGAGTACCTTGTCCAGGACATGCTCCGTGGAGCACGGAACGGCTACTAGGAGTTGATATACTCTGTACGGAGTACAGGGTACACTCTGAGAGGATACTCACAGCCACAGGTAACGGTAGACGTAGACCGGTTCAAGGGGGATGTCGTCTCGGCCCTGAGCCACGAGGCTACATACACGCCCCTCCATCCCACTAAAGGATCGACTTCTTCACTTACCCAGTCGGGGCATACTAGACTCCCATTGCGACCCGAAGAAAACTCCAACGCCCCGTCATCCCGGATGATCGATTCGATGCGCCAGTCACCGTCTCTCGGGGACCAGAGTTGTGGGGGGATCGCGCACCGGGAGTGAACATCCTTTTCCTCCCCGGAGAAATCATGAGGCAATGCCATTGGCACTGGAGATCCACGCAATCACCACACAACGTGGTCGCTGTCGTAGTGACCCGTTCAGGCGACACACAGAAACTTTGTAAGCTCGGCAACGCATCACGGGTCAAGTTGCCGCGACTTACCACGAATTGACCACGACTTTGGCCGTGGTGATCACGAACAAGGTTGCCATTGAAGCTGCACGTGCAGAAGGGCGCCTATCAGCGTTGCAAATCACATTTTCGCTGCCTGACATCTGAGTTGTTGGGTGTTCAGCTCTCCACAGACAACACCCAAGCAGAATTGTGGCCATGAACTTGATATCATCATCGAATACACGGTAGGAAAAAGGGCGTCATCCTACCCACTGTACGCAGTAGTTCCAGCCCGCTCGAGAATCTCCGAGCCCCCATCTCGGCAGTTCGGTCATCAACCATCCATTACGTGCATGGTGATCCATGGACACCGTACTCCGTAGACCTGATAAGTTGGAGGATCTCCGTGATTTCCGTCATATCGTCATATCGTCATGGTATCAGGGGGATCTGCCTTTGACATGCCCCTGGGATGATCTGCAACGAGGCACGGATCCCGAGCTCCATCCGACTATTGATTGGATCTGGCGTGAGCCGTTACTGCGGGAAATCTCAAATCTGTCTGGCTTGACCTCTGGCAGACTTCGTCATGAGGGACAATCATCACGATCGGAAAAGGCAAGAAAGTACGAACTACGTACTTTGCGGTGACTCGCAAATTCCCCGATTGTGCCGGGCTGGACGGCATCGAGTGATCGACGCCAGGATGTGAGGATGTGACGGCAGCCACATCGCCTCATCACCTTCCCCTCTTCCACGGTTCCCTCTTCTCGGGTCGTGTCTTACTTTGTTTGGGAGAGTAGGAGGCCTTTCGCTTGGCAATTGATGGGGGATCCTCAGATCGACCGCTGCTGCACAGTTATCCACTTGAGCTCGAGGCCCCGCTTTTCTGCGAACCCCGGTGGTTCTGTCACTGTACGAGGTGGCTCTGTCTGATATCAAGTGCGCATGAGGGACATCCCATTTCGACAAAAGGTGGGCTCGGGGCTTCCTCGGGCGACAATACAGGAAACACAAGTGGCTGAGGCCTATAATCCCTCCCTGGCTGCTCCGTCCTGGAGCCAGAAATGTGACAAGTCTACTCCGTACGGACATCCCGCCTCCCCCTTCGTGTGGCTCACCTGAGAAGCAAGTCTGTGGCGGTGCGTGATCCTCGCACAGGAAGCAGCCTGCTGCAGGTGGACGCTCGAGCGGTATTTGTCAAGACAGTGGGCCTGAGTATCAGCAGCAGTGTGTATGCAGCTAAATGATCTGAGGGTCAGCCATGCACTCGGGACCGCCCGCAGGATGGTACCATCATCGCAAGCCGTTCACCTCAAGACAAAGTGCATCCCGATTCTGTGGCTGAGATCGGAATCAGGTCAAGGAAAAAGGAATATCCCTGCTCCTGTACGTGATGCTACTGCGTCCGCCACATTCGCCATCACGCATACACGGCGGGAAGTAAAGCGACCATGAACAGACGCCCACTCCTCGACTCGAATACTGGTCCTTGATTCCGTGATAGCGATGCTCAAGAGACCGCTGCTACTGCATCGAGCAGCATCTGCCGACCCGTGCGCGACCCGTGCGCGGGACGCACCCACTCCTTGCATGACCTCGCGAGAAACCGCTGCATCACAACCATTCAGGAAGCCCTATCCCTCTGTTCCAGTCTGATACCCGTCCTGGACAGAACCCGTAACGACATTGTCATGAAACCCACCAATGGAAATCGGACAATGCTCTTTGTTACTGGAGACATTCTCCCCTCGTGAGCGACGTGCCTTGGAAGCTGCTGCAGGCCGCTGCAGAGACGGGTCGCGGACGCGCTTTCTCCTGTGTGCGCTGTGCAGCGATGCACAGGGGCAGGGTTCTTGACGCCCGAATCTCAATTCGGGGGTTGGATCCTGGCGATCGAGACTGGACCCGGAGTCCATCGGGCCTGGACGTGCATGAACTGCAGTTCGCAGGATTGTTGCCGGGTTGCTGAGGGGACATGCTGTGGGAATTTGAATGGGCAGAGGCTGGTAGGTAAGTAATTTCGGTGCTTGAATATAATGGGCGCGCCCAGTTGCGTCCGTCCGCGTCCGCGTTCGCTGCAAGGATCAAGTACGCTCAAATCGCCACTCTCATCATGTGTTTCCGGGATCGGGAGGATCTGCTTGACAGGATGGAGGCATTCAAGCCGCACCGAACGCCCGGCGGCATCCTTGGAGCTCATGAGACGTACCTGTTGCCGTCACGTTGATACCATGCTGGTGGCTAACTGGGCAGAGTCACATTCGAGGCTCTTACTCTTTCCATTGAGGGTAAGAACCCCATACCCTAATCCATGCACTTCATTTCCCTCTTGTCCTATCAAATTTCAGAGATGGCTTGCGCGCTCTGCGTAATCGAATATACCACATACGACTGTCAGTGCTTCCGATGTGCGTATCAAGGGCGCGAGAACCGTGCTTCCTTGAGGCTTTACGTCGTCAGACGGAAATCGAATCCTGGCCACTCATTCGACGATGGGTCACTCTGTATGTATTGCTTCGAGTCCAGATGAAAATGTATTCTGCTGGGTTGTCTTTCGAGACAGACTTGTTATTTACAGGTGACATCTCTTGAAAAACAGAAAGACACTGTATTCTACGCATCTACAGCAGGGTCCAGTCTAATCGCAAATACAAGTATGCACACGTTCTCTAACCAAAACAAAGCCCTGACTCTATGCTGTGTGACTCTATGCATCTGTATAATCCCTGACCGCAGCAAGCACCCTCACACCTATTGCCTATTGCAACGCATTCCTAATCTCAATCTGAACCCTCCCATCCACAACCCCCTTCACCTTCACACTTCTCAAATCCTCCACAATCCAATCCGCCCCCGCCTCCCGAATTTTCTCAAGCGAATGTGTCGTCGCCAACGCAACAACCTTGAACCCCGCCGCCTTGCCCGCCTTGATCCCCGACGGCGCATCCTCCAGCACAACAATAGACGTCGACTCCTCCAGCCCCAGCTTCTTCCGGCCCAGCAAGTAGCACCGCGGGTCCGGCTTGCCTAGTTCCACGTCCTCCGCGACAACTAGTATCTTCGGGTGCGGGAGGCCCAGAACGCCCAGCCAGCCGTCGATCAGGGCCCGCGTGCCGGATGTGACGACGCCCCAGCGGGCGCCGGAGCTTTCGAGGGAGGCGAGGAGGTCCCGTCCGCCGGGGATCTCTTTTGCGTCGGAGCCGTATTCTTTGGGGATGCGGCCTTCGATGAAGTTGACGTCTGTGCCATTGGTGTCAGGATAGGGCTTAGAGGTAAGTGTGAGTGAGTGTCAGGACGTACATTCCCAGTTCGCCTTGGTCTTGTCGTAGAGGGCCATCACGTCGATACTTCTCCGGCCGTGGGAGGTGGCCAGGATGGTCTTGGGGTCCACGCCCATTTCGGCGCCGATTCTACTCGTGTTAGGTTGTCCATTTTCCGCGAATCGCAAGGTGGGTGCCGACTAACTGGTGCCAGTGCTTCACAATCGCTGTTGAGTAGATACAGGTCAGCTTTCAATGCCGTCGTAAGCCATTCGCCGCGGTAGAAGGTCTTCCATACCATCTGTGGAGTCGACAATTGTTCCATCAAAGTCGGAAAGCACGCCGTCAAAGGTGACAACCTCAGCAGGCGCAGAGAAGGACCCCGCTGTCGTTACAGTCATGGTGGGGGAGGGGCGCGGGGATACGTTCAAATATTTAGAGGTGGAAGGAGAAATCTATTCACAACGAGACAATGCGAAGAAGTCAAGGAGTGCTGCGAAACAAGAGTATTCAGTCTATTGAGAAAGAAGAAGAGGATCAAGGAACGAGAGATGACAGGAGCTTAGTCTTATGTCTCCAAGTAGTCGGTTCGCTTGCCGTTTTGCGTAGTCGACCCGCCGTGTTTGATCGGCGATCGGCAGAACCATCTTCCGCTTATCGAGGTCTTGGCACTCAACTTTTTCGATTTGATCTTGCGGAGCACCAGCAAGAGTGTTTGTACACATTGTCGTCTCTTGATTTTCTGGTGTGACGAGCAGGCAAAATGGTCAAGCTTGGTATGATACCCATCTTCCTTCCATTGCTCGAGTGTTCCTGAACTGCCTCTAACGCACTGCAGGCAAACACTCCAAGCGGACGCCCGTCCGCTTAAGGCACAAGATTGAAAAGGCCTCTGTTGCCAAGCAAAGGAAGCAGAGAAAGCAGGCGAAGAAGGTACTTGATCATCGTTTGTTAATATCTGTGTACTTGAGCAAATCCTCACGTTTTTCTACAGAACCCAGAATGGCGGTCTAAGATCAAGAAGGACCCCGGTATCCCTAACCTTTTCCCCTTCAAGGACAAGCTCCTCCACGACATTGAAGAGAAGAAGCGCCTCAAGGCCGAGGAACAAGAACGGATTCGCGAGGAGGCACGGGCCCGCCGGGCTGAGGCCAAGCAGGCTCAGGGTGGTAACCAGGGTGTGGATATCATGGACGACGACGAGCTTCTGGACGATGATATGGATGAGGATGGAAATGATTCAAATCCCATGGCTGCACTGCTTGCTTCTGCGCGCGCTCGAGCTGCAGAGTATGACGAGGACCATGAGAGCGATGATGACGAGATGGATGAGGACGATGATGATGAAATGGACGAGGATGATGAGGAGGGCGGGGCGACGCTTGATGACTCTGCCCCAGAGCTGGCCAGCGCACAGAACCCCCCCAAGGAGAGCTCACGGCGTCAATTCGACAAGATCTTCAAGTCCGTGACAGACGCTGCGGATGTAGTGCTGTACGTGCTTGACGCACGAGACCCCGAGGGAACCCGGTCTAAGGAAGTCGAGCGGGAGATCATGGCTGCTGACGGCGGCTCTAAACGGTTGATTCTCATTCTCAACAAGATCGACCTGGTGCCGCCGCCGGTGCTGAAGGCGTGGCTCATTCACCTGCGGAGATATTTCCCTACTCTGCCGTTGAAGGCATCGAATGGCTCAGGCAACGCACACAGCTTCGACCACAAGCAATTGACGGTCAAGGGTACCTCGGAGACACTTTTCCGTGCGCTCAAGTCCTACGCACACAGCAAGCAACTCAAGCGGTCCATCTCCGTCGGTGTTATCGGGTACCCCAACGTCGGCAAGTCCTCCGTGATCAATGCACTGACTGCACGCCTCAACAAGGGCTCCAGCAACGCCTGCCCGACCGGCGCCGAGGCCGGTGTGACCACCAGCCTGCGTTCAGTGAAGCTCGACAACAAGCTCAAGCTGATCGACTCACCTGGTATCGTCTTCCCCAGCACCAACGGCAAGACGGGCAAGAAATCCAAGGAGAACGAGCAGGCACGCCTTGTCCTGCTCAACGCCATCCCACCCAAGCAGATCGAGGACCCCATCCCCGCCGTCCACCTCCTGATCAAGCGTCTCTCTTCATCCGAGAACCTGATCTCCAAGATGCTCGAGCTCTACGGCATCCCAACCCTGTTCCCGACCAACGGAGACAAGACCACCGACTTCTTGATCCAGGTGGCCCGCAAGCGCGGCCGTCTCGGGAAGGGCGGTGTCCCCAACATCGAGAGCGCAGCCATGACCGTCATCAATGACTGGAGAGACGGGCGCATCCAGGGCTGGGCGAACGCTCCTGTGCTCCCTGTCGTTGCTTCGACTGACCCGGCAGCTACTACCGCCGGTCCTGGCGTAGACACTGCCCAGGTTGTCACGGAGTGGGCGAAGGAATTCAAGATCGAGGGCTTGTGGGGTAATGGCGAGGGCGATGACGACGAGATGGCTGAGTAAATGGGCTGTCTCTGTGTCTGCTCTGCCCTTGTTACGAAGTCATCGGTTCTCGCTTCGATTTACGGATACCAAAAGTAGGCGTTTTGTTGGATCTTAGTTCCTGAATAGCATTGTCGATACTCTTAGAAGCGAATTGATGAGTATAAACATGACCAAATGATTGCAAGCCAGCATCATAAAAGCGAGAAATTGTAAAAAATCATACAATAACATTGTGACTTGACATCCTCGACGTTGATCATAATCGCAGTTAAGTCCAAAGTCAAAGTCAGTGTCAGTCCCACACCGCGCGCAACATCCCGCGTCGCATTTCGCGTTCTCCCTCTCGCCACCTCCAACCTCACAACGCGAAACCGTCTCAAAGCCCAGAAACGCCTTGAAACCAGTATCATAAAACCAAAATCACCCCTTGTGCCCAATTCCACTCCACAACGCATCGCACCTACGAAACGAACAACAACACCCTAGAGCGTCGACCAAGGGCAGGCACAACCATCCACAGCAATCCACACCGAAGTCCAACATGCCCCCGCGCAAATCCACGTCCTCAGTGACGCCCGCAGACGCAGACGCAGACGACTCGATCCAGCTATCCCCGCAAACACAAACAGACAAGCCCGTCACCGCGACGGAGCAGCAGTTGAAGGCGCGGGCCGAGGCCGGGGTGAGCGTTGAGGTAAGTGCACAAGCGGTGTTCTACTCCCACCGACTGCACACTCTGGGCACGATTACATCTCGAGATTTTGAGTCGAAGAGAGAAATGAGTAACTGACTTGTTTGTGTCGTGTAGGACTACCTCCTCCCACGCTCCTTGACCGTCCGGCTTGCGAAATCGGTTCTCCCGCCTAATACCACCATCCAGAAGGATGCTGTCTTGGCTATCCAGAAGGCGGCGACGGTCTTCGTGTCGTATCTCTCGTCACAGTACGTCTCATCCAATTGCATATGCATTCCCTCGAGTATTCTACATGAGAATCAAGGACAAGGAGGAAAGAACTAACAAACCAAATTTCAGTGCCAACGACGCAACCCTAAAACGCACCGTCGCCCCTTCAGACGTCTTCAGCGCCCTCTCCGAGCTGGAATTCGATTCCTTTCGCCCAAGACTGGAGCAGGAGCTCCAGGCGTACACGGAGATCAAGGCGGGGAAGCGCAAGGCGAAGAAATCGGATGTTAATGGCGGGACTGATTCTGCGATTGCTGGGCCGTCTGGTTCTGGCGGTGCGGTTGGGGCCAGGGATAAGGATGAGGATGTTGAGATGGTGGATAATCCTGCTAAGAGGGTGAAGAGGGATGAGGTTGTGGGAAGGGGGGATGCTGGGGAGGGGGATGAGACGCAGGAGGAAGAGGATGGGGATGATGAGGGTGATGGCGAGGTTGAGGATGAGGAGGATGATGAAGAGGAGGAGGATGAGGAAGATGAGGATGGTGGTGGGCAGTTGGTTGAGGAGGATATTGATCGTGTTGAGGATTTGGATTCCGCTCCCAGGCCTAGAGATCCTGATGCTGATGCTGATGAGACGGATGATGATGATGATGGGCCGGGGAATCAGTTGCGGGATAATATGGGATTGGGTTGATGCTTGGTGGCTAGAGCTGTGCTTGGATAGGGTATCCCTTTGGAAAGGGGTAGGTCTGGGATTGGATTGGATTACTGGTGCTGTATAATATAGATCATGATGAATGGTTCATGCTGAGTCTTGAAGATGGGCATATATTGGTAGAGAAGATGAGCAGAGGTAAAGATAAGTATTGGGTATGCTGGCCAGTAACTACTACAATGATAAACATTGTAGACGAACCACCGAGCCATGCATAAGAACATTAAACCTAGCATAGACCCATCTCGTCAAGACACCAGACATACAATGTCGGTTCACATAACACCATGACACTTGAACACAGTAGACCCTCCAGGCCCGAAAACGCCAACGCCACCTCATGCAACAGGACCGTAGTCTATCGATGGTATCTTTCAAGGACGAATAAAGGAGCTAACGTCTTTCCAGGCACGAAAGACGCAGCGAAGAAATGAACCCATAATGTGTAAAGTAAAGTTGACACCGGACACGCCGTTGCACATGCATCATGACATGATGTGTCGAAGAATGAAGTTGAGAATATGAATCGAATCGAATCGCACAGGGGAAAGATGATTAGGAGGATGAAGCACTCAAGAGCTCGGGCAGAGCATCGGGAACTGATGCAGCTTCCACCTTTTCCGGTGCATCGACGCCGGCCTTTTTGACGAGGTTGGGAAATAGAGCGCCGTTGTTGCGGGCAGCTCCGGCCGGTAGTGGGAGCATTGGTTTGCCATTTGCGGATTTCTTCGTGGCAGTGGCAGCTGGATTGTTTGACTTGGTGACGCGACTGAAATTTGTGATCTTTGCAGTCTTGGCTGGCTCGGCCTTGCCGCCTTTCTTCTTTGGTGCAGTGGCTGTAGCCTTCTTGCGAGTGGGATTGGCTGGAGCGGTGGTCTTGGAGCCCTTGAGTACGTCGTTGAGGTTGCGACCGCGGCTGGCTGGGTTCGCCAGTTTCTTGGTTGGTTGCTCGTCGTGACTGGAGGAAGGTGTGAAAAGACCAGTCTCGCTGCGTGGTCGCTTCTTCGGGGTCGAATTGATAACCACTGCGACACGGCTCTTGTCGCTTTCGACTTCGGATTCCTCGTCGGAGCTGCTGTGCTTGGGGCCGAAGACGGGCTCGGGCAACATCTCGTACGGGGTGGAGTCTTCCCAGTGCTTCAGTTTGACGAGGTCGGCAACGTCATCTGTCGAGCCCTGCACGATCAAATCGAAGCAGTTCTCGAATTCCTTGCCAACCGGGGCCTCGTTGTTGATAAACATTGTGACACCGTCCTTGCGACTGCGGATGACTGTACAGAGACTCTTCACCAGACGGCGAACACCGGGGATCTTCAGACTAGTGCCAGCGACGATAAGGACACGAGGCCGAGACTTGATATCTGCGTTCATGACTGATGTGATGGCCTCTTCATCCGGGTTGTGTTCGTTATAGAGGACGATTCGCGGTCGCATCCGCCCAACACCGTGACTCCGCTGGCCGGTCGTCTGTCGTACTTCATCCTTGACCGAACACTCATCGCATTCCGGAGGGTCTGCCTGGAAGAATCTGTCGGGCATCAAATCGCAGAGGAAGCGGCATTTCTGGCAGACCATCTTCTTAATGCTTCCGTGCAGCTGGATAGTCACAGGCCAGCGACCCTTGACGTTCAGCGGGATCTCCGTCTCAAGTGGCTTCATGGACGTCTCGAGGCCATCAATGTTCTGTGTGTAGAGTCGCTTGAGCCTGTTCTCCTTGCCGAGCCGGGCGAGCATTTCGTGGAATCGCGTCGGCTTGGTCTTGGCCGCCTCCACGGACAGCGACCGCACCAGTTCATGGAAGGGGGCGGTCAACGCGTCATCCTGATAGACAGCAGCATCGAACAGAAGCTTGCCCGATGCCTTCAGGTTGTGTTTCTTTTGCAATGATTTGAACAGACCATCTGTGGAGCGGAAGTCCGGGACTATTCAGTCGCGTGAGTAGACCGAAGAAAGGCGGCAACGGGAGAGAATACTTACTACCGGCGGAGGTGGAGATGCCCGCGCCCGCAATGACGACGATGTCCTTTTGGTGGCGAAGGGTATCGACGAGCAATTTCACTTGATCCTGTTGCTCGTGGGATGATTTGGAGAGCGATAGATATTGCGTGGTGCGCTCCTTGGGCAGAGGATTGCGTCTCCGCTTCTTACGCGGAGGGCAGTCTTGGCGCGTAGAATCCTCAGCCTCCTGCGACGACGGGGTCAGGTACCGCTTCACCGGCTCTGGCGAGGACCTGGGAGATGAGGGCACGGAGCTCAGGTCCGAGATATCAGACAGATCATAATCCATGAGTGTAGTGGATTTGCTGTGTGAAATTCCAAGCTGAAGAGTTGGGAGCAAGTGTGTCGCGAGGGTGGTAGACGGATGAGGAGGGATGGTTGAAGGGGTTTATTCAGACCGGAAAAGCTGAAAAAGCTCGCAGACGGACAGATTGAGCCAAAGAACAATCATGTAGGATACAAGAATCACGATCTTGGTCAATTCAGGGCTGCGAGAACCCCGATTCAATGGTGAAGGGGGAGGTAGGGAGGGGAGGTGAAAAGGGGAGAAGATGCAGACGATGAGGTCAGCTTTTTCGGAGATGGGGATGGGGTGAATGGAAATAATGGAGAACGAGCAGAAGAAAAGAACGGGCCGCTCAAGAAATCTTTGTTTTGACCCACGCAGTTTCGGATAGCGAGAAGTGTGTCTTTCTGTGTAGTGGAGTGGGTTGTTGATAGAGCGAGGAATGTGGTTGTTGTGAAGAAAAGCTTGAATATTGAAGCGAGTCCGTGGAATGCGGGATCGAAGCGTGCGGGACTCGATGATGCGGTTGTTTTGATGCAAAGTAACCTGGACGATGGGGGATGGGAACTGTCCGGAAGGTGGTGAATAGATATAAGGACTAAGATATCAATTCGGGCCTATATCACACTATTTAGACATCTATAGGGGTATAAACAGTGAAAATATACAGGATAATTGCTGGGATTGACAGTTGAATGTTGTTTGGATCTTTGAGGCCCTGACAGTTCGATGCTGCACCGACGATGTTGATTGGCAGGGTAAGATGTGGGGCTGTTGTCAGTTTCTGATTGGCTTATCTCGGTTGGCAGGGCTACCATCACCTGATCTCTGCTGACTCAGCACCAGAGGGGCCCCGGGGAACAGGCGTATCATTCGAGTCGGAAGTCGGGCTGGTGAGCAGCAGAGTATAGATCGATATACTGGAAAGGGGTCTATCAAAATTCCATACTGCCTCTTTTCACCACCTGACTGCCGTTCCCTGACCATTGACCTCTCCAGCCGGTTACAGTGGACTTCAAGGTTGAGCTGGACTCCATATATCAACAACCGCCAATGGTCCTGGGATCGTCATCCGCAGTGAACATTCATGTCATGCGGGGCTAAGCCTCAATCGAACACATGACGGCTGGACTATCAGACTGCTAGGCTCTCTACAGAATGCCATTGATCATGGAGGAGGGCATCAATGTCGACGACCTCTTCGGTGAGCCCAACTCCTTGGGGCTGGGCCTGCCGCCAGCTCCCCAATCCGCCACCAAGGGACTGGCTCAATGCTTGGATGAAATGCGGCTACTTGGATGCCGTCAGTACGTTATACATTCAGAGTTAGCAGAAAGTTGATCATGTTCGACTGACACGTCTTAGGAAAATCACCTGGTCACGGATAGGATGTGTTGCCTACGTCTCCCCGGATGGGGTGCGAGTCGGCGTGCGCCATCTTCAATGCCGTCCATCGGATGGAAAATGGCAGCTGAGTGAAGAGTCACCCCTGAATTCAGTTACAGAGTCGCATGGCAGTGCCCAGCTGGTCCATCTCTCTTGGAATGAAAGCGGGTCGGAGCTGGCGGTCGTGGACTGCTTGGGGCGGGTCTCCATCCACTCCGTCTCCATTGCCTTGAACTGCATGACATGCCTTCGCCAGGCATCATTCGACTCCAGCGATGACAGTAACCAGATTGTCGGTATGATGTGGCTGAACTCCTCACGTTCGGTAAGTCATCATCAATGGAGGGGAATTGTCAAGGTACATATCTGATTCCATGATAGGTCCATGCCTTTCATCAAGCAGCCAAGTTGAACGGCCGTTGGGCCTACTCGCCGTTTCGTCGGCGCCCAATTGGTCCTTTCCACCCTGCAAACAAGGGTGCTCTCATTTACGTTACCCGGGCGGGTCAGATCCGGCTCCTCTACCAAAATCCAGACAGCAAATGGGCCGAACTGCCTGCAGATCTGAAGAATACTGGCTATTCGGACAGACTGTTGACACATGCTGCTATGGTTGCTACTCAAGGTAGGCCCTTTCCAGTGTAACATGCCAGCGACCCGAACTGACAATCATTATAGCTGGAATCTTGATTGCCACCTACTCAGTGTGCCAAAAGATCTGTCTGTACCGAGTGCAAATCACCTGGAACCCTCCCCAATGGGACCCCAGCCAGGCAAAGCACCCAAACCAATTCCCCATTCCAGCCTTCCGCTTTCTCCATTGCAAGATCGATATGCCCAGCAGCACCCTGAACGTCAATCAGAATTCGGAAGAGCATGCAGATCAGCAATTGCAATTTTCGAACTCTGTGTACTCTTTGACTCGACTAGAGATCATGCCGGGACAGATCGATAGCCCTGCAGGATCAACGGCCAGTCCGTGGATCTTGGCCATTTTCTCCAAACCTCTCCATGCCACACCTGAATATCCCGAACAACAAGGCCCGCCGAGTGTGATCGCGAGGTGGAGTCTAGAGTCTGCACCACAATCATTGCATCCGAAATTTGATGAGGTCACTTCTAAAAAGAATAATGGGCAAGCCAAGGTACGTGGTCCGTACTCTCATTCTTGATCTTAGCTGATCGTCCTGTTAGTCCAAGATGGAAATGCGTCGTCTTGAAGATATCCACTGCGACAAGTACGTCGTCTCTGTTGACCTCGTCGAGCACGGAACTGCCTTGGCCATGACCCATGATGACAGCTCGATTACATTCTATGACACGAGGACGATGGCCATCTACAACGGCTTAGACGATTCAAGCACAGTGACCAGTCTAGCACAGGCGGGATACCAGTACCCAATGGACACACCAGGCTTCTCCATCAGCTTCTCTCCCAATTGTTGTGCGGCCGTTGCACTAGATGTCGAAGGCCAGCCCCAGTTGCGCTTGATGGAGCACTCATTCGGATCGACTGGCGGACTTTACGACGAGAGCAAATTCTCTGCTGCCGTTGCAGCTTTGACTCTCGCATTCAGCCGCGGGTGTGGGGTGGAGGCCAACTACGATGACATTCTGATGGTAGCTCTCAGGCAGCTCTCCGCGGAGGCCCAGGCCACTTTCATCAGCGAGGTCTTCCGTGCCTTGCCGATCAACTGCAACTACACTGTCGAACAAGACAAGCTCCTGAATCACCCGTATATCCCGAGGTGCTTGAGCTTGCAGGCTGCACTGGGCTACAAGGGCAGACTCAAGCGGCGCAACCTTGCCGCTGCTGTGCCCTGGGCGAATGTCCAACTTCGACTTGCTTCGGCCTTGTTTGCGTATTACTTCCAGAATTACAAACCAGGTCAAGGTGACACTCTAGACGCGGGTGAGTTGACTCGTTCGAAACATTATCATCAAAGACTAATCAGGTCTACAGAGTTCCTCCGCATGATCCTAGGCAACGCCAGATGGGGCCTCGGTTTCTCCCATCTCATCTTGAGAGACATCTTCGATCTCGCCGATGACTTCCAAAGCGTCCTTCACGACCAAGAAGCGTTCACCCAGAAACGTATGCACATCAAGCTCCTTCCATCATCCCCCAACTCTCACTAACCCCCAACCAGTGAAAACCACCAGCTCCCTCGCCCTCCTCATCCTCCTCTCCAGCATGTCCCGCGCCTTCCTCCGCTTCATCTGCCGCGGCCTCCGCGGCGTGCAAACCGGCTTCTTCAACACCAACCCAGCAACCCTAATCGGCGACTCGCGCATCTACTACACGGAAATCTGCCAAACCCTCCAATCCTCCCCAGTCCGTCTAGACGCCTACGAGAAATTCCTCTCCGACATCGACAAAGCCGTCAAACACGCCTACCAAGGCGCCGGCTTCGGTGACGCAGAGCGTCCCGGCCCGGAAAAGGAACTCCTCGTCAACGCGCGCATTCCGCCCGTTCTAGTCACGGCCGTCACTGAAATCATGCGCCAGGTGGTACCTGATACCAAGGCCTCGATTGATCGCAAGGATATTGTTCTGGGTGACTATGCCTGGCTTGGGTTTGACGATGACCCCCGCACGGTTATGTACCGACGCCAGCGGGATGTGGATATCCTTAAGAAGATCCCGTTGAGGCCGCCGCTGGCTGTGGGGAAGAATGGGAGGGTTGTGCAGCAGCAGCAGAGGAGGAGGAGGTGTGTACGGTGTGGGGAGGTTTCGGGGGATGTCAATATGCCCCGGTCTTTGCATTATTTCAAGTTGGTTGCTAAGCTGACGGTGTTGCGGTCTTGTCCTTGTGGGGGGATGTGGGTGTTGGAGACGGAGGGTCAGGGTTCTGCTTCTGCTTCTGCTGCAGGTGCTGGGGGTGTTTCACAGTCGAGTTAGACTGGATGTTGGTGTAGTTGATGATTGCTATAGGTTTGAGTAGTGGCTTGAGTGCAGCTTCATATATAGAGCCTGTCAACGATGCATGTTCTCTTTACTTCATACCCGTTACAAGTAGTAGTTGCCATGCGATATGTCCGGCCAAGGTTGGCGCGAATGAGGGTCATCTACGAGCATAGAACGATCCTTGAGCTCCGAGGTACCAAGGTATTCATCCCAAATAACGGACGGCAGAGAAGCAGAAGCTCCCTGCAAAGTCATGCCACCCAGGATACAAGTTCCTGCACATTCAAAGCAAAAACGTCTATGTCATGTCATGTCAAGAGTCGATTTGCATCCTTCTAAGATACACAATCAATTTCCATTTTTGGATGTAAAAAAAAGAGAAAATCGACCCTGCCGCAAGGTTCAGGATCCCCATCACCTCACACGTCCTGTTTCATTGTGTCCAAGGGCAAGTACATCTTCCCACAAAACTCCAGATCCGCACGAATTTTTGCATTTAAGCCTGTTGTATTGTCAGCGGTGTTCTTGAGACTGTAATCAGAATGCAGACGAGTGTTGGACGTGGTATGTAGAAGCGGTACTCGAGATGCAGGAACCTCGACAACTCCCACACACGCACACCCACATCTCAGAGTTGTCGTACCTTAACGGCGTACTTCCGCTGGGGGAAGTGGATCTGGCGCTTCCGCTGCTTCTCGGTGGTCCGGGTGGCCTCGTACTTGGTAAGACGGCGGCGGAGGTCGCGAGTGAGCTTGGGGCGGAGGTCGAGCGGGGTGTACTTCTTGTTCTTGTAGAACAGACGCAGCTGGGCGCGCTGGTTGGCGTTGATGACGGTGAGGACACGAGCAATCGACTTGCGAACGTCGCCGCTAAAATCCAAAGTCAGTACTCTGATATCCAACCCTGAACATCTGACGATTGTCTGCGACTCGGTGCCGCCGGGGGTTGTGTTGTCGCCAGCTTTCCACCGCAATGTGTCTTATGTAGTCGCTGTCGTTCGCATAGTCGCACAACCCCCGATCGTTCCGCGTCGCAGATTTGGCGTGGAAAATTTTCGGCAAAGGGATTCGATTTGACACGCACATTCTCTGGGTCTTGGTGGAAGCGCCGCTGGCGATCTTCTGGACACGGAGCTGGTTCAGCTCGGTCTTCAACTCATCGAGCTGCTTGGTGAGCTCCTCCTTGTTCTTGCCCCAGAGCTGACCAGCCTTGACCTTGGACGACTGTACAATTCCATCAGTGACGAGTTCTCTCGATTGTCTGGCAAGTGTAGCGACGGCGAACGTACCATGGTGGCGGCTTTGTTGTGTGTGTTGTCGGCGTTGAGAATTGAAGATTGTCCGCTCGGGTCAAATTGTGATTGTGGGACTAGGGCTAAGCGAGTTGGCCGCACTAGACTGGCACGTGACAGCGTGTTTCTGCCGACACCTTCAGGCACCAAAATGAAACAGGCACCGAGGCATCAACATAATTGCCGTATTCGGTTAGCTCGCCGCGCACTTACGTCGTTCGCCTGTCCTTGTCTTTGGTATGTCCGGGGTCGAATAACGCCGAGCAAGCCGGTTGAAACTGCTGCGGTCGCCTTTGCATTCCTGTCGCTGTCAACTATCTGCCTGCCATGACGTCCACCGGCTCAGGATGGGCACAGCTGCGGCAACAAGCCCGCTCGCTCGAGACACAGGTACCGACGACTGGCCCCATCCGTCCCAGCACTACGACTGACTCGACTCTTGAATAGACCGAAACCCTCTTCCATACATACGCCCAATTTGCCTCGCTCACAAAACCACCGCCAGACCCTACAGAAGAGGAACTGCGGACGCAGTCGCAGTTGAAAGACCTTCTCGAAAGAGTACGTCCGCCTGCCAGATGTGTCACCAGACACGAATAGTCTCCTGACGTCTCATACAGCGTGAAGCGCTCATCTCCCAACTCTCTCGCCTGCTCGACTCCGAGGCAACCCTCACATCCTCAGCCCTCAAACAGAACAACCTTTCCCGCCACCGCGAGGTCCTCCAAGACCACCGCCGCGAGCTTCAGCGGCTGACATCTGCCATCGCCGAGTCGCGCGACCGCGCCAACCTACTTTCCAATGTGCGCTCCGACATCGATGCCTATCGCGCATCGAACCCTAGTGCCGCGGAGGCCGACTACATGTTGGAGGAGCGGGGGCGGGTTGAGAACAGCCACAATATGATGGACGGCGTGCTGAGCCAGGCCTACGCCATTAATGAGAACTTCGGGCTGCAGCGTGAGACGCTGGCTAGCATTAACCGGCGCATTGTCGGGGCTGCCAGCCAGGTCCCCGGTATGAACTATTTGATCGGGAAGATCGGGACCAAAAAGCGGAGGGATGCCATCATCCTGGGGTGTTTCATCGGGTTTTGCTTCCTGATGCTGCTTTACTTCCGGTAGGAGGGCTGGACTCGCCTAACGGATTGCTCTTTGATTCATAGTGCTTCCGTCTTGTCTTTGCACGCGTCCATTGCAGCCAGTCCAGCGACTTGTCTGATATTTGTTGGTTTCGCAGGCGTCGAGGCTGAGCATTTCCTTTTCTGCCGAGATTATGATAATACTGCAGCGGGCTCGTTGGCGTCTATGTTCTTCTATTATACATGCTCTATTATATGTACAAATCAATGAGAGGGGATGCTATATCACGCTTACCACCCAATCAGTCAAACTGCCCTAATTCGACTCAACACCAGCCTTCTTCTCGGCAATCAATCTCGCCAACCCAGCGTTGAGAGTCTCCAACTCCGCGGGCTCGGCCGGGCCACTTCCTGCCCATCGAATGCGACACTCGGCATCAACAAGGTAGACATATCCAACCTTGGAGTTCATCATACCAACGGCTTCCTTGAGGATCTCCGTGAATCCCTTCTGCACTAGGAAATATCGCGAGTGTTGCTCCAACGGCAATTTCTGACGCATCCGCCACATAAATCGTTTCACTAGCCAAGCCTTCATGCGGTTCTCTTCCAGATTGATATCGACTCTCTGCACGGACGGCCCTCCACTTGCTAGCAGTTCAGCCAGTCGGGGGTTCTGAGCTGGCCCGGTAAATGTAGCAACTTGACTCTCAGCCCAGACACTGGAAAAGAGATTGACGACGCTTATCTGTCCGCGGAGTGTCGCCGTTGTATCTCGTGGATCTTTCGGCGATGCGAGTGTCACACCCGACAAATTGGGGAAGTAGAGGGCCTTGTCGGCTTTGAAAAGTCGCGGGTTGCAGACGAATGTCTTGCCTTCTTGGAAGCGGAGGTTCGACCATTCTCGGAAGTAGGGTTTCGCAACTTGTCTCGTCCTGTAACAAACACGTTGCATTAGTACCATTTCTCCAGATGTGAACATCGAGTGCGCAATGTCCGAGGCAAAACGTACAACTCCTTCCGCCGCGCGATATGCTTGTCATAGTCAACGAAGTCATCTCGTCGTTGTCGCAATGACCGTGAATCCACACCCGTATTCTCCCCCTCCTCCGGTGGCGCCGCACAACCAATTGGTCGGTCCAGTTGCGGAGGTTTAAAGTCCGTATCGCCCGGCTGAGCTGTCTGTTTCGTTCCGGGGTTTTGTTGGAATTGGACGGAGCGTCGGAGGGGAGGGCCGTCTCTCCTTGGTGGACGGGTGATTGTTATCGGCGCGCCGTCGGTTTTGCTGCTGCCAGCCGTCTTTGCTGTGCTCTCCGTCGCATATTGGCGTATTGAGGATGGTTTGACCCAGTGGGAGAGAGCTGCTGTGCAGCTCAGACAGCGGCCTGTCTGGAGGAGGGATAGTCCGGTGAGCATAGATGTGGACACTTGTTGCTTCCACATCTTAGATAGCGTGTAATTATCTTGATGAGGGTGGGAGTCGGGACACCTGGTGGGCAGGAGTTTGCGCCGGTTTCAACTCTTCGGCATCAAAAATCCCAATCAGGAATAGCCCAGTCACATGATGTCATACATTGTTGATCCATTTGAGTCAGGTCAATGGCCTTCGATATAGTCTTAAGATTGTCTTTTTTGTGCTTTGAGGCTAGTCGAGGTATTTAGTCTCGATTATTGGTACATGAGAGCTCTGATCTGGTGAGAGTTTCGCTGCTAATGCAAAAACTGACTTGGGGAGGCCGACATGGGTCTCATTTATATTTTCCTACAGTTCCGTTACTCCCTTTGATTTGTATTCTCCCCAGGCTTCTTTGGTGATGTGAAATTATATCCAAACATAGCTACGGGGCTTGATTATTACAACAGTATGTATAGCCATTAGCGACGACTTATATCACGATGGCCATATCTTCTAGCCCTAAGAGCTCGAACCGTGGAGACGGCCTCAAAAAATGCTCCTAACTTGAGATACTTGCTGGTCCGCTATGCTACAAGATCACACAAGGGTGCCTTTTTCTAGTAAGCCCCTTTTTGGATTGAAGGAGTATGATACAATGGTTGAAAAGGTTCTCAACAAGTCGGAGCGCAAGTCGTTGATGAGAAAGGCAGGAAAAGAAGACCCCGAGGAGAAACCGATATTCTTCAATATAGGATCAGCGCAACAACAGAGAGACTCAGTGCGAGCTCAGGATCGGCATCTTCACAATATTTGGGAGCCCTCCATCCCGCCAAAGCCTTCGTCATCCTACTTTGCACGGGGTTCTTGACGGAAGTAGCAATCACCACCGAATGGGCGACCCGGGACAATCTTTTTGATGGTGAGAACAGCTTCACCTACAACAAACGTATCGCCGGCTGGTAACGTCTCATGGCAAAGTGGCATTCCTGGCTCGGTGCAGTCGGGGCCAGTCTTCTTGCAACTCAAGTGGATGGATGGGCTCAGCAAGATTCGAGTCGAAAGAACGTCCTTGATTTTTTGATGTTAGGCGTGCATGTAATCGAGCGTGGACGTGAATGGGCTTGCTGCTGGAACTCTAGACAGCGCTGGCTGACAACGGCAAAAGTTGCGACCTCTCGTGTATCCTCGACGGCGCGGAGCCAGTTGTTGGACTCATTGCCGGTGGAACGCTTGATGCAACGAGTCCGTCGAATATCTGTGAATGGCCAACAAGCCTGCAGGTTTCCCTCATGATCGATGCCAATATGCTCAAGCGCGATGATCGCGTCGATTATCAGGCGTCGAATGTCGGCGGTCCTCATTTTTGAACTTTCCCTTGGGATGTTGACGTCTGAGTCGATGTCGTCGGTGGGAGAGCAGCGAGTCCAACATGATCTGATACAGTTCTTATCGGCCACTTCATGATCGCAATACGACAATCGGCCAGGACGGCATGGGCGTTTTTGCGACAAGCGAAGGGCATCCCAAAGTGTCACTCTTTGAGCGTTGCCAGTACATGCGCTCACCTCCAAGCCGATGCGAAGCTTAAGGAGAGGTATAAGCTTGATATTTCGTGTTTTGCACTCTTCGATGAGTGACATCTTCCTCGTTCTCATCGGATACCGCTTGAACTTTTTGACTAGACCCATGTTGACGAACTGACCTCCAGTCAGCTGAACTTCATAATCAACACCAGTGAGATATTCTTTGCATGTGCCGGTGATAGGCAGTTGGCGGTAAATGTGTGCTTGTATTCGGCTGATGTCTGATTGACAATCAAGATTGTGTGTCCGATTGTGATAACTGAATCGGTGCCGATCAAGATTCGGGATGTGCTGCTCAAGAAGATCGGTTGTTCTCGACTGATATGCCCGGGGCTCTCCTTTGCTCAATCAAATTCAATTTCATCCGCATTGTGCATTGTCTGGCATGGGAGGGGCACAATGCGAATTGAATTGCCTCAACATGTTCAGACACACGTCGTGGAAGTAGGTTTGTATCAAGACAACACGAAGGAGTTCCCCAGTCCGTCAAAGTGTGGAAATCGCTTATGGACGGGTAAGGCTGTCCGTGGAATAGATTGCCAAAATTGAGACTACTGTATTCTGTGGTCACGATAGCTTCATCATTTGCGGCCGGTATCGATGGCGGATGATGCGGTTGAGAGCGGGATATTGGCGAGACTCCAGGCTCAGCCTTCGAGGAGGGTCGATGCGCCTGAACACGGCCAAATTCATCCATTTCCAAATAAAACAAGCGCATCGTGTGATGGTCAAATCTCTCCTGCACTTTCAATCATGGCAAGGTGACGACCCGGTCGTCAAATACCACATATGCAGTCGCTGAGCCTTGTGTGATCTCAAAGCTTCAACTTCAGGCGTTGGCACTGAGGAGATTCGCACGGCACTTAAGCTATTACACCCTCAAAGCGATCACGGCCTGGAGGACTGGTAGACCGACGGCGTGTGAAACGAGTCCAGCCCGACCTCATGCTCACATGGGCTTCCCCGCCCTGAACTTGAAGACTTTCGGACTTGGGCATTAGGACGAAGAGTGTGTCCGAACTGTTGAACATCAGAAATGGTTGTTCAACAAATGTAAATAAGTCGAACATTCCTGTCGCACAAACTGGTCGGATCCCGTGATCCGCTGGAAGCCTCAACCATGGCTCGTCAATCGCAAACCAACTTGGGACTCGGAAGCTGCCTAATGTACTGAAGTGACCCTCTCCTCCGTTTCGTATCAGGCAGTCGCGATGAACTGTCCATGGCAAAGACGTACTTTTCTATATCTGACTCCTGACTAGCCCATTATGGCGCAGAAAACCAAGACAAGCTTCTTTGCGGCCTTGGAACGGCTGGATGAACCGAATGACACCCAGGATGAGGAGGACTCGTTGGAGAGCTTGCTTGCTAGGTCAAGGTCTCACAGATCTCCACAGCGAGTCGATACCAGTACTTCTCCTGTCTCTGCGGAACCAGCTTCACTGCGTCGAGTAAATACTGAACCGCAACCCTCGTCTACTGATAGCGATATACGAATCACCCGTGTCTCTTACAAACCCCACCCTCGGAGAGCTGTTACCTCAACTGAGCCGAAAGTGAAGACTGTCAGGCGGGCTCAAACGACTGGAACAATGCCAGGAACAAAGAGCGGAGGAGGTCCTCCTGCAAAGAAGAGGAGGATCGAAAGCATCAAAACGGTCCCTCCGGAGCAGCAGATCTTCAAAGAGCTTGTTTTCTGTAGGGCTCCCTCAGCCTGCTCCTCGTCCTCAGCTGACTTCTACTTCAGTTTTCTTTCCAAATAACGACGTCTCTCCCTCTCGACGACTGCGCATCCAGCGAGCTCGGGAGTATGGTGCTCAGTGGGCCAGAGAATGGTCAGAGAGCATCACACATGTGATCGTTGACAAGGGACTGCTCTTCCAGGATGTCATCACTCATCTGAAGATCTCGACTTTTCCCGTGGGTCACCTCTCCTCTTTCCCTCTCGTGCACCACTAAACCATCCGCAGGCAAATGTTGCACTCGTCAACGAGACCTACCCGTCTGACTGCATCAGGTTTCGCTCTGTCCTTAGTCCTCTACAAGCCCGATTCCGTGTCGATGGCACACCCGAGGCTAGGGAGAAAGAACCGATTCTAGCGACTGAATCCACCGTGCCTGACTCGCTTCCCCTGAAACCGTCGAGGAGGGAACAACTGCAGGTTCCGGAAACCTCTCAGTCATCCATCGAAGATCCTTCACCCGTTGATCTTCCTCATTCGAACAAGGTGGTCAGTGAGTCAGTGTCCGAGGCAGCTGCTATCCCAGAGGCTCGGGAGGAACCTCGAGAGCGAGATGCTTTGGATGACATGATCCAAGAAGCCAAAGCGACCGGCCATTTAGTAAGTCAAGCCTGTACTATGCCCTTCGAATCTCTTGCTGATCACAATTAGCCACTTGATCCCCTTGATTCGGCGGACGAGGAGTCTAATGCGGGGGAGGGCGAGGAATCTGACTGTGAGCAACAGTCAAATTCGAAGGCGCAAGCCGCGCAGCCTGTGGCAGACCGAAAGGTAGAAAAATGGGCACAAAACTTTGCCTGCATGCAGAAGTTCGACCCAGTTGCGAAACGGGACAATCCCAATAGGAGAACGATTGAGATTCTGCAGCAGATGCTGGACTACTATACTCGCACGGCCGATCACTGGCGGACCCTCGCCTATCGCAAGGCGATCAACGCACTGCGCAGGCAAACCCATAAGGTGGTGACACGAGCCGAAGCATTGTCTATCTCTGGCATTGGTCCCCGACTCGCTGACAAGATCGAGGAAATCGTTCTCACCGACCATCTTCGTCGTCTTGATCATACCAACGACACTGCGGAGGACCGCATCATTCAAGAGTTCCTCGGCATATATGGTGTTGGTCTACTTCAAGCAACCAAGTGGGTCGCTCAGGGCTATCGGTCTCTCAGTGACCTTCACGACGGAGCACCTCTCACCAAAAACCAGCGTATCGGCCTGGAGCACTATGATGATTTTGCCCAGAGCATCCCACGCAAGGAGGTGGAAGCTCATGGGGCAATCGTCCGACAGGCGGTGCAGGCGGTCGACAAAGACATGCAGGTCATCATTGCGGGCTCTTACCGCCGCGGGGCACTGGACTCAGGCGATATAGACCTTCTCATCACCAAACCTGAAGCTACACTCGAGCAAATCCGGTCGCTGATAACGAATATCGTGGTGCCTCAACTATTCAAGGATGAATTCTTACAAGTCGGCCTGGCAACTTCGCGACATAACCAGGATGGATCGAAATGGCATGGTGCCTCCGCGCTGCCTGGAAATAAAGTGTGGCGACGCATCGACTTGCTTTTTGTACCTGGGGCTGAGATCGGAGCTGCTCTTCTCTACTTCACCGGCAACGATATATTCAACCGCAGCATGAGACTGCTTGCGCGGAAGAAAGGCATGTGCTTGAATCAGCGAGGGCTATATAAGGATGTGCTACGGCGAGCGGGAGTGCAGGTCAATACGGGCCAACTGGTGGAGGGCCGCGATGAGCGCCGCATTTTCGCGGTCTTGGGGGTACCGTGGCGACCTCCAGAGCACCGGATTTGCTAGTAAAATTATTCTTCCGGCTTATAGAAAAATTCACTATCAAGAGCTGGTGAATAGAAGTAAAAAAAAGGAAACCTCGTTGAAAAATAGAGGGAATGGACGAACAAAGTCCAAACATTCAAGAAAATCCCAAAAAGCTGCATACATTGTTGTAGGCTGCTCCCGCCGTCAGAGATTTTTCCCTCTCGCTCAGAGTGACCTCAACCTTCCCAACTCCATCTTTCTCTTCCCACTACTCGTCTGACCCTTCTTCATCAAACAAAAAACCCGCCTTCATCTCTTTTCATCGTCTCTTTTTCACACCGTCCTCATCACCGCCTTCGTTGACTCTCATCACCGCCTTTTCGTTCCATCACCGCCTTTCGTGCGGTGAAGCCTTCATCGCGTGTCTTCCCCCCCTGCGACTTCCAGACCGCCCTCTACTGCCCCCCGTTCCCCCGTTTTGCCGCATCTCATTTTCCATTCAAGTACTTCATTTCTAGAACGACTCATTGTCGTGAACTCGGGCTTGGCCTGATTCTCTGGATCGGTCTGACCCGTCGTGGTGACTTTCGCCACGTCGCCTGTTCGTGTCACTTCCCGCCTGTGGACGTGTGGCACGTTCTGTGGAATCCAAACTCGCGTGGGACTCTGTTTTGAAGTCACCATCGTCGCGTTATTACTTCAACAACGTCTGGGAACCAAAGTGTCCCAGTAGCAAGTTGTTTACGTGACTCGCCCCTGGCAAGACACGTCCGATTTTGCCTCCCTACCCTCCCATCCCACGATCACGTCCACAATGGGACGCAAGCCTAATCAACTGATCCTCGAGTTCTTCATCCGAGGCCCCAAGCTCGAGGATTCCAGCAACCGCTACCAGCATACCTGCAAAGCCTGCGGCGAGAAGTTCCCCAAGGGTCGCATCGACAGCCTCACCAACCACCTGGTCAAGAAGTGCCAGGCCATCCCCCTCCGTGACCGCCAGCGCGTGCTCCTTCGTCTTCACGAGCTCCCCGATTTGACCGAGGGTGACGCGAACAAGAATCCCAACGCGGCAGGAAGCAAGGGCAAAGGCGACGGGAACTTCCCCAATCGCCCGAACTTCGACGGGTTGAACGTTCTGGCAGAGGCCTCCCGTCAGGTCGGTGCCTCCGACTCGACCAAGCGAGGCCCGGGATACACTCAGTCTGTGACTGTTGGTGGCAAGACGGTGGTTGTTGACCCGGCACTTGAGGCAGAAGGCTTTCAAGGCCAGGCGTCTCAGCAGGAGGTCAAACAGGAGGGTGAGAATAATGGTCAGGGTAGGTGTCTCGCAGTGAATTCACTTGACAGACGGAAGCATTGAATGCTAAGACTTTCTCACAGGAACCCCTCAGTCCTCCAATAATCCAACCATTCCTGCTCTTCCCAGCCACACTTCTGGCGATCATAACTCGATGTCTCCTCCCCTTGGCGACAACTCGATGACACCGGAGTCGACCTCCAATGCACGCCAGTCGCAGCTGTCGATGATTGCTGCCTCTGCCAGTGAAATGGTGCCCCAGGGACTTTCTATGGACGGTGACAATCTCAGTGCGGACGGGCTCAAGATGAACCAATGGAATCAGCCACTGTCCACCCAGGAGCAGTTGCTCTTTGACAGCCTGCAGGAGCATGACCCATCCTTGACCGCCGCCACACAGCGTGCTGCATCGTACCCTCGCCCAATTGCCATGAATCCCAACACCCAGGCAAAGGGGTTCGTGAATGAATTTGGTAACTCCACCAAGCCTACTAAGCCGAAGGTGCGCGGGCGCTTCACTGCCGAGCGGCGTCTTGAGGTTCAAGCAGTCCGCAAACGGGGTGCATGCATCCGTTGCCGCATGCTTAAGAAGCCTGTATGTACTCCTTTCAAGAGGATCTGACCTTCACTAACAGATCCTAGTGCTCCGGAGATACACCTTGCACCACTTGCGCCAGCGTCGAGAGCGCGCGCCTGTGGAAGCATCCATGCATCCGCACCCGACTCACTGATGAGTTTGAACTCTACAATGCCAGTATGTTCTTCCTCCTTCCCCCCAAAAGATCCCACCCCGCTGACAAGTTTCTAGACCTGCACGCTACCCTTGCCTACCATGACACCAGTGCCATCAAGAACCAGGTCAAGTTTGAGCACTACGCTGGTCGTATTGAGGTGACTCACCTCGAGGAGAGCATGGTCTATGTCACCATCAGCGGTCTGCACGGCCACCGAAACTCGGTCTCAACCCTTGACCCTCAGCTTCAAGGCTTGGGCGATGACCAGTTCTCTGGACCTTCACAGGAGGTCTATCTTCTGGACAGCGATGCTGATGACGTCCCGAGCAAGCTGGAGATGTACATCAAGAAGACTGCTTCCTTCTTCTTCGAGCGCGAGACCTCACCCTTCATGAAGCCTACCATGATTCTTGCTGCCGAGCTGGCCGTTTCGAAGAAGGTATGTTTAAACCGCTTGAATCCTTTATTCAGCATTAACATTTCAATAGGACACTCTGCTTGAACGTGCCGTGGACCTGTGGGTCGCCACTACCATCTTGGTCGACCCCGAACTCAGCTGGAAGACTTACTGCAACCCCACCCTCCCTCCTACCTCGATGCACACACTCTCTCAGCCCTCTGATGAGGGTCGCCTCCCCATCGGAGAGGTCTCGGATCCCGAATCGTACGCGCTCCTATGCAGCCAACTCCGCGCTGCCATGGAGAAACGCGCCATGCAGCTGAGCAAGTCTGTGATCAACGACCTGGAGCGTCGTCTGCTCCAGCGTCAGAAGACTGGCTGGTTCGAGACTTTCCTCGTTGCTATCGTTTTGCTGAACTGTGTCGAACGTACCTGCTGGCTGTTCCACTCATGGGACAATGAAAACTTTGCCCAGCGTGTAAGTGTTCGTGATGATGAATGCCGAGAGAATGATGTCCTAACAGTTGTGCAGTGGCCCCTCGACAAGCGTCCCCCATACTACTACAACCAGTCCAACCGCTTCTCCGATATCCTGCACATGCTCTTGAGGATGCGCAGCCTCCCCCCCAAGACCACTGTTCGTCCTGACAACGGCACCCTCAAGGCCGTGGAGGGCAGTGACGAGAATGCTGTTCGCTGGTTCGACATGATCCAAGTTTCTCGTAAGTTTGCTCTCGCTTCCCATCGATGGTGCTTAGCTGACCTCAAACACAGCTTACTATCTCGAAGAACGTGCCAACGCCGTTTTCGACCCAAGTGACTCCCGCTCCCTTGATCTTCGCCACAGTGCCCGGCTGCTTCAGCCTTCCAACCCTTAATTTCTCTCTTCTCGGAATCGACGACGAAAACATTTCACGCATTTTAAAAACAAAATGGACACACTGCTTCTCGGGAGGATTCGTTATTCTTGTCTCAGGAGGAGGACTCGTTATTTCTATCTCGGTGGCAATCAAGCCACCACGAGGCAGGAAAAACAATGCATACAAGATCAAGGCGAGGTGGGGAATCTGAGCTACCATTCTGCTCTACTTTCTGGACGTGCTCTTCGGTCATTTTTGATTGGTGTTGTGGGGCTTTGATTCTGGTGTGGTGCGTGGGGTTTGGGCTGTTTCTTGCTGTGTATCAGTTACCTAGGTAGTTCTTCAGTTCATGTGTTCTTGTCTAAATCTCTCTGCTCTACGCTTTTAGATTGACTTGGCTGTCTAGCTTGGCGTAGTAGGTAAGATTTGCAGTTGGAATCTCATTCGCTTGTGATGTGAATAATCTCAAGATGCACTAGCTATTCAAGTCTCCGACGTTTCGCCTCACGGTCCTCCAGTGGATTGCCATTGTGAGTCGGACACTCACATGGTCTTGTTCTTCCGCAACCCCGAGTCTGTGTTGTGCTGATCAAATGTTCCGACACAGCCGCCTTGATGTCCTCTTCCTCGTCTTCCACTTGACCATCCTCGTCATTTCCCTCCTTTATGTGTTGTTCGTCAAGAAGAGCGTCGGAATTGTCTCTTTCAAGGATAACGTAGTATTTGTTAGCCTTAATCTTGCATCAATAGTGGAAAATCACACTAAGATTTCTCTTCACTAGCCAGGAACAGCAAGGATAAGACTAATTCAAAACGTACTAGCCACGGAGCGATCTACGGCTCTGAGTATCGCAGACAACGGCCTTGAGGAACGCCCACTCACGCCCACCGCAAAGGTCATCATCTGATTGCTGCTGATACAGAGGTGAGTTGGTCGAGATTGGTATCCTCTCTGGCTCGTGAGCAACAAAACTGTCGTCTCTGTGGTCCTAGTCATGAAGCAAGATGATCAATGAGCGCGCCATGTTGGGTGGTGTATGTCCTTTTGTCGTGGGATTGTGGAGACATTCGGCCTGTACGCATTTCAGTTAGAAGGAATTGCAGAAATTGGGACAGGAAGTGCAAGAACCCACCTTTGCGGTATGTTCAATAATTGCTGAGATGGGAGAGATGCCACCACAGCAAATAATAGGAGGACCCTTAGTATGTTTGTCGAGATTGATTGTGGAGGAGTACGCTCTGTTACGTCTTGCGGGTGCTAATTGACCGGAAGATTGGGAAGGCTGTACAAATGGCTTGAAATGGGGTTGGCAGTCGATTGGACACCCTCGCCAAAAAAATATGGCTGGATCGCACACGTACGGCCACGCGGCTCAAATAAACTTGGATAAAGAAACACGCTAATCCATTACCGCCTTCTAGTTCTAGACTAGGGTCAGGGGTCTTTGAAGAGCCTCATCCATTGTTCCCAGATTCGCACTGTGTTCAACAACATCATGGCTCAGACTTCTCCTTGACAGCTCAGGTGTCTTGCCCGTGAGGCTTGGCTAAGACTGACTGGCATCATCTTGCACGCCTCCCGAGCCAACCTCCTTGTGACCATTTTCCTTGCGACCATTTTCTTTCCGAGCTTTGTCCATGCCACTTTTACGGTCCTCCTTGTCACCGTTCTCCTGAGGTTTATCGGGGCCATTTTGAGGTTTTCCATCAGAGCGCACAAGAGCAGAGTAAACACTCCTCAGCCACACGGTGAAGGTCCTGGACGTCTCCTTGCCCCAGACACCATGGAAGACACTAAGATGGATGTTTTGTGAGCTTTCAGGAGACAGAAGATGACACAGAAAAGTCACAACGTACTATCCACGCAGATGCACATTGGTTTTCAAATCCAGATGCACACGCTCAAAGAGCTTTCCATTTAGGACATCGGGATTGTCGAGTTCCCATTCACGCATCAGATAGGGTGCGGATAGTCCTATGCCTTTTTGGGTGCGCAGAGACAGGTTTGTATCGTCGACACGATCGTAGACAAGGACTAGCACAGGCCAAGGCATCGTGGGTGGTTCTTTGATGGATCTGTTGGTTTTGGGAAGGTGGGTTAGTTGACTCATCAACGACGTGAGGAGGGATCACTGTGAAGGGGACATGTAGAGGAGATGTTCTCTTACGGGTTCGATGAAGAAGGTGACTTTTGACGAGATGAGGGAGTTGCAGGGAGTAGAGGTGAGAGGGCGTTTACATTGGATGGTGTAGATGTTAGGGGGAGTTTTCTCGTGAAAGAGTAAGTAAACGTGTCAGAGGTCCACGACATCAAACCCTTTGGTCAATCTCACTTTGCTTGCGATGTTTATTCTGCGCAACACGCTTTTGTGAGGAATCAACTCGTATGAAAAGCACCAAGGAAAGCTATACCCACGTCCTAGTACCAGAAAAGGCCTGAATGTTACAAAGGCTTTGCAATTGACTATCAAGAATACTAGCGGATAGTGAGATCGGAAGACGCCGCCACCTATCCTTTTCACAATGCGTTTGTGGATCTCATCTCTAAGCCAAACCGTTCTCTGCAACCCCCTTTGCTTAGAGGTGTCGACATACAGTTGCCTTTTCCCGATGCACGTTTCTGACTTCACAGTATCAGTTCTGGCTCTCCCATCTCCAAATTCCTCGCTTTCATCCCCACGATGCTCAACTTTCTTAATATTCCCATTACGGCAAGCGTGACAGAAGCTCCTTTTACAATAAACATGAAACCACTTGAGGCGCGGTCCGGGACCAGCAACGAGGACGGCACTGGGTGTGTAACTGTCAGTTTGAGGTAGAGTGAAAGACGAAGACAGGAAATGGCACACCACCCGCGAAAGTGCACTAGTCCTCGATTTCAACCACCTAGAACCTAGTCACATCACATAATCTATGAAATAGAATATTTGGACGATCCTGGACCCGCAAAAGAGCCACCTTAGAGCAGTGCGAAGGCACAGCCAACGTAATGGGCGTTGCGGAATCCCGAACATGGGATATAGATGAATGGACCTATCACGTTGGTGCAAGAGACGTCAGAATTTGTCCTTTGATAGTAGCAGACGGAGGCACAGGAGTGTCAATGTCTCTGCAAACAGGAAATGACACCCATTTTGGTTTGCTGGATTCACTTTGAGAGGATGCTCCGCATGTTCTTCAAGGCTCAGGTTATATAGAGCTCTGTTAAAACCATCTAAGGTGTTGAGAATGGGGACTGCTAGTTGAAAAGAGAGTATTCATGAGAATCTTTCAGTCTCAGCAGAAGAGCCAGCAAGGAATGGGAGCAGTGGTACTCACAAACTTAGTGGTGCCTTTGGTGATATAAGAACCGGAAAGCATTCCGAGGTTGCAAACTCGTTGACCTTCGGCGACCCAGTCTTAGCCACGGCTCTGTCAATGCCGGAGTCACAATCTTAGAAGGAGTCAAATGACAGCCCTGTAGATCTCTCGAGCTTACTGTTGGCGGAAGTCTGATACAATGCGAAGGATAGGAGCTTCCACCAAAGATATTGCCCAATCCCACTGGTGTAGCGGCTGTTTGGCCTCGCCCACGACGATCTCATTCTCGTCACTGTCGATGGTTGCTGGCAGCGGCAAGGTTCTCGTAGTCAAACCGCAAACCTTGGCCGACGCCCACCTGAACAGAAAACGGGCATCGAGCTCAGTTTCCGTCAAGATGACTGCATCCTGCAGTTCCAAGTAGTCAAGGAGGCGAGGCTTCCACCGGTCCGGAGGTTGTTGAAGAACCTGGGCAGCCTTGGAGAGGTCCCTTTCCACAGAGCTTGTGCTTGAGCTCCAGGCGATCGCCGGGGCTCAAGGCAAGGGCTGCGGTGGATCTGGCGTATTCATTGGCCATGACAGAAGCCCAGAGTTGCAAGGTCTTTCCGGCAGCAGCGATGAACCTCCAGTTCACGCCCTGCATGAACGTGCAGTGCATCAGCGTGGCCATGAGCGGTTCGATGTTGATGTTATCGAAAGAACCACGAGGACTGATAGCTGCCGTCGGCAGCGATGGCCATCAGGAGGCGTATGAGACCTTGCACATAGCTTGGCCTTGTTGAATACGTGGAACTGAAGTGTTGTTGAGACGTTCGAACAGAATGGATCCCTTGCAATAACGTCGCACACCTCCAGAAGATCTTCATCATTTCAGCAAGCCACTGGAAAGATGGTTTCTGTCTTTGAGAGCCGCCTTTTCTTCACCTCCCAACCCAAGCCTGTAGAAGCCAGAGATCAGTCGACAATCTTCTTTGCGAGGGTCTGTCCGTTTGACCATCTTAGCCCAGCAGCACACCCAGGATCTGTGCTAAGTTATTGCCTCCTCCATCCTGACCTGACGATTTCATATTAAATCATCTTCGCCCTCGGCATCGACGTCGTACGCCTTCCCCATCTTAGCCTGCTCATACGCATGTATCAGAACTGAGTTCCTCACGAGTTGACCAGACTGGCCCGCGAAGCCCAATTAAACCAGGCAGATGTGTAGCAAGCAGGCCTGAAGTCGGTATGTATCAAGGCGCGTCATTTCGGCTAACGAGACGTGGCTGTATACCAGGAGACGTGATCGAGCCTATGTAGCCTGTGATAAATCCGCGGAGGACAATGAAATTGGTGATCCAGGAAGAATGAGACGCGCAGTGTTCCACGGGATATTCCTGGTGTGTGAGGTAGCCTGCAACGGGCCAGGGGAAGATGCCGGCGAGGATGACGATAGCCGAGACGGCTGAGGAAGCAAGGCAGGAGTCGGATGTGGTATCCTGCTCGAAGCTTGCGGACGGTGGTTACATCTGCAGTAAATGAGTTGGTGGTCTCGTAGAATTTTGCCTCCTTGCGAGGGCGTACACGCCGTTATTCTTGGGAGACGAGAAGAGCGTCAGACGAGCGAATGGTGGAAGATTTGGTAGAGAAGCAGAGTCGGAACGAGTATACAGAAAGGGAAATTCTCTCTCCAGCAAGGCTCTGTCCACCCATTTGCAAAGGGTGAGGGGGGTTTGCCGAGACAGCTTGGGTGCGTAGAGCTAGGACTTCAACAGTTGTAAGGTGCTCAGCGAAGAGCTCACAGAGTCAAAGTCCGACTTGACTGGGTGGCCATGTCAGGATAATATGTATCTGTGCCCTGACGAAGGATGCTCGATGCAGTGCAACCATGGTACCTCGGGCATATAAATCGTAGTGTGAAGGTGTATAAATCTGGGATTGCTTGCTGAAATGGAGCACAGTATTTTATACCAGCCAACGGCGCTTTCCGCGCAGACGGTGCGTCTTCCGTGCCCCGTGTCAAAGAGCATCATACCATACTAGGAAATAAGAGGAATGGATGTGAAGTCGATTTTGATTCAGCTAGCTACGCGTCCCGCAAGTAGAAAAAAAAAAAAAAAAAAAAAAAAAAAAAAAAAAAAAAAAAATCGAGAGTGCAAGAAAGACAGTCTGCTCCCCTGGATATGGCTTCCGTGCCCTTCACCAACCCTGAGACTCTGAAGCAAAACCCCATCTTTCAGTCTCAGGACCCAGGAAGTTGCCGGAACAGTTGCAGGTAGAGTTCCAGGAGGACAAGCCATCGATATCCAGAGTCATGTTGCTCTCATCAGTGGGTGGCTCCGTGTGAGCAGACGTCGAGAGGGTAACTGGAGTCATGTAGCCGGGGTAGTTGTCGTCCAATCCGGACTCGTCTTTCACAGACCAGTGCTCGTACATTTCGCCGGTGTTCCACTGCTCATGAGAAGAATCGAAGTAGAAGCGAGATCGGATGTTTTTGTCGAACCCATCGGTGTGCCAAGAGGATTCATGGTCCACATTTGTAGCCATGTCCATTCGGTTGGTGGATCTTTCCCAGGGGCACCACATATCGTTGAATCCAATCACAGTACCGTAGCCAGTGTCGCCTGTCTCATGCGCAGACAGAGTGGTCGAGGCATTGGTCGAGTCATAGACTCTGCCCAACATCACGGAGTAGAACTTGGAATGTTGATTGTGCCAGCTGCGGAGAAAGGCACTGGAATTTCCAATGAGAAATCACACGTGGAAAACTTGCAGATTGTCTGGGGTACTCACTAGTTCCTGAGATACTTCTCCCGGTGCAGGATATTGGTGATGTCGATCAGCAGGTCTCGGTTCGTCATCGACTCGTCTATTCTAGCCTCCGAGCGGACATTGAAATTTGATTCCTCGGCGACTGGGAGGCCTGGGCTGTTGACAAGTGTGTAGACGCCCTGGTCCTCGCTGAGAATGAGAAGAAGGTAAGGAAAGTGCATGTTGTGCAATATCTGATAGATGCTCGCCGTCAGTTAGCTTTCGAAATCTTGGCTTTCTTGATGGAGAGTGTGAGTGGGGAAGGAGATGTTGAGCATCAGAAGGCAACTCACTGTTTGAGATTGATATTTGAGGTAGTCTCTGTGGGGGGCGCTGTTGATGGTAGGGGAAAGAGAGGAAGGAAGAGAGAAGAAGGTCACGGACAACAAATAGATTAAGTGAAGATAAGATGCGTGGCCTCACAGATATACTCAGCGTCGCAGCACGTCGCCTGAGAGCAGACACGATGTCAGGTTGCAGAGGGAGACAGTATCCTAAGTAATTGCTGTCCGAGGGACGGAAATTCTGGCTCACTGAAGATCCTCGGAGAAGGACAGGTACAAATGAAGCAAGAAACGACTACTTCTTCGAGCCAGTCCCACGAGCGTAGAGTTGCCTCTATCTCTACACTCCACCAAATGTTAATGTTAGAGTCGGCACTGAAGGTCGCTAGTTCGTAGAGAGGCCTTGAAAATCTCGAGGGCTGCTATCAGCTTGGTAAAGAGAAGACAACAAGAGCCAGTATCTACACAAGAAAAGCGGAAAATGAAGAAAGGGACCGAACAAGTGATTCTGCATGTATGCATGGGAGAGAGAGAGTTCATAGGAAAGCACGATCCAGCAGACGCGATGCAAAGACCTCTTTCTTCCTCAAGAAAATGCATCGAGGGTCAGAGCAAAAGAAGCGTTGATGGATGTAAATGTGGAAGCAGGTGCAAAGCGGCCTGAATTGTTTGTCTCTCTGAGTTCATTGACTACCGAAATACTCCATACAGGGGTCACTGCTCCGGCATCTTCCTGAACATGGGCATATATAAACTGCATGAACATCATGAACAAACATGCAAAATGATAAACTCTCCAACCACTTGATTCTGAAGATCACCACCAGAAACCTTTCCATCTATTGAACTTACAATCTATACTCAAAAGCTATAGTATTCTATATCAATATACTACAATGACACCAGGTCTGAGGACTGGGCCTGGATATATCTACGTGATGCTGGGATATTGGAGCGGCCGGCCTCCCCAGCAATCTCCTTGATGTCTTCACTGGGACCAGTGAATGGTTCGAAACGATTGTGTTTCTCTACTTCACTTGGACCTATTGAGACTGCACCTCTGTGGCCGGCTCCTGAATGTCCAACACTCGAAATTGTCATTTGTTTGCTCACTGTCTAGTGCTCCTGGCCTTCCTTCTCTTCCCTCCTCCCTCTTCCTGTCATCGCCCACTCTCTCCTGCCACTGCAACGTCATTTCTCACCTCACTGGCAGATCATCTCCACTTTTCTTCAGCCTTACCCCAGCTTCATCTTCTACAACTCGGTAGGTTGCCACACAACGCGTTGTTTCTCAGTGTGCTCTTCGCTCCTCAGTCTCTCCAGCCCCTCTCCCGCTGTTCCCCTACGCTCTTACTAGACGCTAAATTGGTCGGATATAAGCTAACAAGCGCCTCGCATAGCTTTTGATCCTTCGATATGGACAGAGACAACACAAGCATCACCATTCTCCTGATCTTATACCGGAACCGAGACGGGTTCCTCACCCTCGTAAACCGGCCACACGCGCCGCAGGGTGGCAGTTTCTCGGGAAGGATCATCATTGTCGACGGCCCTAACGAATTGATACAACTATTGATGGCCGCCGCTGCGGATGGTGGTTATCAAAACTCCTTTAGCGGGAGCCTGCCACCCAACCGACATGACCAAGATGGGCCAAACAACGAAGGTAATTCAACAAATCATGATAGGTATGGCATTCGAGCCTCTGGGACATTACAACAGTTAACGAAGCTATTAGTGGGCGTTAGAGAGCTAAAAAGAGGGCAGCGAATTGGATCACACTTAATGTCAAACCTACATCCTCAGCGAGTCCTTGGGGGAGGGACTGGGGTCCAGAGTTCCTCCACGACATCCGCCGGGATTGGCGTTCATTGACTTCTACTTAGATAGAACTACTTCTGCTCCTCTTTCCACTCCTTGATCCCCTTCGTATGTCTTTTTATGCTCCATCAAGCTCCCCTCTTCCGAGTTAACGGCGACCCTTGCGCTGTCAAAGCCCCTCCGTGAACTACAATTTTACAACATTGTTCTCGGTCAGTACAATGACCGTCGATGCCAGCACTGACTCAACGCTGAGGTGGATGCAGAAGAAAGACACCTACACGCTCATGGACCCTGATGACTAGTTTGAAATGAGTTCCTCTACTTCTCCTGCATCCGCCGAGTGTGTCACTTGCGGCTACTTCTTGAGAATAAAGTACTCGACACTACCATTTGTTTGCTCGCGGGTTGTACTTCTTTCCTCTTCCACCCTTCCCTCACTTATCCTCCCTCTTTAACTTCACATGCTCCCTTATCTTACTGCTCATCTACCTCTTACCTTACCTTCGCCTGGACCTTGCCTCGTGCATATTTCCTAAAGCCATATTGAGAATCCATCAACAGCAGAGGTGAGTTAACTTTCAGTGGTGCTCTTCGCGTTCTCTGCCGCGATTAATCCACGAGCTGACCCCAGTCTAACAAGCACGCAACGTAGGTCCCAAACTTCGAATCGATGGACCGGCAAGTTTACCTCCTCATTCTTTTCCGCTTCGGAAACTGCCATATCATCGTCAACCAGCCACGTATCACCCGTTGGGGCGGTTTCGTTGCCGATGTCGCAGTCGTGCGCAACGTCCCAACTCTCATACACCTCCTGCTCTGGGCTGCTGCGGACGGCAGATATCAGTCGTCTTTCGGCGGCACGAGTCGCTACATTCTACGCAGAACTCGACGCGGCTACGTTCTACACAGAATTCGGCGCGCGCAGCCGGTGGAAGATGATGAGCGGTATGGCACACTAAAGACCTGCGATAGTGGTATGGCGGCTGATGAAGCTATTAGGCCATCTGAGGACCGAATGGATATTGCACGACTGGGGTGACTCTATGTTGGCCTTACCTCCACAGCGAGTCTTTTAAGCGGGGAATGGCTCTCACCAGCTCTTCAAGACATCCTTCAAACCCGTTACACATTGCTTTTGACTCCCTTGACTTTCTTGGACCGGCCTGGTAGCTAAGATATCTTATATTTGTTGCGTCGTCTAGCTCTATCGTTCTCTCAATCAACTCTTCTACATGCCAGTCTCGATTTAATAGCTGGAAGGCAGATGGAAATACATATTTATACTCTCTTTGCTTCCTGATCGTCTTTCGTAAATCTTCTGGTGCTGCCTCTCTTTACCTATCAAGAACGTTCCATGAACTGCAATCTTCAGCAATCTTCAGCAATCTTCAGTCTTCTTCTCGGCTAACGCAACGACCCTCGGTGCTACTTATGGCCACAGAGCTTGGTGGGTTGAAGAGGAAAGAGAAAGCCCTTCACATTCAAAGGAACTATTTACTCGTTCGAACTGACTGCCTTTCATGATCATGTTTGTACCTGTTGAACGCGCGCCCTTGTGGCTACCATTTGTACGTAGGAGATTCGAGATTATTTGTTTGCTCGCTAGGTCTGTTACGTGTTGCCTCCCTCTACTCTCTCCTCCCCCTCGTCCTTCCGTCTACAATTTCACCTTCACCATACATCTCTGCCATCTTCTCTTTCGCGTCATCATCTCCTTTACTATCTACAATGCCTCAATTTACACTCGAAAGCCAACGTCAACAGCAGTGAGTCAACTTTCAGTGGTGCTCTTCGCTCCCTCTACTGCCACCCACCCACTCATGATCTAAACCAAAGAGGCAAAGCGAATCAAGCTAACAAGCACATAGCATAGACCTGAGCTTTTCACCATGCCTTTACCAGATTACATGTTCATTCTTTTCCAAGACAGAATAGGTCATTACACCCTCATCAACTGGCCAACCCTTCCCCTCGACAGCGACTTCATTAGTTACTTTGCCATCGTTGACAACGTCGAGACACTGGTACCCGTCTTGATTGGGGCCCTTGCCGATGGAGTCTGGCAGAATTCGTTCAACGGCAACATTGAGTACATTGTCGTAATGCCGACTGAGCCTGAGCGAGCCGACGACAACAATGAACAGTACAGCATACCAAGAACATACAGAGTGACATAGCAACTAACGAGGTCCATAGGTCGTCTTGAATCCTCCATGCGCAGCAATATCGAAAACGGAGCCTGTGTGGGATTCAGAAGAAGGGCAATACCTGGCGTTCACGGGGACGGTTGGAAAAAATGTGCTTCGCTTCTACGAGTCTCTCCGTGAGAATCTTATGCCTCAGTTCATCTGGGCGCCTGATCTTTTTATGAGAACACGTCGAGTCCTTGGTGGTGTAAAGCCTATGCTTGAGGCTGAGTTTGCTGTACTGTTGAGAAGACGTCGATGGTGCTGTATTCTTGTGATCCTCTCGTTCTACGTTGTGTCGATTCTTGCTTGTCGCCGGTAGCCCATGTTTTTGCATCTTGTGCTTCTCTGAGCAAGGTGTCCTACAAAATACGGCCACGCCAGTACAGAGGTACATGAACTTAACACCCTTCATCGCTGGCACATAGTCTGTCGGCCGTCTACTGACATATGGATCAAATCGCTCGCTGGGGGTTTTCTCTCCACCTTTACTTCGTCAGGAGTTCGCTGTCCTGGCTGCTTCTTAGAAGAAGATACTCGAAACTATCTCTTGTTTGCTCGCTAGGTCTGTTACGCGTTGCCTCCCTCTTCCCTCTCTCTCTCCCTCACGCTTTTCCCGCCAACTAAGCTTCGTTTCTAGCACCACTTATCTATCATCTCTCCTTTTCCTTCTACTCAAATGTGACAACCTCACAAGCCGGAAAATATGGACAACAGTGAGTTGTTTCCCAGTGCTGATACGCACTCTGCACTCCCTCTGCCTCTGCCCACCACAATCTCATTCGACACCAAATCTGTGGAAGCAAACGGGCAAAGAATCTCGCATAGCCCGAGATACTCGCGATGGGACGATTCTACCTGCTCATTGTCTACCGAAACAGAGAGGGCTCTTTTGCTCTCAGAAACCGACTCAATCTCCCAGCGGACGGGGAGATCACCGGGAGGATTATCGTGGTAGACAACATACCAGCCCTCGTGCGCTTGCTCCTCAGTATTACTGCTGATGGGCGCTACCGTTCATCATTCAATGGGACTGTTCGTTACTCTCTACAGCTTGGGCCGACCACGATACGAATCGTGCCGGCTCGGCGTGAGCAGCAGCCCAGCTCTCATGGTGCAGGGTATAGCACACCAAGGACCTACAAAGTACTACGGCTGCTAATGAAGTTGTTAGATCATTCGAGGAATAAAGGGATACCAGTCATGTGGCCGCTACAATCTCACCATTCTCTCGCGAGTCCCGATCTAAAATGATCTTGCGATGTCTCACAACCCGCCTTGATTGGCGCATCAATCGAAGAATGGTGTGGTTGGGCATCTCTTTGCAGGATTGCGCAAGAATCGACCTAGAAATTGGAGATCCACAAGGCGAGGCTCTATGGGATATGGATGTTGATTAACTTAGATGAATTATATAATAGCAATGAGCTAAAGATCTAACTGGTAAGGCCAGAGCTACGCACATAGGCCGCAAGAGTGAACCTGTCAAGAGCTAGCCTTACTCTGCGACTGCAATAAGTCCCTCGCGGGCCCAACGAACGTCTTCCTTGCCCGAAACACCCAGTCCACTAGAAGTAGTAGACAAACACCCAGGAAGACAGGGCCAGACCAGTTCATGTTCGCAGCCGTGACCGGGATCTGCGTTGGAAAGGGCACAAAGACGCAGACAAAGATCCCGAAGAGCAGGGCGAAGATATTGATCGGCATGCCGAAACGGCCGAGGGACCAGGGCCCGAACTGGATCGGGCCTCGGCTCGTGTCTAGCCGGCGGATGATCATCATGACGATTGGGATGAGGTATGAGACGTAGAGGGAGCTGGTCGAAAGAGCGAGGATGGCGCTGAGGGCTGTTGTTGAGGCGACGTTGATCACGGAGAGGATGACGACGGCGCCGCAGACGAGTTCGATGGCGCGTTTTGGGACGCGGTGTTTGCGGTCAACCTACTTGGTGTTAGTGAACGAGCAGTAGAGCAGGGGATTGAGACTGACGTGGGCGAAGTATGCTGAGAATGGTAGCCCCATGTCGCGGGCGAAAGCCCAGGTAAGTCGCGAGACGGATGCAACTACGCCGACGTTGGAGACCAAGCCGATGAGTGAGATGCATGCTTGCATGGCGGTGGTTGCGCCAACAGACCTTGTGGCCTGCTTGAAAATACCGATGATGGGGAAAATGTATGAAGGACTTAAGGCTTCATTGATGTTGCCGATGCAGAAGAGAATGACGAGAAGGAAGACGAAAGCCATCGAGCCGTTGATGGCGATTGTTTGGACCAGGATGCGTGGGATGACGACTGCTGGATTGCGCACTTCCTCGCTCATGTGGATGGCACCGTCAAAGCCTGGTGGATATAATGGTCAGCTTCTCTAGAGGATGCAGCAGGAGGTTTGATACACTCACCCAAGAAGCAGTAGGTGACGGTCAACATGCCAAGACACCAAGCAATGCCACCTGACTGCCAACCTTCTTCTGTGGTCAACAACTCTGTGAACACGAAAGCCGAGGTACTGCGACGGGAAAGGAGCACTAGCGGCACAACAATGGCAATGAAGAAGGCGATGTGCATAATGCCACCGAGCATCTGAAGAGCGGGGATGATCTTGATGCCGTACACGTTGACAAGACCAGAGAAGATCACAATCGCCCACATGATTAGCGTGCCATGCCACTGCTGAGGCACATAGCCTGGATTGTTCAACATGACCATTCCCTGAATCTGCGTGGCCACCAGATAGCAGATACTCGTTACCGCGGCCTGCCACCCAAAGACCGTGATCCATCCTTGCATCCAAGTGGTAAACGCTCGTATCCGTGGTGGTGCCAGCACTGCTGTCCAGTGGTACTGGGCTCCGGCCAGTGGACAAATGGAAGACAGTTCAGCCAGCGAAAGCGCCATCGCCATTGTGCCTATGATGGACAGAACCATGCCCCAGACGAGGCCTGCTGGCCCTCCATTGACAATTCCCGCCTCGAACCCACTGCAAGGACGTCAGACTCAACTGTGTCAAGGGAATGTGTGTCAGTGCTCACTTGGCAATGGACTCCCACGACGAGAGCAAGGTGACTGAAAGGGATAAGATGGATAATGACCCAAAACTCCTCTAGAAGTGCAGATCTCATCAGAATCTCGTGTTTGATCGCCACGGGCAGGGTTCTTCTTACATCCAAGCGTTTCCCGCTCGACCTAGACGTCGACACTCCACCATTGAACCCTCCATCAGACGCTGAATGACTATTCGGATGATCCCAGAAGACACTGAGTTGGGTCGGGGACTTGACGTCCAACCGACCCATTTCGATGCCACCGCTCGCCATGGCGATGGACGGGAATGCCCCAGTGGAACGACCAGGGTGACTCTGAAACGAACCTCGGCTTTTTCCCAGTCGGAATGCGACTTCAGCGCGAAGATTGACTCGCTCCTTCACGATCCATCGAATTTGCCGGATATATGTAAGTCAAAAGGCCTTGCTCGACGAAAGATAAGCAAAAGGTTCGCTCGCTAGTGAGGAGAGCAACCGCATAATGCGGAGCTTGGTGCGGCATCGCATCTACCTCGCGCACGAGCTCCTGACTATCTGGGAGGTGGCGGCTGCATCGAACTTCTAGCGAGCGAGGAACAGGCTGGAAGTGGCTCTATTGTGTTCTGATTTGTTCGAAAGGGCACTGGTATCTGACGCCACGCCTGATCGAGAGGCACCGGGATACGATGATTCGGTGAAGGCCGAGACTAAATATACTAAAACTCCTAGTTTCTGGCCATGGGCGTTTGAGTTAAGTGTCAACCACGCGTTCCCCGCCATTCCATGAAATGTACGAGCTGATAAGCTTTCAACTTCATCCACATGCCGAGAATCGATCAGAATGCTGCTTTGAACGAATAACATGGCTAATAGCAAGCACCTATATTCAACAGGCTGCTTCCAAACCACCTATATCTTATTCCCACAACTACAATAATTACTGCGAGCCTTCTCCTTAATCAATGCCGAAGCCAACTTCTCCTCCCAGTGAAACCGTAACTCCACAAATTGACAGGGTCCATGGTGCAGTAGGGCACAGGCCCCTCAGTGGCACTCCGACGGGCCTCCGACGATTCGAGACGGGAATTTTACGCGATCAAGATTGGTCATAGAATTTTTGATAATGTGAGAGAAGACCAATGAAGCTGCGAACTGGGCTGACAACTGCATTCTCCAGGGTTCAGGGGTATGTACATCGTGTGTGCACTGCCGACGATGCCTTCACAGGACAGACCCACCGATTGAATCATTCGCCTTATACCTAGAGACGATCTGCGATCTGCGATCTCTCATCCACTTCGACTTCTGGTCGCTCTCTTCTCGCGGAGCCCCAGAATTGATTCCTCGCCTGACTATGGCGGGCACCCTGCCTCCGCTGTTTGAGATTACTGACAGCGACCATGGAGGGTATGCGGCGGTTGCAGTCTATACGTTGCTGGTGTTGACGGCGGTGATTGTTGCTGTTCGCCTGTTCACTCGGTGGTTCCTCTCACGCGTGGTGCATCCCGATGATATCCTGCTAGCAGTTTCTACGGTATGGTCTACGTCTCGCAGCGCCCAGAAGAATTTGCTACTAAGCACTCCGACGACACAGCTACTTGGAATAATACAGAGCATACTGGTCCAGTTCGCCATCTCCAATGGACTCGGCCGGAAGCTGTCCACGATGAAAGATAACCAACTTGCGCGGTTTCTGAAGGTAGGCACATTCGTTTTACAGCCCACATAATCCGTGTTGCTGCAACGAAATCTCCCAATGGTGGCTAATTACTTGCAGTACGAATACGCAGCCCAGATCCTTCTCATCGCGACAATAGCGCTTAGCAAGCTCTCCCTCGGTCTACTATTTAAAAGCTTGATGACTTCGCGTCGGTCACTACTCGCAAGCCAGGTCCTAATTGGTGTCATCGTCGCATGGGCAGTAGCCTCAATACTTGCATTGGCTTTGCGCTGTTCCATATCAGCGCCCTGGCAGTGGAACCAGGCGTCTCAGTGTATTGACCAGGTGAGACTACGGCTCAGGACTCAGTTCCTTCGCTGGAAATCGGTTGCTAATTCTGTTCGTCACAGACAGCGCTTTTCCAAGCTATTGCGGCATTCAATATTATCACAGACATTGCGTTGGTGGTACTGCCGTGTTTTATGCTCCGCAAAGTTCAACTGTCACGATGGAAACGGTTCAGGATCATGGCAATGCTTGCCAGTAGAGCCCTGTAAGTCGAACCTATCCGTGATATTGACTCTGATATTGACAGAACCAGGGTATGTATAGCGACGGGAATTGAAGTTCACTACAACATCCTCATGTTGAAAGCGTCTGATATCCCATGTGAGTCTCACCGGGCCGTCACATTTACTTGGCCAGGTTTGACCAGAAGCAGGGGCGAGCACCAACTCCACTATCTGGGACCAGTAAGTACCGACCTCCCCCATATTACCTTACTTCCTCAGAATCCAAGATCTGACACCCTTCTAGAGTAATGATGAACCTCAGCATAATGACAACAGCCCTCCCATCCCTCGGCCGCCTCATCATCGAGCTCCAGCCCAGCGTCTACGCCTACACCATCAAAGAAGAGGATCCCACAAATCCACGATCCCCAACCGACAGGTACACATTCTCGACGATGGTGAAGTCACAGAGCCACGACAATCGCGCGGAGGATACGGTCTTTCCGGGGACGTCGGCTCAGGTTACCAGTGGATGGCGCGGGGTGAGCAAGGATGATGCTGAGAGTACGGAGGGGTTGGTTAGGGACTCGGTGCGGCAGAATGTTATACAGCAGACGATTCATTTTGAGGTTCATTCTGTTGTGGAGCATTAATTTGGGGGGTTTGTTGGTTCTTTACGTATATTGGTAATGAAATGATCTTGAACTTGAACTTCCCCACGGTTATAGGGACTCAGAACCGTTGTTATTCTATCAACATGATAACCCAGAAAGAGAAAGTGAGTGCCGTCCACGAATTAACAAAGACGAATTAGAACGCATCGATCATCAAAAATACACTGTACAGATCTCTCTCCCAGCACCATAGCCCCGATCACGGTGTATGAGTATTCATCTCCTGAGGCACACCACTCTGTCCAGACGCTGAGATCTGCGGCTGTGTCTGCTCCAACACAACAGCATAGAACTTCCCCTCCTCCGAAGTATCATGATAGGGCCCAGCAGAGAGAACCGCCCTAAAAATGTCAGCTGCCAGCACTATCCACACTGCTATTCAACATCCAATCAAGAAAATGGATTCAAACAAGGAAAGAAGATGCACATACCACCCCTTATACTTCGGCTGATTGAAAATATCAGTAAAAACCTTCAGAATCCGCAGCGGCAGCTCCAGGATAGACGGGAGCTCTGGCCCGTCCCCGCAGATGGGTAGACCCAGCTTGTTGACGGGGAGGTAGACGATCTCGGCCGTGTTCTGCGGGTTGCGCGTTTCCTGGAAGATCAGGAGGCGGCGGGGTGGGTGGGATGGTCTGCTCATGTTTCTGATGTTGGTCAGATAGGAGTATGGACTTGTATAGATAGTCCTGACTGCAGCGCGACGTCTTGTGTCTTGTCCTTGTGATGGGTGTATTGCCCGATTGGTGAGGACTGCAGATCTTGTATCTGTCTCTCTGATACTCGCGCCTGTACTGCGTCATGAGTATGTGTTCGTCAGACATGATCGCCGTTGGTACAGCCTTATCTGATCTTACCGGTGCTGGCTGTGCTTGTGACTGCTGCAGGGCGTACAGAACGCGCCAGGCGTTGCTTATCGCGTCTGATCGGCGAACGATTACCGACGGAGACCGGGGCGCGGGGCAGGGGATGGCGATGCAGTCCGTAGCTGTGCTCTTCTCCTCGCGAGTTGAGTGAGGTGGATAAGGAGAAAGTGAAGTCGCTCGATAGAATGTCTTCGGCTGGATACTGAGTACTGTTGGTTGGATTGTTGGTAGACGCGATGTTGTCTTTCTTGTTGGAGTGGGGTTTCACGGGATGATCAACACGGGATTGCGAGTCGATGCACCCTCTATATCGCTATTACTATAGAGGTTGGTTATCTCTCGTATGAAGAATGATTCCTTTTCCTAGCTGCCGCTATGTGCCTAGATAATTCTATTTGTAGCTTCTGGACTTATTGGCGTATCTACCACATGCTGTGCACAAGGAAACTGCCAGCTTGCAGTGGGTTTACATTCCTGAAGATGTGTATAGCGCTGGACAACTATGGATCAACCATGAGTATATTAAGAAAGAAGGACATATCAAAGAAAGAAAATACATTGGGTATCATGAGAAAAGAAAGGAGCGACCAGAAATAAACACATGTACATAGTCTGTAACAGCACCTCAGATCAAGCATCAAGCTCACCATCCAGCACCCGCCTCGCCGCATCAAGTCGTCGCCGCAGCACGCGAGCTGCCTTGTGGTCCGGATCAGGCGAGGTGGTAATAGCCTGCAGATCCATGCAGACATTACCCAGGCTCTGGAAGAGTTGCTCCAGCATCTGGGTGTCGTCATCGTTGATGCCGCCGGAGGTTGGGGAGGTTGGCATCGCTGATGCTGCGCGGACAGTTGAGACGAGTGATGAGACGAGCGAGGTGGGTGTTGCTGAGCCGGTTGTTGCTGATGAAGAACGGCCAGTTGGGTCTGTCGCTTGTGGGGACTGAGGCTCGTCACCTGTTTGTGTGGCGTTGCTGTCTTCGCGCGGGCCACGGGGTGTCTCGGAGCGATCCGTCTCGATGATGGGGTTGTTGTGGTGGTCTGGGACATGGCGATGGCGGAGTTCTGGGGTGGTTAATTTGTGCTGGGAGACTTGATATGATTCAAACTCACCATGATTGAACCGACGGTCCCAGTAGAGAAGGTCGTCTTCGTCTTCTGTTAGAGGTTCGCCCTCGCCTTCGGTAGCGGTAGCAAAGGTCGCCACGGTCGAGTCGGACATGGCACTGTTGGTGCGAGTATGTCCAACAGACCGGGTGGGCCGAGTTGTCTCATTAGACTCGTGAGAACTGTTACTCTCACGACGGAGTTGGCGTGTATAGTTGCCCAACGCGCTATGGAGAATGAAATGCTCGTAGTCGAAAGCATCCTCTCGTTCTTCGTGGGGCAGTCCCTCGGCAGGAGGAAATTCTTCCCAGGGGCTCTCCAGGTCCTCGTCGAGGGGCTCGCGCAAGATCTCATCTAGCGCTTCGCGGTCGATGTCGCCGTCCTCGTAATCGCCCTCCTCGGCATCTTCGTACATGCTGTCGGCCGCTGATTGCCTGCCATCATACTCGCCGGTCTCCTGGTGATGGCCAGCGTCCGAGGTGTAAGTTGCCCCAGGCTGTTCCAAGGGACTATCATCGCGCTGGGTGCTATCACGATGCACACTCTGTTCTCGACTCCGACTCCCCTCGTTCTGCACCTGACTCTCACGAGTATACTCTGAGCTTCCATCCCGTCTCACGGTAGACCCGCGACTGCTACGCCCATCGCGGAGCTCCAGCGCATTCTGGTACCAAGGATCAGCGGCCGTCAACGGGCTGGGCGTGCGCAAGCTCTGAAGACTGCGCCGGCGGAGGTTATCCTCCTGCGTGCGAACCTTCAGCGAAGAGATCTTGATGTGGAGACCCTTCATCTGGTACTGCAAGTCGCGCACCTGGAGCTGAGACTGGGCGCGGCTGGGCGGGCCATAGGAGCTGTAGATAGGGCTGAAATTGCCCGGGTTGGACTTGGATTCGTCTTCTGCAGAGATTCCCAGGCCCTTGGGCGATTCCTCTGTCGGACTGGTCTCTGGAGACTCCTCGGGCACTGGGGATTGAATCGGATCTGGTGACCGGGCTTGTTCCATTTGCGGCTGCCTCATAGATGAGATTGATGCCCGGTGTGTCAGGTATGCCCTCGTAGGCTCGTACTGGAATGTGCGTTCGTCGTTGTGGAAGCTGGACACACTGCTTGATCCCATTGCACTAACAGACCGGGAGATCCCCTTTGTATCGGTCGACAGGTTGGTCTCGGGAGGGAAATTGGTCTCGCTGTGCACTCGCGAATGACGGTTATTCGAGGCATCCTGCGCGGGAAGTAATGACTGGCGTCGGAGCGCTGCGCCTTTGCGGTGAGAAATTGATCGATAGAGTCCTCCTGGCTGATGAGGTCCAAGCGGTTGGTTATTCCCTGGGGATGACGGCGATGGCGAAGGCGTGAGTCGCACCGACGAGCGAGCGCGGTTGAGATTGCCCTCCATCAACTATGACAAGTCAGTCCAGATCGAAAGTCAGGAGAGCGTGGAATTGCCTACTGTCAATCGCCTCTTGGCATTCTCCAGGATCCTCTCAGCTTCACTGCTCAGAATCGCAGACGAAAACTCGTCTCCAGGACCCTTCCCCTTGGCAGCAGATGCTATGGCACTGCTATCAGGCAGAACCGTCTTGAGTTCTTCCTCATTGCTGGGAGTATTCACTCCACCCGAAAGATTTGGCGACACATCCTGCGCATATGACGGGGAGGACACCTCCCTCGAGCTCGACACACGAGCACTCCCCGCACTAACAGTCGAGCTGGAGCTACTCCAAGCATTGTCCTGGGGTCCCGCGGTCACCAATTCCTCCCGAATAATTGGAGAACTGGCAAGGCCCTGCTCGTGCACCGCAGTAGATCCAGACCCAGATCCAGAGCCTGAGCCCGACCCATTCTGCTCCTCAAAGCCACCCAGCCGCGAGGGCGACAACTCCTCCCCGATATCCGACAGCCGCCGACTGGCATTCACCTCCTCGTGGGACCAGGCATGCCGGGAAAAATTTTTCTTGGCCCGGCCCCCGGCGGCGTTGGGATCAGCCGGGTTGTTGCTGTTATAGCGCGCGTTCAGGTTGGAGAGGTAGACGAGTTGGGACGGCGGGGAGGGAGTCTGCGATTCGCGTTCGCTGCCGTTGTAGGGCAGGATCATGTCCGGGTCGGTCAAGGTGAGGGAGGGCATGCGTGGCGGGGTGGCCCTGGGCCTGGCGTGGAATGTGTGGGTTGTAGATGAGTGGAATGTAGGGGTGGAAGGGAAGAGAGAGTCGGTGATGATGTCCTGGCAGGTTCAATCGCGAACCCTGAAAAAGCTGCCCCTAACGGGCGCGGTGGATGGGGTTTAGCGTGGTTAGCGTACTTTGATCATTACCTGATTTGGTTGGCATTGGTTGAAGATATTCACAGCTTGGATCTGGTTGATTTGTGATTGTTGTCTCTTGTGGCTGCCATGTAGACAGGGCTGAGATGAGCTGACGAGTCAACTATTGCGCTTACAATTGGATTGTCTCTTGACCTGGAAATCTGATAGATCACTCCATTCATCAATAGCTGATACAGATGCTGCTATAGAGTTTAGCTCGTCGCGTGTTTAATTACCTCCACTTGGTCGTGAGTTCTACCAAACATCGGCAATTACTAGTACTCCTGATGATCCTGTCATCATGGTTGCTACTCATATGATTCTATCCTCAAGTTGCTATATCAAGAGACAAATATAAATGCTTTCGTCTCCATGTCTATAAATATTCCTAGTGTTGATATTACCATTTACTGGAACAACCCCTGAGAGCCGCGTCTCGATCCATGGTATCCACCAAGTGGAGACTCATTTCCAGAACATCATCAACATAGAATCACTCGGTATATGCTTTTATGAGTCTCACAACGCCTTCACATGAAATTATACAAATCAACCCCATTGCTCTGCTCACAGCTTCTGCAACAGAATCTTCGCCCCGCTGCTCGCTGGCCCAGGCTTCTTCTCATCTTTACCCGCAGCCGCAGCCTTCTCCAAGGCCTTCTTGTTTATCTTGAGCGTCTTGAGCAATTCGCTCTTCTTTTCAAACTCGTCCGACTCGGTCAGTGCAACAATCACGAATGTATTGGATCCAGTTGCCCATTCCATCACCTCGTCGCCGATCTGCTCGTACAACAGACCGTGGAAGTTCAGCGGAGGCTGGACCTTCTCGACGGTCTTTGTTTCGGGGTTGAAGCGGCCACCTTGCACGAGCGACTTGAGCAGACGGCCCACGGCGGCTGAGTCGCGGGTTTCAGACTTGGTTATCGCGGCTTCAGCAACGGCAGATAGGGCAGCGCTCTTGTCACCGTCTGCTTCAAAAAGCACCTCAGCGATGAATTGACATCCGAATGTAGTGTCAAGTAATGACTCTGCGCGAGCGGCGATGAATGCGAGAAGGGTGGGCGAAGCAGCCTTGGCCAATTCCTGACGGCGGATAGCTGGGTCCTTCTTTGAGGTCTGCTGGCGAATCTCGCGAATCTCCTTCAGCACAGCTTGATCCGATTCGGGCAGAAGCCACTTCACACGGTCACCGGCGAATGGGAATAGCACAGGGATACGGGCAGTCAGATCGTTGACCTGGAAAAGCAACTCCTCATTGCGGGCTTCCTCCGTCTCGTTCTGGTTCAGAAGCTCGGTGAAGATAGACTTGGAACTGAGCTTTGTATCATCGATCACCTCGTATGCGGCAAGCAGAACCATGTGTCCGTTTAAGTCACCGGCCATCATCTTGACGGTATCACGGTAGAACCGCAGGAGCAGTTTGCGGTCCTTAGCATTGGCGTATGCCAGACACAGACACATCAAACGCGACCCGGACTGTGTGAAAGCCAAGTTCTTAACCAGATCTCCCTCCTCGTCGCCCTTGAGCAACTCAATGAATTCGTTCGCCTCGGTGCTGCCAGGCTTGGTGCTGAGGAAGTACTGCAGCATGGCGTCGTGGAGCATGGTGAAACCAGTGGTCTTCTTCTGGACCAGCTGGTTGATCAGCTCATGCAGGTAGTGCAGGATAGGCGCCCGTTTCTCTGGATGAGCTTCCAAGATCTTGGGCAAGTCGGACGATTTCTCGGTGTCATCCTGGAAAACAACGAACTCTGTACCGTACCACTCTCGCAGAAGTCGTGTACGCTGCGCTTTTGTCGCAACTGTCCGGTAGATATCGTCCAGAATCCATGAACCCTCAGGGTGTCGAATTAGCCGCTTGACATGGCCGTAGAACTCGGGAATGATCAAATCCCGGATCTCGGCATCGCCATGCACGATCAACTTGCCCACCAAGAATTTTCCGTAGCGGCTCTGTGCCAGTTCGTTGTAACTTCCCTTCAACTCCTGTGCGATCTGCTTCCGCTGCTCGACATTTGCGTATTTCAAAGCTGTCTGAATGACTCGGACGGAATCGTGCTTGAACACAAAGTCCCGAACACGGCCAGTAATGATTTCGAAGAGTTCCTTGATGAGTTTCTTGCGTTGCTCGAGAGGGACGTGAGACTTGCGGCGCAACTGCTCCCAGAGCTTCTTCGAGCGGGCGATCGTATCGGCGTTAGGCTTAGCGGCCTTGCGCTCCTGTTGGAGAGCTTTTTGCTTCGCATGGGACTCGCGAGACGAATTGCCTATAAGAAAATCTGTTAGCCATCGGCCAGTATACGGTAAAACCGACAGCCATACTTTTGGCCTCCATGGCACCCTGCTGTTGCTTCCCATCCTTTGCACCAGTCTTCTTGTCCAACTTCGCAGCCTTCTTCTCTTCCTCACTGTCCCCCTCCTCCTCCTCCTCCTCCTCATCGCTCACGTCCTCCATATCGACATCGTCCTCCGGCAGCTCGTCGAGAGCGTCGAGATCGTCATCTCCGGAATCCGAAACATTGTCGATATCGAACTCGTCCTCGTCTTCGGACTCCTCTTGGACCTTCTTCTTCGAGATTTTCTTGTCGCTCTTCTCCGACCTAATCTCCTTTTTCGAACTGCCCTTCTTTACAGGCGCAGCAGGCTTGGACTTCTTCACAGGTGCGGAACCCTGCTTGGTTTTTGTCCGCTTTCCATTGCGGTCTTCGGCCGCCTCGACGTAGCGCTTGACTCCAGCCATGGTGATAGAAAGGTGCGGCGACTGAAAATCCGGTCAATGCACCGAAATTCAACTGGAAATCTGGTTGTTCACGAGCTTATGATGCTCGTGGTGCTAGAAGATAATTTTTTGGCTGCGGGCGGAGGAAGTTTTTTTGCCGGTGTTTGCACAGTTTGCATTGATAAGGGCACACTGCGCCGGCCATATGAATTGTGTCCTGCTCTTCTGATCCTAATTGAATTCTATTCTTGATTGGAGATGAATGGCATGCAGAGCATGACGGGCGTGTAACATTATCAGAACATTATCAGTTCGTGTGGCGTATATAGGCCCTCTCTAAAGTATGTTCAAACGAGGGCGTGATCTGGATATGCAACGGCCATGGAGGATGATCGTCCGAGTCCAGAGACATAAGAAAAAAAAAACACACGAACAACAGCATCGCCTCTTCCTCATCATCGGAGGGTGCAGTCGTGCTCACCAACGAAGGATACTGGCATGGATATCACGCCGATCGAAACAATATTTGTGCGAGTCATACAAATATAACCCAGCCGGAACGCCCATAGATCAAACCCTCATCAACGAATGTCATCAGTCATGCACGCTTAGTCGCCGTTCTCAGCTGTAGGTGTGACAACAGGTGTCGGCCCTTTCATAGCGCTGAGTTCGGATCCACCTCCGCTTTGCCCACGCTTCCTGCCAGGAATGTGGAATCCAAAGGACGTAGACTTGTTGCCAGATTGCGATGCATCGTTCGAGTCGCCGAATCGTGCGAAAATGCCCTTCTTTTTCGGCTTCGCCTCGTCGTTCAAGCCCACGTCCTCGAACTTCTCTTCTTCCATTGAGTCGGGCTTGTCGAATGTGCTGGAGCGCGTGGCTGAGGAGTTGATGCGGGAGAAGCGGGAGTCGAGTGAGGTTCGGGAGGGGGCGGCGTCGGGGTGTGCGACTGGGGAGCGGGCGGAGATGTCCTGGAACGAGTCAGTGGCGGTTGCGCTAGACACTGGAGACTGTGGAGTTGCTGGGGACCGTACGAAGGAGCGACGATAGGAGTCGAATGATTCGCGCGATATTGAGAACGGTTCGTTCTCGTCGACGAGGTCGCGGTGGTTTGAGGAGCGCGCGGACCCGGGGTACCGTCGCCAGAAGCTTTTCTGCTCAGGAGGAGAAGGCTGCTCATTGTTAGCAGGAGGCCTTCGCAATGGATCGCATAGCGCATGCGCAGGGAATCACATACCGGAAGATAGACGCCGCTGTCGTTGACGACTGTGAGATCGAGAGTTAGCAGACAGTTCCATCGGCAATGTCAGACCGCATCTTGTCTCAGAGGGTCAAGAAAGCAATCATACCACTCAATTTGTACTCATTGGGCTCTCTATCCTGGCTCGAGCGAATGCTGATCGGAGTAGGGCCGGGTCGTGAGTTGGGCGCCAGATGGTTCTCGTCGAAGCCATCCGCCTCCCCGCCATTGGGTTGGTTCTTTTTGCTGAGGAAATTGCGGAACGGGGTCATGGTGAGAGGTGAGGAATCTCACGATGGAGAATGACTGAAAGAAGCATGGAGCCCCGGATGGAGAGGACATGGGGCTTCACATGATCAGACACCGAGATACAGTAGTCGCCCAATCGACCAGTCGCTGCCCGCGAATCCGGGCGGGGCCCTACGTCATGCAATGGTCCTTCGATCGACGACTTCATCCAACTTGGATACATTTCAGGGCTGTGGCCAAAGATGAACCACTAAGATCAATACAAATCATTTTGCAAACCAGTTGATTCTGATCTTTGAACACTTGACCCAGTTCCTGATTCTCCACCCCCGCAATCCATTGGCATACAAGCCATTGGAGTGTGACAACCCACTGTTGTCTATCCTTTTCTCTTTAACAAACCTATGACCAACTAACACTAGTTTTTGCTTCATTGACAAGATGAACTCTGATCCTAAGGTTACCAAAAGACTCGACCATTCGAGTTCACACGGCTCCACGGGACTTCAAATTGGCATCCGAACTATACTTGGAACCTACTTTACTATGTTCATGGGACAGCGATTCGGGTATACCGATGCTACAGATGGCGTAGGTCGCATATTGTCTGTTTATGACACCATAAGTCAAACATAAGTATCTTCCCTTCTCTTGCTCTGCCACTATTATCTCCCCTGATTAGACCCTGACCCCGGGAGTTCCATCAAGTCTCTTCAACCTAGGATCTAAGTCATACCAGTTCTGCAATCTTTGCCTAGTATGTGTCCTTCAAATCTAGTTCAACGTCACATTCAATCATCTAACTGCTCCCAGGACTCCTCGGTTCAATGATGGCAACAGACGCTGAAAGACTTGCTATCTGGAGAAACCAGCTGGACAGGCTTGCACTGGGCTCTTGGGACGAGCTTAACACAGTATCGACAAACACGGAGCAAGATTCCGACCAGGCATTCTCCGAACATACTGTCTCAGAGCCTCCGTCATATCATTCGGACGAGGATGAAATAACCGAGGAAGATCCTGATCTGACGCTTCCCGAATATACGGATTCAGAGCCTCCTCCTCCGTACTATTCGGATGAGGATGAGATTGCCGAGGGAGATTCCGATCTGGTGTCTTCCGAATACCCCTTCCTCGTACTACGATGACGTGGATGATCTTGCAGAACCGAAAGCTGAAGAAATCCTATTCAAGGCCCGTGAGCTGCAATATACCATTCTGAAAAGAGTGTTTGTTATACTCTACTGTGTTGTGTGTATATGCATCTGGCGTTGCAAGCCCAAGCTTGAGATTAAATGGATGAAAAGCTATTCTTGAACGACGTATAGAAACGAGACACCTGCAATTACCAGCCAGACGCCAAGTCCGTCGGACGAGACGACCAGAAATGAATCTCCACGCAGCTTTAATGAGCTTTTGCACGACGTGATACCCCCAGAGCAGCCACAGCCGAACAATGTCCAGCCCTGAGAAAGAGATACGACATAAACTACAAGTCCACTCGCTAGCACGAGTGACTTCATTATCATGGGAATAGCTTGTGACACTGGTCGGTGTATTGTGTTTTGCAGAAGCTTCATTTCAGGTGGGAGTTGTGCAAGTCGAAGGTGGAGGTTGCTATGGAGAGAAGAGGTTATGGACGTGGATGAGGTTGCAACTCACTTAGGCTTTGTTCTACTCGTACTTTTGCTTCTTCAGTTATTTCGAGAGAGAGCAATTAGCAATTACCCGTGCGATTTTGCGTCTATAGAGTTGGCATCTCTCTTCAATTTTTGCATTCTCATGCGGGTGTCTGTCCAACTCATAGATATTGGTCTCTGCGCGTCTCTGAAATGTGCGCACAGGGCCCTACCTCCTACGTAGTTTAGAACACGAGCCGCATCCGGAGCTAATGCTAAGCCACTCTCATATGAGAATGGAAGGGAAAAAGAGCCGCTTAACGACGCTAATGCCCTACGCCCCTAGAAGTAAAGCAAAAGTACTGCCCGACGACAATCACCACTAGAACCTGAAAACCTGTGAAATTAACGTAAATGATCTGACGTATCTGCAGCTGGCTGTGTTGAACAAGGATACGATCATCACGAACACGAGATTTTAGCACAGTGAAATTGCGATCGGATCGACATGTCAACACGAGATTTAGTCAAGTGCCATGGCAGTGCATCTATGTATATTGTTTCCAAGAATAGCCTGGCCTTAGTATAAATACATCCTCGCTTCTCCATATAACACCAACGATATCCAACCTCTACACTCTGAACTGTCTACAAAAACACATCCAGCAATATGAAGAGCCTCCTTCTTTGCTCACTGGCACTCTTCGGACTTGCCCAGGCAAGCGTTATTTCACATCTTCCGAACAAGATCGCCAGCCGTTCCTCAAACAGCACCATTTGCTCAAATCCTGTACCGAACTCATGCACTTTCTACCCCTCCTGCCTCGAGTCACGACTCCATTGCGGCGCTGACGGCTACCCGATCGGCTACGGCCTCCACTATTGCGACCTTTTTACGAATGCACGCTCTCAAATGTCCTCAGAAGGTCAGGCTTGGGTGACGAACACCATGCTATGCCTGCAGCGCGCCCTTGTTCCATATGGCACGGGACAGAAGTCGACAACCTGCTCAGCACTGAAGGACTACGCGTTCGGAACACATCCATCGTGCTACATCGACAGCGGCGTCTGTACACTGCCTCCATCGGACTGGGCCATTATAGTCAACACCGTTGGTTTGTCGGACCTGTTTAGCAGCTGGGATGCATTTAAGGCAACAATGGAGACCGCGGGAGTTTGCGGTGCATTCTATGCGTGGTTGATTGAGAGTGGCTATATTACTGTGCTTGCTGGGGAGGAAGCGGGATCTGCGATTGAGCAGACAGGCGAGGATATTTGGAATTGGGTAACTTCCTGGTGACAACAAGGACGCGAATTGATAGTATTAATATGTATGACATGCAAGGTATATTGTAACTAAACGGGGAATCAAAGATAGGAGCTATGCATTATGTCAGAATCAGATTGGCTTATAGTCGTCAGGTTACCCTTTATAGATTGGCAGCTACTGGATTGAAAGCAGTTCAGACTCTCTTTTGTTGTCGAATGCTGTGGATATCAACTATCCCGCTACACTGCTTTTGTTGGTCATGTGCCATTATGTGATTTTTTCTGTACTGGGAAGCACTGCATTTTTAGTTCGTTCTCTCAGGCAACAGCACCGTCAAGCCTTGGGTATCTCAGTTGAGAGAACTCGGCCTTGCAACTATGGCATCGGAGTCCGTTTGCAGTTCCTCCTTATTCTCCACAACGGCCAGTGTTTTTCTGTTTTCCCTTCTTCTCTTCCCTCGAGTCAGATGGGTCCAATCCAGTGGCTTCTGCTCTCCCTTCTTCGGACCCTCCAGCCTGGCTCACCGTGCCCCCTGCTATGGCATTTCACGAGTCATGACTTAGCCAATGTAGCAGTGCTACGCCTGTGATATCCCGGCCCCCACTCCACTCCGCCTGGCTCCCAACCCATACGCTCGTAAAAAACACATGACAAATGACGCTAGCTGGCTAGCACAGGCAGGTACAGGCCTGAAAACAATGCGGTAGCTAAGACCGAAGTCCGCCGAAGGAGACCATACCCACACGATCAACAAGGAACAACCTATGCCATTACAAATGAGTCTTAGTGGTATTAGACTATCAATCAGTTCGTCCGATGCTTAACGGGTTAAGCCGTGGGGTACCACCCCACTTTCAGTGACAGATAAAGAGAAGCCCTACCCAGAAGACATAATGCAGTAGTAGTTGCCGGAGACCGCCTCAGTCCCAACCCAATTTGCCGCAAGGACGGTCGCCGAGTCACTGGAGAATTTCTCTTCGATCCGGCCAAACGATTGGCATGGAGATACCCACGCGTCGACGGCGCAAGCCAGTCGTCGCTTGCACCGAGTGCAGAAGACGCAAAGTCCGATGTGACCGCGCGATCCCTTGCAGGCCATGCTCCAAGTCAGTACTTCCGAGTGTGTACAGCCATCTGTTGCCCGAATCGCGCGCGAACCATCATCCCGAGCCACCAATTTCATCGACCCAGGCTGGCCCGTCCAATTCATCATCCAAGGCGCTGTTCGGGTCCCCTCCGCCCATCACGAATCTGCCATCGCAAACGGACTATTCTACTCTGCCGACAGCAACCGTTGCCCAGATAGCCAAGTCCGCCAATCCCCCGCGGCCCATTCGACAGTGAAAGCTGTGATACCCTCACCAGCACATGCCTTTGGCAAACACCCTTGTCATCGAGCTGGACCGAGAATCTGTCCGGCTCGGAGCATCAGTTCACCGATGAAGCTGTTCTGGACGCTGGACCCTGACAAAAGGAATTGGACCGTTTCGAGCGACTGCAGTTTCTCCGCCGCCCTCCCCAAGACCTCGGGCCAGAGTTTCAGGAACTGCGCCCTTTATTGGAACGGTCACGCGAGTTCGAGGAGGAAAGGGTGACCCTGGACTGGCCGACTGACATCGCGTCCCCTGTGGACTGTCGTTGCCTGGTTCCTGACCGTGGGACTTGCGATCGCCTGGTAGACCTATATATGATCACCTTTGAATCGGTGGTCCACGTCATCCATATTCCGTCTTTTCTCCAAGACTACCGAAAATATTGGCAAGACCCATCGAGTGTGGGCGATCGTGTCGTGTGGAAAAAGCTGCTGGTAATGGCGGTGGGCGTGTTTTTCTGTTCCGGCTCTGCAGCGCTGCAGTCGCGCGCCGCAGCGTGGATCATGGGCGGCCACCGGTGGCTCGCCCGTCGCAGTGTGGAATGTGCCCAGTTTGATCTGGATGCGCTTCAAATCTGTTGTCTGTTGTTTGTAAATAGCCAGACCTCCCGAGTGGGAAGCGAACCAATCGGGCTACTCAAGGAGACCCTGATCTGCATGGCAATGAAACTGGGGCTCCATCAAGAGCCCAGCAAGCATTTCCCCGCCATGTCCGCCAGGGAGGCCGAGATGCGACGAAGGCTGTGGACCACCGTCCTCGAAATCGCCATCCAGTCCAGTCTTGACTCGGGCCTCCCGCCGTTAATTTCCTCCGAGGGCTATGACTGTACCGCGCCGTCGAATCTGGATGATGCTGACCTGCTGGGTACTGGCTCTTTAGCACCCCAGCCACTCACTGTTTTTACCCAATCCACCGTGTCGATGCTGCTGGCCAGCACTCAGCGCATTCGTCTGCGCATTTTGCACCTCGTGAATGCACCGGGCACCATTCTTACCTACCAGGATGCGTTACAGTTGACAAGGGAGCTTGATGGCATCATCAACGCAAATCTCGCCCGCATGCAGTCCCTTCGCGCGTCCTCGACCGGTTTCCCACCAACTTCCATATCAAAGTCCTGAACGTCTGCACCCGTCGCTTCCTGCTCGCTTTACACGCTCCGTTTGCCGGCCAGGCCAAGACCAACCCCTGTTACTACTACTCCCGCAAGGTGCGCCTGGAAGCAGTGGCCATGCTGCTCTCGCATCCACTGCCGCAAATCGATGGTGGCGAGCCTATCCCAGTCACTGAAACCACTACGCACAACTTCTGTTGTGGGGTGATGAGATCTTTACCAAGGCGCTCCGATATGCCGCCAGTATCCTCTGTCTCGATCTGATCGATAGTCTGACGGAGAACGCTTTTCCAATGACCGATCACTACTGTCACGGTTACCTGTGTCAGGCCATTGAAGACGCGATTGCGGTATTTGAGCACCGCGCGCATCGGAGACCGTCCACTCATTATGACTATGTCTTCTTTTCCTGTGCCATCGCGCAGATCCATGCCATGCGCGCGAAGAAGCCTCTCGACCACGCCATCCGCGAGGCAGCCAAGAGAGTCTGGATCGTTGCTTTGCCGCGTTGGATGAGAGCATTGGTCGAGGCAGCGTCGGTATGAACCAACATCGCTACCACTTTCGCCATCAGGTTCGGAAGATCTGTGTCTATTCCCCCTTTTCACGAATCATGCAGACTTTGAATTTTGGAATAATCTGATAGCACGTTCCCCACAATTTATTGGTTGATATTCAGTGTCGTCTCACTCGCTTTGTAGATGCATGGTCTTTCAAAGAGAGGTTGTCAACGTAGATGGACGAAAATAGAATAGAGAACAAATCGGAATCATTTCTTTCTATGATTTTGTGTTTCGCCCCGACTCCACGGCCCGTCCCGCTTCCTCTAACCTGGTCCAGTAATTATGTCCGTCATTTAGATCTTCGTAGTAAGACCCCAGCCAGAAAGCCGCACGCGCAGAGCCGCAAGCCCAAGGGTGCCCACAATAAAGCTCACGCCCGAAAAGACACATGTATAGACGTAGCTGCCCCCGCTGTCGGCGGTAATCGCGCCCCCAATAGGCGGACTGGTCAAGGTTCCCACCGCGGCAAAAGCCAAGACAGTGCCCATCCGATAGCCCAACTCGCCCATTGGAGAGATGGAAACAATAAGGACTGGTCCCAGGCCGATGATCGCACCTGAGGTGATGCCAAACAAGGCCGTAAAGGTGATGAGCGCGCCATTGCCTCGGGCAGGAAGCCACAATGCCAGCACCAGGATAGCCGATAGCTAACTGCCTGAAGCGAGCAAAATAGGCAATGGCCGGCCATTAAAGGCGTCAATCAATGTTCAGACCCGGCCAATTTCATCGAGCCTCCGCCTTGTGTTTCTTTACTGACCAGTATGTTCAATAAGCGTCTTCATGAGTAACACGGAAAGCATATATCCTCGCCTAAGCCGACGGTCGAAATTAGACATGGGTCTTCTGATAGCGTCAAATCCACGCCCGCCCTCTTAGCCCCCACTGCCAGGTTCGCACACTGTGCTTTGTATAAATCATCCGCATCATCAGGACACGTCAACGAGATTTCCTTCAAGTTTGGGGTCTGGAACTGTTTCTGACTGGCAAAGTCACGGAAGAGGAGCTCAAGAGCCTTGTCGTGGGGGCTCTTTCCGGGCGATAACAAGGAAAGAACAGAGAGGGACGCGGGTACTATGTCACCAAGTACGGAATTGGAGCCCAATGATCCATCATCTGCTGGATCTGCCGCCTTGGGATTGCAAAGAACGATGTCGAGCGGCAACTCGAGACTTCGGAGGCGCTGAAAACCGCGTAGGTATGGCTTCCCTGGACTTATCAAGCAGCGTAGTTCTAAAGTGATTGCACAGAGGTGCTCGAGATGGCTCCCGACCTCACGCTGCACTGCTGCGATGAATCCGCAGAGATCCCAGACTTGGTGTCCCCCGTTGGCTTTAATTGAATGCAAGTACGTGAATGATTTGAGACGCGGAGTGTGTTTGAGAAAACCTGCAATAGCCACGGTATCAACGGACGCATCGTCAAACCCTGCCACCTCAAGCTTCGAATCCAAATCAGTGCCCAGATATCTGGACTCTATGCAGTTGTCGTCCTCGGCTTTGCCCATGTATCCGCGGCCCCAGAACGTTTTGATGCGCGGTAGAGCTAGGAGCGAGGGAACCCAGGGTACATCACAACTCCCACTATATGCACTGACCTGGGCAAGGCTGGCATTACCATGTGGATTTTGCCTGGTCGTCTGAAGGACGGTAGTGATGAGCTTTTGGGGTGCAGGTGACCGGAACCTGGAAAAGCCTGGCATGAGTACCTGCAGATTCGGTAGAAGCGTCAGAACAAAGGCAGCAGCATGCTCTGATTGGCGCCAGCTGTTGACATCTTCCATCATCGCGCTATAGTATTCCTTCCAGTCGAGTCCTGCTTCCTTCAAGTACAGTGAGTCCGCGAATAGTTGACGCACAGCTTCATCACGATCTCTCCATGTTTCAAACCCCGCATTCTCTCGCATGGTCGGGGGAAGCCGGTAATAGATACGACTATCGAGCGAAAAGTCGGCCTCAAGAATATAGCGGCCCACGGCTGGTTCGATAGCAATTCGCGAAATCAGACTATACGCCGAGGTCACTGTATCAGGAAACCGGAGCAAGTCGTGATGATATCTGAACTCCTTAAAGTCCTTGTTTGTCTTGTTGTATTCGAACTTCCGGAAATGAAAGCGTAGGTTGTTATGGTGCTCGAGAAAGGGCGTGCACAGAGTGTAGAGAAATTTGCATGTTAATGCTAGGCTCTCAAATCCCTCTGGCAGGGTGTGTGGGATAATTTGTTGCAACAACTCTGTTGGTAATTGCATGAGGGCCATGATCACGGTCGAGATTGAAACACCAAGACGTTTGTCATAGCCGAAATCGGCGAGGTGTGTTGGAGGGCAATAATGCTTTGGTCGGTAAGAGCCAAAAGACCAGCAGCCGGTCAGTGCCGCTGTAAAATCCCGTGTGTCGATTTGCTGCGACAGTGCAAAAGAGTCAGGTCACCCACTCGCGAACGGTAAACGGTGTGAGGCTTCGCGACGGCTCTAAGGAATTCAAGATGCTGCGCCAGGCGGCCCCTAATAAACCAATTGACCAACCGCACGTTCTCTGGCCCCTCTCAACCTTGCGATCTTCTCCTGGCCCCCTAATAAACTTTGGGGCCAAGCAAAGTCATGCTGCAGAGGCACGTGTTGGAATTGTTGGAATCCAGAGTTTTCCAAGCTAACTGCTCTTTTGCTAGCTGTTGGAACGAACGAAGAAGTGGTATATCCCACAACCAATGGGGTGGTAAAGTCTGAATTGCTATGAAAGCCCCTGGGCTGGCAATTTAACTATGGGGGCAATCTGACTAATACAAAACAAGACAATAAGGCATCGATCTAAACCCAATTAGGACCTCCACAACCTGGATTCCGACACTAGCTTTGTTTTGTTTGATTTGTTTGATTTATTCTTTGTAAGCAGTACTCCTTAGTTAGTTAGTGGAATTGGTGCTTGGCGCTTAGATAATAACGGATGCTGACCTGATGTTGTGTCTCTATCAATTTTCTTGTTGTGTCTGTATCAATTCCCTCCTTAAAAAGGTTGATTTAGGGGGAATTAGCAATGCAGACAACTCCATATCTTCCATTGGCCACCAGTATTATCCACAGCCCTCATTTTTGTGACAGCACGCAAGAAGATTCTTTTCTTGAACTTGAGGGCCGACCTTTAGGTTTCTAATCCCAAAGTGGGCATGCTACCACGTTAAATGTCCCACGCGCAATTCCCGAGAGAGATCGTGGGATTATGTAACGCTAACTGCGCATGTCCAGGGGCGGACTCAATTCTACTCAGTGAGCAAAAAGCGGCGAGGGGTGAGCACTAAAACGGAAAGGGAAAGCCAAGAGTTGCCAGACATCATCCTGTGTGTATGCAGTCCAGTTGCCGTGTCCCGTGTATGATGCAACTGGCAGCGAACAACGAGCGGTGAATCCGCAAAGTCCCGCCGACTCATCGCAGAGCCTTGAAGGCAGATACAATCGGCGATTGGCCAATTTGACGGGGACAAGGCCAGTGTGCTTGGGTGGTTCCACTGTGATCGTCTGGCGCGATGTCTGGTGTCATCCGGGTGTTGTTAGTGTTCTCCAGGTCGGTGAGATTGGTCATGACCAGCATCACGTTGAAGCGACCAGCCTTGTCCGCGATGTAGTTGGGCACTGTACGACCGAAGAAACTGGCGCCGTTGAGAATCGGAACTAATGACCATGCCATTTTTGTCGACATGCCGCAGTGAATGGCCTCGACGACGATATAATCAAATGGTATGAAAAGTCCCCCTGAGAGAACGATTTGTCAGTGGACGTGCAACGAGTCATTTCTCGGTATGGACGCGCTGTACTCACAGTACATGAAAAAGCTAGCCGTACACAGGATGCCAAAGTTAAGCTCCCGCAACGGCCCGAGATAATGCATCACAGAAAACGGACGAGGTCCATGTCGGAGATTGGAGGAGATGGTGAGATTGGCAATGACCAGCAGGCCCAGGATCAGAAAGGCGCAGATACGCATCGTCCAGCCAAAGCCCACCTGCGGCAGCAGATGCTGTACCATCAGCGGGAAAATGACGCCGCCCAATGATGACCCTGCCACTGTCAAACCACCAACGATCCCTCGCTTTTGACAGAACCAGGTTTGGGGCTGACATTTCCGAGAATATGTTTAGGAGGCTGATTCTGATCAGTGGGGGTTGGTTTCTTTTTGAAACTTACTGCACTCATCGCCGGGGTGAAGATCAGCGACGAACCAATTCCAGACACCACGGACTGGCTCAGCATGAACTGATAGTATTTGTGGGAGAGACTGGCCATCATTAGCCCGAAGACATGCAAGATCGATCCGATCGCAATAGGGAAGCGTGGACCATAGCTGTCGAACAGCTTGCCCGCCACGGGGGAAGTGAAAAGCATGAGGAAAACTGGAAAGGTCAGATTGTCAAAAAACGCGAGTATACTGCACAGGAACATACATTCCATAGACGTGATCCAAGATACATCCGAGCTCGAATAATTCTTCAACTGGTTCGTTTCGTACTCAGCCTGGAACAACCCAATACAGTTGACCCAACCGAATGAGACAAACAGAGCGAGTAATGCGCCCGCGACTGTCAGCCATGCCTGGAGGCCACCATCAGGGACACTTGCAGGTAGCGGTGAGGTCTTGGGGTCCTCTGCTGCAGGCTCAACGGGGCCTTTCTCTGAACGAGAATCCGACATGGTGAATGCGAAGTGTGGTGGTGGTGAGCAGTCAGACCGTGACTGCTAAGACGACAGTGAACCGGTGTGGCACCTACGGCAATGGATTGTCACGGTGCCTTTTAAAAGATAGCATGATCTGAGGACCCTTGCTGGCGATGCTGGGCCATTTCACCGGGGTTTAGTTAATGTGGTCGGCTTGATGATAAAGCTCGGCTCCGGGCCCGGGCCAGAGCCGGAGCCCGAGTCCGAGCCCGACGGTATTTTCCCTTTTGGCCCCCTCGTTACTCGGGCTTCATCTGACCTGACCTCACCTCACTTGCGGAATCCCCTTTCCTCTTTTATTGCATATTATCCTTTAGCGATAATGGCACAGGAACAGGAGAACTCCACGTTGGCGACGTCCCCACCACGAAAACGTCGCCGCCCCCCCAAGTCCTGTGAACCTTGTCGCCGTCGCAAAATCCGTTGTGACCGGGGATTTCCTTGTGGCCCGTGTGAGCGTGCGAGAACCTCTGTTCAGTGCTTTTATCGTCCCACGGCCGCTCCCAGCAGCCCCTCCGTAGATGAATTCTCCAGGCTCAACACCTCTTGCGTGCCGGAGGCACATACACCTCCACCCCAAGCCGTTGCCTCGCAGCAGAGCCACCCACCTGCACCCACATCGGAATCGCAGCCTCAGGAACAGAATCAGTATCAAAATAAGATCCTCCAGGATCTACAACGTCGTGTTCGGTGTTTGGAAGAACAGCTTTCCGGCCGTCCGCTCTCGCATGGCACAACCGGTCCCAATCCTAGCCTCTCGCAATCTCAGGCCCTGCGGAATCTTCACGGCCGGGTTCTCGGGGACGAGCAACAGCTGTCTGATGCATCTCGTCCCACTCCTTCTGTCAACGGATGGGCCATACCGGCCACCCTCCCTCGCCTGCGTATCGCGCCCCAAAAGATGAAGCTTTTTGGCCCCGGTCACTGGCTGCATACTGCTGAGAAAGTATGGTATATCGGATGTACTTCCCTCAATTTACCAAGGTCTTATCGCTGATGAATGTGCAATCATCAGTTTCAAGTCCTTGGTAAATTTGACGCCAAAGAGGTAGAGCCATCCATCCAGGATGGGGATACCAGGTCGGAGTTCGCCAGCGCTCTGAAGGACTGTCGGCAACTCCGCCAGGCCATCAAGGACCAAGAGTCTGTCCGACTCAACCATCCAGTTCCGGACTTGATGGGCACGCTCCCGACCCAAGCAGTGTGCGATGTTCTGGTCAATGCCTATTTCCGCACTTTCGAGCTTATCTACCGGGTTATTCATGTCCCATCCTTCTGGGAAGACTATCGTCAATTTCGGACCCAGCCGCAGTCCACCCCGGCCCATTTCCTGGTCAAGCTGGTCTTGATTCTCGCATTGGGCACTACGTTCTACCCAGATCGAAACGATAGGGTGCACCTCCGCCGTCTCGCGCACACGTGGATCTATGCCGCGCAATGGTGGCTAGTCGGTCCATCGGAAAAATCGACCGTCAATCTGGATGGCCTGCAAGTCGGTTGTCTCCTATTGCTCGCCCGCCAGACGAACAGCCTTCCAGGTACGAGCTGGCTCTCCGCAGGGTCCGTGCTACGTATGGCCATGGCGATGGGACTACACCGCACTCCTGACCTCTTTCCCGCGCTGTCCGTTTACCACTCAGAAATGCGAGCCCGGCTCTGGGCGACGGTACTGGAATTGACTCTACTGTCATCGCTGGATGCGGCCATGCCATTACCGTTCTCCTTACAGGACGTTGACCGCCCGGCGCCGTCGGGCTTGAACGACGAGCAGTTCGATCCCGAGACCGAGATACTTCCCACCCCGCAATTGAATGAGCACTTTACAGACTCGTCCATTCAAACTCTGCTGCTCAAGTCTCTCCAAGTGCGAGTGGAAGCAGTTCAGCTTGTGAACAATCAGCGCGGTCAGGAACTGTCATACGAAACCACATTGAGGTTGGGAAATGAATTGCGCTCGACGTGTCGCGATATTGCCGCCATGTTCAACACCAGTCAAAATCAGTCAAGGCATGGGGGCCGCACTCTGGGCATGACCGACTTCCATCTCCGCTTTCTGGACACGTACCTACGTCGATATATCTTGTTCCTGCACCGGCCGTTCATGATCCAAGCTCGTAAAGACCCACGCTTCTACCTGTCCCGGAAGGTGTGCTTGGAGTCCTGCATCGTGGTCGCGTCGTATGCCAAACATCTCAATCTACCGTCAGACACCTTGGATGACCTCTCCCACCTGACCATTGTAGGACGAGGTTCCTTCAAAGGTGCCTTGAGTTTTGACGTGATTACATCCCTGGGATTGGAAATTGTCACACAACTCGAGGAAGAGGCTTCTACACGGCCCGTGGAATCATCTCCGCCATTTATCGCAGATTCCCTGGACCAAATGGCCAAGGCCCATCGAGTGCCCTTGATCCAGAGCCTAGAACACATTCAAGAGCAGCTGCAGCGGATTATCGCCCTCGGATATCCCAGTCTTAAGCGATACAACTTCCTGTCCGCCATCTTGAGTCAGATCCGTGCGATGGAGTCGGGTCAACCGATCCAACCCGCCGTTTACGAGACCATCAAAGAGAGCTTAAAAAAATGCTATTCCTTGCTGCAAGCCTGTCATGCAGCCAGTCCGCCGCAGGATTCGGTTGATTCTCTGAATATGCGGTCAGGTAGTCCTCTAGGCTTTGACTTGGATGCTTCAGTAAGTATTCCTTTCCAATTTTCCCCCAAAATTTCCGTCTGGCTCACAGTTTAGGATCCTGCGTTGGGATTGGAAATTCCCAGCTTACTGTTTTTCCCGGGCATTATGGATACGTTGAACATGGACGTAAACAACCAATGCTGAGATACACCTTGTAATGAGCAGGGGTATCCGATTAACCGGGTGTCCGGAATCATCGGGAATTACTTTGCTCCCGGTTTTTATTTCATAGCCCGGTTATATGTGTGTTTGTTTATGCATGACGACAACGAGTCGCAGATGGAACCCGGCCTCGGTGTTTGTGGGTGACGAATCTCGGACTTCGGTCTTATGCAACTACTAAAGACGCCCAGGTGGCTGACCACCACCATTTTCTGCTCAATCATTCATTCGAACCGATATTCAACTCAATAGCGTCTCTGAACTGTCCTCTTCCATCTCATCAGACAATATGAGCTCTTATGCACTGCGTGGCTATCGCTCCACCCGGCGGTCCTTCCCTCAAGGTTTCATCCCTCAGGATCCCTATCGTCTTCGCGGTGGAATGGGAGGCCTACTCAAGGTCGCTCTCCTAGGCACCTGCACCTACTTTATCGTGAAGAAACTCTCCCAGTAAGCTAGGTGCCAAACCTCTGTCATATCGCTGCTTTGGATATGTGAACCGCAGAAAAATGGTTGAGCTAACAGCTTCTCCAGCCGAAATCAGTCTCCTCCTCAAGCCGGCTCATCCCAGCCCGTCCACCCAGAGCCACGGTGAATTGCATATTGGCAGCCGGATGTTGGGTTTTCTACCTTGTGCAGTCCGCCCCCCATCACCTTCGGCCGATCAGCATCCACGGTAGAGAAGGCTGTTTCGTCCATACGCTGGAGAAGGTTTTATCGAGTGGTGATGCTAGGAAATGATAATGTGTATTTTTAAGAACTGAGATGAATCAAAGCGCTTGGATCTGAAACCCCTGCGTAAGCTGCAACTAAGGCTCTGGCATTATGTTTGGCCATACACCAAGCCACTGGCTATAAATTGTTGAAATCTCGTTTAGAATGAATGACGTTTCTTTATCAGAAAATATTGAATGTCTGGATGAGGGAAATGGTCTCCATTTCCTTTCATAAGGCCAGACCAGTACGTAGAGTCCATCACCCAACATTTGTATTAGAAGCTTGCACACTTTGCTGATAATAGAACCAAAGAGTAACATCCATTTTCAATACACGTAGGCAAGTGCAAACATTAAAGAATTCCTTTCGCAGACCTATCTCGTTCCATCTGAATTGTATGCACATCATTCATTGTATGTTCCCTTGTATAAAACGCCTGACGCCAGACCTACAAGAAAAAGGGCACCCATGTCTCGAATCATCTGCCGCAAATTCCATGCATCACAAGACGCTGCTCATATCACGTTAGAGTCTCTCCCAAGTAGGGAAACGTGACCAATTCAGCCCGTTCCATAATCCCTTCCAAGTACGTCGTATCCGGGCTTTCGTGCGCCTCATGTGTTTCTGCGGCTCCGCGATATTTGAGAAATATGGAAAACATTTAACACTGGTGGAATTTGTCGATGGACCGCCAGCATCGTCACCAGGCTGGGCACCCTTATTCAGAGACGCTGCTGCCGAGCTTCAAGCCCCCATTCATATCGTGACACTTGCCGGACAATCCCACACCCACAAGATCTAGGGAGCACAGTTGGTGCTGGTGCGCCCAGGTGGCTTCCTATCGTGGCATGAAAATGAAGTTGCTAGCAAAGAGGAACCAGGACTATTTTGTTGCAAGCAACAGGCTGGGTTGACTCTTATTCCAGTGCTAGCGAGCCCGGAAATTCCTCCTGCCTACAAGGGTAGTGACTTTTATGTCAGAGTCTAGTTTGCAAGTGCTATGCTATAAACCGATTGGGCACAATAGCAACAAAAATATCGAGTTCGAAAAGAACAGTGAGACTTCAACAGTAGAGATAATCGTGTTATCTTAAACACTATAAGTGGTTGGATAATGCACTTCAGTGGACATGTGTTAGGGACAGCCAAGACGTGTTCGTGTTCGTATTTCCAAATGAGATGATCAGCGAGGGGAGGCCAATCAAGACTAGTGGAACTCGTATGACTCGACGCGTAGACGACACGGGGATGGTCCGTTCCAACTCAGTAAGCGCATATCGATCCAGGCAGCGATGATATGAATTGATGATTCAGTCCGATCAGATCAAATCTCATGCAAATTTCTGCCCGCCCAGAAACACTGGAATGATTGAAACAATCCTTCATTCCAGTTGTCGGTAACATGAGGGGTTCTTCCAACACCCCAGCGGCAGCAGAGTCTGACCCCAAGGATGCCCCTGGACGCGATGAGACCAAAATTGAAGTCAATGATTCTTCGAAGGAAGCCGACGTGAAGAACGAGAAGGAGAAGGAGAAGGAGGGTACGGAGGCTGCAAAAGCGGCATCACCGGCCAACTATGGGGTGGGTGTTTATCGATTGATCAGATCCGGAGGGCGACTTTTGCTGAATAAGGCTGTTTGACAGAGAGTTCTCTCGTATGGAATGAGGAAGGGAGGTGCTGTCGTCATGTTGATGGCCCTGATCTGTTCCATGGGGTCTGGAGTTGTATGTGAATCATTTGATCCTTTTTGCGTGAATGCAGACTGACCCCCCTCCAGGCCCTCCCGTTGATGAACATATTTTTTGGAAAGTTGATAGGCAGCTTTAATAATTACTTTCTTCCCAACTCAACTACTACCAAGGAATCGTTTCAGAAGGCCGTCAATGAGAACAGGTAAGTCGCCTTCCCCTGACGGTGGATCCGCTAACAAGCATCCAAGTCTGGTCATTTTCTACCTGTTCATTGGGAAGTTTGTCTTGACGTATATCTCCATGTTCACCTTCCGGGTCCTAGGCCTGAAAATCTCTGCGACGATGCGCCTCGAGTACATGCAGTCTCTGCTACACCAACCGGTCAGCAAGCTCGACGAGATCTCCGTCGGGACGGTCGCAAACACCATCACCGGGCTCTCCAATACCATCCAACAGAGCGTCTCGGACAAACTTGCCCAGCTCTTTCAGGCCCTCGCCCTACTGGTGGCGGCATATGTGATCGCTTTCCGCTACTCATGGGCCTTGACTCTGGTGACGAGCTCGGCTATTCTCTTCATCGTCGTGGCATTCTGCATCACAGTGCCTATCCTCGTGAAAGGGCAGCAGAATGTAGACAAGGCGGATGCGAAGCATGCATCTATCGCAGCCGAAGTTTTCAACTCGATTCGCACAGTGTTCTCGTTGGGCGCGGAGACCCAGTTGTCGGAGAAATACGCTTCCTGGATTGAAGAGGCGCGTAGCCGTGCGCTCAAGCTGTCCCTAGTCACCGGAATCCATCTTGGGTTGCTGATGTTCGCCATGTATGCAAGCTTTTCGCTTGCCTTTTGGTTTGGGTTGAAGCAATTCTGGGAGGGACATATCTCTAATATCAACACTGTCATTACGTGAGTTGGCTCTTAACATCCAATGAAGCGGCATACTGATATAGATGCGCAGGGTCTTCTTCTCCGTTATTATCGTCGTTAGCATCATGGGATCTATTGCATCGCCCCTGATGATCATCTCCAAAGCCATCAGTGCGTCGGCATCCTTTTTCGAACTCATCGACGCCGAATGTCAGGACATCACAGGGCTCCGAGAGCCTGAGGTCTCCAGCCATGCCGATATAACCTTTGCAGATGTCACATTCTCGTATCCCACCCGACCTGGGGTGCTTGTATTGAAGGGATTCAATGCGGTGTTCCGAAAGGGGAGGACCACGGCGCTGGTTGGGCATTCGGGGTGCGGGAAGAGCACCATTGTCGGCCTGCTGGAGAGGTGGTACCAATTACAGCCTGCGTCGGAAGACCAGAAGGAGGATTCTCCTAAAGGGGGAATATTCGTGGGCGGGGAAAATCTGAACGCCCTCGATCTCAAGTGGTGGAGGTCGCAGATCGGACTGGTGCAGCAGGAGCCCTTCCTCTTCAACGACACAGTCATGAACAACGTCGCCTTTGGTTTGATCGGGTCAAAGTGGGAGAGGGAGACGGACGATGTCAAGGAGGAGCTGGTCAAGGCAGCATGCAAAGAGGCCTTTGCAGATGAGTTCATCCAGAAGCTCCCCGAGGGCTACTCGACTCTTGTTGGTGAGATGGGTATCAAGCTCAGTGGTGGGCAACGCCAGCGTCTTGCGATTGCTCGGAGTATCGTGAAACAACCATCCATTCTAATCCTGGATGAAGCCACCAGCGCCATCGACGTCCACGGCGAGAAGATTGTCCAGGCAGCGTTGACTCGCGTATCCCGTAACCGAACCACGATTGTCATTGCCCATCGACTCTCCACTATTCGGGATGCAGATCATATTATAGTTATGAGAGAGGGAAAGAACATCGAGGAGGGAACTCATAGTGAGCTGTTGGCCAATAATGATGGGGTTTATCATGGTCTCGTCAACGCCCAGACTCTTGAGGCTTTGGATGCTGATGTCGACCTGGAAGACGTGACGGAGCTGGAGAAGAAGGCCACTTCTGAGGCCGAAGGCACTGCTGCATTGGTGGATTGCGATCAAAAGAAGGAATTTGATGCTGTAACAGGCAAGAAAACCAGTATCACTCGGTCTTTGGGACGAGTATTGTACGAACAACAGACGCACTGGTTGGCCTATACCTTGATCCTAGTGGCGACCATGGGAGCTGGGTCTGCCTTCGCACTGCAGAGTTGGATGTCTGCGAATCTTGTCACAGTATTCCAGTTCACCGGCCAGAAGCTCATGGATGGCGCCAACTTCTGGGCACTGATGTTTTTCATCCTTGCCCTGGCCATGTTCATTTGTTACAGCGTGTTGGGATACACAACGACTAATCTTTCTGCTGTAAGTCTTCTTCACCTCTGACAGCTGACTCCAAGCTAATCAACTAGAACGTCTCCGCCACCTATCGAACCGAATACTTCAAGAACATTCTCGACCATCCCGTTCCCTTTTACGATAGAGAGGAAAATGCCCCCGGCAGCCTGATCTCCCGGCTCGCCACCGATCCCAAGCAACTGCAGGAACTCCTAGGTGTGAACGGCGCGTTCCCTTTGATATCGATTTTCAACGTCGTTGGTTGTGTAGCAATCTCGTTCTCCTTTGGGTGGAAACTGGCCCTGGTTGCTTTCTTCGCGGCGATGCCCTTTCTATTCTTCTCTGCGTTCATGCGGATCCGGTACGAGATGCAGTTTGAGGCCATGAATGCAGAGGTCTACGCTGGGAGCTCCAAGTTCGCGACAGAAGCAATCAATGCTTTTCGAACCGTCATCTCGCTGACGATGGAAGATTCCATCATCGAGAAGTATGTGGATCTCCTCCAGCAGCAGAAGAAAAAAGCCATTCGCAAGGCATGGTACGCCACACTGGTGTTTGCCTTCTCGGACAGCGTGGAGTTAGCCTCGATGGCCTTGACATTCTGGTAGGTTTGACAAACACTTCTGTTCTCTTGACATACTACTAACACTTGGGAGGTGGGGTGGGCGGCTACTTGCCAATCGTGAAATCAATCCTACCACGTTCTTCGTAGTCTACATCGCCATCATCATGGGTGGCCAGGCAGCAGGCCAGTTCTTCAGCTTCGGCCCTAACGTTGCCCAAGCCATGGCGTCGGCACACCGTATCCTCAACGTCCGAAGGGACCCAGCTGTAGAGGAACTGAAGCCCACAACACCTCTGCAGGAGTCGGCGGAAGCAAAGGTCCAATTCAAAGACCTTACCTTTTATTATCCCTCCCGCAAGACACCCACTTTCCGCGACATCAACTTCACTATTGAAAGCGGCCAGTTCGTCGCATTCGTCGGGCCTTCGGGCTGTGGGAAGACCACGGTCGTATCCCTTCTTGAACGATTCTACGATCCGAGTAAGGGGTCCATCCTCTTTGGCCAGGAGAATATTCGCACCCTGGAAATGTCATCCTATCGAAAGGCAGTGTCCCTCGTTGCCCAGGAACCAAAAGTGTTCGACGGGACGATCCGCGAGAATCTCCTACTTGGTACCGACACAGAAGTCTCAGAAGAGCAAATGATCCAAGCCTGCAAGGATGCCGAAGTCCACGACTTCATCATCTCGCTTCCGGACGGTTATGAGACCGAACTTGGGATCAGCGCCCAGACGTCCCTGAGTGGCGGCCAAAAGCAACGGCTTTGCATAGCGCGAGCGCTGATTCGAAAACCGCGCCTGCTTCTGCTCGATGAGGCCACTTCCAGTCTCGATTCTCAGTCTGAAAAGATGGTCCAGGGTGCGATGGAGCGATTGGCCGGGAAGCGGAGCATGACAATTGTTGCCGTGGCCCATCGATTGGCAACCATCCAGAAGGCAGATGTGATCTTTGTTTTCGGCGAGGGGCAACCTGGGAAAGGCTCCAGGATTGTCGAACAAGGCAGTCATCACGAACTGTTGCGGAGGAGGGGGGTTTATTACCAGATGTGCCAGGCACAAGCCTTGGACCAGTAGTGGGGAGCAGAGTAGCCCAACCTGGGTTACTATGTATGTATATTAAGTAGATATCTTCGCTCTCCGTACACAGGATTACAAAAAGGATATTATCTGTCAACCGAGTAAAGAAGTAAACTGTGGATATTTGGATAGTGCTACCGAATATTAATTCTGTTCGTCTAGGTCATGTAGTTAAAAGTGGTCAAAAATAGTTAATCTGTCACGGATAACCTAGTGGAAGAATCACCGCCAAGTCGGCCACCTCGCTTCGGTGCAAACCAGCGGGTACTGGTGCCTGGTACGAATCCTGGCGTCGCCACTGTACTCGTGCGAGTAGTCCACGATGCTACGGGGCGCTAAGCAATGGAGACCACCCTTCAGGCAGTAAACTGCGCAGAGAAGTCTCCACGCTGGGATGGCGTCGCCAGAATACACCGTCCCGTTACGGGGAAGCTGGCTATTTGGTGATCCAACTGCATCTTCTTTTTCTTTTTTTTCTTGATGCTTGTGGGTATTCTGCCGCACTATACCGCTTTCTGTGGCAGGGAAGTATACACACATGTACCTGGTCATATCACTCCTTATGCAACAACGGTACAAAATAATATACTTGAGAATGATGAGGCCTTTTTTATCCAATGGTCATGTCGAGACGGACAATCCTGCAGAATCCCGAACAGGCCTGCTGACGAGGAGTGGGTCCATTTGGGGGCCGATGGCTTGTCCGTTCTGTTTTGGCCTGACGAATCTCTTGCAGACACGCACAGGGGGCGTACAGATAAGAATTGCAGACATTCGACAGAATACATATACCATAGCATGTAGCACCACTCGTCATAGAACGACAATGGATATCTCATATGAACCTCTTCAAGACCTGAGAATGGGATCAATAGAGGTGCGTGTGCATTCAGAATCGCGTGTGAATAACAACGGGCTTGCCGGTACCCCCTGGGTCGATCAGCCTCTAGTGCCAGCCACATTTAGGTGGCTTCCGCGCGCGCCTTCAAGTCCCGATTGAACTCGTCGAAATGTGTGCGCATCTTGCGTCCAAGCAGGGACGGACTCATCAGCCATGCCAGCAACCCATCCAGCTCCTCTGACTGTGTGAAGATGGTTGCTGCTCCATCCTTGGCGGGTTGCATGCGAAATTCATGGAGGCCTGCAATGGTGAAGACTGGAGGGCCTTGCCATGAGAGTAGGTCCTCTGAGTTTGCCTGGATAGATGCAGTTGTCAGAATTTCTGTGCGTAGGCAACTGGTTGAATAGGACCAACCTTGATCTCAGCCGTGAACTTGAATCCCTCCACATTGCACTCGACCTTGTCGCCCGGTACAAGTGACTGCGCAGTCTTGTCTTGCTCCTGGATCTCAACCCCCTTGATAAAATCAGTGTGCCATTCTGGGTACGCCGAGAAGTTGAGTAGCTGCGAAATTGGTTGTCAGCGCTTCTTTGTTTACTCTGCGCAGGCCTTGGTGTGACGTACAACTTCTCGCACTTTTGCTGGCGGAGCGGCAATCTCTATCGAGCTCTCGTTCTTGTAGGGCATGTTTGCTTCCAGTGCTGGTGAGTGTGAAGATTGAAGTCGAGTCAAGGGGGATAAGCAGAGTAAATCGATGGAGGTGCGTGTGCAGAGGCGTGTTGCTTATTCTGCTGGGCCCCGCTCTGCAGCCCCAGTGGGGCCTTGAAGATCATGACCTCATCTGTCTTCTCTTCTACAACTATCATCAGTCTTATGACTGCTCCGTTTGGAACCGATACACTCTTCTTGTAATTGACCTCGCTGATTACTCTTGCTAGGGGCTTTTGTCGCCTGAAAAAGATGAGTTGGGCCGAGCTTCTTGATCCTATGGCGACGACTTCCAGACCGCCCAATTCTGAGGAACATCGAAGATGGCATCTCCACACAGAAGACGCAATCTCTTTGGCTTGCGAGTCAGTTGAATATCTGAAGCAAACAGTGCTCGGGCCGCCTCAGGGCGCTGAAGAAGCGTGCGGCAGTTGTCGAGAACGCTGAAGCCGGCAGAAGTGCAAAACAGATCCCATACCAGGTGCATATTCCACCGTGTCTTCCGATCCCATCCGACTGTGTGCGTGACACTGTTATGGAATTATCTTCGGACGCAGAGGACGACGCAGCCGCAGCTGGTCAATGAATGGTGCTCTCGCTGCCAGCAGCCTGTGACCGCCACCGTCCATCAGAAATCGGTAGCTGGAGACGCTGGCAGCAGACCTATTCGCATGCCTATTATAGCATTCGAGGGAGGAGAAGGAGAAGCAATAAAGCTTGATTGGATGATGCGATCCTCGATCGGTGAGCAATGTTGATGCTCAGACTATATCGCGGCTGACTTCGTTTTGATTGATCGCTCTCGTGATTTTGGTATCTGATCAGCTCCTTGGCTTTGACATTTAACGGATAGCGCTTTGCTTTTGTGGCGAATTGATTGGTGTAAGATTCGTGATTTTCTGTCGACTTCATGACTCTTCGCCTTTCTCCCAATCAGGCTGTCATCCTCAACAAAACCAGATACCACTTGAATGGCTGTACCCTCCAGAATCTGGAGTGAAGACGAGAATGATTTGATTGAAGCCGCACTTCGATTCAATTCGTTGCTACTCGGTCTGTGAGGTTCGAGAACCCAATCGTGAGAGAGCAGCAAAAACATGGGTCTGGCTCCGGTCAGAATGGCAAACTCAGAGGTGTTGGGGCACAGCGAGGTCAACTCACTATGGACGGTAACTCTATGCGTAGTGAAGTGGCAGTCTGACAGGGCATTGTGTTGGTATGGATGGTCAACGTAGCCAAGAACGACTCAACCCGGTGGACAAGGAGGAAAACAGAGAAATCTGGCTTCGGGCGCTGGAGAAAGAAAATTTTTTTCCTCCATGAAAGAAGCCTCAGAAGTCGGAACTTGCGGAGCAGATCTGTTCAAAGAAAGGTTTATCGTGGTTAGTCTCAACCAAGCTCAAGTCGAAAGAACTCGAATCTAAACTGCCAGCGTTCCGAACTACTTTCAACACCCTCTCGCTTTCCTCCTCCCCCCCTCTTGTGGCTGGGCTATTTTGGACAACATTAGAATCAATTTGTGAAAGTCGCACTAGCTCTGTTGGTCCTCGGGTTTGCGCAGGTCGAAGCTGGCGGTTCTTTGTCCACGCCCGTTCAAAGCCAAGTGCTAGTTCCAGATATGGTCACCTCATATATGACCACCAACTTCAAAGAAAAGTCAATGGCTAGTTTTGGAACCAGAAAACTCGAAACAAGCCAGAAGGTCGAGGAAACTCGAGTGCACACTTCTCTTTGTTTAACGATGTCGCCGAAATGTCGGGCGAGATGCAGGGGTCTCGTTCTTTGTTGTCCTCAGAATCTCGCACCGGCCGCGATTTTTTATAAGCAGGCGCATTTCCTTCGCTTTTGTCTCCAGTCTTTAATTTTTCTGGACCTAACGCTCCTTTTCAATCAAGCGAACTATATACATTTTCAAATATACCTTTACCACAATGTCGTCGACAAACCAATCCAGCTCGGGCTCAAGCAAGAAAACTTCCAACTCGAGCAGGAGAACGGAACAGACGAGCGCGTCGTCAGTTCAAAGCTCTGCCTCGAGGAGAAAGCAGGACGAGCGAGATGCCTTCTTGGCTTCACAGATCGAGTCCATGGGGATAAACTCCCCCAGACAAGGTCCTATGACCCGCTCAAGGGCTGGTGCTTTGAAGCGAGCGTATCCGGAGCTTGATCCTGTGCAAGAGCTCGAGTTGAGTCCGCCGGCGAAAAGATCACCCAAGAAGAGAAAAACGGCTGCTCCTGATCCAACAGTTGGCTCTCCTTGGGATGCGACTGTTCGCACAAAGCTGAATGTGGACGACTTGGACTTGGACACGTCGTATGTGGGTACTCTCACGCGAGCTCAGCCGCAAGAAGATCCAAGACCACCTCGACAGCCACGATGGAGACACGACGGTGATGAGCCGTTGATTGATATCAAAAGGCTGCCGGAAGGGTGGAACACCCGCGAGCCTGATCTTGACCCGAAGTATGGTTCTCTTCTCTATTCCTGGGTGAAAATCATAGTGCCAACATCAAGTAGTGACATTGAGGCCCAAATTCAAAGGGCCAAAGAAAGAATCGAGGACAATATTATGCCTCACGTTTTCGAGAGCAGGTTGAAAGAGTACGAAGATCGGAAGGCCGAGAGGGAGTAAGTTATACCGAATTGCTGCGGTTGTGCACCAGCCACTCATGACCTATCGAATAGACAAATAGCTCGTGGAGAACCTTCAGGCCTGGATTGGAACGTCATCCAGCGGATCGACTGCCTCAAGAAGATGAAAGAAGAATTCGAAAAGAACGGAGATGAAAAAGGCCAAATTCCCAATCTCGATGCTCTTTTGAAAGCATACAGAACAGGCAAGCTCCAATGGACTGGCCTCGTTACCTACTGGTCCAAGGGTAAGCAGCTCTGCGAGCCGCGGCCCTTCAATTGGGATGAATTTGAGGCAATCAATCGGAAGTTTGAGGGCCACAAGGCCTTTTGGGTTGAAGGAGTGAGTACTAAACCGATCCCTGGACACAATTTCCACAAGATGCGTATTTGGCTAACACTTCATTTTGGGTAGTATCTTGGACCTGGCCCTGAGTCTCTCCATACGGGTATCAGTGTTGGACTGAATAATAGATCTATGCATATGCACGACGCAAGAAACCACTGCTCGCTTTTCCAAAATGCCTTCTAACCAAGAGTTCTACAGATCCGAGCTGCCGTCCGTCTTCCAGGTTACGAATGGTGGTAAGTGCTCACGAGATGAGACCCCATATGGCGCCAGTCCAAGGGGGAGTCTGTTCCATGCTCACTGACAGTTGCAACCCAGGGTGGAGTTCCCATTCCTGCACGACACAGGCGCCAGCCTAATGTCTCTCTTCACGGCCGACATCGCGACACTGATGGGCCCCTTCCGTCCGCCCATTCACCCAGAAGTCCCAGTCATAAACTCCACCACCATCCAGACAAGCAACGGGATCGTAAGGAAAGACGTCATCGAGGTTGAAGTGACTATGCTTGATGACAATGGCAAGCGGATGTGCCAATGGCTCCGGGTTCCCTGCGCACTCAAAAACCCTGGCGACACTAACACAAGAGTCGACGGTCCGTGGATTCGACATGTGCTCTGGAATGCATACGCTCCAGACGGAAACAACCGTTTCTATATCGCAAACTCGAAAAGCTCCTTGAAGTTGCCGAGACGGTGTCCGGCGCGCAAGACTTTGACCACTCTCGTCGATCCTGTGTATTTCCCGCGGCCTACCAATCCAGAGTTCCTCCGACCGGCTGCGGTGCCGACGAATATGATTTATGCGAGGGAGAGACCGATGCCCCCAAAAGGGCGAAGGGCGCCGATGTGATCATGCATCATGAGGAGAGAAGGAGCGAAGGCTCTTCTTTTGATCTCGGTTTCGCAGTGTGTCTCGTCATGATAGACCAGCTCTCCGTGAGTATCACTTTTGGAACTTTGGGTGCTTTACTGGTTTCTTTCCCTTTGGTTCTGCTGTCCGTTTTGTGTTGCTTCTTTGATCTCTGTTTCTTTTCCATTTGTCTTGTACCTCTCTCGTTGGTCTCGTATATACTTTTGGAATTCAGTTCGCGATTCAGTGTCCTTTCGGCCGAGACTCGAGTTCTTTGGTCATTAGTAAACCGACTCTCAATTGGCTAGCGGATAGCCTCGTTTCCAGGGTCAACGGAGGTCAAATGGAAATTCGCGATAAGCCTTGCCAGAATGAAAGCGATGACATGCTTGGACCACTTCCAATTAGAAGTCATATGGGCGACTCGGGCTCGCAAACGTTCAACACAACAATTTTCAACAACGAACCAGGAATACAGGCTCACTCAAAGTCAATTTGAGATCATTTCCAGATCATTTTCAAACGCGTGTATAGTCTGTTGATGACAAGGAGCTAGCCTCAAGCCAAGGAGCTACCAGAGGCGGCATCAAGAGGATATAAAGAATGTCAAAAGTGCCGAAAGGCCTAGCAAGACCTGGTCACCTCGTCATTCCATCATATGAAACTCCAACGTCCTCAGAAGATCGCATCTGCGGCCCTAAGGCCAACTGAGCCTGCTCGGTGGCCTTCTTGACGGACTTGGAAGTCTGGGGGAGGAGTTCAAGAGTTCGTAGTAAGATCGTCTGCAGCTGGAGGCAGCTAGGTCGATCCAACAGGCCATCCCCATGATCGCGCTCGATGCCCTTCCAGAGAAGCTGCACACCAGCAACGACATGGTGAGGGTAGGGGTCGATTGCAACGAGTGGGACTGAGATGGCTGTGTCTCGTCCGTGGTGGCGCTTCGGTATAATGAACCGAGTGTTGAGTCCGAATTCCAGGGCATTGAGGAAGCTGCCCTCGGCATCTGACCTCGTGATGCGCATTTTGTCCAGGATATCTGTCCGCGAGGCCGCTTCAACAGCGTCGATCGTTATGAGGATGGCAAGATTATGGTGCACCATTAGTTCGTCTGTAAAAATGGGCGTTGAATTAGTAACACTATCGTAGGCCAAGATCAGAAGTTTAAAAAGGTGAAACTCACACCAGCGAAGTTTTGTGTGCTCGGAGAGATATTGAAGACGTCGCTCGCATGCGCCGAGCAGTGGTCGATAAGTCACATTGAACTGCTCGACTGCATCCGCTGCAAAGGTATAGGCACGATGCACGGCATCCTCGCCATGTCCCTCTCGAAGCGCCTCTTTCAAAATGGTACCCATTTTCCAGACACGCAATTTCCACGCTTGAGCAGCCGCAATGATCTGGTTTGCTGTATCCTCGGTGATGAGAACTCCATTGCGGCGCCAGTTCTCCGACTGTTCGTGAAATATGTTGGTACATGTCTTAACCATTCGCCACGGCGCTTCCGATTCCCAACCAAGGAGTCCCGCAGAGAGGGCAGACCTGGTGTTGAAGGTAAGCGATGAGGACGTGTCAAAAGTCATTGCGGCCCAGTAGAGCATGTTCTCAATATGCATGAAATCGCTTCGGATTTGCTCGGGCGTAGAGATTGGCGCTGTCTGATCTGACAGTAACGAGACTTTTGAACCGTTGAATTCCAGACTCCGTTGTCGAGCACGGAGGTACTGCACCTGCTGCAAGGCAGCTTGGACGCATATTTGGGCAGGAAGACCATCTTCCTCCTCTTCTTCGGGTATGCCAACTGGTACTGGAACCATAGCGTACAAGTAGAGACTGAGCACCGAGCGGTAACAAGGGCGGTTGAGAGATCTCTGTAGGTCTCTTCGTAGGCCTCGCCAGAGTCTGTGAATGAGTGGAATCTGGGCCTCTTTTTCGGCGCTTGACGGACAGGTGAGAGGCAACCATCGAGCGGAAAAGGTTTGAATAGCAAGATTGAGGGTGTTTTCAATCTGCCATTCCTTCCCAAGCTCTGTGTGGGTTAGTGGCTTGGTTCTCGCGGGGCTTTGACTTTGTTTCTCCAGATCCTTCATCAACTGATCGAATTGTCGGCAGAGCGAGGAAATGCTGACAGAGAGGGACAATTCAGGCTGGTCATACGGGCCACTTTCCAGATGACCACGCTCTCCGAAACTGTGAAGCGATGAGCATTCCGATGAACACCATCGAATAATCATCTCGACTTACGCGAACGGGCAGCAATAATTCCCAAGCCATGAACCAAAGACAGCCTCGAAAGCATCTTCATACATGGCCCGGAGCCAATCCGAAACTTCACTAGTCAATTCCTGAGAAGTGTCTGATACTGTTGAATGTCCGCGAACATGATTGCTGACCGCGGACCCATTCGCCCTGCCACCACGGTTAGCTCGCCAATCCTTAGGCAATCGCATCAGGGAAGGGTCTTACATGTCAGTGGAACCTCCCGAGAGACTGTGACGTGAAGGCCTGGATCTGGCATCGTGGTTGGTGGAATTGGCCGGTGGTGAAGATAAGAGCTGATCCCAATAGGCCGCAGTCGTCGACTTGGTTGGTTTCGAGGCGGCTCTTTTCATCCACTGGGGGTAGATTCTGTCAGCTATGGGTCTCGAACATGGGGCTAACGAGGCCTATATAGTCAAAGCAGTTGACCCACCTCAAAGCTGCAGGTCCTGTTGCGCGTTGCACAGCGAGTACAAGTGGCAACATCCGACTCACCCGACGCGGAACGTCGTCGCAACGCGTCACAGGCGACGCGCGACTTGCGACAAGAGTCACAGCTGGAGAATTGCTTCCGACGATGGACCCGATCAGCGTGCATATTGGAAGCAGTTGAGGATCCGGGGGTGGGGAATGTCAACAAGGAATTCTGCCGCGGAAGGTGAGGATGGAGGTGCAAAGGTGGAGGTGGGGTCTCTTCCCCGCGTTGGTCGCCGAGTCATGACTTGGCTCATTTTAAGCTCGGTCAATCGAGATCGCTATGAGAACGAAATCTGGGGTAGTGGGTGTTAAAATCAGTGATATAAAAGAAAGATATTCGGAGCTAAGATCTTGCTGGTCCAATATGCGGTTCCCTAGGTCGTGTTGTAGCTTCTATCTCTGTAGATTTGTATTGCTGATGCATTGGTAAACGGTTTGCCACTGAGTATTTTGAAGGTGCTGTATATATTGATAGATAGAGATTGGATTGAGAATGAATATAAAAAAACGTTGATTCATGCCAAGATAAATGCATAGCTTGGTCAACTTAAGCATGGCATGAGGTTCATGGAGGATATCAAAAGTGGTCGTTCTCAACAAAAAACTCACCTTCACTCAACGTATCTCCGCCCTGAAACAGAACTTCCCCTTTACACACTCTCATCTTGGAAGTGGCATCTTCGACATCTCCAAGAGATCTTCGGTGCCTCTCGGTGACCAAATCACCAAATCCCGTCCGGATCCATTCTTTTGACGCGTATTCGCAATGCCAGGGTCCACGGATCACTTTCAGCCCACACAGGGAACCGTCAACTCTCTCCCAATAAAGTGTTGAAGTGTTGATGAAGCTTTCACTGATATGAAACATCTTCTGTCATGAGGTTCTCATCTCCACCATGGCCAGCTCCTGAAGTCTCGATTCCCCCACAAAAATCTGGGGTCGGATCCGAATCCCCACAGAATTGGGCGTCTGGTCAGGGGCATTTATCCGGATCGGAACCGAATGGGCTCGGACAGCGTGGCTGGCTTTCCATTTACGGTTGCTGCAGTCTGCTCGTCTGAGTTTGGGTGATTCACGGCCAAGCTTTGTCGCCATGAAACCTAGACCATGTCAAGCTTCCTGGGCGTGCCGGGTCCCGGGCTTGTCGGTCTGGTTCTAGTTCCCAGGACCGATGATTATAAATGCTCTCCCTCGCCTTCCAAGACAGGTTGTAGGTCTGAATTCATATTCTGTGTCCTCGTGGTCAATTGTGCAAGATCACACTATCATCAACATGGCCCCATTCTTCGGCCTTCGCGGCTCAAAGCTGCACCTGGCTATCTGGGTTGAAGCTTGCTTCGGTGTTATGATCTTCGGCTATAACCAGGCTTCTGCTGGTGGTGTCCTCGCCGACCCTACTTTCAACCTCCAGTTTCCCCAGATGGACACGATCTCTACGTCGGGTGCGCAACAGAAGCAAAATGCTAGAATTCAGGGTATGTCCTCATGTCCTAGATACTACCAGCTCAATACTGATCAATCCCAGGGACGGTGGTCGCGCTGTACACCCTCCTTGGTGTTTTTGGGGCCCTGGGCTGCATCTTCCTCGGTGACTTGCTTGGCCGCCGAAAGACCATCTTCATCGCCAGCGTCGTTCAAGGAATCGGTGCCATTGTTCAAGCTTCCTCCTTTGTCTTCCCCCAATTCATCGTCGGACGTATTATCCTAGGCCTGGGTACTGGCGGTATTATCGCCACCGTCTCCGTCTGGCAGTCCGAAGTCTCCAAGGCAGAGAATCGTGGTGAACACGTCTCTGCTTTTGGTATCTTCTGTGGTTCCGGTCTCGCCCTGGCGCTCTGGGTCGCATTTGGAATGTCCTACACCCAACCAAGCTCGGTCTCCTGGCGCTTCACTTTGGTCTTCACACTGTTCCTGTCAATCCTGGTCTGCGTCTTCATCTTCTCATTGCCCGAAAGCCCCCGCTGGCTTTGCAAGAAGGACCGTTGGGAGGAGGCCCGAGAGATCTTGGCCACCCTCTACGACGAGGATCCTCATGGACAGACAGTGAGCAAGGAGATTGAAGACATTCGCATCTCGCTGGAGCGCGCCGCCAAGGGCCATATTGGTGCTATGTTCAAGATGGGGCCGCAGCGAGCATTCCACCGCGTTATCATTGCTGCAATCGCCCAGATCTTCCTGCAACTGAGCGGTGTCAACTCGATCGCATACTACGCCCCTACCATCTATGAGCAGCAATTGCACTTCGGTCACACCACATCCGGCATCCTGGCCGCTGCCTCGCAGCTTTCTATCGTCCTCGGTGCCTTCTGTTGCTCCTTCACCGTGGACCGCTTCGGTCGTCGCAAGCTCATGATGTACAGTGCAGCAGGCATGTCCATCTGCTTTGCCTGTCTCGCCGGATTGACCTCCCAACCCGAGAACCCTGCCGCACTCAAAGCAGCCGTGTTCTTCCTATACCTTTACTTCTTTGTCTACACTCTGGGCTACCTGGGTGTCCCATTCCTATACGCGTCAGAGATCGCCCCGACTCACCTGCGCGCCCCGGTCTGCGGTCTCTCGACTGCGATCAGTTGGTTGTTCAACTACATCGTTGCAGAGGTTACTCCCTCGGCCTTTGCCAACATTGGATGGAAATACTTTATTGTGTACTGCTGTCTGAACGCTGCATTTGTGCCGACGATCTACTTCTTCTTCCCGGAGACCTCTCGCCGCTCTCTCGAGGAGATTGACCAGATTTTCGAGGCTTCAAACAACATATTTGACCCTGTTTCCGTCGCTAAGAAGCTACCTAAGCAGGGCCTTTCGGAGTTCTTGCGGGAAGAGAAGGGTGTGGAGGTTACGCAGGTTGAGGCTACACACCTTGAGGCTTGATTGTGATGCTTTTTGGGGTTCTTCGTTGGGCGCGGGATTATTCGATAAGGTTTGGTCGGGAGACATGGCGAAAGTAGATGTATGTGATTATCTTGGTTAACACGGAGTGCTCTGAGTCGAAACGATTCCAATGAAAATATGGTGGATAATGCGGAATATATTCATGGCAAGTGCCGTCATCCTCTGTCCTAGACTCACTACCGCTCTTTTTCCCCTCGTCATCATGCCGAGTATATAGTGATAGGACCAGAATCTTACCAGTCTTGCTCATCGATTTTGTCACTATCACTCAAAACACGAACTGCCCATAAATGTCTCGCTTCCAATTCCCCGGTCGCGTGGCACAAACTCAACTCCGTGGACACAGGATCTCCTGGAATGCTCCCAGTCCAAACCTCCAAAATCCGGGGATTCTCCGGATTCGCGTCTTCCCCTCAAACACGATGCGTATTTGAGTGCCGATTATTCGACAGGAGTCCATGCCGAGTCAAGACACCGATGGCCGTGCAGATCGAGCCACGGACCCCCACATCGGATCCGAAAACATGCTCTACGCGAATCAAGGATTGAATATGGAACGTTCAGGCTATTTGCGTCGGAACCGACAATGCGGAGAACGTTTGACATGACTTGTTTTGCACTCCAATCATCACCACTAGAATCAGTGGAGATGCGTGTGTGCTTTCTTGTGCCAAGTAGGCTCGAGGACGAGGAGAGGTGGAACCGGGATGGGATGGATGCTATAACTAGCTTAGCATCCCTGTCAGGGTGTCTGGAATTGACTAACTGGTTGTTTGACTAGTTCGACTTACCCCTGTTCGCTGTCGGGAATATAAATTATTGACAGATATCGATACTGGGAATTCGAGCACCGCCGCTTGCTTCAAGCTGATCTCAATATGACAGTCCCAAGCGTGAATGCCTGCCAAGGGCCGGAGGGATCGGTTGTGATCATTGGGGCTGGGACCCAGGGCCGGAGACTTGCTTTCATGGTAGGAGATTACTTCGGTACCTCACTTATTTGCAAGACGAGTGAAGCTAAGAAGTGTCAAAGTGGACAACCAAAGGAGGAAATGTCACCCTGGTTGATCTCCAGGAACAGCAGCTCCAAGACGGCCTGAAGTATGTGCACCAACTTCGAGCAGCAGAGTCCAGCCACTCCGGGACTTGGGGGGAGGTCAAGACCGCTCACCCAGATACATTGGGGGCTGTACTTCAAGACGCCTGGTTGGTTGTCGAGGTAAGTCTCTGCATACCAGGGACCTTAAAATATTATCTCACATGAAAGCAGTGCGTTCCAGAGAACCTTAAGGTGAAGCAACAGGTCATCACCCAGCTTGATAATCTCGCCCCGGAAAGGGCTGTCATTGCTTCCAACTCTAGCAGCTATGGAATTCATGAGATCTTGGAGGGACTCGAGTTGAAACACAAGAAGAGAATTCTGAGTGCTCATTGCTGTATGTTCTATTTCGTTGATGTCTGATCTTGGGCCAAGAGCTAACAGACTTTATCAGACTGGCCCCCAGAGACATCGGGTATGTTCTGCGATCTGTATATAATCAACAACTGTTTCAATTGTACTGACCGAGGACAGCCATCGAGATCATGGGTCACGAAACTGCTGACCCTGCGCTCATCACCCTCCTCCTGGAGCAATGCAAGGCCCACGGATTCTCACCTTTCCACGTCAAGAAAAGCTCTATTGGATACATATACAACCGGTACATTCCTTCAGCACCCTAGGCTTCCCAGGCCGCTTCAGCTAATCATTCCAGAATTTGGGCCGCTATCAAGCGGGAAACCCTGCTCACCCTCTCAGAGGGCATCTGCTCTCCACAGGAAATCGATGCTATCTTCAAGGACGTCTTGAAGACACCCAAGGGACCGTGTGAGCAGATGGATGTCGTGGGATTGGATGTCGTTCTTGACATTGAGAATCACTACGCTGAGAGTCGGAGTGGACTTCCTACCGAGCCGCGGAGCTATCTGCAGAAGATGATTGAGGATGGACGGCTTGGTGTTAAGAATGGGCAGGGGTTTTATGAGTACAAGCAATCATAGAACATCATGAACTTCTAATTGATTATCGCAATGACGCATCTGGCTGATGGGCAGCAAGAAACTACAGAGTCCTAGGTATTGCTATATCTTGTTCCAGTTGACTGGCCTATGCCTAACCTATACCTGGAAAATTGCATTCAAGATAGTCTCGTATTGAAGCTGAACTGGCGTTGAAAACAAAAATCAGGGCAACGAGCCATCAGTAACCTTCATATCAACCCTAATCATCAACTTCGGCCCGAACCGCCCGAATGCCTCAATCACCTACAAGCAGTGATCCGCATTACCAGTAGCCGGCGCACCCCACCAGTCAGGAAACGGATGCGACTTCCCACTTGCACCGAAAACCGCAAAAGAAAGCACAAAGATAACAACCTGAGATCCACCATCCAGCGCGGCGCCGATCAGATAGTTGTACTTGTTGTAGATCCCGGGAAGTCGACGTCGCAGCCAGAACTGCGAGAAGACACCGACAGCAATCGAGGACCAAACCCACGAGGTATTACCGTAGTAATTGTATCCTGCGAATCCGGTGATGATTGCAGTGTTCAACGGCCACTTTTTGATCCGTGGGAAGGTTCTGATCAGGGCCCAGTGTAGGACTGGGAAGGCAAGTCCGATCACTAGGCCGAGTGGAACGATTGCGTACCGGCCTTTGAGGCTGTACATGTCTTTTGCCAGGGCCCAGGTGATGGCTTGGGAGTTGAGGCTTTGGAGGTTTGAGCCGCTCCAGATGTTGTTGCCTTCTGGGTCGAGGAGGATCTCCCGCTGGTGAGTTACGATTGTGGTCATCACGGCGTAGTTTAGACCAGCGCCCAGGAGAGTCCCATAGATCTGGGTTGCGAACATGACTCGGTGCGGTACCTTGGTATATTGTCCAACCTTGAGCCAGTTTGCCAGATTAACAGACAGGGTAATGACCTGGTGCGACCAGCTTGCAAAGTACAAGTTGGCGAGAGGTCGGCCGGGAACGACCGCACCTGCCACCATCTTGGACAGCGAGTTGGTTGCGATGCCGTTCCCATAGAGCCCATATAGTATGCAGGAGAAAGGGCCGATAGCAGCTCCCAGAAGTAGAGCCACGATGTAGCCCCAAACCGGGAGGGTGGTCTCTCCACGAGCATTCACGATGACTCCAGCGGCAAAGCACAGGATGAATAGGGCAAGGTACCACCACATTGGTACCTCCTTGTACCTGAGCATGGCCTGGTAGTGTGGGTCCGGTTGTAATCTGCTTCGAGCTTGCTTCCATGCAAGCCACGTATCTTTGCTAAAGAAGATCAAAACGTGGGAAATCAATGCCCCAATGGCGACATTCTGCGTGAGATAGCCCCAAACAGTGCTGGATGTGAGATGAGGCAAGCCGATCTGCTGAAACTTCTGGGGATCGATCGTACCGTGGTCATTCAGGATAGAGGTCGTGACGACCCGGGAGCCGTTAGCCTGGAACAGAGATGTTGACATGAACGGAAAGCTCTTAGCACCCCAGGCATTGGCGTAGTACAGGCCTGCCTGTGCGGGATACCAGATGAGGTAGCCAATCCATGTGTTGAATTGCTGCTTGAAGGGATAGGACAAGTACGAGCTCTGAATGTATTGCCAGTCAAGGCCGAAGTTCAGCAGGCCCAGACCTTCGTTGGAAGACGAACCACCGAAGATGTTTCCGAAGATCTTTCTGGTGTTGTGAGGAGCCTTCATTGAAGCAAGGCAGAAGATGGAAATACCACTGAACCATGTCATGATGTATGCCGGGAATAATTCCCAGATTGCAGCCGCGAGAAGGGCCCAGCTGAATTTGACAAGGCGTCCTCGATTCGCCCGACGATCGAAGTGGAGATTCTGGAACAGTATCACTTGAGGTAGAGTGCCCCAGTAGACCATCTCAGCAGGATAGACTATCAAGGCTCGCAGGACCCCTGCCAGAACAAAGCCACAGAGTGAGATCGAGAATGTCGCCAGCACTGCGGTGGAGGCCGAGACACTGCGGTTGTAGAAAAGCCGTTCAACCGCATAGACTTCCACTCCAGACATACCGTTGGTCCCTGATGAGGCGATGAGTGAAGCGACGACGTGCTCTTTGATACCGAAAGGCTGCCCGAAATTGAGGAAGCGAAGGGTATCTTGCAACCATCTCAATTTGAAACGATCAGGGCGAGGAGTAAACAATGCCCACGCTTCGCCGAAGAGAAAGACCATCACTGGATAACGTCAGCAGGGGCGTCTAAGAGATCGAAGGGGAGACCGACGTTGGAGGAACACAGCAGATACTGACATCAGGGTTGGCTTGAATACGTAGAGCATACTAATCACGCTCGAGAGGGCTGTGAAAGCCGAGCCCAAAACGACTGAACGAAATGTGAGAGCTGGATCACCATCGTCCCTGTCCGAGACAAGCCACTTCGACACATCGGCTCCTAAGAGAGGGAAACGCGAGTCAGCAGATTTGGACAGCCAAGACAGAGGGACAAGGGGGAGACGATTGGAGGTCTTCACCATTGCGAATAACGGGGTGTCCGTTGACATAAACAGCGTCCTCGTCATCTCCGAAGCCAGGCGCGACGACATCTTCTGCCTCGCAGGATGTTACCGCAGCCGCTTTCACGCTAGTGGCATCGTCAATCTTCTCTGCGAGTGTTGCCCCCTTCTTGTCATCCGAGACGTTGTTGTCGATCATCTCGATGTTGTCGAGCGTGTTTCTGGCGTCCTTCGACATCGCTTCGAGGATTCTCGGCGAGCGAGGTTGTACTTGAGTAATTGGCAGGTGAGGAGGGAAATCAAAGTCTTCCCAGTTTGGTGAGAGATTCGATGATGAAGGAAGAAATGGTTCGTTGACTGGTGTGAAGTGAGAGGAGGAACAGTGGGAGGGGAAAGGTAGGAGTGAAAGGTAGGAGCGCGGCGAATAGAAGTTGGACAGAGGAAGCTGGCGCATTGTTGGTCACACAGTTTATCTAGCACCTCGTGGCCGTTACCTGTCGAGTTACCTTGACATGTGTTTGAGAGCTCTCTAATTCGTTTTGGCTTCAGACATAACTTTGTCACAACTGACTCTCCCCAGCCTTTACGCGCATCAAGGCGGGTGAAGATGCTCTCTGAACATTCCAAGCATCCAAGGTGAGTGCAGCAAAACTGACTTGGACATTGGCTCTAACACGATCAATTCTTCCAGGTGGATAACAATGTGTTCGCAAGAGCCGATGCACTTGCAACGCTCTTCGATATCGAAGCTTGGCCGCGTCCTTCAAACGCAGAAGTATAAAACAGTCTCGGTGCCAGCTCAATCCGCAGCTTCTCGTCACCCTGAAGACCAGTATCATCAACTACCGGCAGCCCGTTAGGCCAATAATGCCGATGAACCCATCGAACAACTGCGATCTCACATGAACAGTCGCGATTCCTTGGTATGCGACGAACTGTTCTGTTCGGACTGGGCACGTCCAAATCTGGGCCTTGTAACATATCTTCCAGATCACCATCAATGACATCGAAGTGGTCTTCCCTTTCTGCGACTACCCGGCCGGGTGGCCAGTCAGCGAGAGCAGGGAAGCATTCTTGGTCTGGGAAGGTGATGGTCTCTCGTGCGCCCGTTTTGTTGAGTAGGGCTGCAATGTAGCTGTCTGAGAAGAACCCTCGGGACGTCACCTTGTAGACATTCTCATCGACTATTACACAGCCGCTTAGGTATGCTCGTGTTGTTCTGGTCAGTGTGAGGAAGGGAGGTGGTCCGCTGGGTGAATCGGCTGCTTTCGAAGAGTCGTTTATATTCCACAGGGTATCAGGGACGGCGCTATCGACGGGAAGATGGAAAATTGCTGGATCCAAGGGCTTGCGAGTGATGAAGTGAGTGACGTGGAGAGGAACATAATTGATCTTCTTGGGAAGGGAGCTGAGCGGTGGTTCGAACTGGATGTCTGTCTGTCCAAATGCATGGGCAAGGACTACGGCATCAAATTGCTCCAAATGAGTCTGCTCGGGCTCGTCGGTTGACTTGGTCGTCCAGTGCATGTTGTACCTGTCATCCTCACGTCTTATGATCTGCGTGACAGTGGAGTTGAATTGTACCGACGCTTCAGCTGTTTGCACCAGCTTCTCCAAGAACGCCTGGGACTCTCCTCGTCTGCACCGGCACATTCCGTCAATATTTCCAACCACCCTCTGCGCCTTGACAGTCAAGCCCCAAGCACGGGCAAACTTCATGAGCACGTTCTGATCAGGGCCATCGTTTGCTAGCGTCACCCTTTTTTCGTACGCCCAATCCTCATTCCAAATTGCCTTCGCGTCGACCACCAACTGATCCCAAAAGCGCTTTGAGCCTAGGTTCTGCCAAAAGAGTCTCTTGAAAGATCCCCACGTCAGAAGAAACCTTTCAAACTGTTGAAACACCACTTTCTCGCCATCCCACACGCTAACCTGCGATAACGGAGCACCGAGTATGTTGCATTGACCTCGAAGCTCCACGCCAATGTCATGTGCCAGCTCGTCTATCAGCGCATCGCCTGCGTCGAAGGTATGAGCGCCTAGATGGACGGTGTCTCTCCCATCACCGTCGTATGTGTGGATGGAATGGACCCGGCCGCCAAGATGGGACTCTCGTTCAAGGATTGTTACATGCAGTGGTGCTAGTTGGTCTTGAGACTTCCTCAAGAAGTGGGCGAGTGATACACCCGCAATACCACCACCTGGTTGACGTTGGAATTATGAACCTAGACTGAGATACAGGTGACGACGTACCAACAATGGCGATTCTCTTCGGCTGTGTAGCGGGGCATTCATTCTTTCCATCACCCAGCAGCTCTTGCAAGCTCGCGGAAGACATCGGGAAAAGCAACAGCGGCCAGGTAATGCAAACAAAGGTTGCCAGGAAGCTGGGATAAGTGTAAGGTCGGGCCATTATGATCCTCCGTGTCCTCACCTGGACGAGGATCGGTGATTAAGAAAAAGAATTTGTGGACTGCTGCCTACTGCTGGGAATCTTGTTAACACGACCCCCTAGAACTCACTCGTTCGAACAAGATCCGCATTCTCTGTGACGCTACAAGATTGGTGAGAGATGAGGCTCTATGAGGCTCTGTAGGCAGAAGCCATTGCCCCGCGCAATCGTGGCTTACCAAGCTCCAAAGAAGGTGTGGATTATGAGCCCAAGAACAATATTCCTACGAGCAGACACTGAACCTGGGAGACCGATGCTGAGAATCTGTTCTGATCATACATCTGCCAAATGAAATCCACGAGCGATGTGTCATTCTAATTTACACAGCCTCTGAGACCGACGCGTTTCTAGAGTACCACATAGCCTCAGCGACAAGATCTCTCCCCTCTTGTCCACTAGTATTGCCAAATGCATCATCCAATTCTTCCAGCGTCTTCCCACTTGTCTCAGGAACCAACAGCGTCGCCCACACACCCGCCAGGAAACACATAACCGCAAAGAAGATATAAGTCCCGTATTGGATATTGGCCATCATCGACGGCAAAGAAGTACCGACAATAAGGTCCCACAGGCAGATGAGGCAAATAGACAAGGCCACACCCTTCGAGCGAGTCGCGGTGGAAAAGACTTCGGAGGGGAGGGCCCATCCCAGAGGCGAGTAAGAGACGCCGTGGGTCAGGATAAACAGGAATGCCATGGCGACGCAGGCCCAGCCGGCGGCAGTGTGTTCGGGCCAGCTCTTTGCGTACAGACCTGACAGCGCTGCGATGATGGTGTATGTTGCGGCGGATCCGAAGCCGCCGAAGATGGCCAGTGATCGGCGACCGACGGCCTCGATGATGAAGAAGCAGACTGCGGCGATCATCTGGATAATGTTGAAGGCTCTTGACAGGATTAGGGATTGCTCTGAGGATTGGCCGAGCTGTGCGTTACTGTCAGTAAATGTCCAGATTGGTTGACACCGGCGAGAGTTGAGAGCAAGTAGCACTCACAGATGCGAACAGAGTAGGGGCATAGTAGATGAAAGCGTTCACACCAGAGAACTGTTGGAAGAAGGCCACACCGCATCTCACAGCCCTACGTCTCCAGGACTTGCGGCGGAACAAGTCAAGCCAAAGCAAGATTTCAAGCTTCAGGCCGCTAGCACCAGGGTGCCGCTTCTGCTGAGCGATGTGCTGGAAGTTGACCTCCGCAACAATACCGTGGAATTCAGCCTCCATCCTTTCATCGGTGCTGGGCAGACCTCGCAATTTGGTCACGCTCTTGAGGCAGTCCTCTTGGCGGTTGGCCAGGGCCAACCAACGGGGAGAATAGGGGAAGAAGTGGATTCCGGCGCCGAGGAGGGTGGCAGTGACCATTTGCAGTCCGAAGGGTAGTCGGAAGGACGCTTCGCTGGGGAGATGACGGGTGCCGAATGTGATCCAGAATGCAATGACGACGCCGGATGTAATGGAGATTGATTCGAGGACTAGGAGTGTTCCACCGGGGGGGGGGGATGAGATTTCTGAGATGTATAATGGTGCACCCTGGAGAGAAAGAGGTCAGTTACCGCTACGGGGGGTGCTAATAGAGCAGCGTGAAGTACTATAGCCAACGTGCCAACGCCGATGCCTCCAATGAATCGCCCAGCGACGAGACAGGCATAGTTTGGAGCTGCAGTCTGAAGGATGGCACCATTGACGAAGATGATAACCACCACAGTGAGAGCCTATTTGCGAGAGTATCGATCAGCCATGTAAGGCATGAAGAGACAGCCGACGAACGCGCAGAGCAGCAACATGGCTGTCATGAACTCGATCCCAAAGGCAGTCTCCGCGAAAGGGTAGGCCTGGTGGAATGGCTTCATGACATTGATGATCGAGATGACACTCATGTCGTATCCCATGGAGAAGCCACCCAGCGAGGCGAGAACAGCTGCACCGGAGACGTACGGCGAGCTGACAAAGGCCTTCATCCCACCTGGTCCATACTCGACCGATCCTGCGATGACGGTCTCATCGTGCTCTGCGGAGGCCGAGCCAGCTCACTCAGCCTTGATGGAAAGGCTCTTGCCGCTGGTCATGACCAGGGGATGTGGTGGTGTGAACGTGCAGTAGAGAAACAGCGGGCTGCAGACTGAATGCAGCCCGTCGAGACAGCGTTTATATTCCCCAGATCTTTACCATGACGAGCTCTTGTCGTCTGGACTCTCCACACCCCAAAGAGATATCATTTGCGGGGTGATCTGGGGAAGGCTCGCCGGGGAAGGCTCACCTTCACCAGACCGAAAGACTTGACTGATAGTTTGGGCATCGCCGCGGTAGAATTTCCTTCTTCGACAATTTTGACCTCTCGGGGAAACTGCCCCTTCCAATGACCGTCGAGCATTTATGCCTCATCCGGGCGTTTCCAACCTTAAGAGCATCGGCTTCAGCTTTATTTGGACGAAGATCCCTTTCTCTTCTTAATGTTATCCCTCTTCAACCTATTTGCACCCTCATCACCTCAAAGTTGATTGGGCTCCAATACGCCTCATATTCAACGGTCTCTGACGGCCTAGCTCCTTGTTGTCTTCGGGCGTAGATGCAATCCTACAATTCCCAGCTTCTTGACGCAGTTTCGAGCGCCCCCGGCGCAATTGGAAAGCGCTTAACCTTTTCCCGCCCAGTCGAGGCTTGTGCTATCGATCCCTTGAGGTTGGAACATATTCAAGACATCCCAACCGACCCAGAATCCGTTGAGCTCATTAACACTAACCAGCCTCTTCTCTATCTTCCGCCGCAGACTCCTTTCCCGCACGACCAGGGCTGAGGTTGAAGACCGCTATCAAGGCAGATAGTAAAGCAATGAAAGCTGCCCGATGTTAGAGACTGGAAGCTGCTCCCCGGAGCCAGCAACTTACCCAGTACACACTGTAGCTCGAAATATCCAAATTCCTCCGCGACAAACCCTGCAAGGGCTGGGCCAACCAACAGGCCGGTCATCCACGCCATGCCGGTAACTGCTATCGCTCGGGAATAGCCGCCCCTTGACCCGAATATCCCTGGGTGGAGAGCCTCCAATTCGTCAACTGTCTCTGCTCAAGACGTTAAATTCCCTGCGTGCGGCATACTGGATCTGTGGGTCATTTACCGGTCCCTTCCATCGTGCCAACACCATTAAGTAGACATATCAGACACCCGATCACCCCTGAACACACGCTGTAGATGATTTTACCCCTGTTTCCTGACGTCAACGATGGAAATCGCGCATCACCGGCAGCGCCGAGAAGCCATAGGGACGGGACTAGGGAGATCAATCCTATCGTCGTTGAAATGCGCGATCCTGTGCGATCTTTCAGCCAGCCGACAAAAGGAGACAATACCATGCCCGGTCCTTGGAGAGCAGCAAAGAGTAAGCCCACCGGGAACACACCCCAACCAAAGGCCTCCCGCACATGAATAGCAAGCGTTGTCTGGAAGCTGCCAACAAACAACGAGAAAACAAAATAGCAGAAGACACCAGCGCTGAACTTGCGTTGCCGTAAAAGGCAGGCATAGAATCGCCATCCTTGGTAATCTTCCGGCGCCACAGGGTCCTTCGGACTCAATAATGGCTCCGTTTCAGAAACCGTCGGGCTTTGATCGGGCTGAGGATCTGCTTGGGTGTCATCATTGTCCTGTCCCCTTGACGGCTTCTCGATCATCAAAAGCCGCATGATGATGTCGACGAGTAGGAAGGCTATAGCTCCGGCCCAAGCGGACCAGTACCCGCCAAGTCCGAACATAAACCCTGCAATGACAGGCCCGAAGCTGGTTCCTGCGGCGGAAAGAGTCGAACACAGTCCGGCTATCTTACCCATGTGCTCCGAACCGATATTCTCAGCCATTGTTGCCACACTCACTATGTATAAAGCATGGCTGACGAGTGACTGGAAGAAGCGGCCGATGAACAGCCATGCCACTGGATTGAGTTAGTTCTTACTTTTGACACAAAGTACGAGTCTTGACCACGTACGCGAATTTGTGACAGAGAGACAAACAACGCTGATGAGTGTGAATGCCAGAAGAATCAGGAGGAGGAACTTCTTGGAATGGACGCGATCGGCGATATCTCCAATGAAAGGGCTGGAAACAATGGACACCAGGGCACCTTCAATCAGAAAGATAGACGTAAATCGCTGAGTCACTGTCTTCTCTAGCCCGATGCGATGTTCCAAGATATATGGGAGTAGAGGCACCATGAAGGAGAAGAGCATATCATCTAGGCCAGTCAGTATACCTCTCCGGAGTCGCCATTGGGGAATGCGACACACCCGTAAAAAGCGCCATGGACATGCTGCTCAGTATGAACGCGTTGGATGATCGCCAGCGGTGGCCCCACGTTGTCTGGGCTCCACCGGTTCCTGCCATTGGATCGAGTGAATAGTGGTCAATTTGAACACAGTATCGGGCCTTCTTGAGTGTTACTTTCCACCGGCAAAGCATCTGAAGATGCAGTGAGATGATTCGGATAATGGTAAATGCCGGTGAGCAATTGTGTGGGTTCAAACCGAAAGTAAGCGAAACAAAGCGTGCGGAACTTGGGGGTCAGCAGGGGTCTTTATCTGTTATGACGAACGCCAGCGACAATTTTCGAGAGCATCAAATTGATAGTAAAAATGGATGGAAGAGAATCCGCTTCAAATTTTACTTTCGTCAGGTCTACCTACATGCAAGGAAGCTGATATCGACATCCGCAAAACTCAATACAGATAAGTCGGTGAATAAATTCAAGATCCTGGCGACAGGAGCTTATCACGACGGAACATATTCTTCGTCCGAGGGCCATCATTCAGACACCCTCATTTACTTACGTGCTTTCTACGCCTTTGGCCTCTTCAAACAGCTATTCATAACCAAAACACCAAACATGATCGCGTACGTTCAGAATACCATCAAGTCTAACCATCATCCCAGCTCATAATCAGGTATCGTCTTCACGGCGACGGCGTGGAAGGTTCTGTCAGAAGCTGAACATCAGGCGGTCCACTCGCCAGAGTCATATCAGGATCCGGCAAGACATCAATCAACTCATCCCGGTCATTACCAAGATAAAGACGTTTCCGGCTATCAGGGGCCGTCGCAGTGAAGATCCTATGTCGAAGCAACGGACCGCTCAGCCTGGAACTATTCCACGCTGTCTTCTTACCCTCGAACAGGGCGCATTGTATTTCTGTGAATGGAGCAACTGCCTTTCCATGCCAGAAGACAGCTGCTTCGATCTTGATGACCGGTAGCTCCATACGACCGTTCGAGGTTGACATTGGCAGGTACCCAACTATCAGCTTGGAAGGAATGGTTTTTGGGCTTAGGAACCATGAGCGTTCCCACGTCGTCTTTGTATATAGTCATGATACTGGCCCCGCTGTCGTCGACGAGACGGAGACTGCTCGTTGTGGTTGATCCCGGAAGTCTGATGTCGAACTTGATCCATGAGGGAGATATGTGTTAGCACTCGCTTCGTGGAGTTCGTATTGATGGAAGACAAACACAATACATCAAGAACTCATCTGGCTTCATGCTGAGATGGTGGTACAAAGGCAACGGCCGAGGACCATGTAACTACATTTCCAATTAAGCATATCACCACTCAAATAAACGCCTGAAGGATCGCCTGCAGAAGACGGTCTTCCGACGTGGTACCTGCTCTAGTTGGTATATCACTGCGGACGGATGGAACTCATCGACCTATCTGTAAGCCTTACTCATGTGCCTTGATGCAATTCGATTCTCTGCTAATAAAATCTCAAGGTGGAGCCAATTCCACTATTGGATGCGATATACATTCCCAGTATTGCTGGACTGGACGGCGAAGATGACCCGGAAGGGCATAATATTGCAGCGGCTGCACAAGGCTTTCTGGCTCTTTACATCTATTTGTTTAGTGGCAGCGCTGTGTTGGTTTTTCAGGAACCCACATGGTCAGAGGAAACTGTCCCAATTTCTGGTGGCTGGTAAAGATTGGCTATCGAAGGCTCGGATGTTATGAGGCCTGCTGAAAGTTTTGTCGCGCTGTACGTTCTTCATCATTTCGGGTTTCTCTAGTCGGAAAATTGATACCTCAGAACTATACCGAAACGCACCAAGAAAGTAACTATTGTAATATCCAAGTCTTCTAGAGTAACGGGACGAACAATTTTGATCTAGGGATCAAGGTGAGTTCTTGATCCTGGGCTGTTCCTACCTGGTTTCGGAGAAACCAACGTGATTTTACATAGCTAACGCCAATGTCACCGTTTGTCAATCGCTTGGTGTACCGTGGATTTGGCGGGGATTACGGGATGACCGCACGCTATGCCCATGGTAACTCCCATAAAAGGTGCATAATGGCACTCCTTAAAACTTACCTATTAGTTGTAATTGCTACTTAGTTTACCAACTTGATGTGGTAATACCGGTGCCGATATTAATGTGGCGGGAACGGCGCCATATCTCATTCCCTATGCTCGGTGGTCGGAGCGGGATGGTTCGTTGTTAACACCCCTAGGGAATCGCGAGGTATACGTCGGAATCTAGTACGGAGTACGGAGTACTCGGATAGGGATTATCTAGATTAGTTAGTTAACTAGGCACCAATCCCGCGGAATGAAGTTATTCCCAGGCTTAGAAAGTCACAACCATCACAATAGGGAATTGCTAAAAACACACCCCCTGGGTCTAATTACACACCCCCATTTCCTGAAATGGTAAGGTGTAGTTTTTGTATTTCAACTTTATATGACAGGGCTACATCCTCGCATAGCCAAGTTATCATACCGGCTATCTATTAACCGTGTGAGACATAGTAAGAAACTTCTAACATTTTAGTTGAGTTTAGAGAAATCTGTCTCTAATAACCTGCTTTTGCCCCTACTTTTAACGCTATAGAATGATATTAGTTTCTGAGTGTCTTCTAGGTCGATAGGGGCCGCGCTAGTAATTTAGCTATCGCGAGGATGTAGCATTGTCACATAAAGATGAAATACAAAGACAGCACTATACTAATATAGGAAACTAAAGTGGGGAGGGGGTGTGTAATTAGACCCAGGGGGTGTGTTTTTAGCAATTCCCTCACAATAACCTCGAATCCCGAAGTGGATTTTATTGCGAGCAACGTCAACCATAATCTGGACTAGCGTAGACCGTGACAGACCCATAGTATGGCCCACGTGATGACGTGGGATGTCCCATCCTATCCATAAGCAGTGACCGATCAGGCGGTCAGGGAGAAGGGATGGGATATCTGGGAAATCTTAGGAGTTTGTCAAGGTCCAGGCGCCATTTTTAGTAATAAGCTTATTAAGTTTGGGGCTAGGCTCTTCTTTGGTCCTTGAGAGACCTGACAGTTTCTACGAGAGAACACGCAGTGTCTACGTCCTTATTGATCTGCGATACTGGCCGCCATTTCATAAATCTTCAACCTACGACTATAGAAAGTACTGTGCTACTGCATACTGTATGAAGCACTGTAGGATTCCGTCCACCTATGGTATACTCGGAAGATGAGATACGCGATATCATCAGTTTAGAGAAGCGCATTGGTCCATTACCAGAGTGAACAATCTCAAAAGATCTCCCCGATTCCCATCCATTGACTCTTCATTTAACTTCCTGGCAAAGAACTAGAGTAGAAGGGATCCGACTAGGTATACTTGGCTGGGGATGGACATGATGCAGTGAGCCTCTCATTGGAGATTGCTACTTTCATTACGGTATCCAGTGAGGGTGTCCGTTTGTCATGCTCTACCGCTAAATAGTAGGTATGAACAAAGAAGCGACCAGAAAAAAAAATATAAAATATTCAACAAAATTGAAAATGTTGTTCGAGATGGAAAAGAATGGAAAGGAATAGCTACACCTGGTAGAAACAGAAGGGAAATGAATAGCGGGCAAAAGGTGATCAGGCTGGTGCTAGAGGAAGCAATACTTTCATCGGATGTCCATCACAAAAAGTAGTCGATTTCGGTATCAACACCAACCGAGCGTTTGAATAGTCAAGCATTAGTACTTGTAGTAGTCCTCCAAAATAACATCGGAGATCTTCAAGGCCATAGCGTAGAAAGTGGTCATGACATGAGCAGAAATCTGAGTGGGAACGATGGAGCCGTCGATCACACGAAGGCCCTGGGCACCGTAGACCTTGGCAGTAGGGTCAACAACGCCCCCAAGCTCCTTGGACATCATAGAGCAGGTTGAGACGGCGTGCCAGTTGGCACGGAAGTTCTGCTTGACATACTCCACCCACTCTTCGAGGGAAGCGTCATAGGCCAAAAGTTCGGCGCCCGGAATGTTCTCGCCGGCGAAGTAGTCGCTCATTTCGCCACTGTTCTGGAGCTCACGGGCAAGTTTGGAGGCAGCGGCCTGGCCTAGAAGGTCGAACTCGTTCAGGAAGAACATGGGATTGTTGAGGAATGACTGGAGGTAGGGGTCGGCATCGGCGATGTGGGTAGAACCGCGGGTGAAGGGAATGAGGTCCCACAAGTCGAAGTTGATCTTGCCATTGCTGTCGAAGAAGAATTCGACGAAGGCAACATCGTCCTCAAGGAGCCATTTACGGTAGTTCTCGTACTGGACCTTGAGAGCCGTCACGTTATGGAATCCTCCTCGAGCAACAGTCTCAGTAGCCCACTGGTCGAGCTTGGTGTTGAGCAACTTCATAGCTTGAGGGGCGTAGTCTCCAAAGGTTTCTGTGAAGTTGGCGAAGTACACAGCCTGACCCTGACCAGCACCAGAGGCTTTAGCTCTGGCTTGGACCGTGGTTGTGGTCTGGTCTTGCATATTGAGACCGACGGGAAGATCAACGAGCTGGGTGATACCAAGTGGCTCGAGAACCGACTTTAGCCCAATACCAGAGTGCTCGAGAATTAGAGGTGAGACAGCAGAGCCAGCGGCCAGCAGAACCTCATGTTTTGCGTAGACATTGAAATTAACGGCCTTGTTCGTACCGTAGTTAACGCCAACCGCCTTAAGACCATTGTCGGTTGACTCAAAGAGCACCTTTCCGACGATCTGTCCAGTCAGAACTTGCAGGTTAGGGCGTTTGTAGTTAGGCAGAAGCCACTCGCGAGCAGCGTCGGAACGTGTCTGGTCCTCGTGTAGCGAGTTAAGGATCATAGACACACCACGCGGGTGTCCGCAGTGCAAGTCAACCTGAGTTGGGACACCCATAGCTTCGGTCGTGTTCATCAGGGCGCGGATCATAGGGGAATAGGGCTCGCCGGTGTTACGGACACCCGCGTGAACGGTACCGTTGAAGCCGTGACACTTAGCATCGATGTGCTGACCAGCCATGATCTCCTCGGCGGTAGGGTAACGGGCACGTTCGGCCTTCTTCTTGTACTTGAAGATGGTCTC